>CM059583.1:12500000-13750000 GCA_030407085.1 Trichopria drosophilae | reverse complement strand
GTGTTTCATGACACTTGGACAATATCATAATAAAATAATCAACTTTACAGCTTCATTTACTAAACTTAACAATGATGACTTCACAATTCCGAGTATTTATAAATTACGTATACTATCTACTTCTCATCTTTTAAGGGATACCGTGCACTAATTTTTACTGCCTCAAGTAATACAAATGTTTACCACTTAGAAATAATATTTTACATTTAAAATGCAGTACTCGATTACGAATTGAAAATGGTAAAAACAGCAATTAGTATTTGCAGTGAAATTTGTGTAATATTACAATATTGTGAGATACATTGGTCATAATCCTTATGAACTAAACAGAAACCAATTTCAATAACGAACGCAAAAAATATCAGAGCACTCCTTAGGGACGTGTCTCGTACTTCTCTCGATTTGCAGTCGAGTATATTCAACGGCGTTCCCACCATCTGCCGCCAGATGGCAAGCGTGTCCGATATCGAAGTTTCTCTCGACCCTGACATTGGATGAGATTTGTATACAGCCACCCAAAAAAAACCACTGAATATAGTGAATGACTCGACGAAGAGGTTAAATAATTAGTGTTTTTTTATGTAAAGAGAATAAAAGGACGAAATAAAATAATAAAACCGTCAATACATACAAAATAACATGACATTCGAAAAGTAAGAATGACTGAACAAACAGTGTATTTAAAATTAAAACAACTTGTTTTTGTAAAGAGTTACATATCTCTGGTAAATAAGATTTCTTAAACTTGATGTTGATGCTATTTCTTAACTTTTGTCTTGATAAACAGTTTTTGATATGGTATCTCTTCTTTCTTTTCTCCCGCAAGTGCTTTAGTTTTTCACTGTTTAGATTTTGGTATCCGAAATCATATTTTGTTTCTTTTCTATGAATTGAAAACTTGTGTGTTGTTCTTGTTTAGAAGTTATATATTGCTTTAATAATTACATGGTTATCGTTTTTAAAGAAAAATTTACTTTTTAGAAGATCCACTAAGATTCTCGGGTACTCGAATCTCAGAGTATAGAGCACTGGCAAGTCCAATTCTCATCGCACTTAGCTCACCAGATCCGTTGATGACGGCTTTTCAGTTGAGCTGGGAACTTAAACAACTTGCTTGTGCAGAGCCAGAGAGTCGCACAGAATACATCAAGCTTCGAAGACAGGTGGAAAAGTTAGTTACTACAATTAGATTTTAATAATTATACATTAATAATAATACCTCGCGAAACAAAAGGAAACGTGATAAATTAAAACGTCAACAGACACCTAGAAAGATACTGAAAAAGGAATGAAATTTACTTCACATAATACTCAAAGTAAAAATGGGAGAATACCTTGGTAATAATTAGATTAGGTACGTTCGATTGGTCCGAAATTGAATGTCGTCAATAAAGTACAATCCGTTCGGATTCGCTTCAATATTATATAAACTTTGATGAACAATTTTGAAATAACAAATTTAAAAAATTTTATTTGTTAAAAGTTTTTTATGAATTATTTTTTGTAATAATGACTAATAATCTTCTGTTTCCATTGTTTCCATGTAATTAGCGATGGTTACTTTATTATTGATAGTGAGGAAAATAAAACATAACAGTAGAGAATAACTAATGAAATCGTGTTTAGTAACTTTTGCAACCAATCGAAATTGTTAGTGGGTACTTTAGTAGAATATAGAAAATAGCGCCGTTTTCTTTACTAACGTACTGATGGTCGTGGCAAACTACCTCATGACCATAGGCAATAACATGCAGATCTTTTCACAATTAAACATTAATTTTATATAATAAAGTATAATTGTATTCCATACAAATAAGTTTTAATTTTTTACGGGAGGGGGGGGGGGTGTCTGGAACAGTAATTTAGGACATCATATTAAATGAGGCTTTTCACTTTTCATTAGTATAACTTTCTAGAGGTAGTAAATATGAAGTAATTGTTATTAAAAATAACAACAAATATCAGTAATACGAAAAGAATGTGAATGTGAAATTACTATCTGGGACACTTTTTCAGCTTATTTTAAATACAATTAAAATAATTTATACACGAGAAATACCATAAAAATATATATAATATTAATTACTTTAATAATAATATCCATTATTTGTTAAATATATAACCACTTATAGAAAAACAAATATAAAGCAGATGATGATATTTTTAACATAATGTGAAAAGTGTTGTAAAAATATAATGCTTGTTATCAATATAGATTCGCAGTAGACCTGTTGCATCAAACCCGAAGCACGTCGGAATTAAAAGCGATATTAAATTACAACCCGTTGGATTGTGATACCGAGTCGGCGACAACGTTGCCGAGACTGGAGTTAGCCATTCGTTACAAGCAGAAACAAATTATCGCCCATCCTCACGTACAACAATTAATTGCTTCTATGTGGTAATTATTTCCATTTCCACTGGTACTCACTAAAAATACATAATATTCATTTAAAGAGTAATAGTCAGTGCAATTGTATTGAAGTAACCTTTACGCTAAGCCAATTGTCATTTATTTTTTGAATAATATTTTGATAATAATTGAATTAATATTTCGTTGATGTTGTATTAATATACTAGGCAATTTTACAACGTAAGATGAAACAAATTTAAATAACTTAAAAATGGGTTATGTTAAAGTGTACTGGGCTTAGATTTAGCCATTAATTCAAAATATGGTTTTAAAATAAATTCTTGCTGCCTTGAAACTTAAAAGAAGACGTTATCATTTCTCATTTTAAGACTGAAAGGCTGACAATAAGCACAGTTCGCGATGAATCCGAGATAGGCTGTATTAACAGCTTAAAATGATCATGATGTTTGTTTTAAGCTTTTCTGGGTCTATTTTTCTTCAAGCGGCAAGAAAGACGCGAATTAAATACTGATCACGATCTTATTACACACAAACACACAATAAGAGTAAACAACATAGAGACCTTACACGATGAAGCATTAGGTTCAATAACAACTCGACGACTGTTCAGAAGATTTTTTATCACATCCAACCACGCAAAAAGTTTTAAAATTTTTGCATTTTTTTTCTTATAGTAGGAGGAAGTTTTTTTTTCAATACCTTGAGGGAAGTCTTCTTTTTCATGTAGGAATAATATATTAATTTATGATAATGAGAAAAGATTCTCTGACACGATGAAATGTACACCCGATAGCCACAATGAAATGTAGCCTTTCAAAAAGGATAAATTTTATTATTAGCATTACTAGGAAAATTACATTATGTTAATAACGTGGTTAAAAGATTCTTTCCATTGAATAAACACTTTCTAACACTAATCATTTTTCGTAGTAATAATAAAATATTTATATATAAACAACTTATTTAATATAACAGATATTTTTGCTGTCGGTTTTTCGACCCACACATACTTAAAAAACTGGTAGTCAAAGAGCCAATAGATAAAGAAACTGTTTCTGGTAATTTAATAAGTTGATTTTTATGCCATCGGTTTATTATTGAATGTCAGTTTTTGACTTGTCGGTTTTTTGGTTTGTCGATTTTTCGACCTAGACCCCCAAAAAAGTACGTTTAATATAGTCATTCTAAGTTAGTCAATAGTTTATTTATTTTTCAGTTTTTCTTTATAGTATGTCAGTATGACCAGTACGTAAACGAAGGACTTTTTGTAATTGAAAATTGAATACTTCTTAAAAAATATAAATTTTAGTATTAAATGTTTACCTTGCATCGGCTTGAAAAATAGGCTAACATCGAAAAGAAAAGTCCTTTATTTATAAGTACAAGTCAATAAATAGTTCATAAGATTCGGAGAAAATGTGGACCAATTGGGAAAAGTTATTTTGAGAAAAACGCTTCTAAAGTTTATAATAATCGACTATATTCCTGACATGTGAAATTATCTAAAACAATAAAAACTAACCTATCTGACGAAGTTCTTGGTGAGACGGTCCAAAAATAATTTAAAAAAAACAATTTACACATTTCGGCTCTCGATGCGAGCCTTCTTCAGTATAATTTAAGACTTGTAAATGAAATTGAATTTTAGTTACATATCGAAAAATCCGTTGATGGAAATGTGAAAATTGACCCCAGAGATGTATTTAAATGCCCCGTTTATGCTACTTCGTTTAGTTCTGACATATTGAAACCTACAATCCGGTACACGTAAAAACTGTGAGTGAAAATTTTCCAAGATGCAACCTCGCATCTAAACGACGAACAAAATCCAGTCGTTTACATCTCTGAGGTCAATTTTCACATTTCCATCAACGGATTTTTCGATATGTAACTAAAATTCAATTTCATTTATAAGTCTTAAATTATACTGAAGAAGGCTCGCATCGAGAGCCGAAACGTTTAAATTGTTTTTTTTTAAATTATTTTTGGACCGTCTCACCAAGAACCTCCTTAAGGGTTTCGCACTTTATTTAATAAGCGGTCAAGAAGAAATCAAACAGAATGATTTTTAAAGCATTTCGCACTTAATATCTGACGAAGCTAGAAAAATCATTTTGAAAATTTTAATTGGTCACAAACGCCAAAAATTACACAGGCCAAAAAAATGAAGCATACCCAGAAACCGGACTATACTTTCCCGAAGGTTGTCAATGAGCTGAATCCAAATCTGGCCGCAGAATTGTTCCATCACGTCTGGATTTTTAAACATCCTAACCTAAAAGTGCAAAAAACACTTTTTTCGCTCATATCCAATAAGTTTTTATGGGGGAATAAAAGGCTTGATAACATTTTGACAACAACCATATTAAAGCATTATTCATCAACTTTAAAATGCTTTTTTAGTAATTTCGTACGACTTTTTTTCAATGAGATATCGAAGTTTTTGTCAAGGCATCATTATGATTTTCGTTTTTTGCACTTTTAGGTTAGGATTCTCAAGATTTTTACGCCACAGAGCAATTATACGACCAGATTTTCATTCAGTACATCGAAATCGTCGGAAAAATATATTCAGATTTTTTATGAATGCATTCTAATCTGGTTTTTGTCAAATTCCGAGAAAAAATTTATTCAACCACAAAAACTTACTAAAATTGTACAAAAACTGTGTTTTTTTTACTTTTAGGTTAGGATATTTCAACATCTTGAATTGTTCAATAGAACAATTTTTAGCAAGAAAGTCGGTCTCAGTTTGTTAGTTATTTTCTTGTAGTCACACATTTATTTAATCTATGAAAATCATAATTATCCCCTGACAAAAACGCCGATAGCTCGATAGCATTTGAAAGTTGACAAATAGCACCTTAATATTGTTCGTGTCAAATTGCAAATAATAATTTGATTCTACGACAAACACTTCCTGAATATAAACAAAAACAGTGTTTTTTTGCACTTTTAAGTTAGGATATCTCAAAATCTTGACGTGATAGAGCAATTCTGCGGCCAAATTTAGATTCAGCACGCCGAAAACCTTCGAATACTTATAGTCAGATTTTTGGGTATAAATTTTGTTGGCCTGTGCTATAAATGAAAGAATGAAGAGTAGACCTCTGATAGAATTAGTAATCAATTTTACTAATGGAGTAACAAACTACTAATTCACGTTAGTAAAAAGATACAAAATTAGTAGAACTTGACTACGTGTCGTGAAAAGAATGCACTTTTACATAATTTTGTATTCCTATATACCCAAAATATTGAAAGTAGTAATGTAGCGAACGTTATAAAGAATCTGTCTCACCATTACATTTTGAATAACCGACCTCTCTAGAAAAACATTCTGCAGCAAAAACGAGATAATACTTATAAAAAATTGTATAAGTTTGTTTATTTTTGAATTTTTGTAGTTTTGACCTGACATATTTCGCTCCCAGATGGTAAAAAAAAACAGGACAATTAGTTTTATTACGAGCTGTTAATCGAGGCATAGCATAAAATGTACACCGGAGGCGCAGTCGATATTAATTTAGAATTATAAACAATTTCAACTAAAATAAACATATCTATGATATATTCATTACGTTATGAAAGATGAAGGAATAATATATTATTTTAAGGTACGAAGGTGTTCCCGGTTTTCGTAGACAGAGTAAGGGGAGACGAACCATCACATGCATAAAAACGGCGTTACTTTTCCCTTTCTATTGTTTGATTTATTACTTCGCTCCTAAAACCAAAATTGGACGAGTGATGAGACGACCTCTGATGAAGTTTCTTGTTCACGGTTCCTCCTATTTATTCTTTTTGCGTAAGTTCCTTTTTTATTACTTAATAAATAGAAAAAAATTGTTGTTGTATTTTTTCATCAATACATGTAACATTTCTGAATAAATTAACACCGGGATATTTTAAGTGTGTGATTAAGTAGGTACTCACTCCGGGTAATAAGAATTTTTCTTGAATAATTGTTTGTTCTTGTATAAATGAGTTCATTTGAAGAAATCATTGGAAAATAATATCAGAAACATTTGTCAATTTGACTGTTTCCAAAAAATGTAGTACCAATGCTAAAATGTTCTAATAATGCCAGAGGATTGCCTATAAAGTGCATACGATCGAATGAAAAAGTCCAATTTGTGTAAGGGAATTCTATCAAATGTGTTTTCTATTATATACACCGTGTGATAGAATTCTCTTAAACAAATTGCAATTTCTCATTGGATTGTCCACACTCAAATCAATCCCTTTCTTTATTGGGAAATGTGAAAACTGCAATGGTATTTTTTGAAGCATTGTAATAGTGTTTTTGAATTCTTTTAAAACCGTATGACCGCAATGTAAGTTTTCTACAAAACAATGATAACAATATGTATTACAAAATTTCAATAAATTTTGATTTTTTAGTTATATTAATACTCGTTTCGCAACGATTTGAAACGGAAGTCGAAAAGCTATTCGACAGTGGAGATGGAAAGAACGTCGAGAACACATTTGTAAATCAGAGGGGTTTGCCTCCCTCGCCCCTTGAATACGTAGTGATTCTTTACGTCGTCGGGTTCATTTTCCAAGAAATAAGAGAGGTAATCAATATTTTACGATCTCAAACATTTAATTTGAAAACCCATTAATATTTAAGTCAAAAATGAAGAATGTCATTCTAAATCTTCTCACGGAATAAATTTCATAAAACGTAATTCAAAAGTCGTGGTTTTTATTTGAAGTTTAAAAAACGAAGACTAATTTATCAAACACCAACACTTTCTGAAGTAGTTTTTTTTAAATATAACTCACTTACATTAAGTAATTTAATTAAAAAAGAGTTTAACTAAAAATATTATAAATTAACTTTAGATATTTAAGAAAATGTTAAAATAGAAGATATAATTGACAAATAAAACTGTAGGAATTTGCATACAAATTATGAAATTTGCATTAACTATGTGGGAAATATTCACAAATAAACTAATTAAATAAATAACGATACCAACACTGAAGATATTAATAAAGAAATGATTGATGAATCGAACAAAGAATTATTGAAAAATCCAGAGTCGTATTCATCACAAAATTAATCAAACCGAAGATTTAAATCATTAATGAAAACCATATAATCATAACGGGGAATAGATTATGTAGAATAAGTAATGAATCAACTTGATAATCAGAAAATAATAAAGCATAGAGCATAAAGTTAGTCAGAAACCAACAAATGAATCAAGAAAATAGACCTAAATAACTGTTGAGTTAACAGATGAAAGAAACGACTTAGTTCCCAAACAAAAAAGTTTCAAATTATTCGATTACGAGAATTGTGGGAAAGAACTTATACGTATGATGTACCTTCTAAAGATAAAAATATTTCCTACATTTTACTGAATGAATTACAATATTTGATAAAAAAAGATTTTTTTCACTTTTCTCTGTATGATAATTTTTCAACGCATCCTGATTTTTAGCTATTTGAGGTTGTACCCACAAAATGCCGTTTTTGGTTAGTTTTGATGTTATGTACTGAAGATATAACACTTTTAGGGATTGATCTTTTAGTTGGGTCATATAGTACTACTTTTTCTCTTTAATCTGAGAGTTGTAGGGTTCAATTACGACTCTTTTAAACCAAGACACGCTAATTTAAAATTACGATATACATGTTAAAATATTTACCTTGAAGTGCCATTGGAGGAGAAGTTCAATGTCAAATTCAATGTCACGAACCCTGTACAAATATAAAAACTATACAAAACTTGGATACTTAGAACTTAAAACATGTTTAAATATTGTGAACACTTTTTATAAGCCATTTTGAATCCCCCATCTTCGATAAAAAAATTTTAATATCTCGACTTCAAATTCATATTCGACAGCGTCAAACACCTGCCAATAAAATATCTGCTTCAATGCATTTAATAATACTCTTGGAAATGGTCGTGACACCAATGGGACATATGTCGTAATATAAATAAAAATGTCGTAACTTAGTGAAGAAGAAATCGAAATTGAAATCTGTGACTGTTAAATTAAAACGAAAGAAAAGTACAATATGATCCAACTAATGGAAACCCCATCGAAATTAACCAAAAACTGAATTTTTGGGTGCATAACCTTAACCTTAAATATCTCAAAATTCTGAACTGCTGGATTAATTTGAGCTCGGATTCTGATTCTACGCGAAAATTTACTTCTGATACCAACAACTGACAAGACCCCATTATTTTCTTAACATTAAACTATTCATGAAGAACTATCAAAGAATTGTTGTGAACAAGAAGAAAACAAATTAATGTAAAAACCTTCTAGCCACATCTAAAATAAAATACTAAAATAATATAATATTAATAAGTTTGAATGAAACAAATAAAGGAAAATACGTAAAAAGTTGAAAAAATAGCAATAATCTTTCTTAATTCTTATTGAAGGATGCAAGTCAAATGGATGTAAACACGTATAGAGAAAATGGGAAACCTTAAAATTTCATTTAGTATTTCAGTGTATAGAAATGAAATGGCCAACTGTTGTACCAACTATCCTATTTTGATATTGAAAATTGGAAAAAAATAAAATTTCAAAATAATTTTCAGGCTTACGTCGAAGGAATTCGCGCGTATCTTCGGGATTTGTGGAATTTTATCGACTTTACGAGGAACTTTCTCTACGTCGCAACAGCAATTTTCAGAATGGTAGCTTACCTTCAGCAACAGGCGGAGATTCTGCAGGATTCATCGGCCGCCGTGATCCCTCGGGAACAGTGGGGCAATTATGATCCACAATTAATAGCAGAGGGTCTTTTCGCAGCTGCCAATATTTTCAGCGCACTTAAACTCGTCCATCTTTTCAGTATTAATCCGCATCTTGGACCTCTTCAGGTTTTCTCATTTCTTTTTTGCTTATGAAGCCTTTGGATTTACCTTTTCTTTGCTGTCTCTGTATTGAAATTCTGTTACTGAAAGATCAGTTACCGATTTATAAATTATTAATACTTTCGCACAACAAATAATATTCTAGAGTACTAAATTTTTCTTCATCTCTTCAATAAATATTCTTTAATAATTTCTTTAAAGCCCAAGTAACGTGTTTGAAAACATGTAAATAATAATTAATTAATTAATAATATTTTTTAAATATCTCTTTTATTTGCAAATCGATTCTGCATTTACCGTGCATTCGCTTATTAAATTCTCTCACTGTGAGAAGTTATTTATAAAGGTTAATAAAAATTATTTCTCACAGTCTGTGCGCAAAATGCTATTTTGCTCCCTATATTGCGGGAGCAAAATACATATATCCGGAAGCAAAATAAGTTTCTCGCATTCTGAGCGCAAAATACTGTTTTGCTCCCTATATCGCGGGAACAAACTGGCACGCCCTCATATGAGAAAATAGTATGTGCAACAAGAGAGAATAGGTATCTGTAGACTCGTGCGAAATGCCGTCCTCGCATTGGTAAACACCTATTTTGCTCCCTAGTTGCACAATCTACTATTATTTAGGATGGTTCTTATTGCAATGTTTTTAATTTTCATTAAGATTATTTTAATTAATAGGTATTTGTAGACTCGTGCGAAATGCCAATTTAATGAACACCAACATTATTATTTTATATTTTTGTATACAAATTTTAGTAATGGTTATAAATCATATTTGATTAAATACTTTATTATATTAAAAACGTCATTTTATTGGTACAAATACATTTAGATTTTGGCCTCTAATAAATGTTATTTTAGAGAATTTCGCTTAGGTTCAGAAGGCGCAAATCACGTAAGACATTTCAAAAATAAAAAAAACTGCTGGCAATAATATTTGTCAAATTCGCAATCAATTTACAGGCGATAGGTTAGGGTTCCTCTTTGTTGATGAATAATCATTAGGAGACCTTGATTTTTAAAATACACACATTTGCGCATTGTTATTTGGTACTATTTTCTTCCTAAGTAAAGTTAAGTTAGTTCTTAATTTATTGTAATCATTCAATATTGTTTCATTACAACCAGATGAGTTTACCTTGAATAGTATAAAAGATTCTATTTCTATAATTTAAAATTATTTGTCCGTCAAAAAATTCATAGTGTATTTCTTTCCATTTGAAACAGTCTCTTGCACGGATTTTTTTTTCACATATTTCAAAAAATAAAAATTCCAAATCAGGAGAACTTGAAATTTGTTTTTTATTAAATATCATTTTTAGGAAGAAAATAATATACTAAAATATAATATAAATGACGATATTTGCAAATACGTGACGTTTAAAATTCAAGAGACTAAATTCTGGTTTTCTCTTAAGAGTCATGTTGACTAAATTCAGCAATCTTCTGGTTTTTTACTATTAAAATACGCTACGCACAAGTAATTACCCGTCTATAAGCTGTCAATAAACGCATCGTATACGAGAAGAATGTGTTAACAAAATCAGTGTTCTAATGGTTATAAAATATTTTTTTGTCTCCTTTCTTGCTAAACTGTTTTGTTACGGTTATAAGATTTCTTATACTGGTAAATAAGTCATTCTCTCAGTGCAATGCAATATGAATAACGAAAATATCAACATTAATGTAAGGTATTTAGGTAATAACTATTTTTATATTGTTCTTAAACTAAAAATCAGATTATATTCTATTCTTCAATAAAATGACATTGTATTGTTCTTAAAAAAACGGGATATGAATTAACTTACCTGGGAACAATTTTTAAATTAAAATAATACATGTTTTTACAGATTTCTTTGGGACGAATGGTTATCGACATTGTCAAATTCTTTTTCATATACACTCTGGTTCTCTTTGCGTTTGCTTGTGGCTTAAACCAATTACTTTGGTATTTTGCTGAATTAGAGAGGCAAAAATGTTACGAAGGTATTGCAACAGATTCGATGGATTTGGGAAGTGACTCTTGCATCCGGTGGCGAAGGTAATATTTTCATTTTATTCAATTAAAATACCAATGTATCAGAATTAGACAGGACAAATTTAAAAATATATTAAATATATACTTTAAATAAACTCCATACATGCACTGAATAAGACGAAATCTTAAAACGTAATTATAATGTATTAAAATTGAACATTCAATGGACAATACATAAAGAAAACAGAATATTAAGAATAAATATAATATAAATGTTACACAGAAAAAAACAAGTCGTAAAATTGTTACATCGTAAATTCATCAGCAGATGAGGCTTAATTTAAGCCCGAAATTGCGTTAATGTTCTTAAATTCAGTCAGTGTTTTGGCTTAAAGTCTAACTTTCAGTGAGCAAAACTGACTTTTAGACGATATTTTAGTTTAAAATAAGATTTATCGATCTTATGGCATCTAAGTTACACGAATCTTATTTCAAACCAAAATATGGACTGAAAGTCAGTTTTGTTGTCTGAAAGTAAGACTTTAAATTTAAATATTGACAGAATTTAAGAAAATTAATCCAATTTTGGGCTGAAATTAAGCCTCATCTAATGATGAATTTAAGATGTAACAATTTTAAGACTTATTTTTTTCTGTATAAGAATTCAGATACTAAATGTTGGGTAAGCGTCTCAAAAATTTGTTCAAAATACTACACTAAAATGTAACAGATAAACGTTTTTAATGAAAACTTCTTTATCTTTCATATATCTGCATTTTACTAATAATGTTTCAAATATTAGGATATCGCGTTGTTGTTCAATTTTTTAATAAATTTTAGTAGTGGAATAAAAAGTTCCACAAAGTATTGTTGACACCAAGTTATGAAAGTTTTCGTGGCATTCAATAATAAAAAGAAATTTGTAAAAATTATATCTCGAAAGATGACGATCGACAACAAAAAAAAAACAAAATTGGATAGATGTAAAAATGATGTAGAAGCGTCTAAAACGATCTAAACTAAATGGATTAATATTGTTTTCAAATTTTAGATTTAGTAGCCTTTTTGAATCGTGCCAAAGTCTCTTCTGGGCTAGTTTTGGAGGTGTCGGAATTGAAAGTTTTGAATTGAGTGGTATGTATGCAATGGAAATAATTAATTCGTATCACTTTATCTGTCTCTCTCTCTCTGTCTCTCTATTGCTAAAAACATATAGTTAGAAGCTAATTATTACTTTATTCAGTAATTATATTTTCATATATATGTATGTTATAATTTATTTGTAATTACAAACATACTTTTATCAAACTTATCTATCTCAATTTTTGAATTTATTATAATAAATCATTATTTTTAATTCCCACAGAATATAATTTCAATTGATCAAACTTCAACAATTTGTATAACATAAATGCTGTATTGTTAGTAATGAATTGATTCCGATATATCATAGTTATTTTCTACTTAACACTAAAAAGAGTTTATGAAAATTATCTTACAGTGGGATTATGATGAGGATATTAGAAATATTACAACGTTTCTTTTTACTGCCTGTTGAAATAGACAGAAACAGTTTGTTAAGTTACAGGATAAGTTCAGAAAATCTTCACAAAACTTTATCGTTTTAATTATTTACAATTAAACTTCAAATACTGAACTTATTAAAAAATGTTTTCCTGGAAATGTTTTTTATGTTCAGAGCATTTGAATGTTCGGTACTTTTCAAGGACTAAAGTTTGTTCTTCGACAATATATAAGTATTTTTTAGGAATAATATAATGATAAAAATAATCATTCAAATTTGATTCTAGGTATCAAATCATACACCAGATTCTGGGGGCTATTGATGTTTGGCTCATATTCTGTAATAAATGTAATAGTTCTACTCAATCTTTTGATTGCTATGATGAGCAACAGTTATTCAATAATCGAGGTAACTTTCACGCTCATTTTTTTAAGTTCCAATGTATTATAAGCAAATTATACCTACTCCGAAAAAAAAATTGGTGGACGCAGAAAACATCAACTTAGCCGTGTAAATCCCCTATATTCACTTACTACAATAAATATTTCTAAAATAAATTTTATGAAAACTAAAAGCTACCAGACTTTGAAATTGTATGGATAATTTCAGGAAGATGCTGACACTGAATGGAAATTTGCTAGGACGAAATTATGGATGAAATATTTCGAAGAAGGGACCACCCTACCTCCGCCATTTAACATATTTCCTGCACCAAAACTGTTCCTTCGACTATGCGGATTTTACAAGAAAGATGAACGACCCAGGAAAGGTTCTTTAAAATGGAAACAAGAATACAGGTAATAAATAATTAAATTATTCTGATCGAATTTCAAATCACCTGTTGCCCCTTACATAGTTGAAAATTTATTATAAAATGAAAAGAGGACCAACTTTACATTAATGTCCAATGAATTTTAATAGCATATGTTCGGTTTGTAACGTATATATCTGCAATATAATACGTTACATTACGAAACGATGTTGAGAATTTTAGAAAGTTCATTTTATGGGTACACTGATAAAGAGATTTATTTGTCATAAAGAAGGCTTATTTAAATACGCTGGAAGAAACCATTTATTAACAGTAAACAACTTTAGTTAATAGTTAATTAACATTTGTTAAGAGTAAAATACATGTCTTAATTATTAAGAGATATATTTTAACTATTAACTAAAGTTGTTTACTGTTAATAAATTGTTTCTTCCAGCGTATTTAAATAAGCCTTCTTTACGACAAATAAATCTTCTTATCAGTGTACATTAGAAAAATAATTGTTAAATTATTGCAATTAAAATGAACCCAATTTTGTACAAAGTTAACATGAAGAATGTCATTTTTTTGTATAATAGACAATGAGAAACTATATTGACAATTTTAATCGACATTTATGAGAACGATGCATTTTCATTGCTGTACAAAATTATTGTTTCCTGCCTTCTCCATTGTATGTAAAATATATATTTATTAACTTCATTTATTTTAGAAAACTGTAGACGTTTTAATTCTGAATTCGAGATACTTTATTGACAACTCAAAACATCTACAGTAGCGTATCTGGCCGCTTAGTTTGAATTAAAATGTACATGACTGACTCTATGATGCTCAATGTAAATATGTAGGCTTATAAAGTTTTTTAAATTTATTTTTACAATTCGAAATTTAACAATGTGAGCTTTAAAACGTGGTTTGCCACTAGATGCATTCCAAGATATAAAAGACACTTATCAGCATTGGTTTATAAAATTGGTGACATTTAAAATTAATCGATTATGCAAAAAGAATCGTAAAAATATATAGAAAATAATAATGTTTCCGAAAAATTGTATAAAAGAATATTAGCGGGAAAAATAATTTATTTTACTAGATAGACAAAATTTTAAAATATTTCCTCAATTTGAAGACGGCATGTGCTTGATTTATGCTGATCTCTTTCTGCTTATCATTAAACCTGGCAAAAAATATTTTATTTGAATACCTTTCCCTTAGATTCAGATGAAAATATTTTTCTAAATTTTTAAAATTCGCACGTATACCCCAAGAATTTAGTTTATCAATCGTTAGTATGAACGTCTCAATACAGATATATATTGTTTTCAGATTTGGAACATCCGTCATGAAAGCATTAATTTGGCGATACGTTACAAACTTTCAGTCACAATGCAACGTCGAAACAGCCAATAAAGATGATATTCGTGAATTAAAATCTGACCATGCATCTTGGCGTTGTAAACTTCTCGAAATTTTGCGAACCAATGGCATGAAAATATCCGACATTAGTAGAAATGAAAATGGTAAAAATCTCAAATATAATTTGCTTGATGTTTGATAAAATGCCCAGAAACAATCTACTAAAATTAATTTAGTATGCATAATTTAAACAAAGAATTGTTTTTATTAAACAGACAACATAACATCGAAAATCAAAATAGAAGAAAGAAGGCTGAATGATTTTGACTTAATCGGGTCCTATGGAGAACTGATCGATGAAGAAAATGTAGAATCATGTTCAAAAACAGAAAGTAATTCGGCTAAGTGGCGGAGAGTTGCCAGATTAGCGGTCTTGAAATCTGCAGAACATCGCTGGACATTGGTATTTAAAACCTTTTTTTACAAACAATATTTTACTTATTATACCTCGGTTTTATTTATAAAAGATTTAAAATCAACATTCTAAAGAAATTTTGTAATGACGCAAGTTGCATTCGTCGCATTTAAAAAAAAAATACCTCTGTTACTTTCAGATCACTGTTGCGTAATCCATCTAAAAAACTAATTCTTCGTTCAGGAAGATTTTTCCTAATACGATTTGCCACGTCCTCAGACATTCTGAAAAGTCAATTCACATGTTTTCGATATACACATTTGATGCTTCTCGCGACAAAGTAGAAGTAGCATTCCATACATTTCATGGAAATAAAGCTTCTTCAAATTTTATCACGGTATTGAGAATAAATATATGTTTTATATAAAATCGAATTGTCACGTTTGCGTACAAATATTTTACCAACTTTTTTATCTACGTGTATAATTTTGTGTTTATTTTAAACTGTGGAATTCTTTTATATTTAATTCATACTGCAGACAATATAACATTTGTTTTTCATGAAATATATAAAATTAAGGTTCATTTTATAACATAATGGCAAAATATATGAGTTATACAATGAAAAACTACTAGACAAACCATATCGTTAATTTTACTATTTTTATTTAAGTTAATAGTTAAGTATTAAGTGTGCTATAATATCTAGTCAAACTGACACAATCTTTGACGACTTAATCGACCTCTAGCATTCATTCGGGTAACTCTTTCTTTGTTTTAATAACTTTAGAATGGATATTACAACTGGCGAAATTCAGTTGAAGATTTTCTTAACCCTTTAAGAATGAGACAGACACTTTTCATACAGGAACTTCGAAGTTTTATTGGATAGTATTATGCCCCAAAAAAGTATACATAAAGTTTGTTACGTGCAAAAGTTTCTTTCGAGATCTGCCAAACAAAATTGGTCCTCAACTGGTTCCAATAAAGATACAGCTGTTTTTTTTCTAAAAAAGTTGTTAGCCAAACGATAGAAATTTCTAAAACATAAACTACCATATTTCAAATTTAACGTTTTTTGGATCGCTGATAATAAATATGAAGTTACATTTTTTTAAAAATGGCAAATGAAAATATAAAATCCGATTGTGCGGCATTTCAAAAATTGTCAATTTTTCGAACACTAAATAAAACCGAAAAATTGTGTCTTGTTTATTAAAAATTTTTCAGATTTAAACTGATTATTATTGTTAATAATTTTCCGTCAAAATTGAATATGTCGATATTTTTTAGACCCCCCGTAAATTTAATATTTGAGGGTGAAGTCCATGGGAAGGGGATTTTTTTAGTAAATGAACAAAATTTGCTATGTAAAGTAAAAAGAAACATAAATTATAAAAAAAAGTTTAGAGAACCGGGATTTTTCATTTTTAAATAAAAAATCGGGTAAGATAGAATTCTACTATATCACAATTATGAGGTTAATATACATCTTATCTATAATTATTATATTTTTCGTCTCGTGAACCAAAATATACTGGCAAAAAACATTTGCAGAGCAATCAAATCTTATCTAAATATTAGTCTTGATTAAAAATGTGTACTTTTAAATTTTTGTAACATTAAATACGGATTTAAAAAGGGTACTCCAAAAACAATGCATACGGAACAAAACCAAGACTTGAACCAATTTTTAAACAGTAAAAAAGTACAGTCAGAAATAATTGCGGATTCCTCAATATTCCAATTTTTATTTTCATTTCAATAAAATGACGGTTAGACTTTGAAAGTTTGAATTCATCATCGAATCAAAGACAGGTCTATCTCTGAAAAATACACTTTCTTTGCGCAAAATGTTTGATCAAGTTCTATTTTTTATAGGCAATAAATGGAGCAGTACAACGCTCACAAATCGGTAAAAGCAACAGTAAAACCTCGTTAAAAATTCAAGCGGATATTAAAAACGCAATAGAAGAAGCACGGAGATTTGTTTCAAAAAGCCCACTTCCCCAATTCAGTCCGATTCACGTTTCGGATAAATCGTATAGTGCAAGGCCAATCACACCTACAATACAGGTACGCAAATTTATATTATAATTTTCAAAATCATGATACCAAAAAAGACACAAAAGTTATTGAATGTATTCGGAAGCTGTATTTAAGTAGTCATATCTGGGCAATTTCTATAAAAACTTTCAATTAATTTCATATTTTTTTTTAATTAATTATTGACCAGAAAGTACTTAAGATGTTGTGATAGATAAAATGTGTGTTGTCGGTAATTTAGCGACATCAGAATTAAGTATAGTCGGTAAGGTAGCGAATTACGTACCGATACAGAGAGAGAGAGAGAGTAGGTAGGCGAAGAGCTGAGAGAGGGAGCGTAGGTCATTTCCTAGATGGGTATAGGTAGGGTTAGGTAGGATGACCCACCAATCACGCGCGAGTAAAGAGACGCTACAACGATAGAATGTTAACCAATGAGATGCGTCGCTTGAAGTGGAAGAAGAAGGAACTTGACGCTACAGAAGATAGATCAAGATAGATTCGTTCGAGCACTTGACGCGTCGGCACCCATTTTCGAACACGCATACCAAAAGAGTCAGTACGGTTCGCCGCGGATAATCCTGGTGAGATACGCGTGTTCAACGGTGAGAAATCCATCATCCTTCAAGAAAAAAAAACCACGTTCTCTACCGCATGGTGAACCATTCTCCGTTTCGACGTGATCTGGGTTACCGACGTCGAGTGAGGACAATTAAAAAGGAATATTCGCCCAATGGGATTGTGTAACGAAGAGCTTGATTTTTATTCAAATTCGTGATGACTCTCAAGACTTGGGCGTACAATCCGTCGCCTGCAAATTTATGACGCCACTCTTGTACACGTCACCATCTTGGGTCGGATCTTTTTGACACACGAAACCCATTTTCTAAATGCAACCATTATCAAAGGCATCTACGAGGAAATAGAGCAGGGATTTGAAGAGAAGAAGCGAAGTTCATCGACATCACCTGGCCAGGTTTCTTAATAATTCGATTAATTAAAAGTGTTATGTATTCTCTCTCTCTCTCATGCTTTTAATTAAAATAAGTTGAAATTTAATAGTTGTATACGTATAAGGGATGCGAATGTGTATATGAATCTGAATTTAATAAATCTAATTAATCTAAAATTTGGATAAGAAAAAAAAATTTATTACAATTGGCGCGCAACGTGAGGGCATGACAAAAAAGTGCTCAAAATTTTTATATATTTTTCAATAAATAGTGTATAAAATCTAATGTATGAAAAATTAATATCTTTATTTTGCAATGAAATTGATGTGTAAAATTATATATCTTTTAATGCTACGTTATTGATCTGGAAAACATGTCAATTGATTGTGTTGTAAAAAAGAATCAGAATTAAAACATAATATATTTGTAAAGTTCGTTAATTCAAAGATAATTTCGGATTTGTAAGTTCAAATTTGAACAATACTTTTGTTTTTCATTACGTTGAATTTGATTTATGATGCCTATAGAACGGTCACCTAGTAATACCAGATCCGGGAAAACATATACAAAAACAATAGGTAATATGGAATTCAACGATAATACCCGTTGTTGACTGTACAGTCTGAAGAATAATGTTTTGAATAATTTAACTGAACAGGCTGATGTGACACAAACATTAAAATTTCAAATGATAATCAAAATGAAAATTTACAAAACCAAAATAGTAATCAAATAAATGATACTTTAAGGGAAATTATGAGAGAATTAGTAAATTTGCGAAAAGAAAATGCAGAAAACTAAAAACAAGTTAATGAATTTGTGTTGAGTCATACTGGTCAGTTACGCAATAATATTGTAAATAATGAAGATTTGATGAGAAATTTGGGACAACAAAATGAGCAAATAACAGTTAATAGATCAAATGAACAAAATCCAGTAATCAATGCTTCGGGTATCGATAGTCAAACTATTTTTTAATGGATTGATTCGTAATTTTCAAACAGTAAATTTAGAGACAGTTATGCCGAAGTTTAATGCACATCCTGATGAGAATCCTAAGGAGTTTTTAAACAAATTTAGTCGTTATTGTGATATAAAAAAAATCAGTAATGAAATGAAGTTAATTAGTATTGAAAATTCTTTGGGAGAACAAGCACGGGATTGGTTTGAGTCTCGAATTTTCACATCATTCGATCAGTTTCGTGTAATGTTTATACAAAAATTTTACTCTGAATCAGTTCAAACTCGAATTTTGATGGCGTGGCTTTCGCGTAAATATGATTATAGAAAAGATGTATCCTTGCAAACGTATTTTTACGAACAGATAAAAAGAGCGAGATACGTTGAACATTCTTTTAATAACCATTCTTGAATTATCAAATAATACAACAGCTTCCATTGCGTATCCGTGAAGCCTTAACATTGGTTGATTATTCAGATGAAAATGCTGTAACTCAAGCGCTGTGTCAACATGACCTATTGAATAAAGAAAGGTCAGACCATAGCAAAGCAAGTAATGGTTATCAGCATAACGTGCAAAAGGCTCAAGTTCGAAATACTTATGCTAAAAACCTGGTAATCGTTCGGTGAAATGTCAACATATGTTTTGCGCTCATACCCAATCACCAACTTTATCAAATAATAGTCAGTCAATTGCTCCGCAAAGTATGGTGTGTAAATAACCCTAATGTAATAATTCCTAATGACACGGTATGTGATGTTCGAGTTTCCTCACCAAATATGATAACAAATCAATCATGAGTCCTTTAAACTCAAATGCAACACTTTGAGAGGTGGGCCCTCGAGGTGTTTTCCCATATGATTTCGCTGACGATCTTCAGGGTGAATTTAAGGTCATGTCGCGAAATCAGTCGAATATTAAAAAAATACCAAGTTGCCCGCGATTAATAGTTTCTGTTGAGAAGGTACCAGTTCCGGCACTAATAGATACAGGAAGCCAGGTTACGTGCATTTCAAAGAAATTTTTTGATTATTTAACGAAATATTATAAAATACTGGTGCTTCCCGTTTCCAATTTTAGTGATTTTAACCGCAATTGGGAAGAAACCGACTACAGTTAAAAAACAGATTTTCGTCGATTTAACAATAGTACGCTAAAAATACAAACGCATTTTTTTGGTAATAGATCATTTAACGTCACCTATGATAATTGGAAACGATTTTTTACTCAAGAATGAAGTCGTAATGAATTATAAAAAACGTGAACTGAGTTTGGGTGATTTTTTCTGTTCCCTCGAACTTAATCTCATATGATTGCATATCGCCCGAGAAGGTCGTGTCGACTGCTAAAGATGACATAATTTATGTACAAGTTGTTTCATTATAACAATTTAATGACCGAATGTAGTGAAGGCCAAATGTCAACTAATGAGTTGAGAAACAACAAAAATTTGCATAATAAGTTTACTGATAATGTTTTTAGAAAAAAATAATAATCTTGTCGATTGTCATGAAATGATAGTGACGAACGAAATAAATTTAATTGAACGTAATAAAATGGACAATCGTCATGAAATGATAGTGACGATTCCAGTGATCATTGATATCTGAGAATAGCAATCAAAATAGTAATAGTCTTTTTAGTCGTTCCTCATGAAATGATAGTGACGATCGACAATGATTGTTTATCCTCAAATAATATTGTTGATGATTTTTGTGTACTAAATAATAATAAAAATCATGTTAAAAATAATCCTGTCCGTTGTTGTGAAATGATAGTGACGAACCGACAGAGGTGATAGTTATTTAAACGATGTTGACAATCATGATACTAATCAAAATCGGCCTGATAATAATAAAGTATATGATTTATCCTAATTTATTTATGGTCCATGAAACGGATATTCGTAATAAATATGATCATTGTAGCAAGAAAGTTAAAATTTAAAGAGAATGATCATTTGTGTCTTATGAGAGAATTAAAGGATCACCTCATAGACGACATCTTTGACATGAATAGTTTGTTTTGTAATAAACCATCGACAGATGCCTTGATAATGAAAGCAATTCTGATGAAAACGAAGTCGATGTTCTAATTTTGAATGATGACCATATAGCGGACGATGATTTGCAAGGCAACCTATTGTCATTTGTATCAGGAAAATAATCAATGTTCTTCTCCTCGAGCGATGTGCAATCTCTGGCGGATTCCCTTATGACTCTGAATTCGGAGGAGCGTTTCAACTTTCACTCAGATGATGTTGAAATTTGAGAGGTTGTTCTCTGTCAAATTGGGGCCAGCTGGTACATATCAACATAAGATACGTTTGAAAAGTAATAATGCATTCGTGAGAAAATCTTATCCGATTTCCATCTGCTCTTAGAGAAGCCGTAAACAAGGAAGTTTGTCATATGCTTGAGTTAGGTATAATCGAAAGATCAGAGAGTGGTTGGTGTAATCCTTTACGGATCGTAAAAAAAAAAGACAATGCAATTCGAATTTGTTTAGACGCTCGATTCCTGAATGAACAGATTCAATCGGATAATGAATCCCCACCTTTAATCAACGAAGTGATACAGAATTTTTAGTGGTTCACAGTATTTGTCAACAACTGACTTGGCTTACGGCTACTGGCAAATCGACCTGCACCTGATGCTAGACCCTATACCGCTTTTTTGGTAGGAACCGAATTATATCAATTTCGGAGGATCCCTTTCGGGTTAAAAACCGCCGGAGCGGGATTTATTCGCGCATTATCGTTTATCGCTTGGACATAAATATAATGCCTTTTTATCCATTTATATCGATGATCTGTTATTTGCATCACGAGATTTAAAAAGCACATCGAACATTTGGAAGAAGTTTTTACCGTGTTACAAAATCAAAATTATACGCTGCGATTAGAGAAATCGGTGTTTTTCGCAAAAAGTGTGCGGTTTTTGGGATTCGAATTATCGACCAATGTGTCCGTCCTGAACCTGATCGATTGAATATTATTCGGGAATTTCGTTTGAACCAAAAGATTTGAGGCAGCTACGGCGCTTTCTCGGAATCTGTACCTACTATAGACAGTTCAGTATTAAACATGCGTCCTTAGTTGAACCCTTTCGAGATCTCCTTGGATCAAAGAAAACGCTGGGAGTGGACGCCGAAACATTCACAGGCCTTTCTTGATCTTAAGGAGAATTTCGCGAATTCAATTATTTTGACGCATATTAATGTGTAACTTACCGTTTTGTCTTGCAAACAGATGGATCGGATTCCGGATATAAGCGGTGTTCTGTATCAGATCGATGAGGATGGGATACATCATGTAGTATCACTTGTCAGTCGATGCTTAACTTCTGCGGAGTCGAATTACACGACGACGAGAAGGAACTATTGGCCATAGTGTACTCAGTTCTGAAGCTACGCACTTATTTGATTGGTAGAGATTTTACCGTATTAACAGATCATAAGGCGTTAACCTTCCTAACTAGTGCACCGTTCCAGAGTCCTCGATTGGTTAGGTGGAATTGATTCTGCAGCAGTTTTCATTCGTTGTCGAATACTGTGAGGGTAAAAAGAATTTGGTTGCTGACTTTTTTAGCCGAAACCCCGATGGAAAATTCGTAGAAGAAACTAATAAAGGTTTTATTATACCAACTCTAAATGTCTCTCTTGTCGCTCACTTAAATTCGATTGTAAGTTCATTTGAGCATTGATTTGTTCGGTAGTAATCCAGAACTACAAGCGAATTTTGCGTCAGATGCATAAATTTCAAATGGAAGATCCCGAAATTAATCAAATTCGTGAAAAGTGCGGTCCTGGCGAAGTCGGATGTTTCAAATGTATAATGATGTATTGTTTCGATGCGATTCAAAATTAAATATCTGGCAGGTTGTTTTTGCCTTATCGATTTGTTCAGGACGTATGTAAAATAGTCCCATTATGCTTTGGGTCACCCGGGGTATTACAAAACGTTTGAATATTTAAGGAAATATTTTTTTGGAAAGGAATGCAGCGAACCCTCAAATACTTTGTCCTTACGTGTGATATGTGTCAACGTATCAAAAAACTAAATCAGAACATGACGGGATCATATCACATGGTTAGTGCTAGGAAACCTAATGAATTAATTGCAGTGGATTACTATGGACCGTTGCCTATGTCAGTGGGGAGGGGTACAATACATCTTTGTAGTATTGGATGTATTTCTAAGTACGTCAGGTTGTATTCTCTAAAAAAAAGCAACCGCTGCTACTGCCCTGAATCGTATGGTACGGGATTACTTTCCTACATGTGGTAAACCTCGCTCGGTGTTGTCTGATCACGGGACACAGTTCATTTCGAAGAAGTGGAAGAAGGTGTTATTGGATGAAAACGTTAAGATCATTTATTCCTCCGTGAGACACCCACAGAGCAACCCGAGTGAGAGAATCATGAAAGAGTTGGGAAGGTTCTTCCGTCTGTACGTTTCAGATCAGCATACGTCTTGGGCTCGTCACCTAAAGAAGATAGAAGAACTCTTAAAATATTACTACTCATAGAAGTACTGGTTTTACTCCTTATGAGCTCCCATTTTGGAAAAAGTCCTAAGGATAATATCCAATCTTTGATCACGTTTCCTGGTATCCCTGACGCCTCACATGACGTAAAAATTGATCTGGCAATTGAGCGTTTGAGTGATAATTTTAAAAAACGGAAGAATTGTCAAAAGAAAATTTCTCGTATTGATATAAATGTTGGGTGATTTGGTGTTAGTTAATGAACCTAAACAATCCAGTGCTGCCGATAAGGTAACAGCTAAATTTTTTCATATTTATGTAGGGCCGTATCACGTATCTCGTTCTTTTGACAACAACTCGTTTGAGTTGATGGATCGTGAAACTAAAAAGGTGAAAGGTATCTTATAATAGAACGATGTTACGGAATATTATGATCGAACCTGATATACGAATAATGACGAGGGTCGCGTATAAACTGTTTCGATCATCATATTGTGATTGCCGATTCTGAATTCACTCCTGAACAAATGCGGGTGGGTTCCGATTTGTGGACCCAAAAATTGTTTATATTGTTGATCTCATGTTGTTGTTCTGGATTTCGCGAATCTCATCAATGATGTATACTCGAAATAGGGGGGAGATGTGATAGATAAAATGTGTGTTGTCGGTAATTTAGCGACATCAGAATTAAGTATAGTCGGTAAGGTAGCGAATTACGTACCGATACAGAGAGAGAGAGAGAGTAGGTAGGCGAAGAGCTGAGAGAGGGAGCGTAGGTCATTTCCTAGATGGGTATAGGTAGGGTTAGGTAGGATGACCCACCAATCACGCGCGAGTAAAGAAACGCTACAACGATAGAATGTTAACCAATGAGATGCGTCGCTTGAAGTGGAAGAAGAAGGAACTTGACGCTACAGAAGATAGATCAAGATAGATTCGTTCGAGCACTTGACGCGTCGGCACCCATTTTCGAACACGCATACCAAAAGAGTCAGTACGGTTCGCCGCGGATAATCCTGGTGAGATACGCGTGTTCAACGGTGAGAAATCCATCATCCTTCAAGAAAAAAACCACGTTCTCTACCGCATGGTGAACCATTCTCCGTTTCGACGTGATCTGGGTTACCGACGTCGAGTGAGGACAATTAAAAAGGAATATTCGCCCAATGGGATTGTGTAACGAAGAGCTTGATTTTTATTCAAATTCGTGATGACTCTCAAGACTTGGGCGTACAATCCGTCGCCTGCAAATTTATGACGCCACTCTTGTACACGTCACCATCTTGGGTCGGATCTTTTTGACACACGAAACCCATTTTCTAAATGCAACCATTATCAAAGGCATCTACGAGGAAATAGAGCAGGGATTTGAAGAGAAGAAGCGAAGTTCATCGACATCACCTGGCCAGGTTTCTTAATAATTCGATTAATTAAAGTGTTATGTATTCTCTCTCTCTCTCATGCTTTTAATTAAAATAAGTTGAAATTTAATAGTTGTATACGTATAAGGGATGCGAATGTGTATATGAATCTGATTTAATAAATCTAATTAATCTAAAATTTGGATAAGAAAAAAAATTTATTACAATGTCCTGCCTGCTAAAATGATAAATGTTATTATGAGGCTTGTAAATTATGTTAAAAGAAAGCTTCATTGTATAAAAAAGCATGTATAAAATATTCTTTTCGCAAAATTTTAATAAAGTTCAAATTTATGTAGAACCTCACACTAGTGAAACTAGTGGGACTGCGGTTGCTTGTTTCTCTCACATTAGTGAACTGAGAAATTTTTACAATTTCTCACATAAAAGTTATTGCTTTTCTTTACAGTATGGGGTAAATTCATAAATATGTCTACCTACATATGAGTAAGCTGAGGGTTTACTAGTGTGAGGTTCACACTAACCCAAAACGCGTTCACTAGTGTGAGGTTCTACTGCATTCATATAGGATGTGTTTTTTTATTGGTCACTAACTATGGTTTCCCGCATATTAAACTAAGCAAATAACTTCCTCTTTCAAATTATACTTTGAATATTTAAAACTATTAATTGTAATAATTTCAGGTAAAAATCCCAGCCACTGTTAATTTCATCGATGAAAAATCTTTGAAGCTTGGTCCACAGCCTTTGCTATCCATGTGTTCGAGCCCTCCTCGAGTAATAAAGCGAAAATCTACAACGAACTGCATATCACTCCCAAATACCGATATTGTCTACAGACAAGTTACCGAAAACAATATAAATTTGGAAATAAATAATCATCCTAAATTAAACGTTGATACGAGTCCGAGGACAATACCGAAAGTATCCGTCACCCCCAGCACGCCGAAACTAAACAGGGAAAGGTTTGTGAAAATTGCACCAAAATCGCCACAATATTCACCTAGTGCAACGCCAAGAAGAAAAGAGTGGCTTTAAAAATTGTAGTAACATTTTATATATTTATTTTTTTAATGTTGGTATAATTATGTGAAACAACCCCCTACTAGTCTAGTTTTTGGATACTTTCTGTCCAGTTTACGTATTTACATACACACCAAAATCAAAGCATTCTCGAAAATTTACTATTCTGAAAAAGGTATTCGGCAGCCGAAAAATAATGTAATTTATCACATCAATGTAAAGTTAATATAAAAATTCTACACCCTTTTCGGCATTCTTTTTTGTAACTATAGAAGAATGGTAATAAGAGGAGATTGGGGATTTTATCAATGGAAACTCACTTTTTAGATAGAATTTCTTAACACACATTCCGAGCAATAGTTACCTCGACTAATTAGATAGTCAAGTCTACTATTTACAAAGGGAATCTACACTACAAAATGTAGTTGTGACAAATCATATTGATGGTAAATCCAGCAATTCCGCGTGGTGATTTTAAAGTATTTCAAGTTAGAAAACGAAATTCGTCAGACAACTCCCCATTCCCCTCTGTTATTTTATGTGTTACACAGTTCATAGTAAGTAAAGTATATGGACAAATCCATAAAACTAATTTTTGTATACCCACACTCTATACTTGTAAAAGTTTTATGAATATTTAAAAAATAAACATATTTCTTATTTCAACAGAGTTTTATTAAAACATTTATAGAAACAAATAATGCCAAAGTATTTAAATATATGACAGTTTGGGGCATTTAAAAAAGTACTTGAAAATTCCCGATGAAGGAATCAAAATTTTATTTAGCCTAATCTACCTTTACTAATTACACGGTCCCAGGATTAAAGCATTTATTGTACGTTTATCATGTAACTAGACATGTGAAAAACTGTATTGTTACGTTGATGAGCTCAAATTTTATTATACAAATTTCAATGTACGTTTGACATGAAATAACTTCTGGTGAAATCCATATTTTATTGATACTTTGCTAATTAGTCATATTAACCCAATCGAATTATAGGTCCTATAGTTATTCTTGGGATAAAAATAAGAAGAACTAGCCATATTACGAATATGTGCGCATTTTACATCCACTACTAGATGTATTTGAAATAAATGACAAACTTCGGGCAACCTTTAGTTAATTAGATCCCGGGATATTGTATGTTTGGGGAAAATATTTAATACCGTTAATTTCTATTATTAATGATATTGTCGCCGAGAGACAGCATTAATATTGTTTAAAAAATGAAATCTGCCAATTAGTTTATTAAACAACTTTTATTAATTAGTCAACTTTTCTTCTTTTCGTCAATTCAGAATTTTTTATGAATGAATGGATTACGAGTGGCTGCTTTCTTTCTCGAGAAGAATATTCTCTACAACTTTAGTGGGTGATTTATGCGAATTTCTGAAGCTAACGTCAAATATCTCCATTTGTTTAAAAAAAATTACTACTTTTTACTATCAGAGATTAAAGGATCGGAATCATTTTACGGTATGGGTAAAACATTTGTAAAAATTAATTCCGAATATAGTGTGGAACAAATAGATTTTATAAAAAATATTATCAGCATATTTCATAAAATTCACATTTCTGCATTTTGAACCGTCACCCCTAAATTGCAGTTTAAAATTTTGCAATAAAAATTTCGAGTATCTTATTAGTATTATCAATGGAAATGTAATAATAAAATTACAAAAAATGCATAATGATCAAATTACCTATTTGGATAGCTGTCATGGCGCTTGTTTAGTCCGGACGCGTTTCTGAATCGGTCCTCGAAATTAGCGTTTAATTTCTGTTATCGCGGTTGTAATATCGTATAATGGTGAACTGAAAACACACGAGACTTTATTCGTCAAGGATTTGTGGTGTCAAGCTGTATATTGGCGTTTTTTTTAACTGTGCAAGAGTGCTTTTGGTTTGCTCAATCTTTCGCGAGTTTGCAGTGTATTAGTTCTGTACTAAGATGGATAACGTATAGTAATACTTTGCACTATAACAGTCATCGGCTATTATTAAATTATGTTGTGAAGAACACGGAATAGTGCAAGGATTGTTTATTTTACTAGTGCTATTTTTTATGTCTGGATGTTCATGCTGACATAGTGCGTTTTGTAACATCAAAAGTTTTACCTAAAACATGACATTTTTATATACCAACGACTTTTATATCAAGTGTTTCTATCTTTGTTTACTCCGACGTACTCTCTGCCTAATTGTGTATGTGTATATCTAAATATAAACAAGAGGTTACTGTTTACTGTTACGCATACACCTCACATATGCAATACAACGTACACAGTCAGTATACACGTAAATTTAGGAAATTGTTCTACTGTATACATTATGTCAGCTGTATCCAATGTCTAAATAAGTGGATACTTCAAGAATTTAAACTGACTGAAACTATCTGGTGTACATTTTCGTTTTTAGATAGTCTGCGATAATTGAAAATTTACGAGCACATCAAAATATTTTATTATTTAATCGATAAATTATAGAATTTATGCCCCTTAATGTGATGCTGCCTTTAATTGTACATGTCATCTAAGGATTCTGAAGTTATCTCGCCAAGTTTAAGAGGACGTCCGAGGACAGCTGAATCCTGGGTTAAAGCTAAACCAGACTGCTGTACTATTACATCATATTTCTCCCCCAAAAGGAAGCGGATGATTTCAGATCATAATAGTACTTCTCTCTTGACTGAATCAGAGCACCTGTCAGTTGACTGCGTTGCTAATACCGACTCTGCTGCAGGTTATTCTGGGTTCTGCACAGACATTGTTAGTCCAGTGAAGAAGCGACCGTATGCAGCTGACTTGACAACTGAACAGAACGCAATGGCTGCTGATAGTGACGCCGATAAATTCTCTTTGCTTCTCAGCAAAATGGACTCTTTCAGAAACGAATTCTTTATTAAAATAGATTCAACAAAATCTGAAATCAAATCTGAAATAAAATCCGAATTAAGTGAGAGCAATAAAAAACTGGATACCGCTATTTCTGACATCGCTTTAATGCGAGAAGACTTAGAGGACTTTAAGAAAGAATCTGCTGAGGAAAATTCTCGTCGTGATGAAAAATCTTCAGCTCATGAAGCCAGGTTGAATTCTATGTCTGCCGTAGTGGACAGGTTAGAGAAAGCGGAAAAGCAGTGTAATGTTGTACTCAGGGGGCTCGAATTGTCCTTTCCATCTACCGGTCTCTTGAAAGAAGTTACCGACTTCTTTGCCACCAGATTTGCACTGAGAGATGCAGTTAAGGAGGCGCACTCTCTCGGTCAAAGAAACGCAGGTATTTTATTCAAATTTAAAGACGCAGAAGACAAACACAAGGTACTCTCTACTAAAGCCGAAGTACTCAGGGGCTCAAAAATCTCCATTTATGGTGATCTAACCCTGAAAGAGCAGCATGTGATGAAAATTGCGTTAGCCAATGTGCGTAAAGCACGCGAAGCAGGTTCTACCGTTAAAATGGCTCACCTAAAATATTGCATTAATGGTCAATGGTTCAGTTGGCACTCACTATCTGACAAGTTTACGCCGATCAACACCGCCACGGATTTCAAGAATAGATCTGCGATGCAAGGGCAAATGAATTCTACTTCGATGCCACCGTCAAAAAAAAACGCGAACCGCCTCTAAGAGTGAGCAACCGGCTACCTATTTCGTCTATCGCTCTTTTATCTGAGGCAACTGATAGGTCGGTTCAAACAAACATATTGCTCTGGAATTCCCATGGTCCAAGCAATATTACCCAGTTAAATTTGGATGGCCCTTTGGCCGTAGTATGCTGCACAGAGACTTGGTTGATCGCTCCTAGATCAGAAGTGCTTCCGTCGACATTGAAAGACTATTTTGCTGCGTGGTCCCCAGCTTCAAAAGATAATCGTCCTGGAAGGCCGAGCGGTGGTATTGTTGCTGTTGCTGATTCTAAATTACATCCAGAGGTCATCAAAAACTCTTCAACTCTACTTGCAATTAAAGTAGTCTGCGATCTAATTAACTTAATTATATGTACCGTTTATTTCAGGCCATCTGCCGATATGTCTCTTGATTTAGCAGAACTTCAGGAATTTCTGGACTCGACCATGATTGTGTATCCTAATCATTCGATTGTGTTGGGCGGTGATTTTAATGCGCGAGTCGGGAATGGAGCTCAGGTCGACCCAGACTTTCTTGAGGGATCTGTTTTAACTGCAGATCGTGTTTCTCATGACCTAGTGTTAAACAGGCGGGGCGTTGCGCTTTTAGAATTTATGTCTTATAATGGTTTTATTTTACTAAATGGTCGTTCGCCCCACGATACTCCCACGCACTTCACATTCCTTGGTACGGGAGGTTTCAGTTGTGTAGATCTAGTGTGGGTTTCGCCTAGCATGACCCATATAATCGATGATTTCAAGGTATCTACACAGTTGTACGGCTCAGATCATACTCCGGTGATATTGCAACTAGACGCTCGGCACAGGGAGAATCTGGATATTTTACCGCTATCACGAAATATTCTTATCTCGGATAGACTACGATTTCGTCCAGATGGTGCTTCACAGTATATTGACTCCTTGCGCCAGGCTCCTGGCCTGCACAATCTTCCTGATTTTTCGACTAACGACATGTATTTCTTCCTTTGTGAAGCTATTAGAGATGCTGCACTCGCGGCCAGGATGTCTCCTTGCTCCCAGCCTAATAGATCGGTACGTAAAAAACATCCTTGGTACAATAGGGAGTGTGAAAGTGCGCATAAAGGCGTCACTAGGGCTATTTCTCGCCTACGATCTAGTGGTTATGAGGAAACAGAACGCAATGAATTTTTGTCCGCTAAGATCCACTACCGTGAATTAATAAAACATAGGAAGGCACAGCACTGCATTTTCGTTAGAAACACTTTTGCAAATGTTCGATGCTCTGCTGAGTTTTGGAACGCCGTGTCCCGTTTCAGAGTGTCGACTCGCCGTGCAAACTGTATTGGGCTTGATAAGTGGTCAAACTTTTTATGTAATGTCTATCCCCCACGGATCAGTTCAGATGTTCTTTTTTTTGGGATATTTGATCAATCTCTTGATGTCCCATTTTCTTCAGAAGAGCTAACTGCCTCTTTGTCAAAGTTGAAAGACAGTAAGGCTCGTGGAGAGGATGGAATTTCTGCCGAATTTTATAAATTATTAAATGATGGATGGCGGCAATATCTATTAAGTATATTTAACAAGGTTTTATCTACTGAAGAGGTCCCGCGGGGATGGTCACGGGTATTTATGTCGATGATGTATAAGAAAGGAGATCCAGCTGATCCTTTCAACTATAGAGGGTTAGCGATGGTCAACGTTTGTACCAAAATTTTTACCCAGCTCCTTTACGACAGACTAAGCACTTGGGCTAATGCGCACAACCTAATGCCTGAGGAGCAATCCGGTTTCCGCAAAGGTAGGGGTGCCTTAGATAATCTTTTTGTACTATTTTCTGCGGCACAAATTATTCTCAGACGGAAGGGTGCTAAGCTCTACGCATTGTTCGTAGATTTTAGGCGGGCATTTGATTCCATTCCGCATGAGAAACTATGGCTCAAACTGTATGAACTTGGGATGAGTTGTAAGGTTGTCCGTATATTGAGGTCTCTTTACTCTTCTGCAACAGTCTTTATACGATCCAATTTGGGATCCTCGGCATCAGTTGATGTCACTGAAGGGGTGCTTCAAGGTGAAGTGTTAAGCCCGCTACTTTTTATTTTATACATTTCCGATATTGTCAAGTTTTTTCGCGAACAAGGTCTTCGAGGGGTAGATATCTTACTCTCGTGTGATCTTCTTATGCTTCTTTATGCGGACGACCTTACGATTTTCGCATATTCTCGCGCGGACTTATGCCGGAAACTCAAGACATTGAGCGACTATTGTGATGCGAACGGCCTGATAGTGAATACAGGAAAGACCAATGTAATGGTTTTCAGGAAGGGTGGTAGATTAGCAGACGCTGATTCGCGATTTGTATATAGAGACACTTATGTCGACTGTGTTTCTCGGATTAATTACTTAGGAATCGAGATTTCGTATACGGCTCTAGGAGCGGCATCTGTTAGGGCTATAATGACCAAGTCAGCAAGCGCTTCGGGAGCGGTTCTTGCGATACTGTCGTCAGCTGGTGTTGACTCATGGTCTGCTTTTCAAACTTTGTACAAATCAATGGTTTGCTCGATCCTCATGTACCTGGCACCTGTATGGTCACTGCACTATTCAGACGAATTAGAGAAGATCCAACTCTCATTCTACAAACGCCTATTAGCTCTTCCGCTATCGACTCCGGGCTATGCATTGAGAGCTGAACTGGGAATCCTCCCTCTGGCATATAATATTGCTACTGCTACATTAAAATGGATTATTAAATTAATATCAATGCCGGAGAACAGACTTCCCAGAATCTGCTTTCTGAGGCTGTTGCATTTGTCGGCGGGTGATGTTTCGGAAGTCGGGTACAACTGGGTCTCCCAAGCCAAATTTTTGTTTTCCGATGCTGTCCCTGCCGAGCTGTGGCTAAACCTTTACCCCGACCTGTGGACTGCAAAGTTTCGAGAAATATTAAATACGCTAGAGTTCAGGCTTCGGAATGAGGACTTGAGTAGGTGTAACCAATCATCTTCGCTGATCCTTCCTTTGGAGAGATCACTGTCGTGAGGTTTTTATGCGACTTTTCCGCCTAGGGCGCAACTGTTATTTTATAGGGTTAAAATACAAGTAAGACTTGCGAACTGCCATTCTAACCGAGTGTACATTGGTCGCGACGTCCTCCGTTTCTATCCGTCTAGATATTGTCCTCTATGTGGAAGGGATGAAGACACACTTATTCACGCGCTTCTATATTGTCATCCATTGGAAGAGAGACGACTTTCTCTCCTTGGATTGACTCCTTTGAGCAACCACGAGGCAAATCGGGGGCTTGAGCTCGAAAATTTTTTAAGTGATAACTCTATGTACTCTCTTCGCGGCCTATATTTTTTTATGAATTACGTGTCTTCCACTCGCGAAACACCCCTAGACGACTGATGACATAACGAAGATTTACTGTAACGCGGGATTTAAATTGTAATATTGTGTTTTTTCCATTTGTCCGCTTTAGTATTTTTCTGTAACATTTTATGCGATCGACTGTAAACATATGCAAATTTGTTTTCTCTCATTCTCATTCATTTATTTATTTTTTTTTTGTTATGCTTAATCTTAAGTTAGTTATCTTTGTATGCGACATCAGCTCTCCCTTTCCTTCGGGATTTGTATCCCCATATATGGAAATTAATTATTATTACTAAATTACCTATTTATTTCATAAACATATAGTACAACTGATATTGATATTTTTACACTCATGAAATAATTGTAAGACATGTCTTTTTTCAACTTTTGTTAAAACAAAGTCTTTAAGACACAAACATTTTTTATTTTATACATAAAATAATATGTTCCTTATAAAATTATGTTTGTTTACGTTCAGGATTGTTACCTTTTTTTGTAATAAAAACATTTGACAATTTGACATTTGACAATAAACCCGACATTTAAAAAAAAACAGCCATTCAAAAACAAAAAAAAAATTATCTCAGGTACCCGTTCTTGAGGTCTCACTGGAAAGGTTATTTCAAGGTTCGATCAAGGGATTAATTTAGAAGTCAAACATTAATTACATTTTCAGAACGTGTACATTTTGAAATGTCTGGTTTTTTATGTGTCTGTATGTGATTATTGAGGTGCACCCCATTTGACGAGCAGCAATAAAAAGGTTGCAGAAACATATAAATGTATGTGGATATACAAATGTATGCATACTGGGAATTATGAAATTACATTTTTTCATTTTTTTTTATAGCAAAAGTTAAAAGTTCTGTGGATTTCCCCATACAATTGCTCGCATTAATTCATATGGGTGATTCTCCCAAAAAGGACAAATGACACGTTCTTGACATTTTTTCTGAAAGTATTTAAAATTATTAAATATTATGACGGTCATATGATAGTATTTATCAATGTTTAACAAGACCATAGTAGGAAAAAAGTAGAAATTTCATACTATTTGAAATATTCATGTTTATATGGTGAAAAAACTCCACTCCGTAACCGTGCATGGAGCAAATTTTATCCAAATAATAAATATTACATTCAATCTGCAATCTAATAATATCATTTGGCTAGCAATATTTCTTAATTATTCTATATTGTAGTCGATTCCGGAAGAGGTAAGGCAAAATATACCAATTTCTATTTTTTAGAATTAAATTACTTTTGTGCACGATTGAAAACTCCACTCCGTAACCGGTACCAAATATAAGTAGTAAATGTAAACAAGCATCTTCAAGAAGCAATGCAGAGGTAAAAAATGTTTTTAATATCGGTGTGATTAAAGGTCAGTGTGAATTTGGTTGTAAAAAAAGAAAATATTCAGTATAAATGAGACTTTCAGTTCAACACGAGTCATCGACACAAATAAAACTCCACTCCGTAACCGCAGTAAATTGTATATTTTGGTAAGTAAACGAAAGATATTATAAATAATGTTTAAAATATTCTTTTATTAGACTAAAATATTTCAAATACTATTGATTCTTTATTTATAAAATGTATTCTTTTAAATTAGAATCAACATATTTTCGAGCTGCCGCAGGGAGAAAAAAACTCCACTCCGTAACCGCCAGTACATTTTCAGTTTTTTGTTATCTAAATTTGAAAATCGTTTCTCGAGGGTTTCTGGAGTCGCTGATTACAAATCTCATGTTAGTTTTTCAAAATTCAAAATGGCGGATTCAATATGGCTGACGAAATATTTAAAAATTTTGTGAAATAGCCTAAAATTTGTAATTCAGGGGTTTTTGAGGTCGCTGATTTTTAATTTGATGTTAGGTTTAGAATTCGAAATGGCGGATCTAAAATGGCAGATGAAATATTTAGAAATTTTTAAAATATTGCTTAAATTTTGTTACTTGAGGCTTTTGGGGTAGCTAATTTCGAATTTGATGTTAGTTTAAAAATATTAAATTTCAAGGTAGCGGATGTTTTTTGGAAATTTTAAAAAAATTATCAGTAATAATTTTCAAGACAAATTAATGAATTACTAAAAAAATCATCCGCCACATTGCATTGACTTTTGAATTCTGTAAATTTGACTCCAAATTCGTAATCGCTAACCCCGAAAACCCCCGAGTTATCAATTTCAAGCGAGTCCGATCAATTTTTTTAATTTTATCCGCCATATTGGACCGACATTTTGAACTTTCAAAATATGATGCCAAATTCGTAATCAGCGACCTCAAAAACCCCTGAGTGACAAATCTCAAGCTGATTCAATCACCGTACTTGTAACAAAAAAATAAACAATTATTTTACATTAAACAATTATTTTTTAAACAATAATATTTATAAAGATTGTAACCACGTATTTTGGGGACTTATTTTGGTCCTCCTCTTTCCATAGGAACATTTACATCAATATTTTTGATCCTTTTTTTTTAATTTTATCTTAACTCTGAATTTTTCCTTTTCGAGAGATTTACCCATATATTAAACAAAATAACCGAGAAGTGAACATGTCCTATTACAAAATAAGTAGAAGGGCACTTGTATTTTTCAAAGATTTTAAAAATTTTATTCTTTGGAATTGTTTTATTTATTAGTTTACGAATATGACATTAGCAGTATTTTTACAGAATTAGGAAGAAAATTTATAAACAATATTTTGGACAAAATGAAATTACAAAGTATAGTACTCTACAATGCGAAGTTATCAATTTGCAAATTTTTTTCGGAGCAGAGGTTCCTGTATGAAGAAGCTTTTACTTTACAGTTTTGAAAAAACACAGTTGTACGTGTAGTTATTTAAATATTTTATGAATTTGATTATCAATATATTTTCCCATTTATATCTCGGATTTGTACCTAATATTTAGCGTGTGAAATAAATTATGTTTAATATATGTGATTCGTGTACCATTATAAGTGAAAGAAAATATTAATAGTGCACGCTATTTATACATACTTGAAAATAAATACGTTAATATAATTCTGATAGCCTACTCAATACACCTTCAATTCCTACGATTATATGACGGACATAATTAAATGTTTTCATTCGCTTAAAGAATAATTTATTTGACAGATTACATTTCCTGCTCCAATGATAACATTCGATTTATTTCAGCGTAACAGTCTATTTCTGTTTTGCATTTTCATTATTCCTATTCCTACGTATTTCGTATTTATGGAATCATAATATACAAATTCTATTTTAAACTGAAAACGATTTTTGATGATGGAAAATTGTTCAGTTTTGTGGAAGATAAATGTAGGATATCGAAGATATATATGTATTTTAAATATTAAGTCGGTTTTAAAGTGTTCTGTTAATAAGGTGGAATTTATGCTGAAAATCGAACATTAAAAAGTCGTTATAAATTGTGTATAAAAAACGTTAGTATTTTTGTTAATTTTGTTCACTATTGGAAACTTGTTTCCTGATGTGAAAAGAAGCTTCAGTAAAAATGTCAGCCCTGGAAGCGTGTTTGGCTGGCCGGAATTAACATTTTAGTCTGAGTTGTAACGGTATTTTTTTATATGTCACCATGATTATAAGAGGCGGTATTTTTGAAGAATATAAAAAAAACTAGGAAATGGATAGAGAAGGAATCTTTTAATTGTTTTGTTTATATTTTTGCGCATGTTTACTTGACTGCATGGCATTGTATAAATATCAACGCGGTTGATAATTATCAGTTAGTTTGTGTCATGAAGAAGATGACCGAGGATCGCTGACAGTTCCGATTCTGCACGCTTAGCTTTTTTGTTAATTTTTTCTATATTGGAAACTTGTTTACTGATGTGAAAAGAAGCTTCAGTAAAAATTTATCCCACCGACGCGCTTTCATATTGACTTAATTTTCAGATTTATCCTGATAATTATTGCGACACAAATGTCTGAAGATTGTTTAAACAATAGCGGCATGTTTTTCAATGTTTGTTTACATTCCGAGTTTATTTCTGACGCCTCTAGAAACCCTCAGCAGAAATTGCAAATCGATAATGTGTTACCATTGCAATTATAACGCGTTTCCAGAAATGGCTCAGAACCACTGAATTTTCGAATTTTACGCTAACTCGGCGTCATGAAAAAAAATATTTCACTTCATAAAATATAGTTTTCATTCGCATATTTTTTTATGCAGCTCCACAACTTCAAAAAGTTCTCGAAAATGGGGAATTGTCAGCATTTTCAGGATTCGAAGGTTTCTGTTGAAATGTAAAAGTTATTTAAATGAATATTAATTATTTACTAATAGTTCATGTAAGATAATTTCAAGGTTCTTACATTAACTGTAAAGTTTTAACAGTAACTGTATAGTCAAAACTACAGGTAACTTTGAGATTAAAGCACCAGCACTTTCCTGTATATCAGCAGTGTTACTGTATAGTAACTCGTATATTTTAAAATTCAATGAGTGTTCATTAACAGTTAATACATCTTACATTAAATTCTGCCGTGTCAACAATGTGTCGAAAAATTCGCAGAAAATCGAATGACTGCGCGTGTTTATGTTTGTTTATCTCTGTTTCGTAAATATAAGTGCGAAAATAGGCTACATCACACACGGAAAATAAATATATGCGACATGTATGCTAAATAAATGCACATATATTTTCGGCGAAAATTGTAACATGTGACATATATGGTAGATATATGAATGCCCATATACACATGTCAGGCTATTATGGCCGAAGTCGGTTAAGCCTAAAGCGTCTGTGACTCGTCGCACCGGCTTAACCGACTCCGGCCATAATAGTCCGAGTCATTAGCTGTTGTCACCTAAAATGTTTTCTTCTATAGTTTCAAACTTATATCTGGCATATATACAAGTATATATTCCATATATTTTCGTCGAAAATGGAATATGTGACATTATGCCATATATATTCTCGCATATATTTTCATCGAATTTTTTTTTGAGTACGGGAAGTCACGTAATCTTCCTAACATTAATATTTTAAACGTTTATAATTAAAAACTTCGTAATATTTTCTTTCTTACACTATTTTGGATGAGAAATAACGTGAAAAGGACAACAAAAGTTCTCTTTTCATCATTTTTTACGCTGTAATTTTTCACAAAATTAAAATTTCGCAAAATCCATACCCTTATTTCTTCCTGAAGGTTTCAGAAACAAAATGAAAAAAGACCCATCGAAAAATATTGAAAGAGCTCTGTAAGCCCCATGCCAAAAATGCCCCTTTTGCGTACCTCGAATATTGAAACTTTTTTTATGCCAATTGATTACATATGATGACCCAAAAGTCCCTGCAAAATTTCAAAGTGAGCATATTCCCCGTTTCGGAAATATAAGAGGTCAAAGTTGACCATGTCCAATAAAAAATGTACATCAATTTCACACTTATTCACGAATAATAATGTTAAAAAAAATCGGACGATATGGTTCTTTACAGATTTGTATGCTGATTACGAATCTGAAGTCAGATTTTAAAAATTCAAAATGACGAATCCAATATGGCGGACGACTTTTAAAAAATCGATATTGAAAAGATACTAAGCTTTCTTTGTCGCTACATTAAATCTGTTTTGACTCTGCAAAGGAAGCAAAGGACAATCTAAAAACAATCAAAGTTTTAATGAATCGTTTAAGACATCTTATTTGAATCATGGGCTTGCGAATGTGATAAAATAAAAGTATCTTGCCTTGAACTGGAGTATTGCATCTTGCCTTTGTTGGTTGGATTTTTACAACTTGCCATTGTTGGTTGGATTATACTATCTTACCTTTGCCGGTCGGATTATTACATCTTGCCTTTGTTGGTTGGATTTTACTATCTTACCTTTGCCGGTTGGATTATATAACATCTTGCCTTTGTTGGTTGGATTTTACGATCTTGCCTTTGTCGGACGGATTATTACATCTAGCCTTTGTTGGTTGGATTATACGATCTTACCGTTGCCGGTAGGATTATTACATCTTGCCTTGGTTGGAGTATTGCATTTTGCCTTTGTTAAACTTTAACGTGTTTCAAGCGAATTGCATTTAATTTTTTAAAAGTCGTCCGCCATTTTGGATTTGCCATTTTGAATTTTTAAAATATGACTTCAGATTCGTAATCAGCAGCCAAAAATCTGTAAAGAACCATATCGTCTGATTTTTTTTAACATTATTATTCGTGAATAAATGTGAAATTGATGTTCATTTTTTATTGGACATGGTCAACTTTGACCCCTGATATGTCCGAAACGAGGAATATGCTCACTTTGAAATTTTGCAGGGATTATTGGGTCATCATATGTAACCAATCGGCATAAAAAAAAAGTTTCAAAATTCGAGGTACGAAAAAGGGGCATTTTTGGCATGGGGCTTACAGAGGCTCTTTGTGAAAGAAGAAGCATTTTTTTTACTTTTGATGAGATTTCTGATTGCATTTGCGAAAGCTCCATACCTTCAATCTCTTCTAAACTACGTTTACCGACGTAATTTGGTGCGCTAAATACGAATATCGTAGTAAAAATTGGCGTCAAGGTCATATTCAAGGTCAAAACGCATAAAAATACGTTATTTTTTACATTTTTTACATTTATTTTTAAAAGTATAAATCTGATGAAAAAGTGTTTCCGACAGAATATGTATTTTTTTGTATATAGTATATATTTATTATAAAATATATAGGGAAAGTAGGGGCAAAGTGGGATGGTTTTGGAAAAACTTTTATACAAAAAATATGGGACATAAGAATGGTTAGGTGTGGTTTAGAAACCCTTATTTAGGTCCTCAACTAACTTATTATGAAACGCATTTAAAAAAAAGTATGTGTTTAATATTCCAAATTTCAATTTTACGAAAAAACTTTTTTTTGAGAAATCTGAAAATCCAGGGGCAAAGTGGGACGGGTTGTTAAAATTACTTGTAGAAAGATTTGACAAAGAGAGAGAGAAAGACAGGGGGGAGGGAGAGAGAGAGAGAGATTGATTAAAAATTTATGTATTAGTGTCCTGGCCACTACGAGCTGTGAACATAACTCAAGAGAGAAAGAGGGAGAAAGGGAGAGAGAGAGAGAGAGAGAGAGGGAAAGAGATTTTTTACTTATCTCTGTGAACCTAAATCAAAACGGAATACATCCCACTTAGCCCCAAAATAGAATTTTTTTAAACACGTCGTAAAAAATCATCCTCAACCCCAAATGAAACAAATAAAAAACGAAAATTGAGTGTAAGAGAAGACTATTAAGTCATCCAATTCAGATTTTAATTACGCTTAATTTATTGATACTTACTAATCGATTAAAAATATGCATGAATTTACAAATTGACTTCGACTTCCTAGGTCATGTTCGAACGGTTGGTAAATACTGAATGGAAACTAAAATATGTTTCAAAATTTGTATTACGATAACTCTTTTGTAAATAAACAATGCAAACAAATACATAGGAAATGTTCTATTACAGCGAAACGCCAAAATCCCACTTCACCACTAATGTGGTCCTTCCCTTATTTTACCTTTTTTTCGTCCCTTATGTTAACTTCTTCCCCTCGTGAGTTCCCCCACCATTCGCCATTTGAAAGTGTTCAAAAGAGTGTGGACTGCTGTTTGCGCTTGCGCATACAGGCGAAGAAGGACCGCTATACAGTAGTCCTTCCCTTATTCTAATGTCTTCCCGTATTCTAATTTTTTCTCTTCTCCTATTCTAATGTTTCTCCTCACACGTTCTCCCCGCCGCACCTACTACTTTCCCTAGAAGCACATATGACACATAACTGAGCATGCTCTGCGAAAGAGAAAGAGAGAGAAAAAGCAAAACAGCAAACATTTAGTGGGAGAGAGGAGAAAATTAGAATAAGAGAAGAAGGCCACCATCTTGCCTGACTGGACCAATTAGAATAAGAGAAGGACTACTGTATTTCCTTTCTCATACTGCCAGTAGTGGGGATGAAGTGAAGCGGTAAAATAAGGGAAGAAGCCGCCATCTTCCTTGACTCGAAAAGTTAAAATAAGGGGAGGGCCACTGTACTTCCCCTATACATTTTAGCTTAAATCAGCTATGGTTGCAGATTTATAATTGTAAACGGATATTAAATTAGAATGATAAATGCCAGATAAAATGTCTGCCAATAAAAGTTTAATTACAATTTATTTTTTCAATGTAAGTTCTATGATTTTAGATTGCAAGCCAACGACTGTCTATCCATATAATTATGTTCAGACCTATCGTATTCTGCGTTCAATATATACATCTAAAACTGTACATTGTTATAAAAATCTTATACAAAAATGTTACACTTTGCCTGCATCTTCTTTCAAGGTAACTGTTCTATTGAATACAATATTTCCTGGTTTGGTATCAGGATCAACAGAGAAAAATCCGACTCGTTCAAATTGGAACTTATCGTAACACTTGGCAATTTTCGTCAAGTGTTCATCGATATAAGCTGTAGTTACTTCTTTGCTGTCAGTATTTATATCGCTCAAGAATCCATTGGGTACTTCATTCGTATCTTCCGGATTTTTATGCTTGAATAATTTTTCGTACAAACGAACAGAGGCGAATACAGGTTTCGAAACCCAATGAATGAAGGCTTTCGGTTTATTTTTGTCACTAACTGGTTCTTGTTCCACAACAAGATTCGTAACGACGCCATCAGAGTCTTTTTCTATACTTTTAAGAGTTAGGACAACACCAGCATATTTTAGGCCTACCGATTGTTTCGGGGTCAACCGTCTAAAACCTTTTTCCTCATTTTCACGGAAATCTGACGATTCTATATAAAGAATCCTATCGAAGTTGACTTTATGAGTCCCTTTATTTGGTTCTCCTGGAAAATCTGCTACGTCAAGTGTTAAATTATTGTCTGGAAAGTTTTGAATGGTAACTTTAAGGGGTTTCAGTACACTCATATATCTTGGCGCTGTAGTATTCAGTACATCTCTAACCGATGCCTCAAGAGCTTCCGGATCAACCGTAACTTGAGCACCAGTAACTCCCATTTCAGCGCAGAAATTATTTATAGCATCTGCTGGAAAACCTCGCCTACGGAGAGCAGTGAGAGTAAAAAGTCGAGGATCGTCCCAGTCGGAGACGATACCTTCAGTGATCAGTTTAGCAATTTTCCGTTTGGATACCACTGTGTAACTGACGTTTAAGCGACCATACTCCCACTGTACTGGACAATAAATATCTAAAGCATTGCATAGCCAATAGTAACTCGATCTTCGCGATTGAAACTCTTTCGTGCAGAGCGAATGAGTGATGTGTTCGATGCTATCGCACAAACAATGCGTGTAATCATACGTCGGATAAATGCACCATTTATCACCAGTTCGGTGATGGTGAGAATATTTTATACGATACGCAACTGGATCTTGTTTACCCTCTTCTAGGGTTATCTTCATTCGTAATGTTGCTTCTCCCTCTTCCATCAATCCGTCTTTCATATCTTGGAAAAGTTGCAAGTTTTCCGATACTGGCCTATCACGCCATGGACTCGGTTGTGGATTAAATCCTTTCATCTGATCGCTCGTTTGGTGACAGACGTACGCCAAACCTTTCTCGATTAGAACTATCGCCCATTCGTACAATTGCTGAAAGTAATCGGACGAAAATGTTACTTTGTACGGTTCATAACCAAGCCATTCCACCATATCTTTAATTCCTACAACAAATTTTTCTTCTTCCTTTTCCGGATTAGTGTCGTCGTATCGAAGGAAACAAATCCCGCCATAAGCTTTGGCATAACCGAAATTTATATTGATTGCTTTCGCATGACCGATGTGTAGAATTCCGTTCGGTTCGGGAGGAAATCGAGTTCGTACCATTCCACCAGTAAACTTTAGATGTTCCTGAAGTAATTTATGGGTATTCGGAGTTACGACGTAACCTTCAGTCTTGTAATTTTTTCCTGTTTCATGAAAGTGAACTTTGGTTTTCATCAATTCGCTGATTGTTCGAATTTCTTTCTTTTGAGAAACTTTATCAGTTTCTTCCTTTTTCGAGTCTTTACCTGCTTTTGGTTGTTTTTCTTTTTTTGGTACTGGTGCTAAGTCTTGCTCCGTTTTTGGTCCAAGTAAGTCTAGTAACTGAATGTCAACTTCGTTTTTTACAGCTTTCCCATCTGCCCATTTCAAAGTTTTTCTTACTTCCTGTAAAAGTGGTCCTGCATTGAATCTGTACCGTTTCTCAACAATTTCTTCTTTATGTTTCGTAATTAATTTTTCAACTTCTTGTTCTATTTCTTCGGGAGTTACAATGATTCCAATTCCGCATGCTTCTTCGAAAGATTTATTATCGATGTCTTTATTGATGTTATTCATAACGTATGTTATGGCGGCGTCAACTCTTAGAGTGGTATCTAACTTCTTTGTAGCGATGTAACTTGCGATGAATGGTATCTTATCAACTATTTGTGCTTTTATTTTAGATGAGAGATGGTACAGTAATGTCCCAACTTCAGAGTTGATTTCTCCGTGCGATTTAGCTTCGGAAATGGCATTTTTGAGATTTTTTGTAACTTGAACATTTTTTAATGTTTCTTTCGCTTTTTGCTCACTTAGACCAAGCGACTGAAGGAGCTCAATATCGTTAGTTTCAATCGTCATTGTTCTGGGTCTAAAATTAAACAAAATCAATGATTAAAGCGAAAAGTCGGTTTGAAGTATTATGAACTTTGACGAATGAAACTTTAATTACAATGATGAAATACAACAAATTATTAATTGTAAAAATAAAGGATAATTGTTATGTAATCATTAGCATTTTTCATTTTTGTTATTAATCATAATTTTTTTAGAATTATTAATACATTTGTAAACGTAACCTTACTTTATTCTAGGTTATCTTAATGGTTTAGAAATTGGTATTATTTATTTAAAAAAGATAATTCTAATAGAAAACAAACTTATGAACATTATACAATTACAATTTCATATATATTTACCAGCTTATATTTTCAAAACATGAACACATATGGAAGAAAACTTTTAGACCGAAAGATCAACAAGAGGGAGTGAGAAATATAGAACGAAAAGAGAAAGAATATTCAAATATCCGCCATGTTAATTTACTCTGGTGGTCAGAATTTCAACTGTTTCACATGCAGTAGGACCTACAGTAGGACCTCTCTTATTCTAATTAGTAAAGTTTTTCAAGATGGCGCCGATCTCTCTTATTCTAATTTTCCCCTTACCCCCACTTACTTTGCTTGCGAGCTTGTGATTCGTGGACAATATTTTTCGTTGACTTTTCGTGTGATAGTGGGAGAAGACTTGTGGGGGAACGATTAGAATAAGAGAGGTTGGACAATTAGAATAAGAAAGGCAATTAGAATAAGAGAGGTTCGAATAAGAGAGGTCCTACTGTATCTTATTCTACAATAAAACCCCTCTTACTTGAACACTCGCTTTCTTGAACACTTATTTGAACAAAATAACCTCGTTTATTTGAACGATTTCTACTTCCCCTTACCCCCACTACTCGCTCTTACGCGAATACAAATTCCAATGCGCGTGCGCTACTCACGTCGGATGGGTATATTGCGTGAGGAGTGGGGACAACTGTAAGCGTTCAAATAAACGGGGTCGGGGGGGGGGGGGAATATTGGCTCGACCCTGTTCAAGTAAGAGGGGTTTTATTGTAATTAGTAAAGTTTATCAAGATGGCGCCGACCTCTCTTATTCTAATTTTCCCCTTACCCCTACTTACTTTGCTTGCGAGCTTGAGATTCGTGGACGATATTTTTCGTTGACTTTTCGTGTAATAGTGGGAGAAGACTTGTGGGGGAACGATTAGAATAAGAGAGGCTGGACAATTAGAATAAGAAAAGCAATTAGAATAAGAGAGGTTCGAATAAGAGAGGTCCTACTGTTCGTGAAAATCGCTGTAGTTCCATTTTTCGCCACCAGAGTAACTTAACCCTTTAACCTGTTTCCGCCCAAAATGTCGTAAATTTCAATACATTTTAACACTTTTCTTATAGAAACTAACGATGAATAATTCTGAATATTTAGATTCTATAGTTTTCAACTCTCCTCTTTCCGAATCCGAAGTTCGTTTTTCGCTAGGAGCAGCCATTCTTTAAATATGGCGGCGAAAAGACAAAAAAATAGAGAAAATTTCGATTTTTGGATCGGTTTTTCATGTTTTTCAATAGGTTCGCGCTGACCGATCATTCCAAAGATCTGGATCTGGTAGCATAATGAGTTTGACTAAAAGTTGACATAATCAGATATGCAAAATATAAGATGGCGGATCCAAGATGGCGGATTTTTCGCCGAATTTTGTGTTTTTATAGCAATTTCGACATTATTTGCTATTTATAAATATTGTGGTACACTTATTATTGATTTATGCAATCATTTGTAACAGTATCTTCTATCCAATACTCGAAATTCAAAATGGCGGTTCCAAGATGGCCGACTGAAATGCAGAAAAGTCGGATTGAAGTATTATGAACTTTGACGAATGAAACTTTAATTACAATGATGAAATACAACAAATTATTAATTGTAAAAATAAAGGATAATTGTTATGTAATCATTATTATTTTTCATTTTTGTTATTAATCATAATTTTTTTAGAATTATTAATACATTTGTAAACGTAACCTTACTTTATTCTAGGTTATCTTAATGGTTTATAAATTGGTATTATTTATTTAAAAAAGATAATTCTAATAGAAAACAAACTTATGAACATTATACAATTACAATTTCATATATATTTACCAGCTTATATTTTCAAAACATGAACACATATGGAAGAAAACTTTTAGACCGAAAGATCAACAAGAGGGAGTGAGAAATATAGAACGAAAAGAGAAAGAACATTCAAATATCTGCCATGTTTAATTTACTCTGGTGGCCAGAATTTGAACTGTTTCACATACAGTACAGTCCGACCTCCTTAATTGATAACATGCCGGAACCGGAGGAGAAGTTGAAACTCGTTAATTGATAACTTCCCACATTTTACGAACATATGAAATAATGTAGGTTATGTACACATGATGTATCTACACGTGTGGGTGAACCAATCAACGCCATCAGCCAATAAGGTTTTTCTTCCCTGAAAAGGTTAGACGGTCAGGTGGGGGAATCAGAGTTGCAATTACGGAGTTTTTGACGTTAACAATTATGGAGGTTTATTCGTTTTGATCAGTTACGAAGGTTATCAATTAGGGAGATCGGAGTATCGGACCGTACGTGCAAATATGTTTGGGCTATAAGATAGGACTAATGAAAAAAGTTAATTTTTAAAATGGCGGCTCAAAAATGACTACCGACGTCAATTTTTTTTTCAAAATCATAATGGCGTATACTCCATCGACTGACGCGAATGAAATGACTTGAAACTTGGTACCCGGGGGTTTCTCGGGTCGCTGAGTCCAAATTTAAAGGTAGTTTTCAAAAATTCAAAATGACGGATCCAATATGGCACACCAATTTGCTAAAATCAGTCGAAACCACTTCGAACTTGGTACTCGGGGGTTTTTGGGGTCCATGAGTCCAAATTTGAAGTTAGTTTTCAAAAATTCAAAATGGCGGATCCAATATGGCAGACCAATTTGCTAAAATCAGTCGAAACCACTTCAAACTTGGTACTCGGGAGTTTTTGGGGTCCATGAGTCCAAATTTTAAGTTAGTTTTCGGAAATTCAAAATGGCGGATCCAATATTGAAGCATTTCGAAAATTAACTTTTTTTATTAGTCCTATCTTATTTCTCACGATATTTATACCCATCTGAGATATTCTAATGCGGAAAATGATAAAAAAATAACGAAATGTGAAAATAAACATAAAAAAATCATGATTTTTTTTTTCACATTTCGTTATTTTTTTATCATTTTCCGCATTAGAATATCTCAGATGGGTATAAATATCGTGAGAAATAAGATATAGGACTAATGAAAAAAAGTTAATTTTCAAAATGCTCCAATATTGGATCCGCCATTTTGAATTTCCGAAAACTAACTTAAAATTTGAACTCATGAACCCCAAAAACCCCCGAGTACCAAGTTCGAAGTGGTTTCGACTGATTTTAGCAAATTGGTCTGCCATATTGGATCCGCCATTTTGAATTTTTGAAAACTAACTTCAAATTTGGACTCATGGACCCCAAAAACCCCCGAGTACCAAGTTCGAAGTGGTTTCGACTGATTTTAGCAAATTGGTGTGCCATATTGGATCCGTCATTTTGAATTTTTGAAAACTACCTTTAAATTTGGACTCAGCGACCCGAGAAACCCCCGGGTACCAAGTTTCAAGTCATTTCATTCGCGTCAGTCGATTGAGTATACGCCATTATGATTTTGAAAGAAATCGACGTTAGTAGACATTTTTGAGCCTCCATTTTGAAAATTAACTTTTTTCATTAGTCCTATCTTATAGCCCAAACATATTTGTCACGATATTTATACCCATCTGAGATATTCTAATGCGGGAAATGACAAAAAAATAACGAAATGTGAAAAATAACCTAAAAAAATCATGGTTTTAGTTAAATAAATGCTTGTACATAATTATTCGAGTGTGAACTTTACGAGCACTGAACTAGTACAGTGGTCCTTCCCTTATTTTAACTTTTTTTCGTCCCTTATGTTAACTTCTTCCCCTCATGAGTTCCCCCACCATTCGCCATTTGAAAGTGTTCAAAAGAGTGCGGACTGCTGTTTGTGCTTGCGCATAAAGGTAAAGAAGGACCACTATACAGTAGTCCTTCCCTTATTCTAATTTGTCCAATCAGCCAAGATGGCGGCATTCTTCCCTTATTCTAATTTTCCCCTCTCCCCCACTACTTCGATTTGCTGTCTCACTTTTCTCTTTTTCTTTTGTTGCGCATGCGCCCCGTTATTTGTATTTAGAAAATTCACACGTCAACAGATGTCAGTGGGGAGAACGCGTGAGGGGAAATATTAGAGAGATCAGGAGAAGAAAAAAATTAGAATACAGGAAGACATTAGAATGTCTGTTTTTATTCTCTCATACTGCCAGTGGTGGGGATGAAGTGAAGCGATAAAATAAGGGGAGGGCCACTGTATACATGAAACAATAACATTTTAGACTTAATTTGAAGGTTAGGAGGTCCATGAGTCATTAAGTTTCCCTAAAATAGACAATAAATTACACAAATAGAAGCATATGTATATTTATTCGACTAAGAATACATTCTCTCATCATCTCTCGTAATAACAACCACATAAGACTCGTTGGTCAAGTTGTCCGCTACCTCTGTGCAGCCAAGAGTGTTAAACAATTTAAAATGTTCGATCGAAGACCTTCTACAACAATGTGGACGTTTGAATTTACATGTACATTTACAACTCAATCATTCGATCTACAAAGACATAAAAAATTATTTTGCCGCAAAGGAATTGTTGAAATTCTCCCAGCACAGGATTTCGTATTTCGAACTGTCGCCGAAGCGCCTTTCGATCGGCTCCTTTCAAGCTGCCTGGACAACCTTGTTATGCGTGTTCTTCTGAGCCGAATTGATCTTGTCTCCGAGGGACAGTGCCATTCCTTGGCTCTTTGCTCTAATGCGAATGTGTCCGACCACCGGAGCTTCCGGTTTATTCAGTGGTTTTTCAATGGACAGATTTGCCAGAGCATCTTCTCCGAAGATTGACTTGGCGTACATGTTCGCAGCCATGAATCCGCACTGTCCTGATAATGCCTAAAAATGATTAAAAATTGAATTAAATACTCTTACATTTAGTTTACTTCGATAGACAATTGCAAAACTTACTTTTTCTGGGGTTAGGCAACGCATGTTTGTGGATTTTAGAAGGTGAGCTAAATACTCTCGAAGGTCGGCAAGAGATGTGTTTACGGAAACCTTATTTTCCCATTCGAATTCTGCCCACATTTGTCTGAATTCCGCATCGGTACAGCTGGCTGGAACGATGTAGTCCATGATGTCGATATGAATGTCGTTCAGCACCACGACACTTCTGTCCGAACCTGCTCCCGTAACATCGTATACTGAAAAGTACAATAAACATTAACATATTGAAACATAACCCGACAAAAGTAAAATTTACTAACCTATATTTCCAAAAATAATTCCATTTTCTGTCGAGGCAACTTTGACATTCGCTTTAATACTCGCAAAGTCTCTAGGTGCTAAAACAATCGGTTGTGGCCTTTCGACGAGCTTCAAATCACCCATCGTTGCCAGTTCCAAAGTGCAGTTTTGCAACGTGTCTTCCGTTTGATTTACAATGAGGACATCGAGTAAAATATCATATTGGTTAACATGCACCAGAGCTTCTGCGTAAACTGGATCTGAGAAACCCGTAAGCTGGATAACTTTGCTTAAAACACTCGGAGCTGGATGGTCGCCGCTGCTGCCAGGACGTCCGGCCACTGCAGCGCTGAGACTCTGTTCGAACACGTCGCCAGTCCCTCCAGTGAGATCGCTGCCTCGATTAAGTTGAAGAAATTGAATCGCATCGTCTACATGCACTAAATTTCCTGGTTTTTCCTTTGCCTTTTGAGTTTGGGATTCTTCCTCGGCTTTTGCGGTCAGCATTCTTCCGAGTGCATCTCTGCAACCTTCGGTAAATACTTTCTGCACAATTGTGGTTGGACAAGCCAAAGATCGTAGACATAGAGATATTCTTTCGGCATCGTCGTGAGTCATAGCCTTTGTGGGAAGTCCAGAACGACCCAGTTGCAAAATACTGGACATGACGAGCATGGCTTCTGCTTGCGTTCTATTGCACTTTATCGGGTCATTCTCAAGACTCTTGTAACGCAGAGCTAGCTTAGCGAGAGTTGTACCCAAGGATGCACCGATGAAGAAGTCACCGTCCATCATGTACTGGACCAACGCTGGACGTTTCTCTTCTTTCTTGTCTATAATGAGAATTCTTTATTTTCATCCATTTTAAATTGAATTGAATTGAATTTATTAATCAACCAGGCTACAATGCAGTACATAAAAATAATTGCAGAGTAGCAAAACTGAAGAGCGCGAAAAAACGAAACACTACTGGGTACGGAAAAACAAAACTATAAAAGAACGATAATAATAAATAAAATAAAATATAAAAAAAAATGTATTAACAAACGTGATCTGCATTTATATGTTTACAATCAAATTCAATTAACAAATTTCCACGAGTATGCTATCCATAAAATGACCTGCTTATAATTTTTATTACTCAGAATTTTGTACTTGTTAAGTAGTTTATTGTAGTATAATACAGCAATAAATTTATGATTCTGCCTTTGATTTCTAGCTTCACTTTTGGTAGAGATATTGATTTAAAACGAGTAGTCGATATACTATTAAGATAATCATTTTTCAAATCTTCGTAATGATATGAAATGCATTCTAATGCATACTTGTTATGAATTAACATAGGTTTTTTGCAATTGTTATTATGTTTTACCAATATTTTAATAACTTTCTTGTGAACATTGAGTAATAAATTAAAAATTGTTTTTTTTTTAGCTGAATCCCAAGCAATGATTCCATATGTAACAACACTGTAGTATAGACTATACATAACAGATCTTAGGTTGTTAGAATTAAACAATTTGCTTAACTTTCATAATATATATGGGTGATTCTCCGGAAACAGGGCATTTTCGTGTCTTTACGTTATATCTTACAAAAACTTTGACAATAAATTATTAAATTTCGATAGAAATGTTAAATAAATATCCCTGGCCCATGTTAATTTGAAAAAATAATACTTTTGTTACAAAAAAACTGGTGTAAAATGACACTTAAAGACTAAAAGTAGCATTTTTTATATGTCCAAACCTCTAAGTTCAAAACTTTAAAATATTAGCGCTATTAAGAAACCGAATTATTTTAATTTATTCAAATAATATTTCTATAGTACAGCTCAAACTGTACAATTTCTCTCTGTATAATATTTAATTTAATCAATATATATACTTATAATTATTGAAATATTAATGTCTTAAGAAATTTCTATGAGGTAACGACAATGCGTAAACTGGTATGAATGAACTGGAAATAATTAATTTTTTTACTAAAACTTATGAGAAAATCAAAGAAAAAACACTTCACTTTACTAATCCTCCATAGAAAATTGAAAAGAGAACATATTTACCTCATGAACAAGTAAAAACTGTATAAAAATACTACGTATTTTTATTAAATTAATTGTCGTCACCTGTCCTAATTTTGGTATTTTGATACAAACAGCAATTAAAAAACGATGAAAACTTAAAGATTAAAGGAATAAACGTTACTGGCAATTTGTTTTTTAATTTATTATTGTTTAAAATATGTAAAATTGGATTTTTTTACAAATTTTCATTGTCGTCACCTTCATTGTCGTTACCAAACATTTGGCGTATCAGGTACGAAACAAGAACAAAGTGTAACCCGTAGCAGAAAATATTTTTCAAATCATAAATAACATTTATATTTCTCTTCCTCTTAGACATTTATTTAAATATAATTTAAAAAACCACAAAATTAAACTTTATATTTGTTACAACGTTATGAATCAAGTTTATTATGAAATAATATTATTTATTAAAATTATGAATATAATATTATCATTGTAGTTACTAACTAACGACACATTAACTTTAATAAATTTATTTTGTCTAAAACTTCTTCAAAAATTCATGTGTTTTTCTTAATTTTTTAATTATTATTTAATAAATAATTTTCAATTATTCACAAAAATGCACTAAATCAGATATGTACATTATGTTTTTGACTCTTTAGAGTTATTTTTTTCAAGTTTTTAATAAGCAATTGTTGATTTATATAGCCGTATGAAAATGCGTCATAGTAAAAGTCTTCCCCTTTCCTTTAAAATAATTTTGTAGCGTGACTACTTTAACAATAACTTAACTTGGTGCTAATAAGCAAGAATCCATTAAAAAAAAACGAATTTACAGTAACTTAATAACAAAAATTTTCATTCTTGAAAATGTCCTGTTTTTGGAGAATCACCCATAAATATTCCTTTTTCTCAATTGATTTAATCAGCGCAGCAGTTATGTATGATTTTTAAGGGGGTTGCTTATCTCTTTTAAAATAAGTAGCTTGATTTTTAACATATTGAATCTTATTAATAAATAAATGTATCATTAAAGTTATTAAAATCAATTATTTCCAACCAGTCTATGTTCTACATTGAAAGTGTGAACATTTGGCCAAGTGCGGATAATTAATATAAGTATTGTGGTTTTATTCCTAAATAAAATACATTTATTTCATTATTATTTTAATATTGATAACCAGGAAGAGGATTAATTGGTAAGTTTTTAGATAATTACATTTGTTTTATTAACTTATATTTCACTTTCGATCCTTGAGTTTGTTTTCGCTTCTATATAGAAGTTTATAAGTAAATCGAACTCATAATATTAGTCTTGAAAAGACTTTTTAACAAATTGGTTACATAGGAGTCTACTTAAGCTCAGGAGTCTGGACCCGTTTAGAAAACTGAGGATGATGCTAAACCGTTCACAGTTAATGATGGTATATCATACATTGTTTCTATCGATAATGACTTATGGAATTATTGGTTGGGGAGGGGCTTACGATAATATAATTAGGAAACTGCAAACTTTAAAAAACAGAGTTCTAAAAATTATATCTTTTAAAGACCCATATTTTCCTTCCGAATCATTATTCGTTGATATGAACGCCTTAACAATTCGAAAACTATTCTATCTCAGATCAATTTTAAGAAGACTGTAGGTCGGAAGAGCTACTATTATGTAGCGGCTCAAGTCTATAATATAATCCTTCCCGAACTGAAACTAATAAATTATCAAAATTGTAAAAAGATTTTATATGCGTACCTAGTAAAAACAGCGGTAAACAATATTATTAAGAAGATGTGTCTTAAATAAGATTCCAATTTATTATGTATATCAGTATTCAACAAATAGGTACTAACAAGTAAAACTAGGGAAGTGATAATCACCGATTTTTTTGAAACTGCGTATACAAGTACTTCTTTAAAAAGTATTTAACACGTGTTTTTTTGTTTTTCCCCAAAAACCATTTTTGGGGTAGAAATCATCCTTGAATGTCTTTAGGGTTGAATAATAGTACGTTAAGAATTATTTGTAGCATGTCTGTCAATATTGAGATATTGACGTTTTGAGGTCGCTGATGAAGAATTTAAAGTCAGATTTTGAAAATTCAAAATGGCAGATCCATTATGGCGGTCGAATTTTTATTAATTTTTATGAATGTAATGAAAATTGGGATCTTTATGTTTTTGCGGTCGTTGATGACGATTCTAAAGTCAGGTTTTGAAAATTCAAAATGGCGGAACCAATATGGCGGACGAATTTTTACTATTTTTCAGGAATTTTGTGAAACATGGTTGGCTAGGGACTTTTGGCATTACTGATTATCAACATGATGTTGGAGTTTGCGAAATTGTAGATTAAGAATAGCTGTAGAAAAGATTTATCTCTAATTTAGGTTAGTAATAATTAGGTTTAAGGCGTTATTTGCTGCTACGGACAAGGGTTATTACCCTTATGTAGCCTTAACAAATTTTTCTTTGCGTTATTATGTTTTTATGTTATTTTATACAATAAGTTTAATGTACAATTACTGAAAATGTACCCAAAGAATTAGAAACAAAATATTATTATTATTATTATTAACCGATAAAATCTTCGATAAGTTTATTTCAACGTCATTCATTTCAGACAAAATGTATGAAAATCTTAATGCGATTTACTTACTAGAAGTTGTTGCGCTGAATGCACTTTGCGAAGCGTAAGTTCCATCTGACGTAACCAATTGCGTGGGGACGGTTTGACCATTTGCATCTTCAGTCGTCTCGCCGCTCTGCCGTTTGTTTTCAGCTTCGACAAGGGGTAAATCACCCAGCGCTGATCTTATTCGATTCATAACACCTTCGATGTCTTCTCTAGTTGTTGCGTACTCCCCAAGGATCCACAATGCTCCCCTGTGTACTTTCATCGAGCGAATTTGTGAAAACACCTGAAACACACAACGTTCGTAACATCGGAACAAAAAAATATTTTAAAAACACTTACATCGAGAAGTTTTTCAATTATCAGCGGTCTGAGATTTTCAAACCTCTGAATCGCTTCACGGATGAATACAAGCACGTCGGTTGCTGCAGCTTCGTTGTTCTCTGACAAGAAATCAGTTAATACTGGAATGACTGTTACGGCAACATCCGGAAACTTGATGGAACATGTGTGCAAGGTCCTTACGAGTAACTGTCTGTACTTTCCTGCATCTTCGTGTTCTCCGCCTGCGGTTCTCATAACCTCTTTTTTCAAAAGTTGAACCGTTTCGTCTATTGTTCTCGCTGTGACTAAATCCATTGCGAGAGCAAGTGTCTTTTTACGAACTTCAAGTGCTGGCGATACTGTAAATAGTGACAAGGTTAGGTTTATATTAATTTTATTTAGGATTAACCCAGCGGTTTCAATCGAAACCACTTTTGACTTCAAACCTTCATAAATTTCACAAAAATTGGAATATTTTCGGTTTCCAAATACCCAACACCTACAAATTTGTCCTACTTTGTGAACAAAATTTATATTGCAATAAAAAATTAACATTTTTTTAATTATTACACTAATAAAAAAAAAAAATTTTGTGGCAAGATTTACAAAAAAAAAAAAGAAAATCAAAAATTGAATAAAATTAAGCTAATGAAAATGACTACTCGGGGGGTCGCTGATTACGAATCTGCAGTTAGTTTTTTAAAATTCAAAATGGCGGATCCAACATGGCGGACAAATTTTTTCGAATTGGTCGGATTCGTTTGAAACTTGTTACTCGTGGGTTTTTTGGGTCGCTGATTACGAATCTGGAATCAGTTTTTCAAAATTCAAAATGGCGGGCAAATTTTTCAAACTTTCCGCCATTTTGTGGCAAGATTTACAAAAAAACCAGAATATCAAAAATTGAATAAAGTTAAGCTAATGAAAATGACTACTCGAACCAGAATATCAAAAATTGAATAAAGTTAAGCTAATGAAAATGACTACTCGGGGGTTTTTGGGGTCGCTGATTACGAATTTGCAGTTAGATTTTCAAAATTCAAAATGGCGGACAAAATTTTTCAAATTGGTCGGATTCGTTTGAAATTTGTTACTCGGGGGTTTTTGGGGTCGCTGATTACGAATCTGGAATCCGTTTTTCAAAATTCAAAATGGCGGACAAATTTTTCAAACTTGCCGCCATTGTTTGGCAAAATTTACAAAAAAAAAACCAGAAAATCAAACATTGAATAAAGTTACGGTAATGAAAATGACTACTCGGGGGTTTTTGGGGTCGCTGATTACGAATCTGCAGTTAGATTTTCAAAATTCAAAATGGCGGATCCAATATGGCGGACAAAATTTTTCAAATTGGTCGGATTCGTTTCAAACTTGTTACTCCGGGGGTTTTTGGGGTCGCTGATTACGAATCTGGAATCAGTTTTTCAAAATTCAAAATGGCGGATCCAATATGGCGGACAAATTTTTCAAACTGTCCGCCATTTTGTGGCAAGATTTACAAAAAAAAACAGAAAATCGAAGATTGAATAAAGTTAAGCTAATGAAAATGACTACTTGGGGGTTTTTGGGGTTGCTGCTTACGAATCTGGAATCAGTTTTTCAAAATTCAAAATGGCGGATCCAATATGGCGGACAAAATTTTTCAAATTGGTCGGATTCGTTTGAAATTTGTTACTCGGGGGATTTTGGGGTCGATGATTACGAATCTGGAATCAGTTTTTCAAAATTCAAAATGGAGGACAAATTTTTCAAACTTTCCGCCATTTTGTGGCAAAATTTACAAAAAAAAAACCAGAAAATCAAACATTGAATAAAGTTACGCTAATGAAAATGACTACTCGGGGGTTTTTGGGGTCGCTGATTACGAATCAGTTTTTCAAAATTCAAAATGGCGGACAAATTTTTTCAAATTGGTCGGATTCATTAGAAACTCGTTACTCGGGGGTTTTTGGGGTCGCTGATTACGAATCTGATATCAGTTTTTCAAAATTCAAAATGGCGGACAAAATTTTCAAACTTTTTCAAACTTTCCGCCATTCTGAATTTGGAAAACCGACTGTTCTAAAAAAGTCGGGCGTTAAAGGGTTAACTTACCTAAGACTCGAAGAACATCCATAACCAAATCTTGGAGCACACGTTCGTGCATAGGACTATCTTTCATGGCGATCAATCTGTCGAGAACTATCAGTTTGACGTTGTTATCGCTTTCTTTTACTACCAATTCAATGTAGCACGATGCTGCAGCTTTAATCGCAGTTGGAGCATTCGACAAAGTGACCAAAGTTCCAGCAGCTTCGTAACGTACAGCAGCGCTGGGAGAATTCAACAAACTGTAGATACATCGAATGAAACGAGCACGTTCCGAAGGATTTGCAAGGCACACCTGAAGTTAAGACAATATAAAAAGTTGGAAATGAACTTGGTTAATAGAAAACGTACCTTGTAGATCAATTCGACAATGACGAGTTGTAAAATGTCACCAAAACTTGGTACTTGATCCAAACACGCTGCTAAATACGACAGAGCTCTGCTTTGATCAGCGTGCAAAAGCATTAAGAAAGCATTTCGTCGGCAAGACATATCTTGCTCGCCCTCTAAGTATTTCGCAATTAACTCAGGTGCGTCAGGGATCAGGAACTCAAAGTTTCGATAAATTGTAAAAATCGCTAAGACTGCATTGCGTCGAACGTACGAATGTCTGTGCTCTAGACACCCAGTGATAGCTGGCATCAGTGGTTCGAGAAGCTCTGGTTCTTTCAGTTTGCACAAAAATCTACAAGTTTTTGTTAATTTAAAAATTGAGATTTAAAAGTTTTAGTAAAACACTTACCGAAGGGTTGATCCTCGAACAAATTCATTTGGGTGTTGAAGGTCTTTCCTGTAGGCGTCGCAAACGAGAATCATCTCCTGTAGTAACTTGCCATCGGCAGAAGTTTTTGGTACGATTTCCCAAAAGATCAATAGTAACTTTTTAATCGTATGGTCTTGCAAAGGCAAGACGAATCTGATGATGGTCATAAGAAGACCTGGCAAACGTTCGCCACTCAAAATTGTGTAAATTGTTTTTTTAAGAGCTTCGATTTTAGTGGCGATGTCACCTTTTTCCAAGTCATGTTTCAGCTGGTGTTCGTTAAGAGGTTCTGAATCTGTCGGTATGTTTATGAGAGTGTAGCAAGGTTGTTCGGCTACAGTGCTCATCGTGGCAGCTTGTCTGTGACCCTAATGACGATATCGATTCTAAAACACAAACGTTCCACAAATTATGTATAGATACGTTTCCTTTCTTCAAAAACAGATTTGACACGTTATAAAATGATTCTGCAGAGTGGAAATTGTTCAAGGTGTGACGGCATAGGTTATGTTCGTACTTCACGATACTTTTTGAAAGCAATATTGGATAGGACTGAAGAAATCTTGTTTGGTCGTTACCTGATGATCAAAAGGCAGAGAAGATTTGTAATGACCAAAAGCAACAAGTTATTGACATCTAGGATTCTTAGGTGCAGGAAAACGGCATACGTGTCAAACTATGTCGATGCGGCGTAATGGTAACTTTATTTGTGTTGGTGACTCGTGTTTATAAGAGAGAGAGAGAGAGAGATACGACGATTGGAACGAGTGACAGAGACACAAATTGTGTGTCTTGCGCACAAAAGAAAACCGATATGTTCGGTCTTGTTCATTGTTCAAAAAATTTTTTGTAACTTTATAACTTGTAAAGATCGAGAATGTATTTTATAAGATAGTAAGATTAAAAACATATTTTTTCAAACAGTGTTCTACTTTAACGACAGAGGTAGAAAATAAAAACACAAAATATATTCAAAAACGAAAAGGAAATTTCTTCCCACCCAGTAAACGAAAACGAATAGAAAGTTAAAAATACGAAAAAAAAGTGGATTCAATTAATCATTTTCATGCGTTTTAATTCATTTTAATTTACTTGACTTCATTTCAATTCGTATTTTTAACTTTCTATTCGTTTTCGTTTACTGGGCAGCAATCGAAAAAGGATTGGAAGTTGATTAAGAAAGATTCGAATGGATTCACTTGAATTCCTAATTTCTCAAAAAAAATCTTCTACCAGCGGAATAGAACGTCTGTAACGTCATCTACATCAAATTCGTTTTTGCGATATTAGTAACCATTTCCATGACTTTATTTATTTATTGTGTATATTTTATCTTTATTTTTGTAATTTAATTAGTGAGTACCAGCTACATATTAAGTTAACTTTTCGTGTAATACAAATGGTTATCATGTGACCGAGACTATTTCAGGTTGCAAACAAGTATGATCTGAATTTGTTGTTTCTTTGTAAGCGGATAGTTAATATAATAAAATGTACACTAATTTACGTTTCGGTCAATGTATTTAAGACCCTCTTCAGAAATGTATTAAAAATTCTGTATAAAATCCATATAGGCACAACACTTAAAAACTATTTAGAACAAAACTGTTAAAATTCGTGAAAGCAGAGCATTCTGGAACCAATTTTGAATAATTTTTGAAGGCACTTGTTTGAAGTCAGGATGTTACGACAACTGACTTGACTTTAAACAAGTGCCTTCCAAAATTAGTCAAAATTGGTTCCAAGATGCTTTGTTTTCATGAATTTTAACAGTTTTGTTCTAAATAGTTTTTAAGTGTTGTGCCTATATGGATTTTATATAGAATTTTCAATACATTTCTGAAGAGGGTCTTAAATAAATTGACCGAAACGTAAATTAGTGTACATTTTATTCTATTAACTATCCGCTTACTAAGAAACAACAAATAACATATTTATTTCAAATAGTAACGGATTAAGAAGTTATTTACTTTTGAAGTTTTTTTCAACTTCAATATTTTAAAGTATGATCTGTACTTTTGTATGCATCCCAGTAAACGAAAACGAATAGAAAGTTAAAAATACGAATTGAAATGAATTCAGGTGAATTAAAATGAATTAAAACGCATGAAAATGATTAATTACTTTTTAATTCATTTTAATTTACTTGAATTCATTTCAATTCGTATTTTTAACTTTCTATTCGTTTTCGTTTACTGGGCAGCAATCGAAAAAGGATTGGAAGTTGATTAAGAAGGATTCGAATGGATTCACTTGAATTCCTAATTTCCGAGCAAACGAAAAAGTATACGAAAAATCTGTGTACGATTTAATACATACGAAATAACCCAGCAATCGAATTTGGATAGAGTTGTATAGAATTGGATTCAATTATTAAATCTGAATCCATACTTTGGTCAACGGTGAATCCATTTTAATACGTAAATATAATTCTATTGGTTCATACGAATAAAAAGCTTACTTTCTGAATTCATATTAATCTAAAAGAAGTTTTCTTTTTAAAAATTAAAACGCATGAAAATGATTAATTCAATCAACTTTTTAACCCTTTTCGTCCCAAAAGTCCGGAATTTGGACACAACTTTCAACGATGTAACTTTTGTTCCAATCAGCGTTAAAAAAAAATTGAAATAAATCAAAACGGATAGATTTGGACCTCCTCTTTCAAATGCCGTGGTCAGAATCAGCCGGAAATTACAGAGAAAAAAATTATGATCATTTTTTCGAAAAAAATACTGATTTTTTCGACGTTTTTTCCCAATAATTGCGTTTTTTGACATTGAAAAGGGCAGTGCTGATCGTTGCAAAACATACTAATCGCGTCATTTTGCTCAGACCATTCTTCTCCCGTCGGATTTTTTTCAAAAAACAAAATGGCGGTTTCAAGATGGCGTCTGGAAGTTGTAAGTTTGAATTTTCTTGACCAAATATCGATTATTTGACCGTGTAACGGCTCAAATCATGGAGAATTGCAATGAAAAAGTAATTATTATCATTTGTGAATACCTAGTCTCATCATGATTTATTCATAACCTCATAACCTCAAATTAGTTAGATACAATGGGTTTATACCGATTATTTGTCTAATTTTCACACAATTTTCGATGTTTCCGTAACATTACTTATGTGTGAAATTAAAAATGATCATGTACTCTTATGATCTATTAATTATCGGTTTATAACCTAAAAATTTAGTACAGTTCGATGTTTTTTTATTTTTAAAATACTTTTGTTCATTTTTTTTATTTTAATTTCATTACTTTCATTTTCGTGTATTCAAAACACACGTGGAGACAATGAGGAAATATTTCTTTTTTATTTTTATGTTTTGTTTTGTATTTTGTAAATCAATATTGCAGATATTGAAAGTTATGTCGCACTATAAGATGTGGGTTGACCTGCACTCAATTTGTAGATTATAAACAAATTCTTCATAGGTCACAATCATATATGGTTATTTTCAATTTCATACGTACGTAGTGATACGGAAACGTCAGATATTGAGTGAAAATCAGACAAAATATCGGTAAAAACCCATTGTACATAACATATTTGAGGTTATGAATAAATCATGATTGGAGTAAGTATTTACAAAAGATAATAATTACTTTTTCGTCCCAGTTCTCCGTGATGTGAACCGTTACGCGGTCAAATAATCAATATTTGTGCGTGAAAATTCAAACTTAAAACTTCCAGCCGCCATCTTGAAACCGCCACTTTGTTTTTTGAAAAAAATCCGACGGGAGAAGAATGGTCTGAGCAAAAAGACGCGATTAGTATGTTTTGCAACGATCAGCACTGCCCTATTCAATGTCAAAAAACGCAATTATTGGGAAAAAACGTCGAAAAAATTATTATTTTTTTCGAAAAAATGATGATAACTCTTTTCTCTGAAATTTCCGGCCGATTCTGACGACGGCATTTGAAAGAGGAGGTCCAAATATGTTGATTTTGACTTTTTTCAATTTTTTTAAACCTATTTGGAACAAAAGTTACATCGTTGAATGTCCAAATTCCAGACTTTTGGGACGAAAAGGGTTAAAAAGTGGATTGAATTAATCATTTTCATGCGTTTTAATTTTTAAAAAGAAAACTTTTTTTGTATTAATATGAATTCAGAAAGTAAGCTTTTTATTCGTATGAACCAACAGAATTATATTTACGTATTAAAATGGATTCACCGTTGACCAAAGTAAGGATTCAGAATTTAATAATTGAATCCAATTCTATACAACTCTATCCAAATTCGATTGCTGGGTTATTTCGTATGTATTAAATCGTACACAGATTTTTCGTATACTTTTTCGTTTGCTCGGAAATTAGGAATTCAAGTGAATCCATTTGAATCCTTCTTAATCAACTTCCAATCCTTTTTCGATTGCTGCCCAGTAAACGAAAACGAATAGAAAGTTAAAAATACGAATTGAAATGAATTCAAGTAAATTAAAATGAATTAAAAAGTAATTAATCATTTTCATGCGTTTTAATTCATTTTAATTCACCTGAATTCATTTCAATTCGTATTTTTAACTTTCTATTCGTTTTCGTTTACTGGGATGCATACAAAAGTACAGATCATACTTTAAAATATTGAAGTTGAAAAAAACTTCAAAAGTAAATAACTTCTTAATCCGTTACTAGTTTTGAAATAAATATGTTATTTGTTGTATCTTAGTAAGCGGATAGTTAATAGAATAAAAAGTACACTAATTTACGTTTCGGTCAATTTATTTAAGACCCTCTTCAGAAATGTATTAAAAATTCTGTATAAAATCCATATAGGCACAACACTTAAAAACTATTTAGAACAAAACTGTTAAAATTCGTGAAAACAAAGCATCTTGGAACCAATTTTGAATAATTTTTGAAGGCACTTGTTTGAAGTCAAGTCAGTTGTCGTAACATCTTGATTGTATTCGTAAAATTCAATACAGATGGATTCCTTTCTTCGGAATTCAATCCATTTGAATACATATTTACGGAATCAAAGTATGAATTCAAAATGAATTGAAATTTTCAATCCAATCCTATCCAATCTCGATTGCTGGGCAGCAATCGAAAAAGGATTGGAAATTGATTAAGGAAGATTCAAATGGATTCACTTGAATTCGTAATTTCCCAACAAACGAAAAATATACGAAAAATCTGTGTACGATTTACTACGAAATAACTCTGTTTCTTTCCCACTCTTTCAGTTACGAATGCGAGTGTATACGATATTATACGCAATACATAAACGCACATAACCTCAAGGAAACGGTTACTTTGGATTATTGAATGATTTAAACTCAAAACTAAAAAACAGAACATTCCTTCGAAAATTATGAAATACGGAAAACGATATAATCAATTTATCGATTAAATTAACAGAATTTAAAGCTATTCTAAGTAATAAATTAATTTTTGTAACGCGTTATATACGGTATCGTATAAGATCGAATGAATTCAATTCTGGTATTACAGTTCGTATAAAATAGTATAAATTCGAATAAGAATCTAGAATAATCAATACGCCACTAGAAAGAAACAGAATGCAAAATATCGATTCCATATACTTTTTCGTTTATTGGGTTGTCCAAACAGAATCCCTGTGAATCTAAAAATAGTATTGTAGAAAATATTGAATCCCTCCGAATCTAGAAAATAGAATTCATATTAATCCCCACGAATCCACTTGAATCCAAAAATAATATCTCCGAAAATTAAATAATTCTGAATGCTTCGGAATCCAAAAAGGCAAAATTCAAACCAATCTCTACGAATCCATTTCAATCCAAAAATAATATTGTTGAAAATAAATAGTGCTGAATGCCTTTGAATTCATGAAGGTGAATTGAAACCGATCCCTGCTAATCCATTTGAATTCAAAAATAATATCGTCGAAATGCTGAAATACTGAATGCCTCTGAATACAAATAGGCGTATTGAAACCGGTCTCTCTGAATCCAGTTTAATCCAAAAATAGTATCGTCGAAAATAACTAATGCTGAATGCTTCAGAATTAAAAAAAGCGAATTCAAGCCAGTCTCTGCGAATCCATTTCAATCCAAAAATGATATTCTCAAAAGTAAGTAATGCTGAATGCCTTTGAATCCAAAAAGATGGATTCAAATCAGTCTCTGCGAATTCATTTGAATCCAAAAACAATAATATCGAAAATTAGTATTGCTGAATGCCTCTGAATCCACAGAGGCGAATTCAATCTGGCCTGTGCGAATCCATAAAAGGTGGCATATCCAATCATGATAGTCAGAAAAGAAGCTTTCTTATATTTTTTTTCGAAAAAGAGGAATTGAAAATGGGATTTCTTTGGATTGAAAGGCATTCGCGGGCATAGGCGTGAATCCAACGGAATCCCTTTAAAATTGGGAATTCGAGAGGAATCAACATGGGATACATTTGGATTGAAAAGCATTCACAGGCATAGGAGTGAATCAAAATGAATCCATTTTAATCAATTTCAATCCATTTCAATCCAGGACAAATTACGAATTAGCAGGGATTCAAATTTTGAATCCCTCCGAATCTTTTTTTCGATTGCTGGGTGATGAAGGATATATTTATTATCGGTTTCTTGACCAAAAAGTAATGAAATGTCCAAGCAAACAAAAATTCAGTGAAGGTACATTGAAATTCATTCGCTGCATCACTTCTGAATTCGTTTTCTTAGCTTTTGCAATGAATTTCAATGAGAAAATGTGTTTAAATGATTTTGAATGGTTCATAAAAATTTGTTCGATTTAATGATTTTGAAAATAGTGGAATGAAGAAATGATTTTGTTGAATCAATTTCAATTTAAAAGTGCGAATAGAACAATTGAATGAATTCAATAGAAAAATAGTTAATGCCTCGAATGAATTTGAATAGATAGTCATTTCTTACAGGACTACAAATTTAATCATTTTGAATCGAAAAAAAATGAGATGAAAATGATTTGAATGAGATCGAATCGGTTATTACTTGCAAAATTGGGAGGTAAATAATTTTGAATGGAAATAAAATATTTAAATGAATCAATCATTCAAAAATACAAAAAATTGGTTCCTTAGTCATTTTTTACGAGGAGTTCAAAGATAATATAATAAAAATTGTAAAAAAATTGTAAAAAAATTGTGTGACCTAAAATAATTTTTTCCTCGAAAAGAAGTGGAATTTAATTTAATTTCTTTAAATGCATCCGTAATTAGAAAAAAAATTTGTTTATGTTCACTCAAATTTTTGAAATTTTTAAATCAATTTATAAGAAAGTAGTAATGGGGTTCTGATATGATTGCCAATAAGGTAGTAATCTACGCTTAAAAAGCGAAATAAAAAATTACTGAATGGAATTTTCAATAGTTGAATTTCATAAAGGCAATTCTAACAATTTTGTGTACTCTCTGAAAAAAAAATCAAAGAAATTTGTCGAAATTTGACCGAGAATTTTCTAGAATATTGAAAATCATGTATTCCAGAAAATTCTCGTCCAATTCTCATTAATTGTTTTTTATTCTATTCAGAAGATAGTAAACGATGATTAGAGTTGCTTTTATGAAGCCGGAATTAAAAAAAAATAAGTCAGAACTTTCTAACTTACATTTTTTTAGCTTCGATTACTACTTAATGGAACCCTCTTAAGGTACTCTAATCTACTCTAAAAGCTTTGAATTAATAAATATAAATTATTCCAACTTTTTCAGGTATTCTGCCAGATTCGCACATTGAAAACCCACCATGGGACTAGAAAATTACTACAATTTAAGTGTTAGCAATAATATTTCCTTCCTATGTGACAAGATGTACCATAATGTAATAATATATAATTAGAAAAATAAATATATAAAATGTACAACCTTTTATTATTCACAAAATTATTTAAAAATGCGAATGTCAATGAAATTCAATGAATTTCAATAATATAATAAGCACGTACTGAAAGCAATGGTTTCAAAACAATAGAAAATTATTGGTTACAGCTTTGTTGAATAGAATTCTATTTAGATTTAGTTATTAAGAAATCCAATTCAAATCCATTGAGATTCGTCAAAATCACTCAATGAATGAAGTGTTTACTCAGATACATTTTGATCTGAGTCTCAGTGTATGAACGGAGAGTTCGTATTAAGAGAATGTATTATGAATTATTATGAAGTACACTGAGAAAAGTGTATTTTATCAGTTACTATCCCTTGGCTTTTAAAAAGTGTATTATAGCCCTTAAAAGAAATATTATAACTAGTAAAATCCTCCGCCTTTCAGCATTTGTTTTTGACAGGTTATTCGAAACTGTATTAAACAGTTTCAAAAATTGGTTTTAGTTAAAGAGAAAAGGCTAAAATAAACTGACATATTGGTTAGAATAATCTAAAATCTTCGTTTTTTAATTTACTTTATTTAAATCGGTTACATTTGCGCACGTTGGTATTTTGTTTGTCAACGTTTCCTTTATATGTATAATTTAATTTTCTTTTGCAGTGTGCAATTTTTCTTCCTCAATAACTCTATTCATCATTCCGTTGTTTTGAATTCTGTTCTTCCAACTCAATTATGTTTCATATTTGTTTTTGTATTCGCTGAGAGTTGTCTGTAAGCGACATATCGTTCTTCGCATGTAGATTTCACATCTTTGGAAGATGAGGTAATTTCGACACTTTCATCTTGATCAGAACTTGAAGTTAGGTTGTGTTAACAACCACATCGTTCAAATAAACTGTTTTGAGATTTTTCCGTCTAAAAGGTCAAATATGCTTGGACGTAAATATAACGAGACGAAATTATAACGGAACTGTACTGTATTTAGACTTATAGCAGGGCATTGTTCACTATTCTGTTTACATTATTTTGTCTATCATTCAATTATGAATTCTTTATTAATGCATTTTTAATTTAAATTATTTGCCACTTTTGTTTTATTTACTTTTATGTGCGTATTTTGTTGAAAAATAAAAACAATTGAGCATTCAACAACAAAAAAAGTAGAATATAAAAGTGTTATTTCAACATTATAAACTACCATCTTTGAAGTAGCAGCTGAATGATATATCGAATTTTATGTATTCTTTACATATAATAGAATATAAATTATTCTAAATCATCCATGAAAGCCCGTGTTCAACCTGCTTTTTTTGCTTCCATATATATTACGCACAATATATAAACGGGTGCAATAAATTCTAAATTAGATTGAATAATAGACCTTTTATTGGAAATAAAATTCAGCATTTGAATGCTTGCACCAAATCGAAGACGGTGTGAGATATAGTTTGAATAATGCCAATGTATTGCAGGATATTCATTTGAATTTTCTCCACTTTTCTCTTATCAACATGCCTTATATCTGCTGGGTATTTTCTTGTATAACTACTTTTTACGTCAACATTGTGTGTATCTCCACGAAATTAAAAAGTTTACTTAAATCAGTTTATTGTTTTTACCACTCTATCTTGGTTGTATATATATTTTAATAATTTACTGGAAATATTTACCAAATTTTGTTCTAAATCCGGTTTTCCTCATAGCCTAAACATGTTCACGGCTTCGATTGTAATTAGCTTGGTGGTACACGTCATGTTTGTTGTAAGTATCTACATATAAATTACATACTTCGGTGCATTACTATTTCGTAACACACTAGAATAAATTACTTAATTTTTCAATATTTCAAGAAATCTGATGTTTATAAAAGAAAATCTTTTTTTACAGTGATTAATCTGACATACTAATATTACATTAAATGCAGACTGAACTCTCAAAAGCAGCAACATCAATAACAATCGTTTAATTGACAATATAAAATTATTTCCGACGAATACCGATGCATCACAATTAGTTACACAATAGATTTATTGAGGAACATTACAGTGGCCAGATATATGTTCCCTTGAAAATCGTTCTCCGGAAAATCGATCCCCTGGAAAATCGTTCCCCGGAAAATCGTTTCTCGGAAAATCTTTCCTAAAAAAGGGATTTTGAAGAATACCTAACGAAAACATTGGCGAGAATTTAATTTGGTATCTTTTTTGTTTAAAACGTTTGTTGGTAAAATATGTACTTTTAAAAATGAATGCAAGAAACGCGTTTTTTTTAGATTTCAAGGACACTTATCAGAATTTGACTCTTTTTCGAATTTTGAGAATCTGCCAGAGTATTGCCAGACGTAGAAACAAACTACACGTAAAATGGGGTGGCCAAAAAAATGACTGGGAAAAAATGACTAGGAAAAAATGACCAGGAAAAAATGACTGGGAAAAAATGACTAGGAAAAAATTACTGTGTAATAAAATGGAAGTGATTTCAATCGATTTTATTAAATTCATCCGCCATATTAGATGCGCCATTTTGAATTTTTAAAATTTGACTTCAGATTCGTAATCAGCGACCTAAAAAACTGGTATATACCACGTTTCATTAAAAAAAAATGTCCTCTCATTTTTTATACTTTTTATAAGAGCATAGCCGTCATTTTTGAAGTGGTCTGATAAGATGCTCTGCAATATCTCCGTATTGTTGATAGTTCCAAATGCCACACTCTGTGCCCGTCGAATCATTCGGCGCCGCGCGACATAGCGAATGACGAAATCTGAGAGTTGCGCTCGTAAAAAATCATAACTTCAGAACTATTATTCTTTAAAAAAATGTAGGTATAACTTTACCAAAATTGAAGTTGGAAAAAGTATTATGCCAATTTTTTAACAAATTTAAAAAGATATAATATTTTCTTATTTTATCATAAAAGTACTCACCGATACGAAAAATGTGCATTTCGTAGAATTTAAATACGATGGTTAGAAAAATAGATACAGTAATTTTAAGAAATTCAGAAAGTATGACGACACGGCCGCCATTTTGAAAATTTTAGGAAATTATTCTACTGGAATATTTTTCATGCCTATCATGTATTTCATTTTCGTAGAATTCGGTAACATCGACCTCAGTTTTGATATGGATGACGTGGAATGACTCAGGTTAGGTGATTTCTGATCCCTTTGAACTCTTCCTATTGGAGTTGGAAGCAGAGTCAGGGTCGGCTCTACGTGGCACCTCGCATCGCCGCCCGGAGAGCGGCAACCGGCGTGGCATCCATGTTGGCAACCCCGTCCTCTGTTAGCTCGGTTTTTCCCGTCCACCGTGCCCTGATTTGTGCGGTTAGACGGCAGTCGCCGAGTATGTGGATAGCAGTTTCTTCCTCCACCCCAACGGTACCTGCAGGCTGGTGATTCGACAAGCCCAATTTTGTATAAGTATCTACGGAGATCCCAGTGGCCCGTAATCATGGCTGTTAGGCTTTTGGACATTGACCTCCCGGCCTCGAGAATCGTTGACCTTCATTTACAGGGCAGCCATTTGCCAATGAAGAATTTGGCTTGTCTGCATCCGTGGTTTCCCAGATAAGTTGATGGCGGGCTATGTTTTTCTCTGCTAGGGTTTTGTGAATCAGACCCTTGCAGACTCCCACCAATGAAAGTTTCCTTGAAAGTTTCCTTGATAGTTAGCTTAGCTTAGGCGAGACTGTTCAGGGACTGATAACAATCCCAGATTAAGCACGATCTTGTTGTATAACTGTTGAGAGCTTGAATGGCAGCTTTGCTATCGGACAGAATGGTAATACTGGGTCCAGAGTCCTCGTTAAGAGCTCTTTGAGAGCAGTGGACCACATCCATTAACTCCGCTTGTACAATGGTGGTGTTGGCACCCAATTGATAGGTGTAGACACTGCCACCATTCCTCCTGTAGACACCCGCTCCTCCTCTTCACGACCCAACCGATCCATCAGTGAACCATTTGTTGCCTCCGAGTAGAGATGCATGATTGTCACGCCAGTCCTCCCTTGACGGTAGACTGATTTTGTATTTCTTATCGAAGAGGCAGCGGGGTGAGGTGCGATCCGCACCCCTCCACCAAGACGCTACCCTGCAAGTATGTCTCCAGAGGCCGAATTCTTTTCTCGCTGCATCTGTGCTTACTAACGCCCTTAACTCTACCCCACGCGTTTGCGGCTTTGGTTTCTAGGGTGATGTGAAGAGTCTCAATAGTCAGAATGACACCCTGGGCAGCCATGGGAGCCGATCTTACGATACCCGTGATACCTCTAAGAATGAGACCTCTCATTTTTTATAAAACTTTAACCGATGTGACCAATGAGGACCTATTCCACCAGACCAACGACGCGTATGCCAGCCTTGGATTGAAGATGGCTTCGTAGATCCACAACATAGTTGCCAATTTTATCCTCCAGTTGTTGCCTATGGCTCGTCTCATCTGCCATAGAGCGGCCGTAATCCTGGCGCATCCAGCCCTGAAATGTTCATCCCAGCTTAGTTTACTGTCCAGATCCACTCCGAGGTATTTGACACTGTTCACATAGCTCAGCATGTGTCGAGATAGAACTAGTGGGCACCTTTTATCCCAGTCGTAATTTCTGGTGAACTCCAGCACCTCTGTCTTCCTCGGGTTGACGGAGAGCCCTGTGTTCCTAGACCAGTCCTCGACATATGAAAGTCCTTGCTGCATGAGATCCGCCAGCGGTCTCAAGAATGGTCTATCACTAGGTCCCCTGGCAATGACAAATGCATCATCAGCATACCCCGTCACATGGAGTCCGAGGTTTGTTATGCCGTCAAGGGGCTCGTTCATCACCATATTCCACAACAATGGTAAAGGACTCCTCCTTACGGACATCCGGAGTTAACCTTACCCCGGACTGTTACTTCCCCTTTGACTGCCTCCAAGACCCGATTGTCCAACATGTGGTCTATCCATTTCACAATCCGCAGTGGAGTTTCGTGTTTTATAAGCGCTCTTTCAATCGCTCCGCATCCGGTGTGATTAAAGGCACCCTCAATGTCCAGTAGGGCTCTCACTACAATGCCTTTAGCCTATAGCTGAGCCTCTATCAGCGAGACCGCACGGTGCAGCAGCGCCGCCTCAGTCGAGAGGCCCGTACCATATGCATGTTGGCTCTCCTGTAGGGGGTTCCTCTCCATAGTACAATGTCTCTCATGTGTCTATCCACGAGACTTTGCACTAATTTCAGTATAAATGACGTTACACATTTGGGTCTAAAGTCCTTTGGCGAGTCTTAGACCCGTTTACCTGCTTTAGGTAGAAAAACTACTTTAGCACCGGACTTCGGTACGTGGCCCAGGGTGAGACTGACTTCAAACAGTGGAAGAAGTGGTCCGATGATCACGTCTCCTGCCTTTTGGAGGAAAACCGTGTAAATGAGTTCCGGACATACGGTTCAAAGGATTGCAGTGCCAACCTGAACCTAGCGAGGCTGACAATTACCTGAGCAATGCGACAACCAAGTTCTATCCATGCCTTGGGTCTTATTTAATCCATGCTAAGACTGGCACGATTCGGATTCTCATCCTCCCCCTACTTACCTCCAGACCTCGTAAAGCCTGGGAAGTGAGTCTGGATCAGGCAGCTCAGCGTCTCCCCAGCCATCGTCGAATATTCCGAATAGGTACCGTTCGGAAGTTTTAATGCGCCGAGAACCGCGTTTGGGTTCTTTGCCAGGACCTTTCCAAGTCTGGCTGCCCGAGGGCCGTTTTCAATTTCTGAGCAAAAGGATTCCCAACTGTCCTTTTAAGCCTTTCGGACCGATGCTTTGTAGTCGACCCTAGCTTTCAGAGAGATATCCCAGGCCTGCGGATTAGTATTCTGCTTGGCCGTCTTGAAAAGTTTCCTGGTATCTACACCTTTTAGCTTCCCGCGAACGATTCCACCAGGTTACCTCCTTACCTTTCGAAGGCTCTTATAATGCCTTTACTGAATTTGTCCGCCGTCCTCTCGAGCGTTAGAAGATCCTTGATCCTTCTAGGCATGTCTTTGAGGTTCATGCTCAGATCTGTTTCGAATCCCTCTCAGAGTACCCTCCTGTTTCACCGTGGTATTAATTTCAGCCGACAGTTGAAACTTTATAGTCATATGGTCATATAGTGATAGTGTGTCGCTGACTCTCCAATACTCGATCCTGTCGAGAAGGCTTGAGGTACAGATCGTGAAGTCTAAGACTTCCGTTCTGATAGTATTTCGAAAGGTTGGCATACCGCCGGTATTTCGAATATCCAGATTCGTTGTGACCAGTTACTCGACCAGCAGTTGCCCCCGTTCATTCGTGTTTGAGCTCCCCCACAGCTGGTGATGGGAGTTTGCATCACATCCCATCAGCAGTAGAAGATCTTTCCTCTGGGTGTAGTCCACTAGCTTCTTAACTTCAGCCGGTAGATTTGATGTGCTATCATGTGGAAAGTATGCTGAAGCGATCACAATACTTCCCAACTCATTTAAATTGATACTGATCACCATAAGGTCCCTCGTGCGTAGGTTCAATAACGGGACCGCATTGATGCAGGCAATGAAACAGGCTCTGGCTCTTGCCGCTCCCGGTTTTCTGAACCCCCCCCCCCCCCCCCCAGTCCCCTGATGGCATTCTTCACGATCCAAGGTTCTTAGATTACAGCTATGCCTGTGTGTACTCCAACCATGCCCCTCTGCAAACACGCAAAGGCGCCCTTTTTTTTACCCAAGTTAATTTGCACCAGCACCTTTATCTTCTTCAGGTTGATCAAGAGCTCTGTATTGTTGACAAATCTTAAACCCTGCTACATGATGTCTGCCATCGGGCTAAAAAACGGGCCCATGGCAACGAGAATAGCATACTTAAGTAATAATGCCAACCATAAAGCGTTTTTGATCTGCATTTTACTACTTACGTAATAAACTGCAGATGTTTACTACTTAAGTAGATCCAACTATTTACTGTATTCTGCATTTTGGTTTTTAGATGTCTGAAGATCGTATGCCAGAATTCTCGAAGGAAATTTCAAAAGCAAAAGACAAAGTACGAGATGAGTTGATGTTTTTTTTAGAGACCATCGAAGACACATTTGACACAACATATTTAAAAGAGAATTTCATTTGGGAAAGAAGAAGAAACCAGTCATAAAAACTAGTGCGGTTGATTTTAATACCTCTTGGCTATTTTTTGAATGTACATCATTATAAACACAATTTTAAAAAATACACATTTTGACAGTTATTAGATGCATTCATCAAAGGAGAATCGCTCGATTTGAATATGTTCGATTGCTGGCATATCATGTCTTTTACGAATACATACAGCAAAATAGAGCAGTTGAAGGCTCATTTTTCGCACTGTGATAAAACGCCGATTCTACAATGTCGCGAGGCTGCGGAAATAGAACATAAACATGTTGATAAACAAATAAACCGAATTGAAGATTCCGTCAAACACTGCGTCATTGACTTAAAAACGTTATATAAAAATGAAAATGAGTATATTAAGAAAACTGAAGAAACAGTTATCAATGAATCTTGCCTTAACTCCGTTAGTTATCTCAGATTTATTTGGTATCAAAATAGTTTCATTTACGAAATAGGGTATGATATTCTTTTTTAATTTACAGGGTGTGTCTACATTAAATCATTCAGTAAGTGAGTTCAAGGATTTCATGAAAGAACAACTGCACAGCGCAGATATTGCAATGCGAGATACGTTAGCAAAATGTATTCCTAGGCATCATGAAGAAAGGGAATTAACAGATGTCGAAAATTTGGTTCAAAAAATCATAATTTGCATCGCAAATGAAAAATAGAAACAATCCGATGCCCGTGAAGTTTAATTGAAAAAAAAAATAGAAGCAGAAAATGATTGAGATATATTCTTTACAAACAATTATAATCAATTTTTTATTTATGTTATCTTAATAGACATTATTCCATTTACGAAGCAACGTTGATATTGACATCAATTAGATATCAAATCTTTATCCGAGTAAAAATAATACGATGTCCCATAAACGTCTTGGATGTTCCTGCAGACATGTCGAGACACATCCGAAATACTTGTGATCATTCGGGTGTTTATTTGTGAAAAAGATGTAGTGAACAAATTTAAAATCATTATTGACAAGATTATATAGTTTACCCGCCCCTCCCTCCTCTCCCACTTTCCCTCCAAATGGTAGCGTAGTTTCTAGACGACTTTTTATAATTTAATATTTTTTGGTATGACGGCGTATCTAATGAAAGGAATACACAAGGATGTAAAAATCAAAATGTAAATATCCGTCGTTCAAATGCGACCGAACCCGATAATATAAAATAACGAAGCATATAAGGCCAGAAAAATTCATTTTACTATTGGGAAGAAGTGAATGGAAAATCCCTCGCAAAACTAACAAACAAGATTAATTGCATAAAAAGCGTTTCGCACTTGGTTACCAGCTGCGCTCATCAGCTGGAATCTCCTAAACGTACCCTGGACGCGTGTATTTAATGATTTCGAATTTTAGAAATGTTTACATTATTTCGAGTTTGGATTCATATACTTGTTGTATAGCAGTTAAAATAGCTAATACACTTTAAAAAAAAAAGCTGTAAATTAAATGTCCATTCAATATCTTTGAAAGCCAGTTATAGTAATAAAAGCTAAATTAGCATATTCCATTGTTTTCCACGTTACTCAAATACAAAATTTTAATTTCATAGGGGGGACTGCATGTAATTGAGTTCTACTGTAGAAGATAAAAAAAATTTTGTCGACATACTTTTCCACCCATCAAGCTTTTCTACGTTGCCTATTTTTGAAACATTCAAACACTTACATTCAATAAAAAATTTACTGAAAATTTCACATTCTTTTTGTAGGCATCATCATCAATTCCATTACAATATGGATGAAAATAGTAATTAAAAATGTAAAAAAATGGATCTTATTGAATTTTTGTGGTATTAATTATAAATCTAAAACTAAACATATTGATAATAGATAGAATTCCCTTTTAAGTATTAAATTTTTCCAATTGATCCTCAATTTTGCCGAAGAAATACCACCCAATTATTAACAAATTTCAATGCAAATATGGTGCTTCTAGAATATGATAAAATAACTTGCGTAATATGATATTTCAATGATGTTTTAACAGTATACACGTACGACTAATAGTGAAATCAAAAACGTTTAGTAAATTTCGCCGTTAAATTTGGTTTCTTTATAATAAACTTATCAAATTATAAAATTGATAAAAACATTTAAAAAATGTTTATTTATTATTAACATATAGATATTTTTAGATCACAAATCATGTTTACAAAAAATTTAGCACATATGCTTTCATCCGTGCTTCTGCGTCGTTTTTCGTTGCAAGTATGCGGGATTCCTTTTGTTTCATTTGTTCTTGTTTGGTGCAAATCGCTACTTTCGCAACTACATCTTCAACCTCCATTAATTCGTGTTTCTCATGCTTTGCAGCTTTGCAGTTCCCTAAATTTGTTTGCAATTTGACATGTACGATATGACTCTCATGTTGTACAAATTCTTTATAGTCTTCAATTCCGTTCTTCAGTTCACTTAACCCCTGTGGACAATTGCAAATTTTTTTAATTGTATATTATAGCAACCTCTATTTTAATTTAAACATATTATAATATTTTATTAAAGAGACAAAACTGTAACAGGACTCTGCAATTTCTAGAAAACTCACCGAGTTAAAGCACCACTCAATAATCTTCATTTCTTCATTTGCTGTTTCATTCTGTTCATTTTCGTGTGAAGGTGTGGTGTTTGAGAAACATCGATAAACAGCTTCCTCCACTTTATTTAGTTCTTTCACAGTATTTCTATATTCAGAATTCAGAATCTCATGAAAGAGAATAATTGGTGAAACAGTACAAGCTGAAGGATTTGCTTTTAGTTCCTCCAACTTACTAAATAAATTCTTGAATGATACGTTCTGCCAGCAGTTGGATACGTTTAGATCCAGATAATGACTTCGAAGGAAAATGCTTGTTAACTGTTTAAAACAAATGCAAATGTTTTTCAAATATTATAATGATAATTGTATTGTGCCTAAATCATAAAAAATTTATGAATTACAATAAAACGTACCAGATTTTTCGAGTGACTTCTTTTAATTTCCCAGGTGAAATTTTGTTTTTTGTAAGTATCAAGTTTGGAATCGAGGTATTTCTTTGATTGCCAGAGAGCTTCAAATATTTCATTTTCGGCGGTTGAAATGGCATTTCGTAATTCTTTGATACGATTTTCTTTTAGCTGGTTATCTGCTGTCTAAAATGATGAAATTAAATCATGAGTTTTAATTAATGTAAACATATCAGATTTAAGTTTAACTCATTAAACAAGGAAAAAGCATAATTCTCAATTGTTATGTAATACATTTCTTGGAGTAAAAATTTACAATAATGTACCAAACATACCTATTCCACTATGATTACTGGCGTAGTCAGAATTGCATTTTAAAAATTCCAAAAACCGATATGGCGCATTTTAAACAAAAAATGAACAAAATTTCGCGTGTTTAATTATTTGTGAATTTTGTGGAGTGATCGATGCCAAACCCCAACAAAAAAAACTGTAGAAAATCTATGAACTTCAACTAGAAACTTTTTTTTTGTGTTTGAATAAACCTAAACTTTTCAAAACGTCAATATGTGGAAAAAATGAACCTTATTTGATCAACTATGAACATTATTGATGAAATCTATATGCAGTTAAAAGTAAATTCGGGGTCCCAAATTACGAAGTTGAGATTAGATTTTTACAATTCCAGATGGCGGCCCAATATGGTCGATTATATTTCATAAAATTATTCAAAACCACTAGACATATGAATTTCAACAATAATATTCATAGTTGATCAAGTAAGGTTAATTTTTTTCTATTGACTTTTGAAGATGTTAGGTTTATTCCAGGTGAAATGTCCATTCGAATTTGTATTTTTTTGCTGCAGAAAATATGTCTCTAACAACAATTAAGGATTGTGCTTTTTACGGACTTAAGAGCTTAATTTAAACACTTTATTTACTGCCTTGCTATTCATTATTTGGTACGAAACTTAAACTTGCCGCAGATTCGTAGCAGCAGATTAACAGTAGCAGTAAAAGTTGTCGTTTACTCCATTGCAACTATTTAATTATAAGTCAATTGAAATCTCGAGGAGTTGCGGCTTTTTCAAAAAATTAATTTTTTTAATTGTAAACCATTTTTTTTCGAATCTGTTGTTTCATTTATTTGACGATTATTTTATTTATGCTGTTTTTGAGCTACATCGTGATATTATTTATCCTTTTTTGTATCACAAAATAATGTTGTCTTAATAATATATCTGATTTAAGACTTTTCATATACTTACAATGTACATGACGCATGCCAACAGGCAAATGACGACGGAAGACCTGAACATCTTCTAGCGATATCTAAAAAGAAACCATATCAATGTATATTTTTCCATGTATGAATTATACGATAAGAATTTAATAAAGAATCGTTTAAATATATCGAATGTTTTATATATTTATAATAAATAAAGTTTTATTACAGATCATCGAATCTGATGCAGAGTACTATGTCAAATTTTTAGAAGTTTTCATTGGTGTAAGTAATCGATATTAAGTCAGATACTGGCAGAAGATTTACTCAGGGCATTCTGTTTATCTTCTTAAGGGAATTGACATTGGGTACATTCAGAAGTATCTGTGGTAGCCGATTCCGAATTTGGGAAGGTAATTTTCAAAACGGTAAATTTAATCCATTGATAAAGACTAAAAAATATAAATCTTCGGAAAAATTCGGCCACCTCAACAAAAAATGTTACTTATTTGGTATTTTGAGCTGCTGAATCGGTGTTAACGTGTCCTAAAACGATGTATCTTAAGAAAAAGAAAACCGAACATTAATTTGTAAGGCTTTAGGTTGTCTATTTGCCGACATTATAACATTGTAAACGCGTTCGTATGCGAGCTTTGACTAGCGTAGTTTTATGAAACTTCTCCCTCTTTTTTGTTCGCGAGCATCGTTAGTTCCGCTTGGCTGCTTGCTTCGATAGGATCAACTCTCGCGTCGGATCAAGTTCCGCGATCATCAAGCACTTTGTGAAAATTATTAAATTTGAGTTTTGAAAAATTATTAATAAATCTTGCTCTTGTGTTGTGTGGTAAACTTTGTGTCTCAATACTACTGCTAAGTTCCATAATTTCGATCGAGTGTGGATTCACCGCCGAGACGATATCAACCGGCTTTCTGAATTGCAATTAATATTAGGAATAAAACGATAATTGCATTTCCATTTGGTCCTTCGAGCCGGATACGAGGACAATTTTGGATAAAAAAAAAAAAATTGAAATCAAGATTTTGTCAAAGCAGTCGAAATTGTTAAAACCGGTGAATACTTGTGAAAAATTAGGTGCCGCTCTCCGCTTTACCGTCGGGAACGCAACCTTCACAGTGTGTATTTACGTGTTTTGGATATACAGTGCTTCTTCGTGTTGAGACCGCCACCTAAAGTGCATATTTTTTTTATCATACAAACATAATTTTTCATATTTCACTTTCGTTCTCGCCATTACGCTTGGCTTGGTCGCGTTCGTGTACATGAACGGCCATATTGGAAGTTGAGCCTCACCACGTTTCGAAGTGCTACCGGCGCCACCTGTGTTCAGTGTTGTGAAGTTGCTCAGTCTTCGCTTGTCGTTCCATACGCGCGCATCGTGGAAGACTCAGTCTCAATACCGCGACGGTACAGTCGGTCGCGCCGCGACCGGTCGCCTTTGTCTAGTTCGTTGTCGACTTGCCGGCGCCGCGTGAACAATAGTTAGGGACGCTGTTGTGAATAAGGACAGGTCCGGAACTGCACGTGAAACCTGCACTGCTCGCGGTGCGCGTATTGGAAAATTTGACAGTGGTGATACCTTTGTTCTAATCCGTGCCTCGCTTTGACCTTTAAGTACAGTAATACGCGTCATAATACTATCGTACTTTCCTAAAATAATTTTCAATAGTGGTGACGTTTATTAAAATCGTTTCAATAATGAGTACTTCTGAGAAACGTGCTGCCTTGCGGTCGCAAGGAGTCCTGACTCAACTTCACGCGCAGCAATACTCAAATTTTGAATCTCTCACACGGATGCTTGGGAAGGCTCGACGCTTGAATCCCGGTGACGTCGCGGAAAACGTCGTACGCTCTCGTCTTTCAATAGCGACCAGCTGCTGGGAGGATATAAAACGAGTTCACTGCAACATAGTGATCGCTACTACTGATGAGAAGGAGAAAGTTGATCCATACTTCTTAAATGACGAATTTGGAGCTCATGAAGACTTATATTTGGAGTTAACGGATCTTTTGTCCGGATTATTACCTGAGACGTCAAATCAGCCTGCACGGCCCCGAGACGCTGCTCCTGTTGCTGCTACGCTACCGTCCAGATCGCTACCACGACTGACGATTCCACGTTTTTCCGGAGACTTCAGAGAATGGGACAACTTTCACGATCTGTTCCAATCAATCATCGTAGACGATCAGCATTTACGTAAGGTTGAAAAATTTCAGCATTTAAAGACACTGTTAACTGGTGACGCGTTAATTGCCATTTCGAATATTTCGGTAACGGATGATAATTTTGATGATGCATGGTCGCGACTTGTTGATCGTTTTTCAAATAAACCATTGACGATTTTTTCTTATGTTTCACATTTGCTTTCGTTACCGTCAGTTTTGGCTCCCAAACCACAGTTGCTTCGGAATTTAATAGATCAGACGCGTTCAATAATAGACTCACTAAGTCGATTGGGTGAACCTGTCGAACGGTGGAGTACACTGCTCGTTGTAATAACAGTCTTACGCCTTGATCGTCAGTCACGTCAGGAATGGGATAAAACCGGGTTATCCGCCGATCAATTTCCAACGTTTGAAAATTTAGAAAAATTTATTATTCAGCGAATAAATTCACTGACAATTTCTGATTTTAAACCACCCGTTTTCGAGGCAACTAAAAACGTGGAAAAAAGGGTAATAAAAACGATCAACTCGACCAATCGACTTTCAACGCACATGGCTCAAATTTCGCCTTGTATTGCATGTAATTCTTTACATTCATGTTCGACGTGCGAAGTGTTTAAGAAAATGTCGTCGAATATACGTTTACAATGCATTCAAAGAAAACGTGCTTGTTATAATTGCTTGACAGTTGGGCACTTTCCAAAGCGATGTTCGGTAAAAAATAATTGCAATGCTTGCAAGAAAAAACATCACTCATTACTACATGAGGGACTGTTAACTGCCGATAATTCAGTTTCTACTTCGCAAATTTCGGTAGATTCGACACAAACATCGCCCGAGTTTTCGAGTAACGTCGCTCATCATCCTAATGTTGCTATTGCAGGTCAAGTTTTGCTCGCTACGGTTCTCGTGAAAGTGTCCAGCTCTCAAAATCGCAGTTTGATTATGCGAGCGCTAATAGATCAAGGATCTGAGAGATCATTTATTTCAGAAGCAGCTGCTCAAGCGTTAAATGTGAAACGGATACCGTATTCAGCGGTTATAAATGGAATTGGAGACCGATCGTCTGTAAACGTGCGCCACAGGTCACAAATTAAGATAACTTCGCGTTTTTCTGAAGACTTTATCTCGATTGATGCACTTATTTTGAAGAATTTGACTTCTTATATGCCGCGAGCGACGATCGACCTTCAGTTTTATCCGCACTTGCGCAACATTCAATTGGCGGATAGTGTGACAAACGAACGTTTACCCATAATGGTAATAATTGGTGCGGATGTTTACGGAAGAATCCTTCGCGAGGGTCTAATTCAGAGCCCTGATGGGCCAACTGCGCAAAATTCGATATTTGGATGGTTCTTGTCTGGTAAGTGTCTCACAAAGGAAGGTAGCGAAACGAATGTGAGTCAATTTACGTCGCTACATGTTATATCAAATTCCGAATTACATGATTCTCTCGAGAAGTTTTGGAACGTGGAAGATGTACCGAAAATCGCGCATTCATCTCCGGATGATTTAATTTGCGAAAAAATATTTAAAAACACGACATCTCGTAACGATTCGGGACGGTATTGCGTTTCGTTGCCTTTCAAGTGCGAACCGCCTGATATCGGAGTTTCTTACGACATCGCTTCCCGCTTGTACACCCGCCTTGAAAAACGCTTAAATCGCGATCCAGAACTTGCTGGAAAATATAATAAATTCTTGCGTGAGTATTTAGAGTTGGGACACATGTCTGTTTGTAAACATGTTCTTGACAAACAAGGATGCTACTTCCCCCACCATCCTGTCTTCAAAGAATCTAGTTCGTCAACAAAGCTACGCGTCGTTTTTAACGCGTCATGTCCAACATCTAATGGACTGTCCTTAAACGATAATCTATTTATCGGACCGAAGTTGCAACAAGATTTGCCGGCCGTTTTATTACGTTGGCGACAACATCGCTTCGTATGCACCGCTGATGTCACCAAAATGTTTCGGCAAATTCGAATTATCGACGATCATACGCGTTATCAACTCATTCTTTGGAGACCGGATGTTCACAGTGAGGTGAAATCGTATTCTCTTAAAACTATAACTTATGGAACAGCATCTGCGCCTTATTTAGCGCTTCGTGTCCTTGAACAATTGGCGCGCGATGAGGAAGTTAAGTTCCCATTGGCAACCTCGGAGATTCCATCAAGTATTTATGTGGATGACGCTCTATTTGGAGCATCCACTCGAAGGGAATGTATCCGTTTAAGAGATGACATGATTGGATTAATGTCCTCTGGTTGTCTTCCATTAAAGAAATGGAGTGCCAATGACCCTGCCTTATTAGCTGACTTGCCCTCCGAGGATTGCGAAATGAGTCCCAAAACATTCCAGGAAGACACTAAACTTCGAGTTTTAGGCACTTCTTGGGATCCTAACTCGGATAAATTATATTTTCCTATTCATCTTGAAACGTTACCTACCTTGAGTAAGCGCATCGTTTTCTCTCAACTTGCGAAACTTTTCGACCCCCTTGGGTTAGTATCGCCCGTGGTCATAAATGGAAAAATATTTATTCAAAAATTGTGGATGTTGGAATTGCAATGGGACGACCCGCTCCCGTTGGATGTGGCTGGAGCCTGGCATGCATTCTATAATGACCTTACAAATTTGTCAGATATTGAGATTTTACGTTGGATAACTACGCTTCCGAATGCAATTTTACAGGGACACGGTTTTTGCGATGCATCACAACATGCTTATGCAGCTGTTGTATATTTGCGCGTGCAAAACGGTACCGATGTGTCCACGCATTTGCTCTGCTCTAAAACTCGCGTAGCACCAGTGAAACAGTATGTCACAATACCTCGGTTGGAATTATGTGCTGCAGATTTGCTGTCAAAGCTACTTGAATGGTGCTTCCATGCTTTGAATTTGAAGGATGTACCAATTTTTGCGTGGTCTGACTCATCCGTGACCTTGCATTGGCTCGCTAACTATCCCGCGCGCTGGAAAGTCTTTATTGCCAATCGGGTTTCCGCAATTCAGTCTCGTTCACTTCCAACAGAGTGGCGGTACGTTCCTACGGATGACAACCCTGCGGACTTAGCATCTCGAGGTGTGTCTGCAGCCGAATTAAAGACTTCCAATCTGTGGTGGCATGGCCCCGAGTGGCTGGTCAAAGACACGTCGTGTTGGCCGAATTCTATAGTTTCCGTTGATCCGGCCGTGGATCTTGAAATCAAACCCGTGGTGCTTCACGTTTCACTAGCGGAAGAGTGGGAGTTAGTTAAACGTTATTCAGATTGGGGTAAGCTTTTGCGAGTGACGTCGCTTTTGTATAAGTTTATTTCCGTGACTCGTAACCGGCTTAAACGTTCAGATTCAGTATGCGCATTGAACCATATCGAATCCGCTCGAATATTTTGGCTCAAATACGTGCAAGGACGAAGTTTAAAAGCTGAAATCGCCGCTCTTTCCGATCGCCAACGTTTATGCAAAGGTAGTCGTTTGATTTCGCTCGATCCATTTCTTGACTCCAACGGGCTTATTCGCGTGGGCGGTCGCCTACAGAACGCGTTTGTGTCAGAGAATGTTCGACATCCTGTAGTTTTAGTTGACCACTATATAGTAAAATTGTTAATTCGTCACATACATTTGTGTGTATTGCACGGGGGCACTCAGTTAACCCTACGTCTTTTACGCGAACGATATTGGGTTCTCCGTGCTCGTTCCTTAGTCAAGGGAGTTATTCGGGAATGTGTAATCTGTGCCCGTTATCGAGCGCAATTGTGTACTCAAAAAATGGCGCCCTTGCCTGCGATTCGCGTAAACCCCGCTCCCCCGTTCTCGGCTACTGGCATTGATTATGCTGGCCCCTTCCTGGTAAGAACGGTTGGAGGACGAGGCTATAAATCCCACAAAGCATGGGTTGCCCTTTTTATTTGTTTACGCATAAAAGCTGTCCATTTAGAGTTAGTGATGGACTGCACTACTCCTGCATTTATAGCAGCTTTCCGTAGATTTAGTTCGCGACGCGGTTTACCCGCTATTATGTTCACCGACCACGGGCGTAATTTCGAAGGCGCAGATCGCGAATTGCAACAGATTTTTCGACAGATCATTAAGGACCCTGCAACCGAATCCGAATTGACGATGAACGGCATTGCTTGGAGGTTTATTCCCCCACATTCTCCACATTTCGGTGGAATCTGGGAATCTGCTGTAAAAGCAATGAAACATCATTTACGGCGAGTTATGGGTGGACATACACTGACTGTCGAAGAGTTTGTCACATTTTTATGCCAGGCAGAGGCCTGCATGAATTCGCGGCCGCTCGTTCCATTACCGAATCATCCTGATGACCTTTCCATCCTCACGCCTGGCCATTTTTTAATTGGACGTCCTTTACGTGCGCTTCCTGAACCTCTGAAACTTGACTTGCCAGAAAGACTTCTAAGTAGATGGCAAATGGTCCAATCTATCCGCGATCATTGGTGGAAGGCGTGGCAACATGACTACATAACGTCATTACAAAAGCGCAATAAGTGGCGTTCGGCACATTTTGATGTACAAGTGGGAAGTGTTGTCCTGATACTTCGTGAAGACTATCCACCGGTTAAATGGCCTTTAGGACGTGTAATTGAATGCATTACGGGTCAAGATGGATTAGTTAGAGTGTGTAAAGTTAAGACAGCTGATTCGATCCTAATGCGTCCGATTCATAAACTGTGTGTCCTACCTATCGAATCGAGTGATACTTGTGTTAGTTCTTAAGTGAAACCGTTTCTTTACGGCGTGCGGCGTTTACCATTTATTCCTTATTATTCCAAAACGGCGTGCGGCACTATTATTATCGTTTCTACCAGAAACGAGGCGTGCGGTATGTTAACGTGTCCTAAAACGATGTATCTTAAGAAAAAGAAAACCGAACATTAATATGTAAGGCTTTAGGTTGTCTATTTGCCGACATTATAACATTGTAAACGCGTTCGTATGCGAGCTTTGACTAGCGTAGTTTTATGAAACTTCTCCCTCTTTTTTGTTCGCGAGCATCGTTAGTTCCGCTTGGCTGCTTGCTTCGATAGGATCAACTCTCGCGTCGGATCAAGTTCCGCGATCATCAAGCACTTTGTGAAAATTATTAAATTTGAGTTTTGAAAAATTATTAATAAATCTTGCTCTTGTGTTGTGTGGTAAACTTTGTGTCTCAATACTACTGCTAAGTTCCATAATTTCGATCGAGTGTGGATTCACCGCCGAGACGATATCAACCGGCTTTCTGAATTGCAATTAATATTAGGAATAAAACGATAATTGCATTTCCAATCGGAATTTTATAAAAGAAGTTGTCGGTCGGCCATATTCTGGCCGCGATTTGGAAAAAACCGTTAACAAATGCGTTTTTTGTCAGTTTTCTGCATTTATTTCAAAAACTATGAGCCGAAAAAATGTTTCCAGTAATAAATGAAGAGCGGAAAATTGTGTACAAAATGAAAATAATCCAACTAATTGGAAATTTCATGGGACATGTGGCTCGAACCTAACATTTTTTTTGTTTCGTTACAACAAATTTTACTTAAATCACCATTTTATTACGTTTCAATATAAATAATTGTTGAGTACCAGCCACGGTAACACTCATAGATTATTAAAAATCTCTGTTATGTTTTTTATTCAGATGATTCCAAGATGAAATATCGCGTACGCAGAGACACTATTTTATTATTATTATATTACATTTATTATATTATATTACTATTACAGCTTGTCATATTTGTATGTATGGCCTGATAAAAACTGTGGAAAAATGTTTTCAAACTTATAGTCGACGCAAGAAAAATTCTACTACACAAATTACTGCACACTGCATCAATTTAATTAAAAACTGCGTGATAACAAAAATTATTATGAAATGAAATCACATGAATATTTGTGCAAGAATTAGTAATATCAAATATAACGATAAAGATGATATGATAATATTTCGCCGAAAAATGATAAGAAGTTTGTTAATGTTACTAGTCAGATAAGAGATAATTATAATAGCGATTAGAGAAAATGTATAATGAATTCTGTTTTATGAATTATGTTAAAAGTTTTGTCTTTATGGCATTGGAAATGTTACAGCTTTAATATATGATTTTAATTAATTTTTTAAGTGATACGAGCATTTGCAAGAAGCATATTTTACAATATTTAATATCTATGTCATGGCATAGTAAAATTGAAACGGCTCTATTTAAATGATATAGAAATTGCATTCATTTACTTGCAACAATCTAAAACATGTTTAATTTTATGGTATAACTATTATTGTGAAATTCCCGTCATTATGGCGGTTTATTCAATATTAAACACTACAGATATCGTTGTAGAATTTTAAAGCAGGCGATAGTTACCTTCAGCACAAACGTATTACACTTTTTAGATTTCGGTGATAACTAACTATATTATACGAAAGACGGCCGTTATATATATACGTTTACTATTTCCGGTGTTTCCACATTTTCAAATAAAAATATCATTACATTCTTTCAAATTATATCGCTGTCATTAAGAGACTTCCGACAAGTATAATCAAGGTATTATCTACATGTATTATATTAATCAATATATTTTTTCTATATACGTATTTTGGTAGATTTTGTTGGCATGAATTTTGAAATAGTTCTGATCTTAAATTAAAACGCAACAATTTTAAAAATTATTATTTTTTAAGCGGTTTAATATATTTATGGTATTTAAGCTAGGCGGAGATCCATTGAAATATTTCAACTTCGACCTTCTATATTTCCTCTGTAAACAACAAAAACCGATACAAAAGATTAAGAAAAATAAAACTACAAAGTAACAACTTCAATCTCAAATAGCACGAGGAAGTTTTTCAAACGTATTCTATATATGTGTGAATTGGTATTAATAATGTTACAGCAGTCTGTTTACTTTGTTGTTCAATTGTAAACGATATACACGGTCTAGGTATCGTCGAAATGCCAATTTCCATAACAAACATTTTTTGCCACTTGTTCATACCTCACCTCCTCCCACTCTTCACTTTGACAAAGCATAAAAAAAAACAGTTTTTTTTCAATATTCTTTCAAGAAATGAATTCGAAAAAAATTGTACTTTTAGTTCATGCAAACCTTTTGCACTAATTTGTTAAAGATCTCCCAAATTATTCTAGTTAACTAAGTTTGGCATATCTGGATATATACCAATTTTCTTACAAATTCAAATACTCTCTAAATTCCTTGGAGTGAAAACTGCGCCCCTCTTTCACGAAGAGTGAAGTTTTCACTCTATTAAGTATGATATTTGGATGCGGGTCGAAAAACCGACCAATTAAAAAGCCGATAGGTCAAAAAAACCGACAGTCGGCGTGATGACTGGCGGTTTTTTTATCTGTCAGCTTTTTAATTTGTCGGTTTTTCGACCCACATCCTGATATTTCAGTCATGTAGGAATGAGTTTTTCTTTCTTTCACTCTTGATGCAATGAAATGTCACTCCGCATATATAGAGTTTTCATTCTTGCTAAAAGATTCCTCGATTTTCACTGCGAGGAATGTAGAGAGTACCATTGTCGACGATGGCGTAAAATTAATTACTAAAACTTATTCAACAGTAATAACTAAATTTCAGTTCTTTCGTACTAATTTCAACTCTTTCGAATTTTCATTGCACATGGAAACATTTTTTTTTGGGATATTTTAACAGTTCAGATGTTTATTTTGGGACAGACTTGGAAATATGGAGGAAATTAATTATCCTAAAAATTATTCTAGTTTGCATTATTCAGAGAAGAAATTTAAATTATAAATTTAGTAAGTTAAAGACTGTAAATGTTTGTAATTCTGCAAGTCAATAACCATCTCGAATGCTAGAATTTCCAAGAAATGTTGTTTCCACAAATCGATAACCGCATTTTTTTAACTTTCCGATTACATTAATTTATCAAATTATATGCATGTGATTTTCATCGGTTTTCGATTATCTGAAATCAAATTATTGATTACTAATAAAACAAATCGCAAGTCATTAGAAAATAAATTGATACTGACAATGACATTTAATCGCGATGTTTCTTTTGGATATATAGTTTTTAACAACTGGACATAACTAGTTTTTAAGATTAAAGCCATTTTACACTGAAAAAAGAAATTCACTTCTTTTATTGAAATATATTTACTTGAAATTGATATACACAATACATCAATATGAATAAATAAACAAAACTCGGCATTGTAAAATTCCATTATAAGCGCTATTTTATAACTTTATTTGCATTTCAAAAAAATACTTCGGAATGCTTGATTGCATTATATTTAAGAAAGTTCTTACTAAGTTCGAGTGGTAGGCTATTAAAGTGCATCACGTTATATAGAAAAAAGCCCCTCGAAATTTAGTAGATTTTGGATATTTCATGGTGTACATTATTAATAAAGTCCTCAGCATCTTTATTCGATGATAAAGATATTCTGGATACTCATTAACCAATACACGGCATTTTGCACTGCTTGTATTCTTCGCCAATAAATTGTCCCCACACATACATGAACCATAGACTGTGAAACTATACATAAAATGAGGCAGCACCAGTGCCTCACATAACTTTAGTTTAATATTGCTTGGTAACACACGCTAAATGAGAAAAATTATTGTGAAAGCTTCAGAAATGCAGTACAGCATTTTTTAGAAACATTATGACTTGAGAATTACCAATCATAGACAATTATCGCTCCAAGATTTTGGGCCTCATTGACAATTGGAAGTACCATTCCAGTAATTTGAAAATTGTTGGTTATTATATCAATTTTCGACGTCGTTTGGCAGTACCAACTAATCGGAGCTTTGATTTAAGAGGATTTAAAAGCAGCGCATTGTTATTAGCCCATACTACAACTTTGTTTAGTTAAAAGTGTGGAACGCTTTATTAAGAATAAACTTAAAAGAAATTCACATTATTTATCGTAAAGGTCACATTATTGGTCGGGTATCATCAGCGTATGTTTACAGTTTTATTTCTCATCAACTAAAGATATCTATTGTGATAGATAAGAATATCTAATGTGATATAAAAGATTAATAGTAGAGTGCTTAATTTAGCAGCTTGAGGGCAGCCACAAGAGCTTTTACTTTTTAGAGATAAGGCTCTTTCCTGTAAATATGCATTGATAAGATTACATGTTAAGCTTGCAAATTTATAAAACAAGAGCTTGGCTAAAAGAAGTTCATAATTGATAGTATCAAAGATATAAAATATCATAAACTGAATATACTAACCAAATTTTTATTCCCTTACGAGAATATCGACGGACATATCAAGGAGAGATGTTTCACAAGTATAAGCAGCCGGAAAGAGTTTTTGATCGTTAAAATATTCAAGAATTTGCTCATGTATTACACCTTCAATTATCTGACAAAAAAAAAAAAAAAAAAATTGAAAGGCAACTCATTGGGCACAAACCAGCGAAATTTAAAGGTTGTGAGGTTTATAGGTGGGGCGCACAATGGCGTGCTTCCAAACATTTGGTAAACTATTCGTTTTAAGAAAAATTTGTAGATTCTCAGGATTTTCATCTGTGATACCATCCGCTCCTGCAGAGGTACAATTGATAATTCTAATTATGGAAACTAATTTTGGCATTGAGATAGTAAGAAAAGAAAAAGAATTTTCTTTTAAAAGTTTAGCAGATTTGGAATTTTTCTAATTTTGAATTTTAAGAGTAACAGTTGGATTATTGATAAAGAACTCATTTAACTTGTTCACATCACATAGCTCTGGAAGGATCTGGTAGGATCTCTCTCCTTAGCATGCTGGTAGTGCAATTTCTAAGTTGCTTATAATATGTAATATTAAATTTTTTATGCTACTAAATTTTTTTAGTTCTAAATTTTCCCAAATAAACAATTACCCTTTTCAAGTAATTATTTACTTGAAGCATTAAGATATTTTCTGTAGTTAAATAAATATCTACTTAATATCAAGCCGAAGAAAGAAATAATTTTATACTGTTAAGTAAATAAATGTTTCTATCAAGTAAATATTTACTGAAACTAAAAAATGCATTCCTCAAACAGAAAATTGATTTTCTTGAAAAAAAATGAAATATTTTGTGGGAATTAAGTATATATTAATTTTAGTCATGGACTTATTTTTTTTAAGTAAGTAATGAATATTCTTTCTAATAAATATTTGGTTGCAACTATTCAAAGAAACTATTTAGTGGAATCAAGTTAAATTTTATGAAAACCACTAAATTTTGTTTTCATTGTTTAATTTAAGCTATAATTGTAGAAATAATGCGTAATGTAAAATTGCAAGATTAATTTGTGTACTACATTAATTAAACATACCATAAATAGATATTATAATGTATTTACTATTTCAGTTCTTTAGTAACACATTTTTATAGTTGGTATTAACCCTTTGGGTTCTAAACAGCACTATCGTGGCATCATTTCCAGCCTTCTCATTTTGGTCATATTTATAATCAATATTCTATGTTATTTGCATTTTTAATGTGATAAGATATTTGCAAATATAACCGGACTTTTGACAATTTTATATTTTTGTTGTAAACAAATTGACGCTTAAAATCGGCCGGGGCATAAAGTTCCAAAAATCAAAACCCCGAAAGGCTAAATTTTCAGTATTGCGTGCATCCAAGGTATTTTAATTTGCTTTCATTTGAGCAAATTTTCAAATACAAAGTGACGAAAATCATGCTGGAGCCATGCTATATCGAAATTTTGGCCTTGCGGTGTGGTGATTAAAGGAAACTGTTCTGCAAATCGAATATTTTTATCTGCAAACAGTATTCTTCTCGTCATTATGTACACTCCTGTGTTTTCTATCATCAAATTTCAGCTTTGAATTAATGCAAACTTTGTTTCGAGAACTGTAGCGTAGTGTTAGGATATTACGTTAGTAAGCGTGAGATCCTGGTTCGATTTCAAAACGAGGGATTTTTTTTATTAATTTCATGTTTTTAAATTTGTGACAGTTGAAAAATATAGAAATAGCATAATATAACTCTGTGAACATATACAAATATACTAACACGTAAATAATGTAAGAATCAAGTTAATAAAATAAATAGAGCTGTAAAACAAATAATATTCTGCCGTAAAATAATGAAAATTGTAAATTTTTTTTACATTCAATCGAAAAATTTATAAACGTCAACGAACTTTAAAGACGTAACGTTACTGGATAATCGTATATTGGTTTAAAGACATTGTTGTAAAGAAATTTTATTCAGCAGGGCTTAGTACCGACAGTCGGTACCAAAGGAAAGTATCCAGCACTGAGTCAGTACTACGCCGGTTGTAAATGTCAGTTCTGATTCGCAGTACTGCAATAACTCGGGCAGTCAGTACTGGACAGCATTACTTGCCAATACTGGCACAGTACCAGAGCAGTACTGACGGGCAGTACTGACGTGCAGTACTGAACACCAGATATCATATAGCTGCTACGGTAGTATGCTACTCAGATTCTTGGCGAATTAAAAAATAGTGTACGAAATTGAATTTCGCGGTTGGAGTTAATCAGACAAATTTTACCTAATCCTACTAGATTAATTTTTCGTTTCGACATCCAAATAAACATTTACTTTTTAAAATTTTCAATAATCGTTTCAGCAGTAGTTCCATATTTCAGGGCTTCTTTGAAACTGTGCCCGCACGTTCATTACAGAAAAGTACATGCAAATTTATTTTAGATTTTTTAATATAAATTTTACATGTGTTTTAAAATATCTTTTGGACCTGCTATTTACACATTGATTATAGGTAATTTCGCATTTGCTCATCTGTAAGCTCTCTGGTAGCTTATTTACGGGCATCATTTTGTTTCCTTTGTTCTTTCATGATACAAATCATCCCCTCATTAACTTCAATTTGTACATTTGTCAATTCCTCTTCTGTGTGGTCTTTAGGCGTACATTTATTTAGCAAATTTGGTAATGTACTATCTAAGATGTGAAGCTGATGTTTGATGAAATTCTTAAATTGATGCAATGTATTATTCAACTCTTTGGAAGCCTGAGGACAGTTAAACATTGTGAAAAGTTACATATTGCACTAACCAACTCAATACCTTGATGCACTATAAAATGTTATTAATCAAATAAAGCTGCATTTTAAATAATTTTTAGAATACTCACCGAGTTGGTGCATAATTTAGCGATGCTTTCTTCTTTGACTCTCATCCAAAAATTAGGTACATTTTCGTACAAAGGTTTTAGGTTATCGTAGCAATGGTTAACTGACTCTGCTACTCTACTTATTTTTTGACCAACCTTTTTATTTTCGGATTGTATAGCCTCATGGTAGTGTATAAGTTGGCTCATAATGCAATCCGCCTGATCAGCTTTTAGGTTGTCGAGTCTCGTATACAAATTTGAAAAAGTGCTCTTCCAACAATGCGATACATTGAGATTAAGAGAATCGGCTGCGATGAAAGTATCTACTAACTATAAAAAATAAACATATTACAAAACATTTTCTTAAAACAACGAAACTAATCGAATATTTAAATTAACCATACCCGTTCTATTGCTTGATTTCTTGTTTTTTCCCAAGTGAAATACTTGTTCACATATGTCTGGTTATATGTGTGATCAAGGATTACCAAAGAGTTCAAAAATACTTGAAATACCTCGTCAGTAGTGTTTTTAATTTTCTTTTTAAATTCTACCATAGGATTTTCATTTACGGAATCATTTTCTGCCGCCTAAAACATCAGAAACAGAATCGTAAAAATTCCATTCAATTTTAACGTTCGATTGTCTTATCATTATAACATAATTGTTTAATTGCTTTCTTAACCTTGCGTGTTCCAGGAACATGTGCTTTAGAATCATGGATTTTCGCATTAATTTACGTACATATAAATACCACACAGAACATTACATGATATTATCAAATTCTATTAGCAATATCAATATACTGTAGTTAATAATAATTTTTTATTAGTTTTGTTTATAATTTCTACTATTGCTAGTGCGGATTAACCAATACTATTTTTCTTTCTCTAGCAGCTGGTGGAGAGATAAGAATATTTAAGAGCACTAGCCGATTCTTTTGCTCTATTTTTTATTTTCAATCTAATCGACAAGGGCCGGATTGAATAACGCCTTCCGCGCTCGGGTCAAGCTGACGTGCCCCTGAATGTATGCAATCACCGATAGATCCTGAAAAAAACATTTGCTATTAAAAAACATTAAAAAATCATGAACTCCTGCAAAACTGTCCGCGAGGAAGTTGTTGCTAGGGGTTCGAAGTATACTTATACCGATTTGTAGGCATTTTCATTCAGTACGTACAGAGATTTCGATAATTATATAGTAGGTTATGAATTGCGTCAGCGCGGCTGGGTTTGGGTTCTTAGCCGAAAAAATCTGTAAGCTTCAAATAATGAAAAGTAATGATCAAATTGACTATTTTATGTCGAAATGAAGCTTAAGATTACAATGGATACCAAGTTAACCATCACATGAAGATAATTTTTGATTGAATTTATTACAATTATCACAGAAAGTCATTTTTTCACCTCATCGAACTGAGAAAATGATTTTGTAAATACATCTAGAAATTTACAAGAAAAAAATGTTCATAAGTTTTATTGCATTAGATATATATCTGTATAGAAATGATTATCCAATTAATAAAAATCTTGTAATCATAACATTTCCTATATATCTCTATAGAAATGATTATCCATTTGATAAAAATATTGTAAATAAAGTTATACTTAAAATTGAACTAGAATCTTTTATTTTCAATCTACTACTTTCTTGTTAAATTAACAATTTATCATTAGTTTCCTGAATTAAATATAACTAATTAAATTTTACTTGTGTATTTTTTTTAATAGTACGTGGAACTTGTTAAATTAACCAGAAATATATCCTTTTATATCGGAAAGATATTTTTATTGGCAACATAAAATTTATGATAAATAACAGCTCTTCTATATTTTTTATATTTTATTTTTTATTTACACAATTAAACGGGCCATAGAGCCTTTCGACATGAGTTAGTATATTGATCGCCAAATTTTAAAATAATAAATAACAAAATAGCAAAATTTTACATACAAGATACCATGAACAATAAAGTAGAGAATACTTACAAAACGCGCTCAGAAAAAATCACTTAGTATTTACTAAAACGTCTTGTTAAAATTACATTATGAAAAGTGCTAGAATTCATGGTTAATTTAACAAGTTACGCGTAATTTAAAAAAATACACAAGTAAAATTGAAATTAGTAATATTTAAATCAGGAAACTAAAGATAAATTGTTAATTTAACAACAAAGTAGTAGATTCAAAATAAAATATTCTAGGTGAATTAAAAGTATATACTTTTATTTACATGATTTCTATTAATTGAATAATCATTTCTACATCTAATGCAATATACAACTTTTGAAAATTTTTTCCTTGTAAGTTTCTAGATGTATTTCCAAAATCATCTTCATAGTTCGATGAGGTGAAAAAATGACTTTCTGTAATAGCCGCGCTGACGCAATTCATAACCTACTATATAATTATCGAAATCTCTGTACGTACTGAATGAAAATGCCTACAAATCGGTATAAGTATACTTCGAACCCCTAGCAACAACTTCCTCGCGGACAGTTTTGCAGGAGTTCATGATTTTTTAATGTTTTTTAATAGCAAATGTTTTTTTCGGGATCTATCGATGATTGCATACATTCAGGGGCACGTCAGCTTGACTCGAGCGCGGAAGGCGTTATTCAATCCGGCCCTTCATATCATTAAATTGTAAAAAAGCCTGCAACACCCTTTTTGTTGTGATTCATTCTAGGTTGGAAGAAGAGATTTAGGTATTATGTTTTTTAGGCATTTTGTGACCGATATTTACTTTTTGGCGTCAATAACTCTTTATTCGTACAATACATTAAAGTTAATGATTCTTGAAACGCAGAAAGAAAATGTTTATTACATTTGAATATTTATATATTAAAAGAAGTTAATATATTTTGTATTTTTACAATTTTTTTACGTTTATTTACTGTCTTTTTTTTATTTTTTTTTAAGTTTACCACACTACCAAGAAATTGAAATTCTTGAGAAATAAAAAGAAGTATTGAATAATTTGGTGAAAAATTCAAAAACGCACGGTGTGCCATGTTCTTCGCATCAAACATGGTAAACAGGTTTATGGATAAAGAAGACACTAACATTATGGAGCAGAAATGTTCTAAACAAATAGTCTGAAAGTAAAGAAAAAGTGAACAACTAAAAAGTTGCAAAACACTGCAAATAAATAATGTCTTCCCTTTTTTAATGTGTTATCTAGATAAAATTATATATAATTTATTTTTACTTTTAAAAAACTGTTTTGTTTTAATTAAAAAATGTTAATTTTTAGTGTTTTTTTAGGAAAGCCGTAGAATATTTCTACTCTATACATAATTCCTACATTATCCAATAATTTTTCTGTGGAATTATAGCCTGTTGCTCGTTTCAACATTTAGATATTGAACACCTTTTTCTATACTATAGAAGTCGCTATTTTCTTCATAGTTTAACGAATTTTAAAAATATGAAATAAATAAATGTAAGAAAGATATTTGAAACTTTACACAAAAAATTCAAAATAGAAAAGTATTATAAAATAAATAAAAGTATTTGTTTCATAAATAATTAGAGAAATATAATATTAATGTACTTTTTACCAAACCAGGTTCATTATTTTATCATACGTTTTATCAACAAACAGTTCAGGTCGCCAAAAAGTGGTTAATTTTAGTAAATGTCGATCACAAAGTGCCTAAAAAATATATCCCTTCCCTCAATTTTGTCATATAATTTTTTGTGTTCATTTACATAAAACAGTAAAACTATAGACATTATTTGCAGAGTTCAATAAACTTTTTTAAACATATTCATTGGCTATTAGAATTAGTAATTTGAGAACGTTAACATTTTGCAATTAAATTATTGTTTAACAAGTTTGCTCGCATTCAGAGCCTAAAATTTTGATTTGCTCCCCATATTGCGGGACCAAAATAGAACTTTCTCTCCCTACGGAGAAAAATAAATATATCCGGGAGAAAAATAAGTTTATCTCACTGTGAGCGCAAAATATTATTTTGCTCCCTGCATGAAAAAAATAGTATTTGCAATAAGGGAGAATAGGATTTTGCAGATTCATGCGAATTACTGTCGCTTCATCCACCAGGTGTTAAACTCGCACTCGTTGGTAAATAGATATTTTGCTCCCTTCTTACATAATGTACAATTTATTAAAATGATGTATAAACCCATGTGTTATTTCCATTTATTTATTTGATAGTGTATTATACTTACAGCAGAAACGACGTATGCCAGCAGGCAAATGACGATCGTAGATCTCAACATATTTTGGCACCAATATTCACTTGATATCTAGTCAAAAAGAAAGATATATTTATATATTAGGAGAATTTATATTACAGCGATGAAACGCTAGAAAATTTGTAGTGTAACAGGACAGTAAAGTCACGAAGCGCAGATACGGAATAACGGAACGATACGTATATGGTATACAACCAGGAATTTAAACTAAAAATCATTAAACTAATTAGGTACAATTATAGAAAAATACCACAGGAAAAATTTACGCAAAACTAATTATCTGATATTGAGGATATGAAAATATTGCACTGAAAAATGTTACTTGTAAAAATTACTTAATCTACAATAATTTTGGCAAATTCGTTCAACTATTACATAAAATCAGGGAATAGTATTTACCATTTTTTAAATATATTGTGTATATATTGTTACAGATTATAATTATTAACAAGTGATACACTGTTTTTGTTAAAAAAAATTTTTAGTTATATGTACTTACAGTTTCTTTTATTGTGTATTTTCCTTTTCTTTTTAAGATAAAAATTATTTTAAATTAATATATTCCTGTTCAATATATGAAAACGATATTTCTGAAATTTTGTTTTTATCAGAAATGCGTTCCGTTCAAAATGCAAAAGAAAACGCACGTGCACAATGCTTTATACGATTAGTAAGTTTGCATTTACGCATAATTTGATGCGGAAAAAGATAAGGATCGAGATATTGGGCAATGTAACATGGTGAAATTTTCCGTGTAAGTTACAAAGGTTAAATATTGTTTCCTTTAAACATTTTTTTCAAAAAATCATTACTTTTTGAGTTGCAGTTTCTAGATTCTATAAATAGAAATTTTAATACTGGATTTTATTTCGAATTTAAGTTTATGATGAAACAAATGATGCATTTTCTACTACAACGTTAAAACCAGATTTTGTGTGCGGCAATAGAAAAATGGGGTTGACTGCAAAGTTGTTTCAATCAAGGTTAGTAAAAATATTTAATTCACAAGTAGTACGTGAGTACTTGATATTATAGTGTTTTTTTTCGAGTCTTGCTACGATTAACGATTATCAACATTTTATTAAGTTTATTTAGGATGTAATGTAAATAATACAATATTTTTAAGTAATGCAGACTAAGGGAGACTGATTACAAGATCTATGAATAATTTATCATGTACATATTCCATTGCAATAGTAAGTTTATATAAGATGTAAGTATGGCACAGTTTATTTCAAATTCTAATATATAATTTATAAACCATCAAATTTACCTTTATCAAAATCGCAGAACACTTTGAAACTTTGCTAATAACTGGCGTCAATATTTGACTATGGCCTTTATATATATCTTTTGTATTTTCGGTTTTAATAAAGTGCTATTAATATATCGAGGTTAGTAGTAGATTCTGCTTAATGATAGTATTATCTACTTATGTATTACATACATTTAAAAAAAATATATCGGCGTTTGCCACTTTCTCTGTCAGTTTAACACACGGAGAGAAAGCAGTATCAGATATCCCTACAGATAATTATTGAAGAACTATTAGATATTTCTTGAAGTAGTATTAGTATAAACATACAGGGTGATCCAAACGTCCCGGAACAGCAAAATATCTCAGCGGGAGTGCATTTTCGAGGAAAATGTTTCAGACAAAAGTTTCAGGATTTTTCCCTGGCTATTTAATGGCGATATTGAATTTGACCTTGAACATGACCTTGAAGGTTATTTCAAGGTCAAGTTAATTTTTTTAAATGGGAACCCCTATTTTTTTTTCACGGATTCGGAAAGAGCACAAAATTTTACGTCCGAATATGCTATGGCCGTTTTTTTCGGAAAGGTCATTTCAAGGTGAAACTTAAAACTCCCGTGACGGCGAAATATCTCAGAGGGTGTGCATTTCCTTGGAAATTGTTTCAGACAAAAGTTTAAGGATTTTTCCCGGGCTATTTAATGGTAGCACAGAATTTGACCTTGAACATAACCTTCAAGGTTATTTCAAGGTCAAGTTTTTTTTTTTTAATGGAAACTGCTATTTTTTTTCACGGATTCGGAAAGAGCACAAAATTTTACGTCCGAATATACTATGGCCGTTTTTTTCGGCAAGGTCATTTCAAGGCCAAACTTAAAACTCCCGGAACAGCGAATTAACTCAGCAAGAGGTCATTTTCGGGTAAAATGTTTCAGACAAAAGTTTCAGGATTTTTTCCGGGATATTTAATGCTACCATAAAATTTGACCTTGAAAATTACCTTGAAGATTATTCTCAGGTCAAGATTATTTTTTTTTTTAATTGGAACCCCGTTTCATTTTCTTAACGAAGTTATGAGGATCTTCCGGTATTGAGAGTGGTTAAATTCATTTTGTTCAGTCGATGCTATTACTGGACGATCTGCTCTAGGGAGATCCTTTACAGTCCCGTAAACTTCGAAACAATTTATTGTTCTGCCAAAAGTCGATTTAGGAATCAGTTCCTGTCCCTCGCTTGTCCTCTAATTTTGTAAATAGAATAATAAACTGTTTAAAAAAAGTGTATACATACATCTTACGCAACACTTGTGCAAAGTGAACTTGGGCGCGCGAACAGCGACAGAGAGCACGAGTCACCAGCGAAGTAAATAAACAACATACATTCACATTGAATTTATACATACGTGTACAGTCTTATAAGGTTACATTTTGGTCTTAACTTTATCGTTTTGTGAGATACATGGATTTCCTATCTAAACGCCTTTCCTATCTAAACGTATTAAGCATCATTTCAGTAACAAAATACATACGTATATTTCGTACAAAGAGCAATGACTGCGCTAAGTGAACGAGAAAGAATAACCATTCTCATGATGAGAGGCTGGGGTGATAACCAGCGATCTTTAGAGAATGTGCGAACCTTATTTAACGCATCATTTAGAGAGGGACGAGAACCGATTTCTAAATCTACTGTTAGCAGAACAATAAATCGTTTTGAAGTTCACGGTACTGTGAAGGATCTCCCAAGAGCAGGTCGTCCAGTAACAGCATCAACTGAAGAAAATGAGTTGAATGTCGCGCTGTAAATAACGGAAGATCCTCATACTTCCATCAGGAAAGTTAAACAGCAGCACGACTTATGTTACGGTACAGTACAACGGATCTTAACTAAAAACTTAAAATTTCACCCATACAAAGTTAGACTCGTACAACAATTGAATGAAGACGATCCTGATAGACGCCTACAGTTTGCGGAATTAATGATGAATCGAATAGATGCTGATGCCGGTTTCTTGAATCGCATCGTATTTTCTGATGAAGCTACATTCTTCTTAAATGGGGCAATCAATAGACATAACATGTCTTATTGGAGTGAAACCAATCCTAATTGGATGGTCGATAGTCGTTCTACTCAATATCCTGAAAAAGTAAACGTATGGGCAGGTATTATAAACAATGCGGTAGTTGGACCCTTCTTCATCGAGGGTACCCTTACTGGTCAAAAATACCACGATATGTTGAGGGACGACATCATCCCTGCTATTCAGGTTATTGTAGGCGAGGATTTCGATCAGACTTGGTTTCAGCAAGATGGTGCAGCACCCCATTATGCAACAGATGTTCGCAATTATTTGAGTGATGTATTCGCAGAACGGTGGATAGGTCGAAGGGGTGTAATAGAATGGCCACCAAGATCTCCGGATCTTACGCCCCTTGACTATTTTCTATGGGGTTATCTCAAAGATAGAGTGTATCGAACGAAACCGGTGAATATTGAGGAAGTAAAACAACGAATACGGGATGAGATCGCGGCTATAGAACCAGATATGATTAAAAAAGTCGTATCGACTTTTTATAATCGCTTGGGATATTGCCAAGAAGTTCATAGCAATCACTTTGAGCATAAGCTTTAGTAAGATACATAATTTCATCAAAATCTTAGTATACCCATCTTTCCTTAACTGTCTGGGGACACCCACACACACACACACGCACACGCACACGCACAGGTGACGGCGAGGGGAACCACCTGAACAAAGCACCCCGAAGAGGTGTAAACCCGACCGTGCTACCTCCACGCGGTACATCTTGGGTAATGCTAAAGCCGGCGGTAGCATTGGAAACAATGTAAAAATGTTACCCATACATACGGTATTTATAAACGTATCGGATGTAAAAAAAAATGTATATTTTTATCCGGGAACAATGATAATGCATTGCACTCTGGAAACATTACGAAATTAAAACGGGGTTCCAATTAAAAAAAAATAGTCTTGAGCTTAGAATAAGCCTCAAGGTAATTTTCAAGGTTAAATTCAATGGTGCCTCTTGTTGAGTTAATTCGCTGTTCCGGGAGTTTTAAGTTTGGCCTTGAAATGACATTGCCGAAAAAAACGGCCATAGCATATTTGGACGTAAAATTTTGTGCTCTCTCCGAATCCGTGAAAAAAAATAGCAGTTTCCATTAAAAAAAACAAACTTGACCTTGAAATAACCTTCAAGGTCATGTTCAAGGTCAAATTCTGTGCTACCATTAAATATCCCAGGAAAAATCCTTAAACTTTTGTCTGAAACAATTTCCAAAGAAATGCACACCCTCTGAGATATTTCGCCGTTACGGGAGTTTTAAGTTTCACCTTGAAATGACCTTGCCGGAAAAATCGATCATATCATACTCGGACGTAGAATTTCCCGCTCTTTCAGAATCCATGAAAAAAAATAGGGGTTCCCATTTAAAAAAATTAACTTGACCTTGAAATAACCTTCAAGGTCATGTTCAAGGTCAAATTCAATATGGCCATTAAATAGCCAGGGAAAAATCCTGAAACTTTTGTCTGAAACATTTTCCTCGAAAATGCACTCCCGCTGAGATATTTTGCTGTTCCGGGACTTTTGGATCACCCTGTATAATAAATTACTACTATATTTGATATTAACATATTTTACTCAACGTTTATGTAAAAATCTGGATGGCATTGAATGTATATTAATACGATATATATAGTCATGTTTCACTGAACGATTTGATTAAACGATTTGGAAGTTGAAAATCAGAGAAGGTTATCAATCATTGTAAAATGTACCTCCCATGATTTTACAATTAGTATCAATGTCTATTATAAGAAACGCGTTAATTTGATTATTAGTTTTATATCGCTAAAAAACATCCATTATTACGTTAACCCATTAAACCCCCAAAACTTGGAATGTTAAGTTCATTTTCGTGCCTCACTACTAAAATGAGAAAATTAGAGAAAATTTTTTTCAGCTACTTATAATTAACGTTTTTAAAAAACAAATTTATTTAATAATGGAGTTGAACCAAATTTTTTGTTCAATGTGTCGCAATTTTTATTACACAGCCATAGTTTAAAAAAAAATAGGATTTGATACGAAATTGTTATTGGGTTAATGTAATTCGGTTAATACGAATTTGAAGTTGCGTATCGAAAATTCGATAAATTCGGTGAAATTTGTTGCTTGAACATATTATGATGTATTCCATGCGAAAGAGAAACATCAAATTACCATGTTTGTTCTTAATTGGTTATTGTGTATCTCTAAAGATTGTTGCCAAACCACTTTGACAATTTTTCGTAGATATTTGCATTTCAAAATTGTGTTTTTTTTCGTACGTTTAGATTTCTGTTATTATGACATTTGCGGAAACATATATACGCCACTTTTGTAAAATTTGTAATTTTAAGAAACTATCATTCAAGATATATTCAAAATTAAAATAATGTTAGTTTTCCAGTACTTATTTAAAAAACTAGTTGTAATTTGAATGTTTTAAGACGATAGCACGCATCGATTTATACAAAATTATGTTTATACTGATGTTGAGAACTGTTACAATTCATGGATCAAAATCGGAGATGGCATGTTTGACTTAAAAATTGGTTTCAAGATTACGATGTGATAAAATGTCTTATTTTCAATATTTTCTTTTTTTTTTTTATTCAAACTTCTTAGTATTTGCATGGAAATTGTATATCACTCTATATAAAAGTAAGCGTAGCGATATACGTTTTGTTTTATTTATAACGTTAAATTACTAAATAAAAATTTTATAATATTTTAGAAATGTTGTCAGAAGGTTTACATAATAACGCGGGAAAGTGATATATAGGCGAGTATGCAGACCCGACCGACATTTGTTAATCGGAATCATCTGTCTACTTAATTTGGATGTTGAGGGACCACGTGCTTTTTTGCTTGATTCGGAATAATTATCAATTAGCTTTAATTTCTCGACCGTTTAATTTAAATATAAATGTGATGGAATTTCCTGGAATGCATCGGTCTATTTGTAAATAAAGATTGGGCACAAAGGTAAATAAATAAATGATTAAATAAATAAATAGACGTAACCAGGATCGCGATTCCCGTCGAACTAGGATGTAGCCTTTAAGAAATAACTTTTAAAAGTTATGAACATATTTTTTTATTTTTAATGGCTACATCTCAGCTGTTAAGTCACATCTTTTTACAAAATATATATAACTACAGCGCCTTGGGCAAGGATGTCATTGGCCCTGCTGATGAGCACATGTTAGTACCACTATGCTACCAAAGTTGGTAGTTTTTGGGGAGAAAAATCCTCAACTATAATATTTGAAATTCATTTCCTCGAAAACTATCAACTTTTCGAAAAAATTGCAAAGAACAAATAACTCTTAGAATTCATCAGAGAATATACTAAATTTTTTTCAGAATTTTTTGTAAATAAATTAAAATTTTGAACAAAATGTTGAAAAAAAATTTCTCAAAATGTCATCAAAAAATTTTGAAAAAATTCCACTATATCGCTCGATGAATTTTAAGAACTTTTTATTATAAGCATTTTTTTTTTTTTAAAGTTCGTAGTTTTTGAGTTAGAGCGTTCAGAAATTTCTCAAAGAAATTTTCATTGTTGACGCCATTTTGAGGTCGTTAGAATGATGTAGGGTATAAAAGTAAAATTTTTTCCTTAAAATTGAAGTATTTTGTTCACGTTTATTCACAGTTTCAATAGAATCCCAATATTCTAAGGGCTCGAAAAAAAATGATAAGAATAAAAAATTCCCAATTTTTGGGAAATTTTTTTCATGTTCGGCGTCATATTGGAATTTCTGATGGCTGAAACTCAATTTTGACCTCGGAATCTTGAAGAGCGACCTCGAAAACAATAGGATGCGTACCTCTCAATTGTTTTCAACTTCGATTTTGATACGAAATACTTGATTGAAAATGAAGTATAAAAATTGTCATTTCGGGTGTTAATGGGTTAAGTAGATTTTATTTCAAGCACGTACGGGTTGGTTGCATGTTTATTTCTGTATTATTTATAGCTTGAATGCCACTAAGAGAGTCTGCAAAAATTAAGAAGTAGTGACTGACATATTGCAATTGTTAACGACTGGTAGAAGGGCTTTTTAAATAAAACGCTCAATTTGATCGTCCGACTAAAAACAACTATTAATTTTCGATCATTCGGTGATGACCACATCGCAACGAGGATTTCCTTAGCCAACAAAGTCCCGAAACGTACTGAAAAACCCGATCATTAACTTTTAGAACTCGCATGGCACGGCACTATCACACGGTACCAATATTATAACTTTACAACCAAGTATAATACTGAATCGTTCTCTTATGTTATGACCGAAAATAGTAAAACTTACCTTCGATCAAGCAAGGGGTCGAATTAACCAACTGGTTAATCCTAAAGTTCTTTTGGCGAACGAGGGCTACTGTGTTGAGAAGAATGGATAGATAAATGTAACCAAAATTTAATGGACTAATCTTAATCTTATTTCATTTATTTATTTATTAATTTACAATAAATTATTAAATAGGATACAGAAATGGATGTTGGAGTGGTAAATAAACAGTTAATTTCCCGGTGGATGGCTCAGGTGGACATTTGGATTTTACTGTAACAATGACAAAAATAGAATAGTTAATAACCGCTATGATGATTTTTGGGTGAGTGTTAGTTGAGGAAGAATTTAAGTAATAAGAAAATTGTTTTATATTTATTTATATATTTTTATATGTAATTGGGGATAATACATTTTTTATTAAAATAAATAAGAAGATAAGAACTATTTAAATACGTAACTGTCCCTATTAATCCTTGTCTGTCGGCTAACACCAAGATGTTAGTCAACTCACTACGATTACTAAAGAAAAAAATATTGTCCCTAAGGTATTATCCCTTTCTTCCTTTATTTAATAATTAAAAGAAAATGTTATATATAAAGGGATTAATACGTTCGTCTCAAACAAAATTTAAATTATCAAAATAAAATTAATGCCTAAGCATCAATAAATGATTCATTTTTTCGGAGGGTTTTAATTTGTTTTAGGGAAAGGTTGTTAGTAAAGAAGGGTTTACAGGTTTTATTAATACTCACTTTTTACAAAATCTGGCGTTGATTGAATATGCGTAATTAGAAAAATTCCGCTTGGTGGCTGATGTTGATGTTTTAGCTAGTGATCAGTTCTGCAGCACCAAAAGCGAGGGAACTGTGAATGATGATGATCAAAGTTCCGCTGCACCAAAAGCGAGGGAACTGTGAATGATGATGATGATGGTTCTGCTGCACCAAAGTGAGAGAACTGTTTTGAGATTTTTAATTGTTTCGCTGCACCTTAAGTGAGAAAACAATTAAGTCTGTCTTTCCAGCGTGTCCATAGGTTTATTTATACTGCCTGCCCCACCGTGGAAAAGCTTCGGACTGGGAAGCGAGGGTGTCTGGTTCGAGGAGGGTAGATCAAGTGACAATTTGTGAACGTTTTTCTGCTAATATTGAAATTCTTGATGTTGCAATAAATTTTCTCTTAATATTTTGGTTGATTGTTTTACAATTGTTTCGTATCAGTTTATACAAACATGATTGAAAGTTCTAGCATTTATAGAACTGAAGTTATTTAAATAAAATGACTAAGCTTAAGAATTTTACATTTGTTTGATATATAAAGATTCGGAATAATTTTGAAATTTAATAATTTACAATTATAGTTTCATAAATTTTTGTATAACTTTACAATAATTACATTTAATATAATTTTTATTAGTCATGATACTAATATTATTGATGCATTTGATTCTTAAATTTTCCTGAGATTATAAATTATGAATAATAGAATTTTACATTATTTTTTGAGATTGTTTGTTTTGAGATATGGCTGTAAGATTTCCTTCTTTTATATATATATTAATACAATTATTAATAATTATACTTCCTGCTTCGTTCTCGAGATTACAAATGTAGTTCCGCTACTCCAATGTTAAACTGCCACAAAATTAAGAGCCAAAATTTTTACCAACCCATATATTGCCCTCTCTGTCAACTGTTTCTCGATTTCATTCGTTTCTTTGTGTTTGACAAGTCAAAAGGTTAAGAGTCAAGCTCCTGAATTAAAATTGATTTTATTTTAATTGAAAAATGGGAAAAAGTCGAAAACGTAGTCGATCATCCACTAATGCTAAAGAGATGCAAGAATTGTATCGAGAAGTGAAGAGGTTAAAGAGAAAGATTCGTAAAAGTCACCGACGAAGGGATTCATCTTCCGAATCATCTAGAAGCAGGTCGGATATGGATTCTCAATCTCCTTCAAGAAGTTCTTCAACATCTTCTCGAGGTTTTAGGGATCGTTCTTCTCACTCACGTTCTCGAGGTTCTAGGGATCGTGCTTCTCACTCACGTTCTCGAGGTTCTAGGTATCGTGCTTCTCACTCACGTTCTCGAAGTGTTTCAAACGAATCAACAAGGTCTAAGGTTACGAATAATTCGACAAATATAATAGGTAAATAACATTTCTTTACACAGTCCAATACGGCGAGGCTCATTCATAAGATGAGATGAATGCCGAAATATAGTTTTACGGCGAGGCTCATTCAAAAGATGAGATGAATGCCGAAATATAGTTTTACGGCGAGGCTCATTCATAAGATGAGATATATGCCGATATAAATCTTTGGTAGAGTTTGTATACTGGTTCATGACAAATCAACATTTTATCTTTGTAGAAGCTCTGTCTAAGGTAGAAGCAACCAAAGATACTCCTCCAGAGACGTTGTATCGTGGAAACGAAATTCCTCCGATTGATGAAAAGAGGTTAGATGTACTGGGTAAGGATCCTGCAGTTTCAAATGCAGGAGATATTAACTTAAAACCGGAATTAACATCAAGATGGGACTTCTGGCTCCGTCATGGACTTCCAAAAGAAGAAAAAGAAAATTTATTACAGAAATATCCTCGAAGAGGAAATATTTTTTTGGATGCTCCGGAAGTAAATCCTGTAATGCTGTTGTCCATGAGTGAATCTTCTGTCAAAAGAGATGAGCACTTTCAAGATTCTCAAAGACTTGCTGGTTCAGCCTTAGCAGCTATTGGTCAAGGTATCAATATTTTATTAGAGAATGGTGACGAAAAATTTGATCAATTAAATTATTGGAATATATGTCTGATGCTGGAAAATTAATCACGGATCTACACCGTGCAGAAACGGTCGCTAGACGGGCATTTATAGCTCCTGGTTATAGTAAATCCGTCAAAACAATATTAGACAAGTCAAATAGGGGCAATTTTTTATTTGGAGATAATTTAACCGATCAAATAAATGAAGTTAATTCGTTAGAAAAAATGAGTAAGAATTTGAAACCTGCAATTTCTGGAAGAAGACCACAAAGCCAGATTGGGTCTTTAAACTCGAAGAGCTCGTCCATGAAGAATCGCAAGTCATCATGGACGAGCAACAACCACAGTATATCGGGGAAATACCAGAGCTTGAAGAAAGTGTACCAAACGTTTCCACGGAAGCAATATGCGAGTCAGTCAAAGGACAAAAATCGTTCCTTCAAGAATCCGTTGACTCGACAAGGACAGAAGTAGAGGTACGTTTCGCGGGTCGTTTGAGAAACTTTCTTCCTAATTGGCAGAAAATTACTGCGGATAAATTTATTCTGGATTGCGCGAAGGGTTTTAAAATACCATTTAAGCAGAAACCATGGCAAGCGAATATCCCGCAATCTCCAAAATGGACACCTGAAGAAGTTGTTTTCTGTAAATCTGAGATCAATTCCTTACTAATTATGGGAGCAATTAGCCCTTGCGAATCATTAAAAGGCGAATTTTTATCTCCGTTCTTTTTAATCGATAAAAAAGATAAATCGAAACGATTTATTTTTAATTTAAAATCATTAAATGAGAATATTGAAGTACCTCATTTTAAAATCGAAGACCATAGAACGGCTTGTAAATTACTGACCAAACATTGTTATATGGCCAGTTTGGACTTAAAAGATGCCTATTTTCTCATTCCAATTGATGAAAAATATCGAAAATATTTACGATTTTCTTTTGATGGCATATTATACGAGTTTAATTGTCTTCCTTTTGGCCTGAATATTAGTCCATTTATTTTTACAAAAATCATGAAGCCAGTTATTAGCTATTTGAGACACAAAGGTTTCTTATCAGTAGTTTATTTAGACTATTTTCCTTTTCTGGGTAAATCATTTAAAGAATGTTTATACAATGTTGAGACTTCGATTAAACTTTTAGTATCTTTAGGTTTCGTGATCAATTTTAAGAAAAGCTCATCTACACCTCAGAAAAAATGCAAGTTTTTAGGTTTCGAATTAAACTCAGTATCTTTAACTTTAGAATTACTTATTCCAAAGCGAGAACATTTGGTTGGCTTAATAGATGATTTCTTAAAGAGAAAGTGTTCTACAATTCGAGAATTCTCCAAAATTATTGGGAGTCTCGTTTCTTGCTGTCCAGCTGTTCCCTACGGCATGGGCTATACTAAAGCTTTGGAGAGAATTAAATCTCAGGAATTACTCATTGCTGGGGGTAATTATGATGCCCAATTTTGTCTTCCAAAATCTTTATTACCTAATTTTATTTTTGGGCATTGAAAACTTTTGCTTCGGAATCGTATAAATGTGAGATCCTATTACGAATTGACAATACGACCGCGATATCTTATGTCAATAAAATGGGCGGAACTCGGTATCCACATCTTCATTCTTTAAGTAGAATAATTTGGAAGTGGTGTGAAGTTAAACGAATTTGGATTTACGCTTCTTATATTGCGTCAAAGGATAACGTCGAAGCGGATAGAGAATCCAGGATTCGAAATATAGACACCGAATGGGAATTGGCAGATTACGCATTTCAAAGGATTTTACAAACTTTTCCGAATCCCACGATTGATTTGTTTGCATCAAAATCTAATTCTAAATGCCCTTCCTTTTGTTGTTGGAATTTTGATTCTGATGCAGTGGCATTTGATGCCTTTACAATTAGTTGGAGAGATAAACATTTTTACGCCTTCCCTCCTTTTTCGATGATTTTAAGAACTTAACGAAAAATAATAACAGATAAGGCTTGTGGAATTGTAATTGTTCCCATGTGGACCGCTCAGCCATGGTTTCCACTTTTTCAACAATTGTTAGTAGGCAAGCCTTTAATATTTCCCCCTAATTCAAAACTCCTCTTATCTCCATGTAGGTCCCAGATTCATCCTCTTGCAAAAACACTTATCCTGGTTGCCGGGCAGCTATCAGGGAGAGCTAGCAACGAAGAAAATTATCAGAGTCTACATTGAAAATAATGGTTGCTTCTCTCGCAGATTCAACGATTAAACAATATGACATCGTGCTAAAATATTGGTGGATTTTCTGCAATATGCAGAAATTAGACCCCTTCAATCAAAAGACGGAAAAAATACTCGAATTTTTGAGTGAATCTTTTGACAGTGGTGCATCATATGGCACTCTAAATACCGCGCGTTCAGCATTAGCACTGATTTCGTTAGAACAATTTTCTGATTCCAACCTGAATCGTTTTTTCAGAGGTATTTATAGGTTGAAACCTACTCGACCCAAGTATTCGAAAACTTGGGATGTTCAACTTGTCCTTGATAAAATTTCTGATTGGTTCCCACTTGAGTCTCTTAATTTTCAAAAATTATCTGAAAAATTAATTGTTTTACTTGCATTGGGTACAGGTCATAGGATCCAAACATTCTCTCTTATTGATATAGATTTTATCACATTTTCAGAAAATGGAGCAGAAATTCGAATAAATGCTTTAATTAAAACTTCTAAAGTGGGAGCCAACCAATCATGTCTTATTTTGCCATTTTTTCATGATAAGCCGATGCTGTGTTTGGCAAAGACATTACAACGTTATTTACAAGTCACAACAGATTTACGAAAAGATACTAAAAAGTTATTTTTAGCAACGAGAAAGCCATTTAGAGCAGTAGGCCCACAGACCTTGAGCCGTTGGGTTAAATCGGTTTTACGTCAATGTGGAGTTGCACAAGAATTCACGGCACATAGCGTAAGACATGCTTCAATTTCTAAAGCTTTTAAAAAGGGTTTAGACCTAAATGCTATAAGAAGTACAGTGGGTTGGTCTCAGAATTCTTTAGTTTTTGCACGTTTTTATAATCGACCTGTTGTATCGGATAATGATAGTTTTTGTAATGCCGTTATGCGATAAAAATTTATAACAAATTTGCATTCCAACAAAAGGTTCGTAGTTTGGGACATAATAATAAAAAATAAAATGATTTAAATATGATGATTACATATACAATAATATAAAATGACACAAATACTATTCTATAAAAATTGTCAACTCTGAATATCTACATTTGTAATCTCAAGAACGAAGCAGGAAGTATAATTATACGATCAAACGAACTTACCTAAGTGAAGTTCGATCGTAATTATACGACTGCTTCGTTCGAAGAGATTACATACCCACCCGAAAGTGTTCTTTAATTGTTATTTTTATTACTCAGTACATACCCTCCCCAAAGTTCTTTTGAATTTCATAAGAACTAAAGACAATTTTTAAATCAACTTTAAACTATATGAAATCGAGAAAGAGTTGACAGAGAGGGCAATATATGGGTTGGTAAAAATTTTGGCTCTTAATTTTGTGGCAGTTTAATATTGGAGTAGCGGAACTACATTTGTAATCTCGAGAACGAAGCAGTCGTATAATTACGATCGAACTTCACTTAGGTAAGTTCGTTTGATCGTATAATTATTTCGTATGTATGATCATTATCAACAATAAAAATATTAATTTCCCATTTGTTATAAGGAATATATTGTTTATTTATAATTTCTTTGGGTGATGCATTTTAATGTTTTAAGAATAAAAATAGTCGTATATCAATGTATAGAAATGTTTTGACAATTAGGAAATCAACATCTACATGTATTTTACTTTTCATTGGTTGATTTATAAATACGAAATAATCACTAAAATTAAATTGTATGCACATGGGAACGCTATGTTGGTGCTTCCTTATCAAAGGATTACATTACGCCTTCGATTACGCATTCTTTTACGCGTTCGTAGCTTGCTTTATTGGAAATAATTTTTAAACGTATAAGATTTATAAAAATTATATTAAACAGTTTTATTAATTGTTGACATGTTACGTGGAACGTGACACTTATATCAATAATATTTCAAACTCAGACATTAGTGCAACCAAAGTCGCTCACCAGATACCAGATCTAAGTGCCTTCATACAAATATTCGCAGACAAAATTGGAGACACACGTTGAACCGGGAATTCTGAGAAAAGCTATCACTTTTCCGAACGACAGCAATTTTATGCGTCCGTAATGGCAACGACATTTCGTTTTCCGGCGATGATAACGTAACTATCATCAATCTGCGTCTGCAGAAGGCTCTTTGATCGCAAAGCGCGGTTGCTTTGCTGGAATAAAGAAACGCTTGTTTGTATCTTTTACATTTCCCGAATTCGTTTATCACGTATATTTTCTTTTTTAAGTAACCGCGTTCCCTTACTGCTTCGAATAATACATAACTTTAAACACATCGTGTCAATAACCGGACAAAACGCAAAATAAAATCCAGATTTATTGAATAAAAATTAACACAGTCTATATTGTTTATGGCGACGATAAAAATGACGGACAAAAAAAACAGGACAAAGGACAAGGTAATTCCCCCGCTTTATGACGATTTGTCTATTCGCGACTCGGCTCTCGGGTGGAGAGGTACAGAAGAAAGACAGGAACGGTACAAGGCAGAAGACTGAACGCCGAATTAACTGTATTTCTTTTTTTTTGTGTATATGTTCCTTACGTTTGCTAATGTAATTATTGATAAAATCTATAGGGTAATTATTATCTTTCAAAATATTTCTCACAAGTTAAAAAGTTGAAATTCTAAATCAGACAACAACACAGCTTTGTCGAGAAGGATATACACCATGGCTATCCTCTGCGGGTGAGGATGGTGAAACGTGAAATTTAATATCCTATCAGAAAAAGTAGGTTTATTAAACCAATCGTCGATAAAACATTGATATTATGAATTAAAGAAAGTTCTAAAAAAGCGAAGAAAAAGAAAAATTCTTTAAGCATGCAACTTCCAAATCATCCATTACGATATCAGCTAATAATGGAAAAATTGGTGAACACATTGGTGTCCCGTAAATTTGGTGATAATACTTACTATTAAAAACAAAATATGTACTGTCCATTAGAAAATCAATAGATTGTAACCAATGATCCAGCTAAATATTAGAAAAAATACGTAATTTGGAAAACCTACGTCCAATCCCTTCTTTAACTATTTCTTTTGAAACATCAGTAAATAAAGATGTAATGTGAAAAGAGATAAGTTTATCATTAATCGAAATAGATATGTTGTAAATTTTTTTTTCAGATCAAAACTATTTTTAATATATGATTTCCAGTTTTTAATTTTGTTTATGATATTTGTCAATCGTATATTAAAATCACAGTCGTTGTATAAACCGATAGCTTCCATCGTGATGTTTTTCTTTATATTATTTCAAATTGATAAGAGAAATCAATATCACCATGGCCACGAATAATGAGTTTGCCCTTTTGTGAATAATACGTTGCTAATTCTTAAAATGTCCTTCAACTTTTTTCAGATTGTATAAGAGATATGCGAGGTAATAAACACGTTGTAATTGCTTTATATTTTTCTACCACATTCCATCAACGTACGAAATTCGACTTGTATATTACTTAGAGCAATGCGACAGTAATTTTTAAAACACTGAGAAACTTTCGAGTTCAACAGTTTATTTAACCGTGTTCTGTGTTTGCAATATTTAATTATTCATCTATCGAATGGAAATATGAAACTACTACATATAATTTTATCGTTAAATCTGTTGCTCGGAAAACTGTTAACTATTTATTCAGATTCGCAAAATGCATGGTTAAGCGACTTAACAAATGCTATTTCTTTCCAATTGTCAGTTCACCAAATTTTACTACTTCTAGACAAAAATTCCAGTGAATACTCAGATATAATTGAAGGTATAGCATCAAAATTTCTTGTTACAACTGTCAGCCTCGCAAGAACAGAAGAACTTTTTACAACGAACGTAGCATTAGGAAAATATTTGCAATCTTCGAATCTTTTCGTTTTTATCTATTTTCCTACGCACGATAATATGCATATAGGACTTGAAGACTTTTATAAATCAATGTACAAGTTCCTGAAACTTTCAGAACAATATTTTACTTCCGTTAGACCAAAAATATTAATTACTTTTCTTCATAGCTCCATCAATACTACTCATAAGCCCTATTTGCAAAACTTGTGGAGAAAACAATACCTTGACGTGTCTATAGTTCAAGCCGTATCTCAATCAAAGGTCGATAACGATGTCTCATGGAATAATCGGTACTTTAATGTGAATCTTCACATTTATAATCCGTTTAACAACCAGTATAGTATTCAACCACTTTCCTCTAAAGTTGCGGTGTTTCCTGACAAACTTAATAACATGTATCAGTATAAGCTTAATGTAGTTGCTTCAGGTGACATATATGGTCACAATCTATTCACTAATATAGCAAAAATTATGAATTGTTCTATTTACATGATATCGTATGGCTCGACAAGGAATATTCCGTCCTTTGTTTTGCGAGCCTACACCCTGAACGAAATCGACATATTTTTCCAAAATACTCCTAGTGATGATATATCAGCGATCATAGACATGTCTGAAGTACCTATTATAATTTCCGAACCATCAGAATGTTTTATAATGCCAAAAAAGTATTCTGTTGATAAGTATCCCTCAGGTTATTTTATAATTTTTGTGACACTTGGGCTAACTGCAATTACATGGACATCAGCACGACTCATGGGCCAACCTAAACGAGTGTGGACATTCTTTGATATTCTTGAAAGCATACTAGGAATTTCATTAACAATGAAGTTCGGGAACGTCATAGAGAGAACTCTATGTGTTAGTATATTAATCGTGTCGTTTATTTATTCGGTGGAAATCATAGAAAAGATTGCTATAGTGGATATTCGCAGAACTCCAAAACCGGAAGTGAGAACACTCCAAGATCTTTTAAACTCTGAGCTAGAACTAGTACCGACGGTAAATACTTCAAATGGCACCATTCGCATAGAGAATCCAGAACATTACAACGAATTTTGGAAGAAAATGAGACGAAACAAAAGTAGTCCCTCTCATAATGAGATGTTGATTAATTTCAAAAATATCACGTATCTTTCTTCCTTTACCGAAGCTAACGTAGTTAAGGAATACGACGTATATGTCAATGGCGAAAGTCATATCACTTGTTTATATTTCGATTTTATTTTTACAATGTATCCTCAAATGTATATGCCGAAAATGTCAATTTATTGGAACAAATTGTATGTGTATATCCTACGAATGCGCTCTAGCGGACAGTTAATATATTCCCAACAAAAGGCTAATCGTAAGGAGTCCTATGATATTTCTACAAACTTGATAGGTTACTCTCGATTGCAACAGATGAATTATGCGAGTAATGAATTTGAAAAATCAACAAAATTTTTTGTTTACCCGTTCGGTATTTGCTTGTTGATTTACATAGTTTTATTTCTATGCGAAATTATTGTATCTAACCACTCTACTGCTATTTGTGTATCAGTTCACCGCTTTTGTTCGTCGAGAAATACTGTTACGAAAGTCAATATTAATCGCAAAGTGGGAATGCGTAGGAAATATTGTAATATTTAGCAAAAGTATTCTGCATTTCACGATTGAATTTTTGTGTAGCGATTACTATTTTAAGGCTACCGTTGTATGTCGAAATTTTTGTGTGTAATTGCAAAAAATGATTTTAGACAATAAATGCTATGAAAGTGCAATTTTATTTCAAATAAAATTTTAACTTACTATTCGACAGCAAACTTTGTTACGAAAGCGAATATTAATTATTCCAATATAGAAATTTTTCAGGGGATAATGTAATATATATTTGATACTATTCTTCTGCTATTCCTGATTATAGAATTTTTATTTTTAGTATCCTTTTATCAAATATTGCAACGCTACGGCGGCATACCCTTTCAAATATGTGCAATGCAAATAATAGTACATTACCTAACAAGGGTGTAAAGTATACTTTTATACACGGGCGGGAACTGCACTTATATTTGACGAGGCGCCTCGTCAGTGCAGTTCCCGCTCGTGTATAAAAGTATACTTTACACCCTTGTTAGGTAATGTACTATTAAACCGTAAACGCCGTTCTCGTCGTCTATTTTGTTGTAGTAAGTAGTAAATAAGTTTCATCATCCTGTGTGACATTCAATATAGTAGTTTTCGATACTAGTGGGAAAAAGTGTTTTCAAACAAATGTGAGGGGGGAGGGGGAGGGGTAAAAATTCCGAAAATACATTTATCCGAAGGTAATATTTTCCGAATGTTAATAATTTCGAATGCCAATCATCCGCAAGTAAATTTTCCGAAGGTTTAAAATTCCGAACGAAAATTATCCGTAAGGTACAAAGTTCCGAATGACAAAGTTCCGAATTAATTGAGGCGTCACGTATGCTGATGTGGCCTTTTATATGTTCCCGACTACATGAACTTGACTCTTATGTATTTTGAGTCCCTGAATACAAATATTTTGGGCAGAATGCCTGAAAGTGGTGCAGTTGATTGTTATTAACACATTTTTTTAACAATTTAAAAATTTAACTTTTTCGGTCCGAAAGCATTTTGTTCGATTCTTTGAACTATTAGTCAGAAAATATATCTCATAGCTTATACTTTTTATAGAAATTTAATATCGTGCTCGAATATTATTTATGCGTATTATTAATCATAATCAGTGTGTGACCTACACATTTTTAAATTTGAACTATATTACAGAAATAAATAAATATTGTAATAAAGAAAAATATGCTTCTGGTAAATTGGAGCATTCAAAACGAATATCAACCGTGGTATTATATTTCTTAATACAATAATTTTCCAAGTAATTTTTTGTGTAGTTTGTTACGTTCTCATTTTTTATAACTGGTGATGTCGAATCGGTGGCGTAAGAATCCGAATAAGTTATCATAAAGTAACTTACACCAACCACAAATGTACATGCAACCAATTACAAAAGAAATTACACATCAAATGAAATAAAATTAACCCAAGAATATGATAGAGTCAAATCAAAAACAGAGTTTAGAAATACATTCAGAAATAATAACAAATTACGAATTTAGCGTTACTCAATCGTGTCTTACAATAATAAAAAATATAATTGTTTTTATACAGGGTGATCAAAAAGTATGGAAACGCCTAAATATCTCAGCGGGAGTCCGGGAGTGCATTTTCGGGAAAAATGTTTCAGACAAAAGTTTAAGGATTTTTCTCTAGCTATATAACGGTGCCATTAAAATTGACTTTGAATATGAACTTGAAGGTTATTCCGGGATCAAATTTATTTTTCCAAATAGAAACCCCTATTTTTTTTCATGGATTCGGAAAGAGCACAAAATTTTACGACCGAATATGATATGGTCGATTTTTCTGGCATGGTCATTTGAAGGTCAAACTTCAAACTCCCGGAACTGCGAATAAACTCAGCAGGACTGCACTTTCGGAGAAAATCTTAAATACAAAAGTTGAAGGATTTTTCTCTGGCTATTTAGTTGGCCGGGTGTTCACTTGCCCTTGCTTTAGTTGGCCGGGTGCTCACTTGCTCTTGCCTTAGTTGGCCGGGTGCTCACTTGCTTTGCCGTAGTTAGCCGGGTAATAAAAGTTAAATAGAAAACGTTAAAAGCGCAAAAATTATTAAAAAAAAACAAATAATAAAAAAAAGGGATGTAAATCGTACATAGGAGCCGCCTCGTGGCATATCCTGGGTGTACCTTATTTTTTCAGGTATATCAGATCCTATAATTTATCAGCAACACAAAACAATCCTAGATTGTAGAATTACAGGAAATTTCAATAAATTTCTTTCAAACTCGTTCACCATATTGCATCCGCCATCTTGAATTGTTGAAAAAAGACTTCACATTAGTACTCAGCGACCTCGAGAACCTTCGGATACCATTTTACGGGTAAATTTACAGAAATTTTCACTGCCAAAGTCAACTTGACCTTGAATTCACCTTCAAGCGCATGGTCAAGGTCATGATCAAAGTCACATCCGGACGTAAAATTTTCCGCTCTTTCCATTCCTATTATAAAAAATATGTGCTTCTATTAAAAAAAGTATATTCAATTCTGAAACAACATTAAAAGTTACGTTCAAGGTCAAATTTCAGATCATGACTCAATAGCCAAGAAGAAAACATACAACTTTTGTGTGAAACTTTCCTCAAAGTGCAATCTTCCAAAATTATTTGGTCGTTTCTATACTTTTAGTGTCTATTTAACAAAAAAACTTGACCTTGAAATAACCTTCAAGGTCAAATTCAATGGTACCGTTAAATAGCCAGAGAAAAATCCGTCAACTTTTGTATTTAAGATTTTCCCCGAAAATGCACTCCCGCCGAGTTAATTCGCTGTTACGGGAGTTTTAAGTTTGACCTTCAAATGACCTTGCCGGAAAAATTGACTATATCTAGAAAAACATGTGGCAGTAGAGCATCTAGACTACAGGCCCGTGTCAAAAATTGATGGGTCATTTGAACCACCAGAAGACCTACATAGAATGCTGTAAGGGTATAAAATAATAAGATTCAGCACTGTGCCGTCACTTGTATGCTGTCCAACTGAGTGTAGGTGAGAATGCAAAAGTACTGGTAGAGTAAGTACATTTTGGTCATGTAATTTTGTACGGCATTCTTATCATCAGTAGATCCATGGAAAATACTGAGAAAAGGCGCAGTGCCGTACAGAAGTACTGCGCCACAAGACGGAAAATATTTTGACTTTCAATACCTCTTCTAATCCATAATTCCACCACGCCGTACAAAAAATCATGCGACAAGGGGGAAAAACCTAGCGTTGTGCAACCCTCTTCCTTTTCGTGGTCCGAGGGATGGTTTGAAAAAGTACGGCATCGGTTCCAAAATATTACCCATCACTCAAAAGTACCATTAAAATTATTAACGACGTCAAAAAATTATTGGTCAATTGAAGTATTTTTTACGACATAACCGCTATTTAAAATTCATTATTATTTCGTCCCAGACGTTAGATCTGGGGTCTGGGTCGAAGTAATAATGAATTTTAAATAGCGGTTATGTCGTAAAAAAATACTTCAATTTGAATAATCGGCTGGCCTGTCGTCGGGGTCGAAGTTTTGAAAATGCTCATTTTTTATTTTACGTCGACTCAGGCCATAGGTCATCGTTGATAATCATTTTCAATTTTCATACATATAAGAAACACTATATTGTTGTAACATAACTATCGAAGCCACTTGGACGTAAATATGATTGGACCCCCAAATATCGATATAATTTTATAATATAATTGACAACTGTTAGTAAACGAACGAGTATTAATAAGGAATAGCCGACTCTATACTGGGTCGAAGTTTCTGTGCGAGCGAGGCACCACGCTAACACTAGTTTTTATATTATTAATGTCCGTATATTTAATAGAAACTATTTTTACATACGTATTTTTAATAAATTACGAATTAAGAAGAAAATTGTATTTTGAAGATAAATAATTCTTCAAAATTTAAAAATATAATCATATGAGAAACGGTGCATAGGATTGTCAGATTCGTGCGATAGAAATGTTATAAACTTCCTCTGAACCGCTTCCAACCTATTGATCTGGTATTTCAAATAAGGATGCCAAATTATTGATGCATATAATGGGGAAGAACCATATGCTTTTGAAAATATAAATTAAAGCCTGACAGTCAGTGAATAGCTTCGTTGATCCAAAAGAAAACCTAAACTTCTATTCGCTTCTTTTACCAACACCATCATTTATTTATTCCCTTAAATATGAATATACAAAATTCAATTGGGAAGAGTACACTCAATTATAAGAACAGAGATATAATATGCAACGCTAATGTACCAGAAAAGTTTGACGGAAGATTATTTACACGTTCGATGTAGCGCCACTTAATATCTACACAAAACAAATATTTCAAGATTTAAAACTAAAATTGACTAGAGTACGGAATAATGCCTGTCGCGAATGTGAAATCATTATCGAAAAAATATTTGTAACCATTTGCGGAGTATCTATGTATAAAACGGCTGCCACCGTGCGAAAAGGTAAAGTTCAAATAACTCGAAAACTCGAATAATTAAAATTCGTTATCGTAATCCGTGATTTACTTATCTTCGAGTTCTTGATTTGTTTCTAAAAGAAAAAGGACTATTCGTGTTCCTTGACAACGACATAAACTCTATGTTTGGTAGTCACTAAGGCCTCAGCCGAATTTAGCCTCCGACTTGGAAGGATCTCAGAAACTACACATGTATATTTTATAAAAAGTCGATCGAGAGAACAGGCCAGGATTTCCAGTCGTCGTCATCGGCATCGTCGTTGGCTAAGCGCTTCTTAGAGGACAGGGAATCCTTTGTGAAAATGGATTTATGGACACTTCATCGTAGCCTATTTCCGCGTCCCCCACTTCATAGCCTTCCGTTTCATCGTCTGGACACTTCATCGTCTACGACACTTCATCGTCTGGACACTTCATCGTCTGGGACATTTCATCAACTGGTACACTTCATCGTCTGGGACATTTCATCGTCTGAGACACGACATTTAATCGTCTGGGACACTTCTTCTTCCGGAACACTTAATCGTCCGGAACACTTCATCGTCTTGGACACCGCATCGTCCGGGACATTTCAGCGCGCTCCATACTTTCTTGTGTTATTAGCTTTTCTACGTGCACCAGGTGTTCAGGCTCGCCGATTACGGGGTCTAGGCGGTGCGCTCCGTAGCTTTTAATGGTATTAGCTATTCTACGTGCACTGGGTATTTAGGATCGACGATTACGTGGTCTAGATATTAGCTCAAATACGTGCACCAGGTGTTCGGGGTCATCGATTACGGGGTCGAGGTGGTGCGCTTCGTAGCTTTTTATGTTATTAGCGATTCTACGTGCACTGGGTATTTGGGATCGAAGATTACGTGGTCTAGATAGTGCGCTCCGTAGCTTTTTATGTTATTAGCTCAAATACGTGCATCACGTGTTCGGGGTCCCCGATTACGGGGTCGAGGTGGTGCGCTTCGTAGCTTTTTATGTTATTAGCGATTCTACGTGCACTGGGTGTTTAGGGTCGCCGATTACGGGGTCTAGCTAGTGCGCTCCGTAGCCTTTTATGTTATTAGCTCGAATACGTGCACCAGGTTTTCAAGGTCGGTGATTACGGTGTGCAGGAATCGCGCTCCGTAGTTTTTCATCTTTTCAACTAAAAAATATGCACCAGGAGTTTGGGGTCGACGATCAAGTGGTCTAGGTATTGACTTCGAGTTAACCAACGATGACCTTGAGGTCAAAGTTGAAGGTCATTTCAAGGTCAAATCAATTTTGATTATTTTTCTTCAAATTTGAACATATTTTGATTTGACCTCGAAATGACCTTCAATTTTTTTTTTAAATTTGGCCCAAGGTCAAGGACAAGGTTACCGTTGTTTATTAGATAAAATTGATTTGACCTTGAAATGACCTTCAACTTTGACCTCAAGGTCATCGTTGGTTAATACCAAGTAGATACCTAGACTACATGATCGGGAACCCCAAACACCGGGGGCACGTTTTTTAGTTATAAAATGAAAATCAACAGAATGCGACACCTAGACCCCGTAATCGACGACCCTAAAAACCTGGTGTTCAGAGTCACCGATTACGGGATCTAGGTAGTGCGCTCCGTAGCTTTTTATGTTATTAGCTCAAATACGTGCACCAGGTGTTCAGGATCACCGATTACGGGGTGTAGGTGGTGCTCTCGGTAGCTTTTTGTGTTATTAGCTATTCTATATAATTTCCCGGAAAAAATGTCCCCATAGGGAACGGATCCGCCGTTGTCCCTATATCATGGGGGGGGGGGGCTCCGCCCTCCATACCCCCTTCTTATACTAACTGAACGTAACTAACCCCCTCAGGGTGTTGTAAGGTTTGCGAACTCACGTGCGACTCGGAGAGCTTGGATCCACCGTTGTCCCTATGTCCTGGGGGGCTCCGCCTATAGTAGAGTATAATAAGTAGAGGAGGGTGGTCCAATGCCGACCGTGATGGGAGATATAGAGCAGGGGGTAGTAGGTACAACCCGGTTGGGTTTGGTGGACTTTTCCCTACTTATTGCACTACAAGCTCCCCGAGTCGAACGTGGCGTCGCAAACCTTACAACACCCTGAGGGGGTTGGTTAGGTTCAATTAGTACAAGAAGGGGGTCTAGGGGGAAGAGTTTACCCATGACATATGGACAACGGTGGATCCAAACTCTACGAGTCCATATATACCTGCGATTCCCTGGTGCACGTATTTGCGCTAATAACATAAAAAGCTACGGAGCGCACTACCTAGATCCCGTAATCGGCGACCTCGAACACCTGGTCCTCGTATTTGAGCTAATAACATAAAAAGCTACGTAGCGCACTACCTAGATCCCGTAATCGGCGACTCTGAACACCTGATGCACGTATTTGAGCTAATAACATAAAAAGCTACGGATCGCACTACCTAGACCCCGTAATCGGCAACTCTATACACCCAGTACACGCAGAATAGCTAATAACATAAAATTCTACGGATCCCACCACCTAGCCCGTAATAGGCGACCCTGAAGACCTGGTGCACGTAGAATAGCTAATAACATAAGAAACTATGAAGTGTCCACGATGACGATGAGCCCTGGACGAACAAGTGTCCCGGACGATGAAATGTCCCAGACGATGAAGTGTCCCAGACGATGAAATGTCCCAGTCGATGAAGTGTCCCAGACGATGAAGTGTCTCAGGCGATGAAATGTCCCAGACGATGAAGTGTCCAAGACGATGATGTGTCCAGATGATGAAGTTTCGTAGACGATGAAACGGAAGGCTATGAAATGGGTTACGATGAAATAGAATACGATTAAGTGTACTGGTACCGTGAAAATGGTGGTCGCCCACCGGAAGAGAGGACTGGATATTTGGTACCGTAATCCTTGGAAAAACTGATGGTCGACCATCATAACAAGCGTCTAGGTAAGCCAGGTTGGTGAGTGGTATTGAGTGGTCGCCCACTACAAAGTGGTGATGGTCGCCCATCATAAGTAGTAGCCAGGTAAACGAGGTTGGTGTGTGGTATTGAGTGGTCGCCCACTCGAAAGTGTTTCTTCCTATGTCAGCGCTGTTAACTCGATTGGCGGAGTTTTGGGTTTGTGGTTTAATAATATTCTACTTTCTCTCGATCGTATTTCGCGGACTTTAATTTTAATTTGCCATTTCGTTCTTTTTAAAATAAAATTTCGTTTATTCATAAATCGTGCGTTTTATTATTCGTTTGGAGTCTTTATATTGTGCTTTCGTTCTTTCCCGAACAATGTCTTAGTAGCGAAGGAAAAACTCTCTACTCTGGAAACGATATTTAACAAAATAAAAAAAAAGCTGGGTTGCCACAACATCTTTGGCGCATAAAAGAATTGACAAAAAGTTATCCTCGGAGGACTGCCTCAATCTATAGATTTTCAGAACAATTTCCCGACAAGGCTGCAAAAAGGGACAATCCCGTAGGATATGGCATAAAGTCTCCTCGGCATCTTGATTGTTTAGAGAGCAAACTGCTACTGGATTATATTTGTGGGTACATGACGTTTTGGCACCGCCGTTTTGGCGCCAGGGACGTTTTGGTGCCAGACGTTTTGGCGCCGCCGTTTTCGCGACAGGGACATTTTTGGCGCCACACACTTTTAACGGTGATCGTTTTGGTGCGAGGCCATTTTAGCGCAAAATACTAATCTAACCTGTAACCAGTCACAATTTTATGTACAACTCGAACCCTGTTCCCGGAGGGGGGGGTGTCAAGAATCATAAAAATCATAGGACAGGTGGGGGAGGGTGAAAATTGATTTTGAGAAGATTCGATGATACTCGTTAGTCCGTGGTGTAAAGAATGCAAGATGAAACATTCCAAGTTGTAGACGTCATAGAGGAGGGACATTCGGTAATACAAGCAATAAGCGATTGCCCGCTGATCCCTCTTAGAGAACAATTTCATTGTTAGGGCGTGCGTGTACAGACTGGAGTAATGCTTAATTGTTCTATAGGCTCACTCACTACATCACAAATGTGCAGCTCGTACTGTTTCACACGTCAACATTTTAGAGCACACAAATTTCTTAGGCTGTGTCTATTTCCACTCTCGGATCTTTCTACGCCATGCCGCGAACGGGCGTCAACGAACCTGACACATAAATTCCTATGGGCTCGGCTCGCCAGCCGGTGCTAAAACGGCGGAGCCAAAACATCCCGGCACCAAACCGGCGAGCTCCAAAACGGCGGGGCCAAAACGTCCTGCTCCCATATTTATAGGCACAATTTTCAACATACAGAGAATGATAATAAATTGTGGCAGTTATGGTTTGTAATTTGACTCGCGAATAGACGATAGGGCAGCGCTTCGGAGAAAAGGTACAATAATTATCGGTAAATTGCCTAAAAATTGGAACTTGCGATGAGGCTGAATTAAAGAATCTGTGAGCATCCCGCTGTCGTTGGCTAAAGAGAAATTGAGTCTAAGCGCAACTCCCCCTCCTCCCCCCAAATTCTTCACTAATACGTTCTCCCACAGTCTATTGAACGCAATACAAGTTTAACTTGCTGAAACCAATTCAGCCGCGGAAAGTCCACGTTCCGGGTACTAAGCTTGATAAGTCGGCACAGGCCCATACGAGGTATATTTGACAAAGACTGTCGTAAAAGTCTGAGTACCCATTTCAATACGCGACGAACTATTTCCACCGAAATTGGGTACAGCCACAATTCCTGACAGGCAGGAGGATGTATGCTGGTATCGATCTGGGAAGACAGAATCATTTTTTGAAAAAGTAACACTGGATAGGTTCAAGCATGTTTAAATACTCTAAAGACCATCATGGAGCTGAAATACCATCGGGACCCATCGCTTTCCCTAGTCTGAGGCTACTCATACTAGACCGTAACTCTTGATGGGAGATTGGACAATCAAGAAGATTGTCAAAAGTTACAGACAGCTGAATTTGCAGCAAGGATTTAGGGGAATAAAGCGCTGCCAAATAGTTATTCTACGTATCAAGAGGTATTTAATTAAGTATAATTTAGGTGCCCAAAGCACCCCCGATGTTCTGGGCACTACCCCTCCTACCTTTCAGGAGAGGTAATAGGTGGGTAATAGGCGAGCCTCATCGGTGGGCCATCTATCCACCCCTCATGATTACACGTCCATGTGGGCAGATAAGGTATGCTATTAGATACTCTCCCGCAAAACACTGCCACCGCAAGACCATCCAACTGCTCGGGCAAAGCCACCGCCCTTGGCTCTGACAAAAATCGAGCTCCCGCTGTACCCATATCTCAGGGTAGGGGCCTGTCTTTTTGACGCGTGCACGTCAAGTGCGACAATCGGCCCACGTATCAAGAGGCAAATTGAAAAGTAGGAGGTCGCCTGCAAACATGAACTGCAGACCAACATTTACCGGCATCTTTGACGTCCCCAAATCTGTCCGCCAATTCCTGCACACAGTGTTTTTTTTAAACGCTGACGATAACGCTGTAACTTTTTTTGGCTGATATATAAATTTTTTAATGTGAAGCATCGTAATTACTTTTGCCGCTTCAGACGAGTGCGAGCCTCCCCTACATATTGAGTCGAACCATCTTGACTCCATCACACGCCCACGCATACCCCTCGACAAGACCTGCGGGCACCGAAGGACCCCCGCTTCTACAGCCAATCTTTTAATACCCGCACAGAAATCCGGGAATATCGGGTCGAGATAGCGTGGGTCCATATTGTCTGGATAAAAAGGAGTAGCTAGCAACAAATTCTTTAACAAGGAGCTTCTTGCGACTAGCTGATTAACCATCTGTCCTCCCTATGTATACTTGTAAAAGGCGAGCCATGCGGAGCCATCCAAGACAATGAAAGGGTAAGCGAGGCGGATAAATGATCCGAGCCGCCAGCATTACGCCAATCGACAAATCCTCGATAAAGTTCAGGTGGCATGCTGAAACCCAGACTAAATCAATTAAACTGTGGGTTAGATACGGGTGTTGATATCAACGTTGTTCACTGTTGGCATCATAGTAGAAAATAGCAAGTCTAACGAATATAGTAATTTTAGACAACATTGGAGGTATAAACTACATCACATACAGAGAACAAAATACGTCCATTAGATGATAAACACTATGAAGTATTTCTATGACTTATATAAAAATCTGGAAAGAGAGTTTTCATGGCAGAAGATGAATATGAGTAATGAGGTTGAAAGTTCGATGAATATTTGGTTCTCCCTTTTGGTATTTTTTTATTGATTAACATATATATATTTCTCTGTGAAATTGTCTTTTACCGGTTGTAAATCACTTCCGCCGTAGTACTTGATCTGAAAAGCTGATACGAAAGTGAATATAATAATTTGAATATGGAGATTTGTAGAGGATAATTTAACCCCCCCTGTGCGCCAGGACGAGTATACTCGTCCAAACTACATTCTTCCTTTATGGGAAAAGAAAAACTGGTGCACAGGACGGTTAATATTTAATAAGAGCTTTCTGTATATTTTGACGCTTCAATATTGTGTGTAACAGCAAATTAAGTTAATCAGAACTTCCGTTGTGTGTCTTAAAATAGTGTGCAATTGCAAACATTTGATTTGTAATTTTTTAGATTATTAACGCTGTAAAAGTGCTTACGACTCAATAAAATCTTCGTGTAAATCAATGGAATGAATAAAAAATACTTACAAAAACTGACGTAGTAGGAGGAAAGGAAATTTATATGTATCGATGTTTTACCGACTGCGGTACCCGGCGAAGGTTTTTCCCACAAAGGTGGTTTTCCCTACGCCATTGCACACCCGAATGGGGGTACCTCTCAAAATGAAGCAGGCCTGTTAGGTAAATTATGTAAAAGGCTCTTCAAAATGGTGACGATCTCGATACAATTATTTGTAATTCGAATAGTATAATATCGATGTGTAATATGACGTTGTAGTCTATTTAAATGTTCGAGAGTTTGAAAAATCGAACTAAGATGGAAAAAAGTGACGATCGGGTTGAGAGAGAATGATCCAGAACGTTCTGGATCGTTAATCAACAAGAAAGTCACAATTTAAAATATTATATAAGTCAAGGCCTCCGTGCGATGCGAACAGCGCTTATCGATGTGACGTGACTGCACTAAGAAACATTAGAAATTAATAAAGTATTTTGATCTTTAAACATTTTATTTCAGATATTTAATACTATTATTATGAAATAAGTTATATGCGAGAAATTGCAAAAATTTGCCTTTTTTCTGTTCTTGGGGCCATTCCTTCAGAAATATTGATCGCAGGTCAAATGCTCTAATGAATGAATTGTAGTGCTTAAAAAAGCTTAAAAATGAGCCCTCAATGATTGGAATAACTTGAAAGCGTGCCGAATAATTGCAAAAAAAAAAGTATTTTATTTCTGATCTTCAATGGTCCATCACTCAAAGTCCGAGCCTTTCTGAGATTTAAAAATAATCTTATGCATTAGTATAAAGTTGTACAGGAAAAAGGTATAGGAAAAGCAAGAGATATACGTCGAATAAGGAATAACTCCATTTCTAATATTATTTCGATATAAATTTTGTTCGCTAGCATAGTCACCATTACAACTCATAAAATTTAATGATCTTTCTTACCACGAAATACTTGAAACTCCGTTCATGGTAATTTTGGTGAGAACTTGAGATGCTTGGTAAATAAGGCACATTCTAACAAGACATAACGTTTGTATTGCAAAATAATAAAAATAGTGCTTACAGAACTGCGACGCAATAATTGAACTGATGTTTTTTCTGTAGGCATGAGTTCCATTTCTCGTAATATGATTTGTTTCTTTGATCTAGTGCGAAATAGTACTTTTCGTATTAAGGACGTAAAATGTCACTTTACGCCCACTCGTACAAAAATTGATAAACAATACTATAGGCATAATAACGTACCTTTATTGAGGGGTGCAACATGAAATGCGAAAATTGAAAAAGTAGTTTCATACAAGAAGAGTATTTTTTTTACGATTTGATACTTTTTCAATAGTACTTGAATAATGTTTAAATAACTGTGTAGGTTAGTGAATATACTGCAATCTATTTTCTCATTTTGGTATTAATTTGCCAAGCATTGATGTACATGTCGCAAATGCTCGTGTATGCAAAATTCACCTGTATATCTCGTTCCTTTGAGCAAATGAATAAAATCGATAATAAACACTTTTTCTGTCAATATTGTAATTTAATTTTGCCTATAATTCTTCTGCCGTCATCATGTTATAGTTATTAATTAAATTTATTGATTTTAAAACGGTCGAGAAAATTTGATAACATAATAGTTCTGTTTATCGTAAAATATACATATTGAGATCACACATTCCTTCAAATGAATAGTAGGTGAATGAATGAGTGGATTTTTATACAGGATGATTGATTGTTAATTCTTATTAGTAGAAATGTTTTTATAAATGCATTGAAAATAACCTTAAAAAATTTATAGTAATATTAACTAATAGGTACTATGAATTTCTAGTAAAAATTAAATTACATAGGACATTTATACTAAATGATAAATTAAAATCATAATCTTAGTACAAAACAATAACTTCCGTAATTATGGTATTTTTGTGTATCTTTTTTAAAGATAATATCAGCATAGTGAAGAATAATGTGTTTTCCTTCTACAAATACTGCGCAGTCGAGTTTAATAATGCCCTTGACCTCTTTTCCAGATTATATAAATGATAAGCTGTAATTGTTCTATTTTTCTTCTAGGTTTTGTAACATTTTAAATATACATATAACATACAATGCGGCAACAATTTATAAAACATTCAGTAACTTGCAAGATTAACCTGAATTTAACCGCGTTCATTTCCGCTAGAGAGTTCTGTATTTGCGCTGCTTAGCTCCTCATTCATACAACGGAAACATGGAACTGACAAAGACAATTTTATTTGTAAATTTGTTGTTTGCGAAACTCTTAACTATTTACTCGGTTTCCGAATATAAGTGGTTAAGTGATTTAACAAATGCTATTTCGTTCGAATTACCAGTCCATCAAATTCTACTAGTTCTGGACGAAAACTCTTTTGAATACCCAGGTATAATTGAAGGGATAGCATCCAAATTCCTGGTTACAACAGCCAGCCTGACAAGAACAGAAGAACTGTTTATAGCAAACTCATCAGCAGGAAAACACTTTCAATCCTCAAATCTGTTCTGCTTTGTTTATTTTCTGACGCACGATAATACCCACATAGGACTTGAAGACTTTTATAAATCAATGTACAAGTTTCTGAAACTTTCAAAACAATATTTTATTTCCAGTAGACCAAAAATATTAATTATTTTTCATCACAGCTCCAACAATATCACGCATAAGCCGTACTTACAAGCGTTGTGGAAAAAAAAATATCTTGATGTGTCTATTCTTCAAGGCGTCTCCCAAATAAAGGTCGATAATAATTTCGTATGGAATAATCGATATTTTAATATGAATCTTCATGTTTATAATCCGTTTAATAAACAGTATAGTATTGAACCGCTCTCATCTGAAGTTACGTTGTTCCCTGATAAACTTAATTGCTTGTATCGATATAAGCTTAATGCAGTTCGTACAGACGGCTGGCCGGCTGATAAACATATAATAGCTAGTATAGAAAAAATTTTGAATTGTTCTATGTACACGAGTTTACTTAAGAAGACGGGAATGCTGATTCCATCCTCGATTTCGCGAGCCTACAACAACAACGAAATCGACATATTTCTCACAGAATCTGAGGATTACGAGATATCTCCAATAATAGACAATTCCGAATTTTCTGTTGCGATTCCGAAAACATTGAATTGTTTTATAATGCCAATGGGTTTTTCCGTTAATAAGTACGCATCAGGTTATTTTGTAATATTTCTTACACTTGGATTATCGGCAATTATATGGACATCATCACGACTCATGGGCTTACCAAAACGAATATGGACATGCTTTTCGATTTTTGAAAATATACTAGGAATTACATTAACAATAACACATGGGAATGTCATAGAGAGAGCCCTATGTGTTAGTATATTAATTGTGTCATTTATGTATTCGATGGAAATCATAGAAAAGATTGCTTCTGTGGATATACTCAGAATTCCCAAACCGGGAATGAGAACAATGCAGGACCTCGTAAATTGTGGACTGGAAATAATAGGTTCTATTAATACTAACAATATAACCATTAATAGCAAAGTAGGGAACCGAGCATATCATCAAGAATTTTGGAACAAATTACACAAAAATCAGAAGGAATGGATCGAAGCACCATGGACTTTGATTAATTTCAAAAACATCACGTTTCTTTCTACACCCCCGGAAGCTAACGTATTGCAAGAATTCGACAGATATATCAATGGCGAAGCTTCACTAACTTGTGTAAATTTTGATTTTCTCTTCAAAGCAGATAATAAACTGTATTTTCCAAGAATGTCAGTTTATTGGAACAAAATTTATAAACATATCTTACGTTTGGCTAGTTCCGGGCAGTTAATATATTTGGATCAAATGTATAGTTATCAAATTTACTATAAGAATTATAAAACTCTGGAAAACCAGTTTTATTGGCAGCCAAATGTAGGAAATGAATTTGACAATTCGGTAAAACGTTTGATATTTCCATTCGGTATTTGTTTGTTGATTTACGTATTTTTATTCGTATGTGAAATTGCCTTACATAGATACCCAGCTTGTAAGTCACTTCACTGTAACTATTCGTCGAGAAAGCCCGTTACGAAAGTGAATATTAATTTCAAAGTGGGCGTTCGTAAAGGATAATGTAGTATTTGGTCATATTTCTCTACCCTTTCTAATGGTTGAATTTTTGGGTGTAGCAGTTAATAAAGTCAAGAAGAGCTATCTGTAATAGAGCTGTATGTACTAATAATATTTGTGTGCTATTGCAAACGATTCTTCCTTTTTTAAGGATGTAACGCTATGAATGAGGAATAATACACGTTATATTTTAATTAAAATTATATGATGAGTATTTGTCTATCGTTTTTCTTTTTATTACCATAAGTTTTATTAATGTAGTTCAATGTTGTCTTCGAATTCGAAAGTATCATTGTGTATCAACAAGAGGGTTAAAAGTGTCGAAAGTATCCCGAGATCGTAGCGCGAGCAGTAAACTCGAGTCTAGCGGGGAAACTTGAGAAAAATTTTCTGTAATATTAATCTACTTGTAAGCCCATGAATTTTTGTCTAAAATTGCAAGTAAATTTCCACAAATGTTTCCCTTCCGTATGATGTCTAATTACTTCGACCCAGACCTCAGGTCTGGACGACCGACGAAGTATTGAATTTGGTCACTCAAATTACCCCATAGTTTTTCAGCAAATGTCGACGTTTCAGACCCTAAGGAACCCAAATCAACAATAAAAAAATTTGTGTCCGCGATCTTATACGTACGTACGTCCGTACGTCCCTTTTTTTGTCTCGCGATAACTCGCGAACGGTAAGCGTATTGACATAATTTTTTTTTTAAATACGCGTCTTGGCATAACTTAGATCCGATTAGATTTTGGCGCAGATCCATCCGTTCATTACTAAAAAAAAATGAGCCCCAATTAAGTTACTTCGTAGTTTTTTGCATTTATTTTGAAAAATACAAATTTTATTAAAAAATATTTCAAACGAAAAAGATAGAGCATGAAATTCTCTACAAAAAATGTTGTATGCATTTTCTTCCTAAAGTCAACGATAATGCCATCAAAACTGGTTTAAAATGTTTATGACTAGTGTCTGAAAAAGTATTAAATTTGGTCACCTCGGCAAAAAAATTACCCTATAGTTTTTCATCAAATTTCGACGTTTCGACCCCCTACCCCCCAGGGGTAGTATTCGCCAGCTCCTCGGGCGCGGTGATGCCTTACGGGCGCATAAGTTCTTTTACGCCCTTGATACGAAAATATATCCGTTAGAGATCTTTTCGACACTCTCAAGATATCTTTGACGAATTATTAGTACATTATGCACCAAGGCCGAAATTTTCGATTTTCGACGAGTATGAACTTTGTCGGCCGAGCGAAGCGAGGTCGAGAATCATACTCGTTGGAGAACGATATTTCGGACATGGTACGTACTATATTTTTTAGTTCGACGGCACCGTGGCTCGGTCATTCTGATCGGAAGATTTCGGCATAGGCCGCGAAATAGGGTTTCGCGGCCGGAGGACTAAAAATGTATATATTGTATATATATATATAAGATCGTAATGATACAGACAGTAATTAGTGAAACACAGTAAACATGTAATATGCATCGAATAGTCTATATTACAATACAAGTGCATGAAGTAAGTGTTTTGCAACTTTAATTTATTAATACCTCGGCTGGCCTGTTGTCGGGATCGAAGCTTTTGCCAAGTTAAACATAGATTAGGAGTCAAGATAGTAAGCGCAAGTCCACAAGTAAGTTTAAAAACGTAGCATTGTAAATATATTTGTGCATCATCGGCGAAAAGCATATACTTGCAGTAATGTAGAACATAGCGCAGGCCATTGATGAATACAGTAGGACCTCTTACTAACGACTGGTTTTGTTCCTAACCCTCCCCTCATACCTCCTACGAACGACTACTCGAGAGAGAAAGATTTATCCACCACTATCATGACTCTGACCAATAAGATGCGCTCTGCGGGTAGGGCGTCGTATTTACATAGACAGACAACCGGTAGAAGGGATAAGGAGAGGTATCTCGCAGTCGTTCATGAGAGTGATTTTCTTTCGTTGATGGGAGGTGTCGTTAGTGGGAGTGTTGTTAATGAGAGGTTCTACTATATAGCGAAAAGCAAAGGTCCGAGTACAGATCCTTGTGGGACCACTAAGGTGGTAATAGCCCATTCCGAGAGAGAACCGTCTTCTTTTAATATTGCTTGAGACGTGTCGATAAGGTAACTGTGAAACCACTGAATGGAACATTTAATATCACGCAAATTTCTTGTCAAGATACCACAAAATTGTTACTGAGATACATACAAACCTCACAAACGTTGAGAATAGGACGAATGTCGGCAAGAGAAGAAGGGACTTTTATTTTGCTGACAGGTGTGACAACCGATTTTTTCCAGGCAGCTGGAAATTGTAAGATTTTCAATGAGGCATTGAAAATTTGACGTAGTGGCGTGATAATCATACGACCATATAAGGAAAAAATGTGTGGAGCTGATTCTATTAACACCAGTGAATTTTGATTTTGAGGGACTTCACTACACGCTGTATATCCGATTGTGGCCGTACACCTGTGGCTGAAACGGATTGCTACCCCGGATAGCACTGAAGATTCCTAATGCTTAATATACAGGGTGATTCTCCATTGAATGACTTCCGGTTAATAGTAGATGCTGTGATAATATGTTAATATGTTTAACATAACTTACTTTCGATAGGTTGAACCCTTTGGGTCCCAGAGTCATTTTCTGCCTTTTTATTTTGGTCATATTTTTCTATTTATACTTAATATTCCATTTTTTTTTCATTTGTATTGTGATATGGGTTTATATTTGTCAATATTACAGTATATTTAGTAATTTTATTTTTTTTTTGTTATAAACAAATTTATGCTTAAAAATGTCATGTTTTTTACTAATAATTCAATTTCGAAGAAATTCGGCAATTATTGTTGCTTGTGTTTTCGGGGTCGCTGATTCAGAATACGATGTCAATTTTTCGAAATTCAAAATGGCGAATCCAATACGGCCGTTAAAATTTTGAAAATTTGTTCGTGAAAATCTATACTCAGGGGTTGTTGGGATCGCTTGAAGAGTCACGAGTATTGGATGACCAATAATCTCGAATGGAGGGCAACTTTTTGATTCTCATCATATTGTCTATTCCAATAAATTTTAGTATCTCTTGTTTTGATGTTTTTACAAACGTTTTTTGAGATTGTTCGAAATATAGGTTAGTTCGATATACTATGAGAGTCTCTTTTATTAGTGCATCAGACACGAAACAAAGAAAAATGTCTGATGTCGATGTAACTCCACTTGGAAAATTTGGACCACATTCTTCCGAAAAAAATGGTTCATCATATTTTCTACTCTTTTCTTCGCAAATACTATCTACCTTGTCCATTCGTTCACTACGGGGCATACAATCATCGACATTCCATGAATGTTTAATATTTGGGCTAAAGACATCGTATGTTTCTCAATTTATTACACCCTCATCAATTTCGTCATCAGTGGTGTTACTGTCTGATTCGAACTGACCATCTTTATTTTCGCTATCGCTTACGATAGGAACTCCATTATAATCTGCGATAATATTTGGTATGAACTCGCAACAGTCTCACGTCTATTTATATACTCCATGGTAGACCATTTCTCTAACGGGAGAAAAAATTCAACGAAATTCGAAAACACCCCAATCGACAACAAATCGAACTATTTTACATATAAATGTTGGTAAAATAAATTGAGGGAATCTAGCCGTATGTTTATTATTATTTATTGAATTATGTACAATTATAAGCACTTATATTTTATTGTGTATAACATATATATGGGCAAATCCACAGAACTTTTGATTTTTGTGAAATTAGTATATCCCTTGAAATGTGAGTCTAAAAGGGTTAACTTGTCAAGTATCTTTCCCACGTTATCCTAACTGTTGAGATAAACGTTCTCTGTATATTGTAAAAAATGAGTTCCGAAAGAATAGGACACTGAATAAACTTCTTCATGACCGTTTTCTTGGGCGGCTTTTGAGTCAGATAGTTGCGTCTTTAAATTATGGTTCTCGGTTTTTAGCTCATGAACTGAGAGAACGTCATATGAGATGTTCCATATTTCCGACCCCAGCACCCAGCCTTGAGCAACTCCAAATGTTATTTCTCGTTTTTTTCTGACCATCCTTTGTCTCGTACACCAGGAAGCGGTCTTTGAAATAGCTCTAAAACATCCGAATAATATACTGAGGCACGCTCCATCGATCTGGCAGTGGCCACAGCCTCAGAGACCGTTCATACTGTCGACCTCCCCATCATGACGGCGAGTCCGCCAGCAGCCCCCCTGGTCCCCTATAAGCGAGGACGAAGTAGTATCTCGACGTGCTTTCTGGCAGCATCGAACATACAAAGAGGGCTGAATGCCGATGGGAAATCCCCTTTGCCCTTGCCTATCAGCACAAGTCGCGCCATCTTCCAGCGGGCAGGAAAAGTTCCCGCTTTCAGACATGCGTGGTACATGTTAAGCAAGAGCTCCGAGAGCCCTCAGCAACGGCTTTCAGCACCTCCGTTGGGAGTCCATCCGGACCCGGTGCCTTTTAGTTTTTCATCGCACATACCAGTCTCTCCAGTTCCTCTCCTGTAAAGAGCGGAACGTTCGGGTCCTCTGGATACGCCTGGAATAGGGTATCCACAATATGGTTGGCCGTGTTCGCATCCTTGGGCGCACTCACTGAATATACACCCATTTTGCGAGACACGGTCTTATACCCCAATCCCCAAGGATCATAAACTAGATCCTTACCCAACTTCTCCCAATATTGGCGCTGACTGGACCTGATGGTCCATTGGAGCTCTCTCCTGGGTCTGATGTTGTTCACCTACTCCAAGGCACCCCCGCCGTCATTCCTCCTAGCTCGCAGAGCTCGTCGCCGGAGCTTCATGCATTCGAGCCGCAGCTCGGCGATATCGCTCGTCCATCAGTAAGCAGAGTCTTTGACACTGAGTTTCTTCTTCAGCACCGCCGCGTTACAGGCACGATGGATGAGGCGCATCGTGATATTTGTGATGGCCTCAGCCTTCTGCGAAGCGGTTAGCTGATCTGGAATCCGACGCGGAACGTAATGTATTGATGATGGCTGGTTATGAAATTCTCTTTCACTCGCCAGCCATGTACGTGCGCAGACAGATCTTCTGAGGCTAGGGAAATATCAATGATAGTCTCCCTGTACCCTGGTCTCCCAAAGGAAGAGACGCGGCCGGTGGTAAGTATCACCAAGCCGAGTCTGGAGGCCATGTCCAGAACCCGGTTCCCCCTTGAATCCTGGCGGTTCGACCCCCACTCAAGTGCTTTCGCATTGAAATCCCCTGCAACTAATGATCCGCTTTCCATGCTCATGAAAGTGCCCACCAGTCCATCGAGTTTGGTCTGGAAGGCGCCGATGGTCTCGTTTGGGGTGAAGTAACTGCTGACACAATTCACGCTGCCATTTCTCACTATTGATGTTACATCGGAGATGTGATTCTTGTTGGTGGGCACAGAAAACAAAGAGCAGTGTAGGCCGTGTCTCTGTGGCCCTCCGTCCCACACTTGAAGCACCAGGTACTTCTATTTGGCCCCTTGCAGCTTCTATCAATATGACCGAAGTCAAGGCACCGGAAGCATCTCGCGACTAACCTGCGCTGCCATATTCTGCAGTTGTTGACCAACTCTAATCGGATCATGAGTGGTACAGCAGTCCAGATACCGGACCTCCAGCGTAATCCTGGGAGTCAGCTCTCTAATCCTGCCAGTACCACTAACTGCCTTCCGGAGTGCATCAGTCTGGCTCCTTCTACTCTCCGACGAGGTGTTTGTTAGACATAGGCTACGCATCGATGCGCCCAGGCCCCAGGATCAAAGTTGTAAATAATCGGCCATACCCACATTCCGCAGTTCCGGACCGTTATCCAGTCGTCGTTATGTTGCGCGCTATCCAAAGTGCCCCGCGTCTCGTTGGTGCGGGTGTCATCTGGAGAGTAGTAGGACTGGTCGCTGCTCTATTTCGTCGTATCTTAGCCGACGTTGCCGACATGAATCGGATGCGTCGTATTAATATTACTCTTTGGAAGTTTTGAAATCTTCCTCTTCGCCACGGCCTTCGGCCTTCTGATCTTCTGGAGGGGGTCCAACATGGCATCAAGCTTCGGCAAACCATTCTTGATAGTAAGGCTGATGTTCTTTTGCGTCTTTGCGGTAGCTAATATTTTTTTTCTCAGATGCCGCATCTCCGCAAATTTATAGTATCAAACGAAGTCGGCTGCAGACACCAGAATGGTGCGTATAGGTCTTTTTATATAGGCCCTTCACAAATGTTGACGATTCAATCGCTAATGTAGAACGTTAAATGCAATTTAAGTCGATCATGCGTAGTTTGCGATGAATAATTAAATACAACAATCACTCGTAGACTAACAACGATTTGACACTTCGACGTTGAAAACTATGCCTTGCACTCTTGAGGGATGAAAATCCTGCCTCAGACTCTTAGGGGATGAAAATTCTTTCCTTGCTTTCTTGGGGGATGAAAATCCTGCTTTGCACTCTTGGGGGATGAAAACCTTGCCTTGCTTCTTGGAGGATGAAAATCATGACGTGCCCTCTTAGAGGATGGATTTACTGACTTGCTGACTTACTCACTTTCTTGGAGGATGAAATTACTGACTTTGAAGGACAGACTTTGCCTCTCGGAGGAAGAGAGACAGAGATAGATAGCCACTCCTCGTGGAGGAGTATATATGTAATTACGAGTAACATGTATCGATTTTTTAATTTAAATATTTCGTGGCGACGTTGCCTGGCAACGATCTTCACTTTTTCAACAAGACGTCCCAGCTGCATGTCGTATCATCGACTCGGGTCGGGTCGGAATCGAAAGAGCTTTCGGATCGGTCGCACCTGAATCGTTACCATTTCGTAATTCGAGAATAAAGCCGGTTTTATTGTTTGGTAGTGAGTTTTATTACAGTACCTCGGCGAACTCGTAATTAACAGTATGCAAAAGGAGATCAGCTTTATAATAATATGGTGGGAATTTCATTAAATTGCAAAATTTTTAACGACAAAAAACAATTACGAAGGTCTTACTTTTACAATATAAAGTTTATGCGATTAAATTCATTCTGGTTTCTTGATTGTATAATGTTATTGTTTCGTCGAGCACGAAATCGAGCAATACGACTCCAGATGCCCAATGAAATGCGGGATGCGGCGAGTAACAAGGTGTACCAGATAAAAAGGCTCACAAGTAGCAGATTGCAAAATGAACAGAACACCAACACTATTCGAAATACGGTTTGCATACAGTGCGAGTCACACGCGGCGTGCATAATGGCGGAACCGCGTGGTGAGGTGAAAAATTCACAGTTTAAACGTAGACCGTTACAAACAAATGCGAGGTCGGCTATTCGCCCGAAGCTGTGTAGCAGAATTATGCTAGCAGATTCGCAAATAATAAGCGACGGATGACATTAATAATTACACGCTTCGCAGATAGCAAAAGGAAATTTCCCTAAATTTGCTTTCGACTCGGACAAGGTTCTCGAAGTAACTGCCGCAAATTTGCCTTTTCGCGAGTAGCTACATTCGCGACTCCCGCTACCGATCGCTAATTAAGCCGTTCGTTATTGACACGTAATTACAAATTCGATAGGCAATTTTCGACACAAAGTCAGAGATGTCGCTTCAAGTAACAATTTAAGCATAAGAGCTTCTTGAGCGACTCATGCAAACAGTTATAGAATCATGTGCGTATGAGTTTTCAATGGCACGAGAACATAAACGGGAATGTGATCAATGCCAAAAATATGGGTTACATGTAAAACCATATATTTTTTTTCGAATGGACGCCGAAACGCCTTTATCTCCTGTTATGATGACTCATAGATGCGCTGTTGAAATTCATACATCACCATGTGTCGAGGTCATCCCACCCCTACTATTATTCAATAGATTGATGGCATGAAAAAATGTGAACGAACGGCAAATGTCGAGCGCATTCACTTTCATAAATTTATTTGAAAATATAAAATTTGATGTTTTTACAATTATCTATTCATATGAAATACCTGGCTGTAGATCTTCCAACGAAAATAAATGCGCAATTTGATTGTCAATTACAAGACGATTATTCAAATTGAAGTATTTTTTTACGACATAACCGCTATTTAAAATTCATTATTACTTCGACTCAGACCTTAGGTGACGAATCAATACATTGGGGTACATTTTGAATCCGCCTTTTCGTTAGCGAACTAGAGCGCACACCAAATTTTGACACATACGGACGTACGTACGTCCCTAAGTACAAGATCACACACACACACACACACACACACACACACACACACACACATTTTTTTTTGGTTCTATGGGGTCTGAAACGTCGACATTTCATGAAAATATGCATCGAAATTTTTTGGCCTGAAGTGATCAAATTGAATACTTCGTCCAAATATTCAGTCTGGGTCGAAGTAGTTATAACCGTCATATGGTTACATAGAGTTTGAACATTTCACATACAGAAAACGAATAGTCAATAACTTATTTGTACCCTTGTTATTCATTCAAAGGAGTTGGCACGAACTTCAGACGAAAATCTGTCCCTGGTTCGTTTCTCGGATAAAATAATTTGCCCCTGAGTCTCCAAATGCTAGGAGTTTAATGGCTGTTCGGTTGAGCGCCTGGAGATGGCGTTACATGTACAAAGAGGCAAATAACACTATGTATTATCCCAGTTAACACAAATTGCACAGTCCTACTGTTTAATCTCAAAGTCTATTTGACGACGTCTTAAAGATGTGATATTCACCCTGAGAAGACAGTTAATTACCAAGACGTCATTGCCACCAACTTATTGACTCCCGGCCGTCTTTTCAAGGGTGCATATCATGCCTTTAAGATGTCGTAGAACAGTCTTCGCGACTAAAAAGAAGACTGTGTAATTTGTTTTAACTCAAATATATTATCTTATAATCAAAGTCGCAAATTTACTAAAAAAATATATCTGACAAATTCAACTCGATTGTCAAGTTACCTAGTCACGGAGTAACTAGAGAGATAAAAATTAACATAATTTTAAATTTAAGGCTCGAGGTTCATGAGGGTGAAAATTCTACGCCTGAGATTCAACCATTGTTTTTTGATGCAGTAGGTGTAAAATATTCTACGCAATATGTTAACTTTCATTATAATATACAAGTACAATAGCGAGTACATTTAAGGCTTTCAAGTGTTAATAGTGTATATGAAGTTAAATATCATATATGAATAACGTCTTTACTAACCATGATTAATATGGATGAAAGAAAGAAGTACATTTGAAAAATTATATTTACTAGATGAACAATAGATAGAATTTTAAAAAATGCTGAAACTCTTTTTGCAATAACTCTCAAAATAATTAATATTTTTATCTAAAATTTTAACAGTCTGATATATTCTAAGCGAATATCAAGCTTGAACCAATTTCATGATTCGACTTCAAAATGTGGCTGAAATCGAAAAGAATCGCCCATGGAGATAATCAATGCATTGATTTTTTCGTACATTCTGTAATGTTAAGCATGTCAAATTTATACACATAAAAAAATAAATATGAAAAGAAGTTATAGAAAGAATCATATGTATAGAGTAATAAATTTAACAATTTTTTTTTGTTTAATTGGTAAAAATGTTAAAGCAATACATAATCTTCAATATACATTTTTCTGTTATTTAAACAAACTAATCATTTTTAGTTAAGCGTTTATCCAGTGCGGAAAAATAAAATTTATAACCGAGTAAATGGTGAACGTTTGTGTTAAAATGAAATTAAGATTCTAGTTATACATATAGCAAATTTCGTTACCATATTCATAAATAGGAGCCATATATATGGCAAAAACATAACATTACTTGTTATGATGAATATAAATATCTTATTACAAGGCTGTTCGTAGGAAATACCAGGAAATAACATTAACCTTTTTTTTATCGATTATCAAAAAATTTTACAATTATTATTTTATACATATGATTCTTTCTATTACTTCTTATTAGTTGTAATATCCCGAGACCTTCAAAATTATCAGAAATATTGCGATGAATTTTGAAGGTCGAGGAGTATTCGGCGGATTATTTTTTGTGACTGGATTTCAGTCAAACAGAGTGCGGTATTTGAGGTTACAGCTGAGCAGAGAGGAGAGACGAATATATTTTGATAGTGTTGACTGGCCTGATGTTTTTGATCATTTTATCAATACTTTCTAAACTCTCCTTCCCAAACCGACTCATTTTTTACCAATCTCAATTGATCAATTTTACACTTTTAACCTATTGAAATTTCGAACTGGTTATTCGAAACAAATGTATAGCGAGCATGGAATTTTCGAATGCAATTTCCAGAAGCTGCCGTGGAATTTCCAGTATAATTTTAAACAAATGACCATAGAACCCTTTGAATATCGCGCTCTGACTGGCTGAAATCCAGTCGCGAAAAATAATCATATTTTTTTATGTGTATAAATTTGATATGCTTAACAGTACAGAATCTACGAAACATTGAAGAATACTGAAATTTTTTTTTTCGGTACTGTAGCCGTAAAATCCGATTTTACGGCTTACTATTAAACCCGTAAAATTTCATTTTACGGATCGCGTGTAATATGAATCTGCGCTGTGAAAAACATAACCCACACGGACTAAGTAAACTTTATGCACTCGACTATACTTTACGCACGGAAAAGCCGTACGTAAACAATATTTCGGCACACGTATGTATGTGTAAAGTTCTTTACTGAATGTGTATGTATTTTTTGTTAATAAAAATTATTTTTTGTTCATCATAAATTTGTGAATTAATTTTCTTTACAATACATCGTAAAACTGGTATTGAATATTTACTTTGAGCCTGACCCCTAAGTCAGTGAAAGACGCTTTGGTAATTAAAATTCCGCATTGATTAAATCTACATAGGTATCATTGGTCCATTGAAATCTTTTACAAAGTTTGTCACCTGCAGATTATCCATCGGAAATTTTCATGATTTTAAGTCAACTTTCCTACTAGTTAGAAGTACGTTTTAATAATAATCGGTGCACAACTAACTTTAAATAAAACACAACCCCATAAATAAGCCAAGAAAACGAGTTCACCAACATATATTGTTGAATTCAAGTATAATGATTCATGCTATTCTATAATTCTTTGAACGCTTTTCTGTATCGTATGCGACATACTACGAAATTAAATGAAATTAAATAACAAGTAATAATACGCCACAAATTAGCAAAATTCAATATTTACGGATATATAAAAATATACAAAAATAGTATTTTTCGATAGAAGGGCGTAAAATGCGATTTTACGCACCGCTATTTAACATGCGATTGAATAAAACCGGTGCGAAAAATCAAAATTTCCGTAGGGGAAAGTGGGGAGTCTTGAAACACGGGGGTCGCGAAACACGGCCACAGATGTCGCTAGTTGTGATTTTCATAGGGTTTTCGTACTGGTAAACGTTTGTCTGCTTAATACATTGATTTTCTTGCAGCGTTTATACCAATAGCACACTGTTATTGTATCTTTCCAGACCGCGTGTTGAACATTTTGTGAAAAAAGTTTTTTTGAGCATTCGTGTTTGTGTCAGTTTGGAAACATTTTAAAGTGAATCGTAAATGTAAGTGCACATAAATTATTCAACAATTATTAGGCTATCGACGTCCAAGTGTAGTTTATTCGAAAACATTAAATGTGTTACTGACACGGTGGCAATTTTAAAAAAGTCGTGAATGGGGTGAAATGAAACACATCAAGTGGGGAGTTGTGAAACATGGCGAATATGCCACATGTGAACCTGACATTGTATTTTACATGCGTATTACGCATTACTTGTTAAAAATTGGAATGTTTAAGGAGGATACTGCTCGCAGAACCGTTTTTCATATATTTACATTTCATATACGGTGGAGTTACGATAACTCAAATTCTTGTTATTTTTTGTTGCGTATGGTTTGTACTATTTTCAATGGCTTGTTAAAAAACATGCAATGCCGAAAAATGTGTCAGCATTTTTGTCAGAATAAAGAATTTTCACTTAAAAATGAAATTTTCTGTGATTTTTGGCCGTGTTTCAAAACCCCCCATGATTTTTGAAAATTCCGAAAAGCTACTTTTTGGGCAAACAGCTATAAATTACTGATAACTTTGGATTTTATGCAAATCAACCTACCAGAAGTTGTATTTTAAGTTGCTCTAGAGATTGCAAAAAAAAATTCGAAAAAAATATTTTTTTTGACGTACTTTCGACCACCTGAAAAAGTGTGTTTCAAAACTCCCCACTCTCCCCTACTAAAATAGGTGCAGTTCTACTAGTAAAGGTAAAACACGCGAAATCAAATTTTACGGATGTAGTATGTCAAAATATATATCAGATATATCTTGTGATACAAATGAACTATATTTAGAATATATAATGAAATATACATATAAATTGTCCAAAAACATATATCTTAAAATAAATATCTGATATATTCGGGATATATCCAGATATATAGTACATATCTCAAGATATATCTTCAGAACATATTTTTTTCCATGACGGTAATTTCAATATGATAGGTATATGATCATGTGATGATCATGATAAAAGGGACCTGCTCATGACTTGTGATCAATAAAGACCGTGACATTCAATTATCCTATATTTTAGTTATTATTATCATCATTAATATCAATTGCGTTATCAAAGGTAAAAAAGAGATACTCAATTTATCGTCTATTTATACACCACTGTAAGAAAAACAAGTGATTATCTTTTATTATGATACTTACTTGTAATGCATTAACCCCAGAACTCCCATCCAATTTGTGCTTTTCAGCATTCGCGGCGGAACTAGGGTCTACGAGGGTTACGTCTAATGCACCTCTATTATGGTGCCATAATGTGGACTATCAATCATTGGACATATTATGATATGCAAGACCAGTGTTTTTACTTTGTAATTACGCGATTGCTACGTTCATAATATTGCAATTCATCTGAAAGAATAATCTCTACTGATTTATTTGGAACTTTTAAGTTTGACTTGTTCTTTTAGATTTTTGTCGTAATAATTATTGTATTTGGATTATATATAAAATATTTGGTGATTTAAAAGCACGATTATCTTGGAGTGCGCACTAATATAGGTATTCCAATTCATATCGACATAGTCCGTGAAATGATGAGAAGAGCACTAAGGGACTACTTTTCATTCACTTAGTAATGTTTCACAAATAATGGTAATGATTTGCAAAATCACAAAACTAACAAGTTTTTTCAACTAAACGCAAAAAAAATTATTTCTAAAAATGAATATCAATCTCTTTGAAAAAAGATATATCTTTTTGTTTCGTATTTTTATAATAGTCAAACTATATATAATGGTTTTAATCGTTTGTCTTTAATGCAATTGATTAGTTTAAAAGTGAATTAATTTTGTAATTTCACCTTATAGGAAATACTTTTTAACGAGAATACGACTTGACTAAAAAAATTATTTAAGTTGCCCCCCCCCCTTAAACACCAAACGTGTTCAATTTGCACATAGATTTTAACATCGCTTTATTTATGCAATAATTTTTGTTTTATAGACACATCCATTTCCGATTAGTTTAAATGTATGAAATAATTTATTTAATATTAATGACAGTGTATTGATATTTTTGGTAACAACATTAGGTATTGTTATAGATTTTCTAGATGACGGCTTATATTCATTTGTTGTAAAAGTGCATTCAATTTCGCTCTCCGGAGGCATTTGAAAATGCAAATCCATAATCAATCGGAAACACTTGTTTGATGAGACAGGAGATTGACAAAACCCGGTATCATAGTGAAAATTGTATTCTACAAAATATTTGACATTCTAGAGATTGCTACATAATTTATTTATTAACTCATAATCGACCCTAGTTTTCATCTTTTTAAAGTTTCTGTTAGTTGGCTGGAAAAGAATTGTCACTGTATTGGGGAATTATCGCTTGGTAATACATCTGCTGGCAGGGAATTAATCTAAACAATACTCGATATTGAGACGTCGCAAATAGTGATTACTGCATGTCGATTGGACAAAATAGCGGTAAGAAAAATAATCGTGTTTATCCCACTTTTTAACGGCAATACTATACATATTACGATTTGACATAACGCAAAACATTTTCGGCGTCCACTGAACTCCAGCTGGATTGCACTGTAACAACTTTTGGTTTTTGAGAGTGTATAAAAGAGTAAGCAATTAGTATCAGTAAGAATAATTTCTGTAAAATGTTGTTGTTCATAATTATTAAAAATAAGAGATCTCATACTTAAATTTCGTACTTCGATTTATCAGTGTCAATGTAAAATTCACACGAGCGTCTTGCTCATCAGTGAGTTCAAGGAGATGAGTATAATATCTTCGGTGAAAATGCTAGTGATTTTTCAACGTAAATGTAAAAGGTTATACCTTAAACATAAAATAAATTTTTCAAATTACGAAGAAGTGGCTAAATCGATTATCCGAGTCAGTAAGGTGTAATGAAGAACAGCAGATTTTGGTCCGTTCATATAGTCGACGTTTCGACAGCGTCGCTGTCATTATCAAGACTAACAAAAGTTGTTTTATTACATTTTAGAGATTACAATAAATTATAAAATAAAAAATAAATAAAAAATATACAGCATGTACAAAACACAGTACACAAATTTCGTAAAAAAAAATAAAAAACATAAGACACACTACCTATTTTTGCATAATTGAAATAAATTGAAAATTAGTGCACATGAGAAAATATTACTTATTGGCGTGATGTATAATGCCAAACTAACAACACTCAGTTCTATATTTATTCGTAGTTTGAATGTTACCATACGAAACTTTCATTGAAATTGTATGTTGTCGATGTCAATAACAACATATATCTAAGAAACGCTCGCTTTTAAATTTGAAAGTAGTACATCATAGGAATTATTTTATTTTAAAGTGTCTTCTTTTACATTGATGGAATATGGTTGTAATTTTATGTGAATCATCTCAGATATTAATCTCTTATACAAAGAAATCTCTTTATCGAAGATTTTCACATGTTTCCAATCAAAATCATGAAAAAGTTGTAGTCGATGTTCTGAAATTACACTTTTTGTTCTTGATGTTTGGTTAATATTGTTTTTATGTTCAGCAATCCTTGTTTTTAACATCCTCTTCGTTTCACCTACATACGAAGCTGTACAATTTTTACATTGTATTTTATACACTACGTTATTTTGTTCCATCAAAGGGTTTGACAACATACAATTTCAATGAAAGTTTCGTATGGTAACATTCAAACTACGAATAAATATAGAACTGAGTGTTGTTAGTTTGGCATTATACATCATGCCAATAAGTAATATTTTCTCATGTGCACTAATTTTCAACTTATTTCAATTATGCAAAAATAGGTAGTGTGTCTTATGTTTTTTATTTTTTTTTACGAAATTTGTGTACTGTGTTTTGTACATGCTGTATATTTTTTATTTATTTTTTATTTTATAATTTATTGTAATCTCTAAAATGTAATAAAACAACTTTTTTTAGTCTTGATGACAGCGACCGACGCTGTCGAAACGTCGACTATATGAACGGACCAAAATCTGCTGTTCTTCATTACACCTTACTGACTCGGATAATCGATTTAGCCACTTCTTCGTAATTTGAAATTTTACCGAGTGTTAAATTCCTTGAATTATATTTATAAATTTTTCATATCATATTTTACTTGTATTTATTATTAAAAATCAGGTATAATTCTATATTTCCTCACCTGAAGAAATGTGTTCTTATTCCACAACACGGATTTTGTATTCGTTCAAACTGTTTTTTTTTAAGTTTCATCGTAATATTTATAATGAATAAAAGCATAATTTCTTCTTGATCGCTTTATCAAATTAAATAGAACGACATATCTTCTGAGGACAGACAGTATAATTGCAGAATATGACCTTTCATTTGTCTTTTTTTTTTTGTAGAGTATGAGGCTGCATTTTTTTTCTGAACTAATTTTTGTGTTGTTTGTATCTGTAAATACGGTGATTTTTTGGTAGGATCCAGCAGACCTCAAATAGCGCATACGGATGAAAATGGAAGTGAGGCATGACAGGTTTAATTTAAATGCTAAAAATTATAGAAAAACTCATATTTTTTAGTTTAAACATTAAAATTGACCGTGTCACTAATGTTCATGATCATATTCGAGATCAGCCGCTCAAAATACGTTAAAAAAAACGTTACTTTCTTCGAAATGCACTGTGGGATTTAATCAGACGTATATAAAAAACTCTGATCACTGATAAGTGTTGTATAGTTAACTCTAGAGTATTTCGCTTGAATGGGCTATACAGATGGCACTATTCGCAAAATAAATTGAATTAAATATTAAAACTTTCTAACCTAGTACTGTCATTTTGACTGATCACGAATATATTTCAATCCGTCAAATATGTTTGGGACGATTATAAGGTCAGTCATTACAAATAAGTTTATTGTTTTAAAAAAATTCAATATGTCGGATCCAATAAATTAAATTAATTTTTCAAAAAGTCGTTCCCCATGTTGGATCCGATATATTAAAATTTTAAATCTATAACTTCAATTGCAATGAGTGACCTTAATCGTCCTAGATATCTTTGAGGGATTAAAATGTATTAATTACGCAGCCCCACAAAAAGAAAAACAAGGATCTGGAGGTCACACTATGGCTACAATATGTTTTTTGGATCGCTGAATCCGAATACGAAGCCCGTTTAACTCCATTACATCAGGTTTTAGACATGACCTCAAAAAACCTAAAAAAAATCATATAATTCGACATTAAAATTTTACAATACAGAATAATATGCGCTTGGAAGTTCATGCCTCGTTTCCATTATGTTTTTGGGGTCGCTCAAACCATATCCGAAGCCCATTCAGCGCGATCACATTAAATTCTTGACATAGCATAAAAAAAAATCTGAAAATCGACTTTAATATATGACAATAAAGGAAAATTTTGGCCTGGAACGCATACCATGCTCACTGCTGAGTCCTGGGTACTACTGCAAAGGATAGTGAATAGTTCTGTATAATACTGGGCTGTACTGACACTATTATGAAATAAAGAAAAATTGGTATAATTTAAAAAAAAACTTATAATTTTAAATTTGTTACCTAGTAATCTCTTAGTTCTCACAATCAGTTCTATATTTTTTTATTTCATGTACTACATAGGAATTTTGTTGAATCATTATTTGTAAAAAGTAAAATGGATATGAAAGCAAACGTACTCTGCACCTAATTTAGCGCGATAAAATACCGATAAGACACATAAGAAAGGATTCACATCAGACCGTCGTATGAGTTAATATTACCGAGTTCATGGAAAAATCCAGATCTGATGGAGTAGACTGTGCTTTGAATTCGGAGTCAGCGTCCTTAAAAATATACTGATTACATGATATCACTTCTAGGTATGAATTTTTCATTTATTTTAATATATTGGGGATGACTTATAGATTTTTTGAGGTTATTACAAAAATCTGACGTGATAGAGTTAATAGGACTCCAATAGAATCGACTACAAGAATAATTTTTAGCACTACCTACGAGTGGTCTTTCAATTCTTTCTATATGCTGCTAATCGTTTAAAATTGCACAATCCATGCAGAACATTTTAAAGGAGCTTCCAAGTTCAGACTGTCCATTGCATTACGGTATATTCCAATACATTCCAGTATATTCCCCAGAATATCAGTACATATTAGTGAATTCTAGTACTGTCCAGAACTGTCCGGCACATTCCAATACTGTCTGCGGTTTAAAATCGTTAAAAATTGTTGCTTCGCAATCGCCAATCGAATGATTTCCAGGTTAGAATTTTCTTTTATTTAACATTTCAGATTCGATTTTCAGGATTCTTTTTGAGGTTACGTCAAAAGACTGACCTGATGAGGTTGAATGGACTTCGAGTTCAATTTCAGTAACCCCGAAAACACAATGGTATGCCTTCCAGGCCAGAATTTTTCTATATTTTCATATTTTAAAGTAAATTTTTATATTCCTTTTGGAGGTTATGTCAAGAATCTAACGTAATGGGGCTGAATGGGCTTTGGATATAGTTTCAGCGATTTCAAAAACACGAAAAAAAAGAGGCATGGACTTCCAAGCCCAAATTATTCTTCATTTTAACATTTTAAGGCCGAATTATAGGTTTTTTGAGGTTATGTTCAAAACCAGACGTGATGGGGTTAAACGGACTTCGGATTCGGATTCAGTGACCCAAAAAACATATCGTAGACATAATCTGACCTCCAGATCCGTGTTTTTTGTGGGGTTGTGTAATTAATACATTTCAATCCGTCAAAGATATCTAAGACGATTAAGGTCACTCGTTAAATTGAGTTTATAAGTTTAAAAAAATGTAATATGTCGGATGCAATATGAGGAACGACTTTTTGAAAAATTAATTTAATTTATTGGATATGACCTATTGAACTTTTTAAATCCATAAACTTATTTGTAATGACTGACCTTATAAATTGTCCCAAACATATTCGACAGATTGAAATATATTCGTGATCAGTCAAAATGTGTAGAAAGTTTTAAAATTTAATTCAATTTATTTTGCGAATAGTGTCATCTGTAGAGCCCATTCAAGCGAAATACTCTAGAGTTAACTATACAATACTTATCAGTGATCAGAGTATCAGGATGTTTGAGGTTTTTTAGGTTATATCATAAACCTGACGTAATGGAGTTAAATGGACTTCAGATACGGAGTCAGCGACCAAAAAACCATATTATAGACATAGTCAGACCTCCAGATCCGGACTTTCTTTTTTCTTTGTGGAGCTGAGTTAGACGAATGGCAATAAGAGTATAAAAAATGTTAAAATGTAAGTTGATTTAATTTCTGCATAGCAGCGTCCGAATCAAGCTTAATATACTAGAAGTAGCTTATATTTTGTCCCTTCGAATCATACAACTCTTGTTTATGCGGTTAATACTTGGATAACTTTCCTAGTGAGAATCAAATCACCAAGCTTAGTTTCAAATATTAATTTTCCTAATTGGACAATTTTTTATTCCTGAGTCGAAAAGGAAAATGTTATTTTTTTCTTAAAATCTGCATCACTTCCCTATTTTCAATGATTCAAAAAGTACCTTAAATTGGGGTAAAGGTCATTCGATAACCTATTTTAAAATATTTAATTATCCTTTTTCTAGAGAGAAAAGTCGATGCACAATTGTTTTAGTTAGTAGGAATATCAAACTTTCATTTACATATTATTTGACTCAAATTCATTGACAAGTTTTAATAAAAACGTCGTTTATGTGTGACTGTATATTTAGCCTCTAAAGTAAGTAGTGTGAAAACAGCCCTTGTAAATAATTGTACAAATTTTCTTAAGTAAAATCAAACTGTGTATCGCATAGCCTATAACTCTAACCAAATTTACTGTAAAAAATGACCTCAATAAGATAATTAGATATCGCAAAATATCGGTTTCTCTAAAAATGTAACATTTGTAGGGAAAAGTCGGCCATGGGACGAATTTATGAAACAAAGACGGATTCTTCTAGATTGTTCAAATATTCAACGGAACAATTACAGAATGCAATACGGGAAGCAGAGAAACGTCAAAAATCAATATAATCAACATAATCAGCGGCATTGAAAACCCCCCAGTACCAATTTTCATGTAAATCTAACCAAATTTTAGATTTTGGCCCGGCCATATTTCATCCGCCATTTTGAATTACGAAAATCTGACGACATATTCTTAATCATCGGCCCCGAAAACCCCTAAGTACAGAGTATCATCGAAATCGAATAAAGCTTCGGATTCTCGTCTGCCATATTGGATCAGCCATTTTGAATTTTGTGATTTTGACAATATATTCGTAATTAGCGGCCTCGAAAACCCCCGAGTACAAAATTTCAATCCATCATTGAAATAGATACGTACATGAAGAACATTATTTACAGATGGGACACTGACAGTCCCACTATGCCTCAAAGGGTTAAAGAGTGGTTTTCACACTTAGAAATTTATGAGATGGCCATATTTTATTTCCGATAGTGTTAGAAAATTGTTTTCTCCGCATTTGGGGAAAAAGTCGGCGATGACAAAATAGTACATACCGTTAATTCTAAGAAGTAATTTTCTTTTCTATTACGTAGATCTTATAACAGAGTAGTTAGAGATTACATATTAAAAATGCCAATAATTATTTTAAGTTTTTTCCAGAGGATTTAAGCAAAAAACCATGAAAAATAGCCGACGTTACCCCAATTTACGGTACCAGAAATTTAATTTTGTTGACCCTTTAACCTCGACTTCTGGCACTGGCCATCATTTAATCAATACAAGAATTCCGAAATAACGAAACATAAATAGTGTTATTGCCACAAATGCTCCTTGATTAGGCATCGTTTAAAATCAAAATTTCAACCAGAGACGATAACAAATTAATTGCAACGATTAATCGGAAAAACGACCCAAGTCGTTTTTTTTATAGAAAGCTATTTCCGAGGTAACCGTAAGTCAGTCGACTACTCGAAGAATCAACGTGCCAGCGTAATCGTAGAAAAGGATAAATGCATATAAAAGAGAAGGATATTCCCGGTTAGAGTTCGCGCCCTCCTGGAAGGAAGAGGAAGAGTCGAGGGTGGAGTTATCGGAATCGCCGTGGGAGTGCGCTGGGGTCGCCAGCGCTGTGGAGAACAACTTTGGAGGTCTCAGTCTGCCGGAGTCGGTTCCGCGCGTCGGTTGCGCGAGTGTTTTGCGTGTCGTTGCGTCCGTCTTAACCAGACCGATCTCCATTTCGATTTTCAAAAATAATCGGCGCGAATTCGGGAGTGACCATTCCATAGTTTCCTTTCTTCTTTCGAAGAAAATTTTCGATTGTGCGCGACCAATTTGCACGGAATATACCTTAAGTGCTCCGAAATCGAAGTTATAAAGTGCCACACCGTTAGTTGGATTAATCGCATCGTACAATTTGGAGAGAATTGTTAAATAAATGTTGCAATTCCGACCAGGATAAAGGAAAAAAAAGTTGGGAGTAAAAGTGCCAGTGACAGGGCCGACTGGGCTGCCGAGGAAATTTTCAAATTTCCCGCGCCTTAGTGACGGTCATTTCTGTCCTAGGGGTGAAAAGAAGTGATTTTCGAGACGAAAAGTTCGCGTGTGTACGTTATCTGGACCGTTCCTGCACCTCCTACTCCGTTCTCGACCGCGACTTTACGGGAGAGGAACGGAGGCCCTTTTATGGAGGTAAGTGCTGATATTCCTGCATCCTCCCTCGGGAGGTTTCGCGACCTTCCCTTTGTTTTTCAAAGAGTTCGGTGTTTCGCCTTTCTTTATCGACGAAAGCGATTTTCCTCCACACCTTTTTCGCCGGCGTGTCATGTTTCTCCGAGGCTAAAACGCAATTTCGTTCTGCCTCGTATTTTCCTTCTTTTTTTTTTTCACGTGACCCTTTACTTTCGTTAAAGTAGCCATCTTCGCCCTTTCGTGGGTGACACTGTCACCTGGTGGAATTTTACGGACGAAAATTTTTTAGCGTTTAATTAAACTGTGGGCATTTCTGCATCCAGGCCACTGAAATAGAGTTATTTCGAAGCTTAAATCAAGACCAAGTTTTATACTTACACCGTGTGACATGGAGTGTTAATATATCGTAATTTCAGCTTCGACGTGAGAATTCCGCATAAGCGCTTGGTCCACGCTGCGTCACTCAAAAAGACAATACAAAGCAATTGCGACGTGAATTATTACTTTGAAATGTTTAACTATATACGTATTTAAAATTAAAAAAATTGTTAAGCTATTGTGTTGGTTTAAAGGTTCATAAATAATAAAAATATAACGGTACTGCGGGGAGAAAAAAGTTATTAAGCAAGACATAAAGGCAGTGTATGACTTCCTAGTAAAAATACCGTACATCGTCAAAAAAGTAAAAAAATGTTATTAGCTAGTAACAAAGATAATATTTATGTAAAGTGAGCGTAGTACATTTCGTCACAGTGACGTTATCAGCTATGAAGTATGTCATTAATTTTTAATAAACCAGTGGTGTGACTTATGTATTAATATTTTTCTGTCAAATGTTAGCAATTATTTGTAAAACAGTTTTATTAATTTTGTATGCATTCATCTTATATAGAAACAAACGAATTTTATGACACTCCTTGAGTCAATGGTCATGACATTACAATCACATTGAAGACGAATTACTTCTGAAGTTGTATCAAATTTTTCCCAAAGTGATGTGTCGGTATATTAAAATTTCAGCATCTTATGTGTGACAGTCATTGACGAACCTCCTTAACAAATATGTCACTTCCGGGTTTGTTATAATCGATTTGTTAAATTCTCAATTGGACATTGCTTCATAAACAGTATTTTGAAAGAACATCACCCGAAAAAGAAAAAGAGCATATCTTATTTAAATTCAGATGGAGACTTATTAGATATAATCCAAATCTAATTTGATGAATATTAGTCTATATTTCTCGAACTCAGAAAACTAAAAAGGAAGCTGTAACTGTCATAACTAGCAGTCTCTTAAATACAAAAATGTGTTGGTTACTATTCACATCAATTTTGTCACATATTGTTGTTATGCAGCTAAAAACAATTTTAAACATTTTTTCTTGATTTAACAATTCGCATAAATAATAAGATAATCTAATATTAATGCACGGAGAAAAAAAATCTCTGTCGTGTTTATAAATCTGTCACACTCAATAGGATTTGCTAACATTACAATTAGTTTTTCATAATTCGTAATTCTGCTCGAAATGCAAGTTATGTTTCGTTTACAGACAATACTTATTTATTACACTACACAAAAATCTTAGGAAATTGGACTACTGGGAATAGTCATGAACTGAAGATCACCAGCTTTACGACCGACTCTAAGTAATGAATGAAGCAACGAAAATAATTAGTTAAATGAAATTTAGATTGGCTTAATTTGAATAAATTTTCAATTTTCACTTTAAATTCGTATGTCTGACAAAAAACGCAGTTCCTTTTACTACTTACCACGCATCTATCTAGCAGTAGTCACGTGAATGTTTTTTTAGAAAAATCTGAAATTCAGATACCGTCTCATTGTTGAGGATCTAAATATAGATGGAGAAATCTCTCGTTCACTTTTTAGATTAGTACATTTTTCTAAACTCACAAAACTGAATAAGAACTTAGGACACTCATGAATTGTGACGGGTTATTAAACAAAAAAATTATTTCGTTAATATATAAAATATCTCTTATGTTTATGAAATTTCTAAAAATATATAACATGCAATTAATAGAAGGATAGTGTTTCTTTTATCAATAATTTTTGATTATTGCAACAGTACCCTATAGTGTTAGTTCTCTTCTAAAAATATATATTAGTAGGACTACAAATATTTATTAATTCAAACAAATCCTTTTTGCACAAAATATTTCTAATTTGATCTAGAACTTTCCTAGTTACATTTTTATTTAAGTTACATTTTCTCCAAAATATTATAATTTTCTGTCATCTGAAATATTATACAGTATATTTTCTTTCTGAAGAATAGTTATAAAAAAAATAAATCTCCTTTTTGCTCTACATAGAGTATATTGAAAAATGATAAGAATAAAAAAGAATTAAATGTTCAACGAAAAGTGTTTTTTCTGTTTTCGAGAAAATTATACTCACTGGCACAATATCAGTACAAACCTTAAAATAAATATTCACTTTCAATATGGCAATTTTCTTTAAAAACAATCACTGTTTTTTGTTAATTATATTACAAGCATATACCTTTTAAACAAAACATGATTTCTATTTAGTGCAATACCTTTTTAGATATATAGATATATTTTTAGGTACAAATTTAAAAAACATCGTTGATAAATCGCATAAATTATAATGTCCAATGGACAATGTTTTAATCTAGCTAGTAAATTTCTTACAGTGAAAATTCACTCTTTTCAAGAGAAAAATGGGTAGCTTGTAAGAAAGTCCAAGTTTATAGCACATTATATTACATGAATTTTCACTTTTTTAAAACAGGATTTACTCGTAATTATGAACCATTTACCCTTTACAGTCGGAATATTTAACGATTCTTGTAAAAGAGTGATTTTTCAGATTTTTAAGAAAAATTTGATTTACTTGAAAGTGTTTTATTCCATTAAAACGACAGATCACTCATGAAGATCATTGGGAAACTGTTATGAAAGAACAAACTATGTTTCCTGATCAGTTTGGCCGGTAGTGTATTGTTCAAGAAAAGTATAATTATGATTTATCATATTACATATATGAAAACTGTTATTAAGTCTTTATTTTGATGAATAGTTTTGTAATTTTGCTTAAATTTTCATGAGGCCTATAAATGTGTTGTAGGAAGAAGTGAATTTATACTCGTAATACTGCAATTCTAAACCAAATTTAAGACATTTTCCTATCTGACGAGTAAATAAAAATATTTTGTTAATAATAATCTTTCACATTGGAAAAACAAACACTATGATCCACCGACCCATTAAATTACCGTCTATCGACTAATATAGGTAGCTTCTAATTTTATTTTCACTATCAACGACTTCGAAAACTGTTCTGCTAAACATATTTTATTTTCTTAGATAGTTGATTATACAGTCCAATAAAAATTAGAGAATTGCTCGTTGCCCTATACATAAAACTCGATTGTGGTAGGATTTTTGCTCCAGAATCTCAATATGACTGCCAAGTTTTCCAATAGCCTATAGTTTTTCAGATTTTGTATTTAATTTGTTATGTCGTATGAGTGTTGGTACGTATTAGAACCGTTGTTAAACATTTTTTATTTCAAGTCATTATAATTATGTTAATACTGGCTGTCAAAATGTATGACCCGCTCACCAACACTATGCGACTATTCTGATGTCTCACATACTGATTGTAATTTTTTTTGCTGGGTTTTCCGTTTTTACAACCATATGTTTAATTTATTTATACTTTGTTATTTTAAAATTTAAGTTTATTATTGCTTATTTTCATGGAAGGAGAACAAAATTCTTATTTTGTAATTCATTTTGTAAAATGTCATAAATTGAAAATGGAACACGTCTAGATGCCGAAACATATGAATTAAAATCATGTTTTTATCAGAGAGACCGACTTTACCAAGAAAAGATTCTTACGGAATATTTTGTTTTAAAGAAAAATTTCCCTCATACATTGTAAGTGTCTATTCACATTTCACGAAAATGCTGTTATCCCACGAGTAAGAGATAATTCTGTTAGGATTCTTCCAGCAGAATCGAAATATGTAACGCTAAATATGGAATTGGATCTACTTTTTGCCTAAATTGAAGGTCAAAGGAGTACAAAATCGTGTTTTAGGATATTTTTTCTCGAAAATTAGCCAAGATGATAAATAGTTTGTGATTTCAAAAAGTTCGTCGGGTATATTGAATCCATCCTTTTATTGTTTTCTTGCTTGTAAAATATTTAACTTAACATCAAAAGTACTTAAATCTAACGAATTCGGTATCTCTTTTTCAAGTGTTACTTTGTACAAATTACGCTTTATTTAAACTTCTATCGTAAATATAAAAAAATAAGACACAAATTTGTTAATGGTTCATTATACATTTATCGCACTTTAAATAATCTATGATGTATAATTACACAGTCCAATAAAATAAGACCGACCTCCATGCCCAGAAATTGGACTATACATTTCTGAAGACCGCAGTATTCAGTAAGTTTTTCTAGCGGAAAAAATGTTTGGTTACAATTGGAAAAATCGGATTAAAGTGTTTTTCGCCAACTTTAAAATGACATTTTTCATCGAATTATCGAAGATTTTCTCAAGGTATAATAATCATGATTTTCACTAAAGTGGAGACTGATACGCCACAATTATGATTTTTATGTATTCAGTAACTATGTAAATGGATGAATATAACTAACACAATATGGTCGACACTGATATTGTCAAATTGCAAAAGTATTGTTCCGATACAAAAACTTATTGATAATGAAAAAGTATTTTTTGCACTTTTAGGTTATGATATCTCGAAATATTGACGTGATATAACCATTCTGTAGCTAGATTTGTATTCAGCGCAAAGAGAACATTCGTCAAATAGTCCGGTTTCTAGGCAGAAATTTTGGTCGCCTGTACAATCGTACACTCAACATTTGTATTTTTAAGTTACATGTATCAGTCGTCAATTTACAATAGAACACATCAACAGCTTATTTTATTTGCTTTGATTATTCCGTTGGGCGTGAAAACGAACGGCAAGTAAAACTTTGCTGAAGAAAATGACAAAGTGCGTTTTAATTAACCAGTTTAGTTTTTCTCGTGGAAATCACAGCTTCAGCCTTGTATCTCGTGAACTACATCTTACGGCTTCATATAAATGGTTCAGAAAATTATCATACGCGACCTGAGAAACGTGAGCTTCCTAGTACGGTGACTAACGTGTAGGAGTACAACTACGTTAATACCGAGCGTCTAATTCTTGGATCAAGGATCATACTCACGTCGGAGAACATAATGCTCTCATTTTAAACGCGTACACAGACGCAAATTAGATCTAAGTAAGGCTTGACACCAATAAATTCAATGAACAAAACTAGCTCATAATCCAACAATTATTCTCCTGATATAACTTATTCTTGTGCTATATACACATATGAGTTACAAAACTTATTTTATTCCTTTTAACCTAATCCTGAAATTATTAGTATTTAACAATGAAATAGTACATCGACATTTACGTTTAGCTGGTAGGAATGAAACTATTGTATATTTCATTTTGACGAATAATTATTGTTCAATTTTATTTATCGATTTTCTCGTAGAAGGTTTTCATTAACATTTCAAGATTTATGCCAAAATTATGCATAACCCAGAGATCTATACTAGAGACACGGCGACAGTTAACCAGTAATACGATGATCTTAATCACAATTATTAATAAAAATTCACTTCGATAATACCATAAGGTTCCAAGTACAGATTTTTAAAAAAATAATTCTACTAATAAAACCATGTTATTTTAAATAGTTTTATGCATGCTCTTTGTATTCATTTTGTTCATGTTTAATATAATATTATGCAACAAGTGCGTGTGCAAGCACGCATTCCAGTGCCATATTTTACGTATAGCTTTTTCGTGCGTGAAGTTTACTTCATGCACGAGTTTATTTTACTCACAGAAAAGACGTGCATAAAAGCATAAACAGTGAATGTGCGTATACTCGAGGTTTGTTAAACCATGGAATCTTAAATATTGTAAAATTTGTTTGAAAATGACTGTTGCTCACATTATGATAATTATCGAGTAATTCATAAAAGAAAATAAAGACGATTTTGAAAGTGAAAAGCATTTAATCCCTTTGTCAGTCTACTTATTGCGAAAATTGTAACCCAGGATAGAACATTTTTCTATAACGGCATATTCGAAACAATCTCAACATATTCTCATGCTGTCGGGTTGATGCTCGTAAATTACAAGTGTTTTCAACATGCTTCTGCAAAAAATACATTAATATATAGGACGATCTCATATAGGCGAGTAGTCTATTTTTCCAATGTTGTCATTATTGCTTTAAAATGTAGAAAATGTCTTCATTTTCCGAATATATTATGCCAATATCAAAATTTTCCAGGTAATGTTTCCCAGACTACTAATTTTTATTAAAAAAAATGTTGCTTATATGATATAACATTTTGGAACTATGAAACATGTAATCATCACATTATAAACAAATTATTTATATATAGAGTATACATAAATTATCTGTAATCTCTATAAATAATTTATATATAAAATTTGGCATATATGATCTAGATATAAACCATATGTAATTTAAATGGTTTATATATTATGATTTATTTTGTTTTATATATGAAAATGCGAATATACAAAATAATTATTGTCTTCTGGACCGACAATACTTCTGCAAAACGACCAGAATGATGACAGAATGAACATGTGCAAATCTCTATAACAAACAAACAATAAGAAAACACCAGGAAGTACATTACCGTTTTATGCCAAGTTTCATAATACCAAGTTTTATTATGAACTATTTAATGAGTTTTTCTGTTTTCAGTCAACAAACCCTAACACCCGAATTACGAACAATAAAGTTAAATTAAGCGCAAATATTTAAGTTTGGAACGTAAAATAAATGATAAAAATAAACTCGTTAAATAGTTGACAATAAAAATTTTTTAGTGTCTACTGAATTAGTCATTGTCAACAAAACCCGCATTCAAAAAACCAACAATCGAAAAGCCGACAGTCAGCGACACAAAAAATAGACACGGGGACAGATCTTTTAAAGTGTCGGTTTTCTGACTGTCTGCTTTTCGATTGTCGGTTTTTTGACCAGTCGGCTTTTTGATTTGTCGGTCTTTCGACCCGCCCCCTTCCTTATTAATGAAGCTAAAGAAGGATGTTTTATTTAACACATTTAATGAGGATTCTTCAGTTCATTGCATGAATTTCGTAATTTATAATCATTTAATACGTTTAAATTAAAAGCGATCTATTTATTATTCCTTTGTTGTTTATAATATTTTCCATTTTATCCCAATGAAGCAAGAATTGTAACTGTGGCCAGATAAGAAATGCCGACAGTAGCTGGGCGTTGTGTTTACTTGCAATCAGCCTACATCGTGGAATTTCCTGCTGAATAATTTAATTTAAAACATCCTTTCCCAACTTTAATGGCTCGTTGAGTCGGTACACATCATTACGTACACCTTTAAAATTGATTTTTGGTCTAATTGAGATATATTTCGATTTGAGGGAATAACTTTTTGTAATCATTAATTGTAGAAATTATAGAAAATTATAAAAAATAATTATAGAAAAGTGTAACTATTTTCAAGGGCATAACCAGTCACTCCATGTTAGGTCATGATAAAAATCGATGTCGATTTCAATTATAATGATTAAACAGATTTTAATGCAGTTTTTTAAGGTTTTAAATAAATATACGAAAGAGTCAGCTAGAATTTGGTGTATGATATTCATTATAAATTTATGGAAAAAAAGTGGCCAATGAGACCACTTAAAATACTAGAAACCGTTGACATCTTTGAAGATAAAAGAATTAGCACCATGCAAAGTTGTAGTTGCCAGGATGTTATTTTTATAATTCAATATTTTGAACTATGTCTTACAGTAGAATTTCTTTGAAATAAAATATAGGGCGTCTATTTTACTATTCAGAAATATTCAAAATAAGTATTTAGTTGTGAAATTATAGTACTTTTATAAGTGTAGTGAAATATGTAATACTTAAATATAGTATAGTAAAAATGATATAAATATCTCTAAACTTGAATTAACCAAAAACGACTTATCTACAGCGAAAAGTGGGTTACCATCAATTAGTTGGTAAGTTTTTTACTGACAAATAATACGAAAATTCTAATTCATTAGTAAAATTCTACTAATGTACAAGTAGATATTGATATTTTATTTCAGTAGTTTATAGAATTAGTAATAAAGTAGTAGGGTTTTACTTTTTTTTATCAAAAATGATTACTAATTCATTTGGTGACTCACTTTTCATTGTTTTATTGGTAGTTTTTAAATAATTCAGATTTAGAGAGTGCAATTTTTATTTGAAGTATTCGGATTAATGTCGTCAATTTCTCACCTATTTTCATGCACCTGTGTCATTTTGCCTAAACGTTACGTGATCTAACAAGGCCGAGGAATGAAGTGTGGGTTCAATTCCTTTTGGGGAAATTGTAATTTTATTTTTAATATTAAAATCTTGACAGAAATATGATTGTTTCCAATGTCTCTGTAATATTTCAAAGGAATAGTCTCAACGTTGGACATTTAATTCTTGAATAAAATATGTTATTTGGGTATATTTATGTATTTTTTAATCGTAAGTACGATTTATTTATTTCTTGACTCTTCTTGTACAAGTTCATACAGACTATTAGCCTAATCGAATATATCAAAATAACAATTGTTTACCTACCTTACATGAATTTTATGTACTTCTATTTTATATATCACGTAAAACATATACTGTTTTTTTTACGAGAAATGAGAAAAAAATATAAATTAAACAACCCAATTACCTTTAAAGCTTATACGATTATAATACAATTGTATCGCTTTTTACATAATTGTTTTATGCCAAATTTTGGTATGTTTGTACACTCCTTTGATGCACATTAAATCTTTGAGTAGTTAATTATTTGTATCTTTTCGTCTACCATAGAATTCTTGTGTTAGCCGCCTTATTATTCTTTCTATATGTTCAATATTCAATTCCTCGTGTATTTTTTTAACAGACATATATTTTGGATATTTTTCAACTAATCTAAGAAATTTATTTTGTATCATTTATAACATTTTATTATTTATATTCGATGTAAAACTCTGTACTATGTGCGCATATGTTATAGCGACCTAACAATAACTTTATATAATAAAAGTTTATTACATTTACTCAGTTTAGAGTTTTTGTTCATTATTGGATAGTTTGACCAAAGTTGCTGTAGTTTTGTCCACGTCGTTATTTAAATGATTTGTGAAAGTTAATTTAGAATCTTGTGCGTTACTCCCAAGTATTTATCATATTTTTACCAATCTATTTAGCAGTTTTTAATTACAGTCTTACAATTTTCATTCGGTCTTCTTTTCATAAACAATATTGCCTCAGTTTTACTTTCATTTACATTTATTTTTCATTTGTGAAAGTAATTTGTTGATGATTTCATTCCCTTGTTCAATATTTCAAATTTATATATGCATGGAAAAAAACAGGCTGAGTAGGATAACCAACAATGGATGTGTTATTTGGAAAACTGTTTAGTTGATTCGAATAACCCGTAGAATTAGATTGGACCTCCTAACTAAGTTATTGAGCTCTATATAAGAGTTTCGTATAGTGAACAATTCATTGACTATCGGAATCAATTCATTTTTCCTAGTGCTAAAGCACCAGGATTATATATTTAAATAACAGGAAGTAGTAAATGGAACAATCTCATTGTGTAGTTTACTAATTGTAAGTGAAATAATAAAATTATAAGCGTGTTTTATAAAAACTCGTTTTATAAAATGGTTCCATTATGCGTTTCTTTTCTTACAGTGTTTAAAAAAATCAGCAGAAGATTATTGTTCTAATATTTAAGCGACAAAAACAGAAAAACGTCAATGTCAAAACGAATGCTCTTGATGACATTATTTTCATAATAGCAGTGTAACCCTTTCTGTTTAAAAATTTATCGGCGGCGATTATCAGCGACATAATATTATGTTCAAGGCAGTCGTGACAATCAAGTTTAACACCGGTATATTTATTCAATGCAATGTTTATAATTGTAAAGCAACCGTAAAATACAATTTTCATGTTACAGAGATTGTTTATTAATATTTAATTTTGAACTATTAAGATTCTATTTTTTTTTTTAGTGAACTAAAACTCAACAAAAGGTGATCAGTTTTGTAGAAAAATCGAAGAGGGCTGGAGATTTTTTTTCTAGATCTACGAGGTGTTCCATTGATCAAATTTAGCGAGAAACCAACAAATGTATTAAGGTTCTTCAGGATTTTTATGTTATCTAATTGAGTTAAATTAAATATTAAAGTTTCTACTCTGAGCTGCATTTGATCTCTCTTGCTCTTTCTCTGTCCATGGTGCACGATCATTTGACTGCAATTACAATTATGAAACGTACAAAAATATTGAACAGTTGATACCTACATTCGACATGAAAAAAAAAAAATCACTTCATGAACATGAAATTAATTTGTCACAATATGAGCACAACGTGCGTAAAAAAATACACTGTGACGACCTAAGACATGCATTCTAATATTTTAATTTTTTCGTTAAATCACTAGATAAGGTTCAAATAATCACTTGGCTTTCATTCTCTCGAGTATAGTCCTTATTTTTTAAAATAATGAAAATGGTCGAAAAAATAGTACAAAATTGTCATTGTTTGCGCCACTCATAATTAAAATGCATTTTATCAAAAAAGTGAAAATTCAAAGTTTGGAAGATTTAATACTGAAATCTAAGAGTTACTGCGAATGAAGGGTGCGCTTAATTTTATGATTATTATTATTATTATTTAATATACAACAATGAATTTGAGCCGAAAAGTTAGCGAATGTCGTCAACTGTAATTATACTCATGTTTATTACTTTTATGAATTACTATTACTAATTTGATTATATCGGTTTAAAATACCAAAAGCGATCATCTAGAATAATTATCTAGATCATCTGATCATCTGAGTATCTAGAAATATCCAATGAATCGTGTTTTTTGCAAAAAAGTTTTTGACTGTTTTGACCATTAATATAATTATTACAGTTTTAACCTTAACAAACGTGCTTTTTAATATATCGTTATTTAAAATAAATACTCCTGGTGGAAATTTTAATTTACTCGAAATTCGCTTGACTCCTGAAGCTTTCGAAACTGTCCATGCATGATACGAAACTCCCACAAACTGGCTCGTTTTCGCGACCACAAACGTACAGTTCTCGGCAATAATACACCACGTCACTTATAAATCAATTAGAATATGTAATTTGGAGAATTTATATGTTCGTGAAATTGTGTTAAAAGTTCCACGCGTTTTCTGAGTTGCGTATTTTCGTGACCGAGCAGCTGCGGTCGAGGAAACGTTCTAATTTGTGGAAGGATTCATGCTTTATTCGCTGAAATAATTTATTTATTCGTTTTTTATTTCTATTTTTGTTTTTTACAGTAGAGTTACCTGTATCGAAATTTCTCACAAATGTTATATAATTTAAAATTTATTTTATTATTCGATAACGATAACATATGCCACGATGCCAAGATTAAATAGTGCAGTGAAGAAAGTGTATTTTATTTGTTAACCCATTAACGCCCAAAGGACAGTTTTTTTTTTGCTTCAATGTCAAACGAGTTCTTCGTGATAAAGTCCGCAATTAAAAAAATTTAAAGGTACATTTTCTACTATTTTCAAGGTCGCGCTTCAAGATTCCGAGGTAGAAATTGAGTTTCAGTCATCAGGAATTTCAATATGGCAGCAAATCATAAAAAAATGCCATAATCTCAATTTTGGGATTCTAAACATATACAAGGTGATCAAAGTATTTGTGTTAAGAAAAGAGTTTAGTTTTATACTCAGAATTATTGTAATGACCTCAAAATGGTGTCCTTAATGAAAATTTCCTTGGAAATTTTCTGAACGCTCCAACTAACAAAACATGAGGTTTAAAAAAAAATACTAAATGAACATTTTTAGAATTTACTAAGAAATATAGTGGAGTTTTTTCAGATTTCTTTGATGATATTTTGAGAAATTTTTATTTTAATTTTTTAAAGATATGTTTCTATTATTAAACAAGATTTTTGTGTAAGAAATGAATAATATAAGTAACTGTTGTCAATTTTGAATTGCAACTTAAATAGATATTTCCCTTCTAAAAGTCTGAATATCTTCGTCCATATTGTTATCTGGTTTTGTCAAAAATATTTCTAAAACTGTTAATAATACTAGAAACTTTATTTAGTTTAATATCCTCTTATATCTCTAAAAGATCTAATACAAACTTTGTTCTTTCTTTATTGCGACGTTGGCATTTGCAAAAAATAATTTCCACTTTCATTTCATAATCGTACTAAGATATATATTATTTTATAATAATTTTCATGGCTTTGCTGTTATAATTTGTCAAATTTAATTTGATGTTTGTTAATTATAATCTCGATTTCCTCAACATATTTTAGTTTTTCCGTCATTGCATTTAAATTGTTGTTAAGACATGAACAATCCACACGGCGATGGGCTTGTGGAAAGATAGGTTAACATTCGCAGAGTGAGTAAATACGTCAGTAATTACATTAAAGCACACGTTAAGTTATAAAACACTTTTTCCCAATTATTTTAGTTAATATGATGTATCATGAAATACATAATCATAATTTTCTCTGAATTATAGATTCATTATTTCATTTAACATAAAATGACTGCGCTAATCACTAAAAAATTATTATTTACAATTAATGGTAATTCCGAAATAATATGAGCCATTATTGTTTATTACTACATATATTATGTAATGTCGAAATTGAACAATAAATTTGCAATTATTGTAATCTGATTATGCAATGCTTCAAGCAGTACACATAACATAGTTCGGAATATATAATTAATTTTGAACAAATTTACATTCTTTACAATGTTTATTGCATTTTTGTAAAACTAAATTAATCGTATGTTGACTATAATTGTTATTATTTTTATGACTTATTCAATGAATTGTATCAGAATAGAACTAATCAGATTATTTAAGACTCAATAAGTTTTTAACTGTTCTGAATGTTACCGAACTAAACAAAGAGATAAAGTAAAATACGTATATTTGGTTCTTTACATTTACATATATATATCCTCAAAATAGTATAACTCTAACGATTTCCGTAAGTACAATAATCAATAATAAATTAATTCTGCTTTTTTTTTTATTTTAAAGATAATTATTTTAAAAATGTTTTTATTCAAATTGAAGAGAATTCCTGGAACTTTTAACATAAAAATGTAAAGGCGTACATAACCAAAACTTCTTTATGAATAGTTCATTTAAGAAAGCAATAAGATTCATAAGTAGTTCATTTTACAAATTCTTTAAAAAAAGCAGATTAAAATAAAAATGATAATATGTTTTGTCATCTTTACTTGTGACCATTAGATGGTGTACCAATAGTAAAGTAAAGAAATGCAAGTTCTAAATGCATACCGATTTTGTTATCTACCATGAAGTAAATTGAATTTCGTTGTAAATTGCCTTACTTATTGAGGATATTTTTGCTCTAAATAAACAGCAATAAAACAGGTGTAACTAATAACGAATACACAATAGTGTTTTGTGGAAGGGATAATGAGAGAATATGCATTTTATTTTTTTAATAGTAGAGTTATAAAGTAATGTCTTGAATGCCGAACGATTTATTTGATCGATATTTTAAAATATAATCTTTAGAAAAGGCAATAAATAAATTAAGATTTCTTCAATCCTAAGTTATTTCCCTTGATGTAGATCTATATAAATCTATATGCACATAGATTCACCCTTCGAAAATTGCCATTTACCATTGGTTACTTAAAACACCCTTCTTTTTCAGATAAGTAAAGCCTTATTTCTTTCTACGATGGTTGTAACGACCTTGACAGCTGACGTATACCGTAGTTTGACCTGTCTCGGACCTCCAGTAATATACGTACCAGATGCCGAATATTTGCTCGAAGGATCACAAAGGCTGAGATTTGTTGCCCGACATCTATTTGGGTCAAACAATTTGAATTACACCAATTCGTTGAAAATTGTATGCATACAAAGAAATAGCTGTGTCTTATTCATTACGGAATTGTTTGACTCTAAAAAACAGCAATAAAACAGGTGTAACTAATATCGAACACAAAATATTTTTTGCACGTGGAGTAATATGGGAGAATTTCATATATTACCATCGAATTATCGACCATGTTCAAAGTGAATAATTTACTATGCCGCTTGATTGCATCTTTTTCGAAATTCCTATTATATATGATGCTGAGTAATAGTGTTCTTTTTATTATTCAGGGTATTGTATTGAGTATTTTTGTATGATTCCAGTCAAAATTGATTATAGAAAATTTAACATAACTTTTTATCATGGTTTAACAATTTGTTATTACAGTCACCTAGTAATACAACGTTAAAAAATTGATTTTCATCATATGGGGTTGTAAAATTCATACCCCAGTAGGGAGTAAACTCTCATTTTATTCTATTTTATTGGAAAACTCATATTTTAAACCCTCTCAAGTCTCAAGTCTCCATTTTAAATTTGGTTATACATATATATAATGGGCACTAAAGTAGCTGATGTAGTGCATTAGTCAAAATCAGTAAAAACAGACAAAAGAGATCAGACACTTCGAGAATTGATTTTTCAAAGTTGCCTTGCCATATACTATAAGAGATAACCAAATATTACTCATTATCAGAATTCTTGTTCTTCTATTTTGACTATGATCAAAATATTTATAAATTTGATATGCTAATATTGTTTTTGTAGATTTCTGACCTATTAGACACCTGGTTCGGAAAAGATCTTTGACAATTTGTGGTTTTTTCCTACTTTCGGCAGCTTTTAATTTACTTGAACGTCCCACTCTAAATGAGAAAATAAAATTCAAAAATAAAATTTATTCTAAACGTTGATTTTTCTAAAATATTTAATCGAAGAAGATACATTTAAAAGATTAAATTGAATATCTCTGGTGATGTGTTGGTCATATTGAACTCTGTACTTATCTATTCAATGATCGCAAATTAGATTAAATATTTAACCTATCTCAAGCAACTGTTAATAAACATATTCATCTTATCTTATCTCCAATAATGCAGAACAATTTATGTAATATTATGTGGAAATAATTAGGTTAATCCCTAGAGGAAACTGCAGTTCCCATTATCAGAAATTTACTTTAAACTTGAGTAAAATACAGTTCCAACTATATTTTATTGTAATGCCTACTGACGAATTTATTGTTAATAATACAAGAATGTATAATTTCAAAGTAAATTGCACTTTTTAAAAATGATTAAGCTAATTATTACCGAAAGTTACGTTCACTAGATAATATGGTAAAGATAACTAGTCTATAGTTATATTTTAAATCTAAGTCACAGTGTCGAATACGAATGCTAAAAATTATGACTACATTTAGTTGTAGATTACCTTTATAATTGACTGACCGGTACAATTTATTTTATTGTTATTACATAACTAACCGTACTGAGGTCCCACATTATTATGAAGTAAATCTTGTGTATTTAGATATTCTAGAAATTCACTTTCAACAACCTTACACGACAGGAATCGTTCATTTTTTTCCCAACGTCCCAAAAATTTTAACTGTAATGCCAAATGATAAAAATTTGAATGATAATTAAAAAAACGTCTGTTTTTGTTAAAAATATACGTAATATTTTCGCAAAAACGAAATATCCTTCTAAACGGACGAGAATTACGTAACCTACTTTATAATTGTCACTTAGAACCGAAACTTGTTTTATTTCTTTATGTGAACGATTAAATGGTTTTTTGTTCTCATCAGGATCAACTGACATTTGGGACGTTTTATGTTCTTTAAAAGTTATTTCTTCAGTAAATACGGTTCTATTTAGGAAAACATTGGCTAAATTTAGTTGAACTTTTACTGCTGCCGCTAGATATCATCCTGCAATATATCGACACTTTTATTTTCAGTCATGTGAAAATTACTTAATTTATACCAGACCGAGTTTTCCTTAATTCCTGTTATCGATGGATTAGTTTTAGCAACATCTAAATCGTAATTTGTAGCGTTCCGAGTAAATGATCTACTTGATAATGTTATGATTATGATTCAACTGTAGAAAGTTTAAAAAGGCGCAAAAATAATTTGATGAAAACTTGCAGCATAACCTAAAATAGAATTTACGCAATATTTTAGCGTCTTTTGAATGTGTGAATTTTAAAAGATGTATATTCTCTAATTTTGATGAAAACCAAGCAGCAAACATGCAATAGCTGACTGAAAAATAGTTGTGACCATATTTAACTCCAGTTTATGGTAAGATTTACAAGGAATATTATGTTACATTTACTACATTAATTCATGTTCATGTAATCAGTAAAGTTAAAGTGGTTCTCTTTAACAATATTGTGGAGGTAGTGTTTTACTGCATTAATATATAATGTTAATATTATTAATATCAGATTTACCATAATATACCGTCAAGGTTACTATCATTTTTGTACTATTCAAAATAATTACGGTTACCGGCAAGTTTTCTCTCAGTTATACTATGCATTTCTATTAGCAGTTCTTTTCTTGCCTGGTGTTATTGTTTAGTCGATCCAAAGTCGGATACAATACTCACGCCTTAATAAAAATAGTATAAAAAAAAATTATAAAAAATGTTAGAAAATCATAATAAAATCGTAAGTCAAACGCAATAGAATAAATTCACTCTTTATACAGTGAAAATATAGTCGCTGTTGTGAAATAGCAAATTCAAAGTCTTAACGAGTGAATTTTCATTATTTATGGATTTAAAACTCACTGCGTCTATGGAACGAAAAGCTACTCATAAATATTGAGAATTAAAAAGAAACAACTACATCAAATACGGATTACCGTATTATGTACATTGAAATTATTAAATGTTATACATATTAATAAATACATTTTTCATGAAATTTCGAAAATCATTGCCACGTTAATTTATGTATACTGAAATGACAGGACTAGAATGATATATATGTAAATTAAGTAATTTCGGAAATGTTCCCACCGATTTTATTCATTAATATTATGTTTAAAATGTAATATTATTATTTCGAAGCATTTTATTTGCAATCTGTCATTTGAACGGCGTATTTCCAACATTTCACCAATATTATAAATACGAAAGCACTTATTGGAATTAAAATATTCTGAAAATATCTCATATGTTTGATTCTGTTACATACACATACATATGCCGAAAACAGGTGTGTAGAAAAACATGTAAAATGCTTTTAGGAAGCACAGTAATTGATTGATAGTATTAGTAAAATGAAAATGGACTATTTTTCCGGAAAAATAATTGAATCGTGCAAAATTCATATGGAATAACGTCAACTTATAAATTATTCTTGGCTTACTGACCTAGTTAAAAACATTTAAAAATAAACAAATTTTATTGAATCGCTAAAGATGCAAAAAGTTGATTTTTGTTTTATTTTAGTTTCTACCATGAACTAAAAAAGATGAAATTTAATCATTTCCAATTACTTATTCTGTAAAACTAATCTGTACTTATAGTAATCAATAGAAATAGTATTTTTATAATTTACTTTTAAATGCATTGTTATTGATTCACAATTTTTACGTCAGTTTTCAAAACGTACTTCAATATCAATAAATGTTTTGGCCTCACATATAAAGTATTTTTCTACTTAGAAAGGAACACAGATTTGTGTGTATATCTAATGTAAGTCCAGAAGTGTACTCTAATTAATCACTCGATGTCTATGTAGTCTTTTTATTTACATATTGCTTTAAAATAAGTCACATTATTAATCAACACTACTTTTTATTCGTAAAGACCTGAATAGTATTTGTATCACGTAGAATTCATGATCAGTCCATTAAAAATATTACAAATAATCAGATTGTAATATATATTATCTATTCATCTTATAATTAAGATTCAATATTTTAACTTTACTGCTTACATTATGACCTTGCAATACAATACTACTTCGTCTAATTTAAAACATTTTCCGTTTAATATTTTATGCGACAAATCAATATTTAGGTATTGGTCACATTTTACGTGTTTACTCGTCACCTTAAAATATGTCAACCAGTATTTATCTGCATAAAAACATGATTAATATTATACGATGTTGTTGACTATCAGTATTAAAAATGTCTAAAATAAACAAAAAGTTAAAATATATCTTAACAATCTTAAACTTATTAAATTTGGAAAAATAGTTTAACATGTTTAAATTTATATTTCTATAATTTCTAGATTATATCGATTTTTAGCACCTTGTAATATACAATTATTGAAACGAAAATATATTTTCTACGCTTTAAGAATCATTAACAGAATTTTATGCAACTCAGCACCCCGTTTAAATGAATGAGAAATACATTATATTCAATAAAATTCTGAAAAATGATCGATTAGAAACATTTATTCTGATCTCTTGCCTTCATTCATTATATTTTATACTCAGAATATTTGAAGAACTCATCGAAGATTTTAAATAAACCTTCCACTACTTTCTTCGACAAATGAATGATGGCACAGTATTAAAGATACTCGTTTAAGTTATTTAAATTGCTCTTTTAACTGAAATGAAATTTACCGGCATGACTTATTTCGCAATCTATACAGATTTTCTTTTATTTTTAACTTTTATTTGTTCCATACATGGCTTCCATAATGGAGTTTCGTTGTAAGCTACCTCGCATTGATCGGTTCGTGTAACCAGTTATTGCAACATAGACTTATTTTTATAAGGAATGGCAATAAAAAAATAATATTTAGCAGTCGATCCGCGATTACATTTGTGATTTTTCTTTCTGAGATTTATAATGAATAGAAACGCAGTATAGACAATCTGAGTTTCCTAACTTACATCATCCTAAATAAGGAATGCTATCGTATTTCAAAATATATTGATAAATATTAAAATAAAGCTATGTTGGTGACGATTGAGCATTTAAGTTTATCATTTCCTTTTTTACGTCAATTATTTTATTACTATTTACCAGTTTCATTTCACCAAATTAATCCATGCAAGTTTCGTCCCAAAAATTCCTTCATTACAAACGGTTGTGTGTGTATTGCTGATTAGTCGCTAATCCACTGCTCATCATTTTGTGCTACAAATTCAAAAATATTCACATTCATTTCATTACCTACTATGTTACATAAAAAAGTATTCATTTCGTTAAATGAAATTAATAACAATTGTGTTAGTTACCAACTCGCTGTAGAAAGAAAGTGGCAAGGGAAGGGGCGCAACCATTGACCTACAAACAACCAATTAAACAGTGATTTGAGGATCATACATAAAATCCTCGCATGTCTGTTGAGATTATATGTTAATTTATTCTTCTACTGGTTGGATGGTGTTTTGTTCCGGACCCGATAATGGACTCATCAATGGGACTAATGAATGGGTCCTGACTCAGGCACTAATCACTAATGCTAAATTCATATGATTTTATGAAGTAATACCTGATTGATTTCTTTAATAGTAGTTCCTTCGATAGCAGTTTCTTCGTTTTATCGGTCATTTATGAAGGATGATGAAGGATGGTAAAATAAAAATCAGATTCTTATTAAATATCGTTTATTTCGTTACATTTGTACCTCTTGTGAATCTTCTTCAGGATTAATAAAAATTTGATTATAAGCATCTATGTATACAATCGAAAGAAAGGTGCTAAAGCTCAAAAAACTCAAAAAAGGAGAACCAGGGGAAAACCTTTCCTTCCCACTTTGCAGAATTTCTGAACAGTTTCCTTTTTCGCAAAGTTCAATCTGAATGACATTAAAAAGTTAAAAAAAACAACTCGTGATCATGATTCGGCAGAAAGACATTTACAATTTTGCAAAATAAATGTGCAAAATAAAAACAACATTTTTTAAAAGTATTCTTTAAGGGTCCTGTCGTTGTTAAAAAGGCGAGGAAACTTTGCGCCATAACCATTAATTTTTTGGACTTTTGTAAAGAATTTCTTTATGGGTGAAGTAATATACTTAGGGTTCATTGCTTATAAATAGGAAAAATCAAATTTGGTAGTTTGACCTCAAATTTGGAAGTGTTTGATTTTCCTTTGCAAGCGACAAATCCTCACTGTCTTACTTCAGTAATGTTGAAAGAAGAATCAAAATATTGAACGTTTATAACGCAAAGTTTCCCCACATTTTGAAAACTTTGGATTGAACGTCGGTCCTTAAGGTACAAAAATCTTTGCCATATTGACGCATTACATAAAAACGTATATCGCTGCAGAATAGATAAATCTTTCTTTGTGGACACGAAAGGATAATTAACACTGTTTTAAGTTACTCTTACTACTACATTTTAAATGCATAGCTAAAAAACTAGAAATCATAAGACTGTAGTATTTACTTTGGATTGGTCATTAAAAATATTTCTTAAAAAATTTCTTCGTAATAAAATTAAATGTATCGAAAACAACGCTTAAATGCATCTACAGAATTGTTCAAATCTGGTGACCTTCGAAGGGATTGACTATGAAAATATTGCTAATTTTTTATGACAATTGCATACACGATTAGTGCTACGGTGACTACAATACCTATTTTGGCGATGTCAAGGTTTTGTTAGAACTCTCGATTTTCTCTATTTCTGAAATAAGTTAGAAAGATTTGTGTTGTGCATAACTGGCATATATGTCTAAAAAAGGAATCTTCGGAAAATCAGTTTAAAAAGATTCAATTGTTCTATTTTGACGAATTTTCACCTTATGCGCATTCATACGACAATAGAAATGAAAATACAAAAAATCTAGAATGAATTTGATCACGAGTTAGTTAGGCAATAATAAAGAAATGACAAGGGAAGTCACCATAAGCACGGACGCATCCTCAACATTTTGAAGTATTTTTTTCTGCCTTCTTGGCCTCATTTTCTTCCTTTATTCCTCATTTTCACACTATCCAATCTGCGACCTAGATATAAAATTGAAACCACAACATACTGTAAAACTTTATAAGTTTACAAAACAGAAATGATTTGAATTAAACATATTAGAAAATTTTGATAACTATTACTGAAGAACCACAAAACATTATGAAACAATTCTTAATATAAAACCAATGGTTAATGATCAGCTTCAGCAATCCTGTTAAGATTCACGCATTAGTATTAAAACTTTCTGATAGCGTCTATCTCATCAGAATTTGTCGATAATTTTCAGACACAATATCTTTTTCCGTGTATATTTTTAAATCAACGCTGTGCACTCTACATTTCTTAAAGTGACAGTTGAGCCACTCCAAAGTGAAAATTTCACCTTACTAATAGTGGATGGAAATCGTCCACTCTAATAATGTGAAATTTCCACTTTAGAAATAGTGAAAAAGTCACCTTTAGCAGAGAGTGGCTCAATTTTCACTTTAAGAAATTTAGAGTGTGTAATGTTTCTAAAGTCAACATTTTTTATATTCGAAATTTCAAAGATATATTTATTGAATGCTATTATGTGCACTTCTGTTCTCCATCGTAACATTTTTAAGAAACAAAAATAATAATAAAAAATCAATTTTGTATATGTTTTTTTTTATCACTGCATTTATTTTTATTGTTACATTAGTAATCAGGGTCCACTTCATAAAGTCAGCTCTCTAGATTAGCTTGAATATCTCCTTTGTATTTTTTAATGACGTTTTAGTGCGCTTACGATAGCAGTTGGACATATTTCCCTCTGACTTAACGTAAGCATACATAAATGCAATCTTTATTCAGGTCAATTTTATGTCCCTGATGTATATAACAATAAATCTAATTGTTTTGCTGTTAAATAAAGTAACAAAAATTGAACAATAAAATACTAACAATAATTATTAATTCGATTCTCTATTCTACTACTTAAGTTTTGAATAACAATCTAAAATATGAATGTTGTAATTCGAAATCAGAATTACTACTAATCAGCTATTAGTGTAAAAATATGTTTAAAATAAATAATGGATCAATAGGATAATCTATAAGAAATTATGGATATGTAGTAGTCTATGACATGACATTGAAGTTTAATCAGTACGTCAACTTATTCACCTGGTTCTACAAATAAAATTGTGAATTTCTAATTTTCTCTGTGATGAGTATATTTTGAAAATTAGATCTTTATTCCACCTATGATAGATATATATGAAACGTTTTTATTAACGATAGCTATAATTTATAGTAATAAGAATTTAACAATACATTTTATTGTTGAGTGTGGCATTCCATAAGTGGTGGCATGAAATAATTATTTTGTACAGACAGATTATAGATCTAAATATAATGCATGAATTTTATTGATTTAACTACTTTAATTGAAGCAAGTTATTTAACGGTATTTTTAAGTATCCGACTGAGAAAAGTGCAATCATTACCATTTATAATTCGATGTAGCAAATTCATCGCATAACTTACTCACACTAGAAGTGTTATTATCATAAACTGTATAAATACAAATATTTATTAATTCCAACACGTAGTGCATTCATATTATTTTTTAATATTGTTTCGATATTTAACAAAATTTTAATCATTATTTAATAGACCAAACGAAGCAAAGAAATTAGCTTCTGAACGAAGTCTTTATCGATAAGAATTACACATGTTCAAAAGTTATTATACTATTAATAAAATCCAGACCGCGAACAGGGAAAACACATCACGAAACAAAGGAAAACTTTCCTCACACGTTGAAGATAGATGCGGTATGAAGAATTAATATCACGCAGACCTCTCAACAATTATTTCCGACCATTCTGTCCCGTTGCATATTTTATAACAAAGTTACAGATCTTCATCGTCGACTGAAAAATAAGTATGCACAATTAGTAAAAATCAACTGTCAAAATTATTTAATATATCTAATTAGTGTATATATTAACTAAAGTCAGGTTGTTAAATTACAGAACAATTTTGTTTATTTTTTACGATTATATGGGAAACCAAATCGAATTAATTTTGTAACCATAAAGCTATTATGGTATCTCTAAAAGTAGTTCTTTTATTTTATGATTTTATCGCATTCAGAGCTACACATAACGTGCTTTTTTATGCAATTCAGTATGCATTACTAGTCGATCGTAAATTTTTTAGTAACAATTTTATTACTAGCACTGTAAACTGAAATGGCTTGTTTTTCGTTCCATTAATTTGTAATGCAGATGCTCATACATAACGTAGTTACATAAGTGTAGGTGCGTATTCCAATGATAAATATCTAACAGACTAAAGAATTGTAATTAAATTATAATTAAACATGAGAATCTGTCATTCTAGTACCACTATTGCGCTGTCGTGTCGTAAAATATAAACAAAGCATGAAAATATGTTCACTTAAGCGAATACAGAAACTGGTATATGGTAGCCGACTAAAACAGTCAATGTAAACCATATTTTTTAGTACGATTTTAGTTTCATGTAAATAATCTAATGCTGCTAGATCTGCATATTGGTCATGTGCTTACTATGGATTTAAAAGGTTCTCATAGAGAAAAGTTAATTTACTTCTTTAATATTTTATACCAAATCTTGCTTATTCTAAATATAATCTATATCCACTATATATAATTTAATTTTGCTACTGTATACTACTCGGAGTACCTGGAAACTAGTTAACAATATTTAAGATTAAAATATTTAAAATTTCATGATAATTTTGTTTAAGTCATTAACAACCAAAGTGCACTTTTCACATGGTGCAACTTCTATGCCGTAAAACATTGCAAAGAAGACGGACAAAAAAATTGAAAAGTATCTTGTCGACTATGTTCATGGGTGCTCCTTAGAATGGAGCTGCTAAAATTGACAAAACAACTAACCTCACTTTAATATTGGCGGATTTATGTTAAAAACCAAACACAAATTTATAGTCGATGAAATTGAGTTATTTTTTAAATTTTCGCCTGCCATTTTAATTTCAAAATTCTGATCACATTGTCAAACTCAGCGATCCGGAAAATCTCAAGGCAAAATAAAAATTGAAGGAATTCGCATGTAAGATAAGAATTTACGCAAAAAATTGTTAAATACGTTATTGAAATAAATTATAATTGCAAAACCGAGGTCGGAATTGGATTCAAAAACTACGTAAACACTATAACGATATTTATTTCCTCTATAAATATTATACAATCCTCGGACAAACATATTTTGAATTTTGCAAAAAAATGTCTCACGAAATAAACTTCGAGTAGATTTTATTAATTTAAAATTTTCTACTTGAGAACGGGATTTTTGACGACGGGAAAATGCATAAAAAGTGCACAAAATGTTTGTACTTTAATGATAGGGCATTCGATTTTTTTTTGTTTAAATATTCAAAACAGTGGATTATTTGGTGACATTTATTTTGCAAAATTAAAAATATGTTCAAGGCGAATTATAAGTTCTTTGTTAGGAAATAAATAAAAATTATTGAATCAAGATTGACAAGATATAATTTTTGTTATTTGTCATGTATGTACATTTTCAGATTAATATAAAAAGTTCCATACATGATGACAAAGTTTCAGATAAAGGTAGTTACCCTAAATTATTAAATCCATTGCTTCTACTCTACGTGAAGCGAGGAATAAAGCAAAAAAGATGTATTATACTACATGTCTTTAGTTATATGGAGAAGGCTGAAAGTAGTATAATACATTTCAAATAGTGAGGGATTCTTTACGTGTACATGTGTGTGTCAGCATATTTTCGTGCGGGTATGTAAGTATACATAAGCGGCACTATAGATCATCTGTTACGATTCGAATAAAGTGTACAATGAATGCCGTATCAGTACCGATAATTTGTAGCAAAACCGTGTATTTGATCTTTTTTACGGCTAAATTCGGTTATAAAATATTATGCCCTCAATACAGGATTTCGTGGCTGGAACTAGAATTCTGTTTGCTAGAAATAAACTGTTCGGTTGTTGTTGATTACGCCGAAATGACTGTTTATAGTTTCTAAACGAGTTTAGTTAGAAAAGTTAATCTAAAATCGTCGACGAACTGCACGCGACTATAAGTTACGAGACATATAATGAGACAATAATGATCATGACAAATTCAACCCGAAAATTAATTCCAAAATATGTATTAAATAAGATCGACTCCGTAGTTTCTATGTTATGTTTCGATAACTCTAAAAATAGTAAGACAGTGCAAGAATCTACAAAAATCTATTTTATCATTTAAAATGCGATTTTGCTCACTACATCGAACGAACGAAATAGTGAATTCTCTCCCTAGGGAACAAAATGAATTTAGCCGGAAACAAAATAAGTTTCTCACACTCTGAGCCTAAAATATTATTTTGTTCCCTAGTTGCACAATGTACTAATTTTGATACAGTGTGCGTAAAGTGCTTTACGCATTCTTGGCATTTTGTAAATGTACTTGCATCAAAAAATATTGTTCGACGCATGTGCGAAAATGTTTTTGTACCAATGTGAACGCGGAACTCTCTTACAGATGGGACCGAAAAACTACATTCATAGAAAAATCATTTACGCACTTGTATGAAAAATTAAAAATTATTATTATTAAAATTAAAAGAATGACGTAATAAATTAAGTTCATAAAAATATAACACATATCGGACATAAGCAGCTTATTAAACCAATTAGTAAAAATACTGCTAAAAAAGATGAATTGCTTCGTTGACGAGAATTGAAATAATTTTAACATCCGATAAAATACTATAACGAATTGTAATACCAAATACAGGGGATGGAAATGGTAATAACAAATATAGTAAAGGATTTTAAATAAGACAACATGCGTTTTAATAATATTATTAAAGGAATTCACTCTACGATCAGTAACTATAAAACAAATTTCTATGGATTTTCAGACAGTCAATATGGTTATGTACGGAGATGTTTAACATCGTCATTATAGTGGGGAAGTTAATCAAAATAAGAATAATTCGTATTTTGTAGTATAAAGTAAAAGTATTAGCATATAAATTTTGAATTCAATATTGATATCTATTGTGCTAAAAATCATAATGAATTACAATAGACCTTAGAAGTATATATTTTATTATACTTTTAACTTCATGAAATGTATAAATTGCTACTTACTTTTTTTTTTTGCTACTATTTTATGTTTGTCGCATGAATATAGAGATTGAATCCAATCAAGAGTTACAGAAAAAGAACTCACTACCAAAATAGAGAAATTTCACTCTCATTATAGTGAAAATTTCGCTCTTCGTGAAAGAGTGGCTCAATTTTCATTCCAAGGAATTTAGGACAATCTATCGCAATATAATAATTTAATCAGCTTACTAATTTAATCGCCTAATATAAAATGCGAGTACTTTTTAGTAAAACTTTATTTCAAATATTATAACAATATATTACTTTTTTAATTTTAAATATACTATACCTCTAAATCAGTAAAATAGTCAGCAATTACTAGTCAAAAGTATGCCACTGAAAAATGCGTCGATGTAGTATTTTTATATTCTTCACTCCTTACAATTTTAAGAAAGCGAAGTAATTGCTCAATATCCATATATGAATATATTGTACATCAGTATCTTTTATAAAGTAATCTTTGACAATTTTTTATTTCGCAAGGGTGTGCAATTTTAGATTTAAGATAGTGGATTTCGTTAGTCGATGCGAATAAACAACGCTATCTTTAATAAAAAGTCTACGGTCATCGTTATGAAGTCTGTGATCAAACGTACTTTAGGCGAATTCGTCAAGCCGTGTTTTGTGTTGATTCAATCTTTTATAATGCTTATCAATCTGATAACTATAATTGCCATGCACCAGTTATGCACTCTGAAAACGATATGTCTCAAATTCTCTTTTCAAAAGAATTGGACACCGAAGTGTTTGGACTGAAGAGTAAGTGTCTTTTTTTTATTTAAGTAATTTTAATCTCTGACGAGATTATTCTGCATGTACACATATACACATTGGTACAACATTGCGTTAAGTCAAAATTACAAAAACTTACTATTATATTCCAAAATCTTAAACTGTATTCAAAAAGTTTGTAAAAGAAAAAAATATATTTTCCTCTCGTAATAATGAGAAATCATTGTGTAGCAATAAAGGTTGCTTGAAGTTAAAATTGAAGAAAATAAATATTCATCGGGTCTGCAGGTAGATTACATAAGCGTTAAAAATATGTAAACGATTTTCTAATTTATTTTATGATGTCTTAAAAAATACGAAACTGCTCTTTTTTTAAATCTCTACATATCATCTGAATCATTTGAAAAAAACAATAATCGTACAAAAAAGCCACAGCTCATAGCATGTACACCGAAAAAAGTTGTAAAAAAATCAAAATTTAATAGACCCGCAAACATCAACAGTAACCCAGTAATTACGATTTTATGAAAATAAAGTACTTTTGCAGTGAATAATTCAGCTCATAATTATGCCAAAAACTTAATGATATTTTTTCAACAGCGCAACAGCCTCGTAAAGAAAAAATCTTCACTTCCATTACTATATTGTTAAAAAATATTTAAACAATTTTTATCTATGTTTCATTGTATAATTTACTTTTGTTATAAATTAATTCTTTTGAAATATGGAATTAATATGTCAATAAGAATTAATAACTTAAAAAATGGATTTTTACTCAAAATTAATTTAACCATATTTGCCTCATAAACAAAAATTTACTTTTTTAACGAAATATATTTACCAGAAATGAATATAACTACTTAAATCAAGTAGTTATGTTTGTGATTCAAATAAAATAAAAATAACAGTTTACTGATATCAAAAGAAATTTACTTAATTCAAGTTAATAGTTTTTGTAAATAGTCACAATACAATATTTATTTAAAAGAAGATCGCGATTTACTTTAAACAATTAGATATTTACATAAAAGAAATAAAAATTTCCTTGATCAAAAAGAAATGTGTTTCTCCCTTTACCGAACATTTTTTTTCTTCGAGTACATATTCATTCGAAACTAATAAGTATTGACTTCATTATATCAATTTATTCCATTCGCCAACTAGAATTGAATCCAACATTTATTTAATTTCAAGAAATATTTCCTTGACTCAAGAAAATTAGTCCTTGTTATGCGCAATGGTACATTGAGTTTCGGTGATTCCATGCTCGTTTCTCGTTATTGTCAACAGGTGGCGAATACATTACTCTGTATATTCGCAATCGGAGAAACCGGTTCTCCTTTGATGTAAAAGCCTGCATTTCATTTTTGCTAGTATCAGCATTATACGAAAATTCGATTATTAGTGATAGTGACTGTAAAGTTTAACTATAATACATATAAACGCGCCATGTATTTATGTCATTTTGTTCATGTATGTTTACGAGTGTTAAAATAATACATACGAAAATAGAAGAAAAACTACATAATAAGTAGTAACATTGTACAGTAGAACCTCTTGACTTCTAAATTCGGGACTTCTAAGGACCTCGGGACTTCACGCGGTATAAAATTTAGGCGCGTGGTACACATATCGATAGCGAGGGAAATTCCTCGTTAACCTACGGCACTGAAAATTGCGCAGAACACATGCGCACTAAAATTAGAAGTCCCGAGTCACTCAATCCCGTGAATTTAGAAATCCCAAGGTTCTACTGTAATATAATAGAATAATTTTTTAGTTCTAAATTTTCCCACGTAAATAATTTCCTTGTTCAGGCAATTTTCGACTTGGAGAAATGAAATATTTTCTGGAGTTATTAAATATTTACTTAACATCAAGTTAGAGGAAGAAATTATTTAGTACGGTGAGTAAATTTCTATTTCTTTCAAGTATGTATTAACTGAAACCAAACATTTTATTACTGAAACTAAGAATTGAGTGTCTTGAAAAAATGAAATATATTGTGGAATTAAGTAAATATTAATTTTGGTCAGGGAATTATTTATTTTTTCAAATAAAGGTTAATATTCTTTCAAATAAATATTTTGTTGCGATTATTAAAAGAAACCATTTACTTTGAAACAAGTAAAATTTTATTAAAAGGACTAAATTTTTCTTTAGTGATAAGTCGAAAATTTTAAATATTTCGTAGCTATAGACCATTTATTATTAATGTATACTAATTACTAATGTACTAACTACGTTTTGAAATGATAATTTATTTACATTTCTTCTAATGCGCCGAATCATCTTTGTTATTAAAGATTCAATTTAAAACACTCGACGTATCAGAATATAAATTGTAAAACGTATCGGCAGGATTTCATCACTCTCCATTGTATGCCCCACATGAAAGTGCACGTATCAGTAGTGAATGAAGTTCTTACAACATTTAAGCGATACACGAGATCCGCAATAATGAAAACAATCCATTCAGAAATGGAGTTCACTGCAGTATTTATAGCGAGCGTCTGCATGTATAATGCAACGGAAATATTATTTTTGTAATAAAAGTAGTTTTCCACTACTAATTTATCGGAAGACATCTCCTTATTTTATTCTCTTATATTTTCTTTCAATTTTCTTGAGAGTTGAAATTGCATTCTCTTGGCTTCCATCGGTGCATTTGTCCCCCCCCCCCCCCTTCTGCTCTGTATCCCCCTTCCCCCTTTTCGGGCATCGGCCGGTAACACGGACTTACGCTCTCAGGGACTAGAATCTTACTTCTTCGCGCCGAGCCAGAGCTAGTCGTCGTAAATATATATGTGCCTACATATAAATATATCTATATATACCCTGAAACGAACGGTGAATCCCCGTGCAAGCGAGTAGAATGAGACAGACCTGGAGGAGAGAGGAAGCATCTAAGAGATCATGAGTAAGATTTTGTGCCGTCTGGTTTTTTTATATTTCAAATTGACCAAAAAAGTGAGGTTATGTTTATAATTTTTGTACCATAAACAAAGGTTTGGTTAAGCAGAGACAATATGAAAGGTGGAGAGAGAGGATCGAAGAGATCATGAGTAGGCTTTTCTGTCTCTCTCAGACATACTTTTAGGTATATAGCCTGCACAAGCCGAGGCCGACCAGTCGCTGCGCTCGCGCGCGCGAGGGCCGCGCTTTGTCATTCGCGTTACGTCCCCGATACACACGCCCGTATGCTTGGGAATCCCGAAAATTGCTCTTTGACCCGAGGCTTTTGCGTTCGTGCATCATTTGTTATTTTTCAAACGGAGTCAACCTGGCAGAAAATGCGATAATTGTTAAGTTGGTAGGTCAAGCGCATTGAAACTCCAAAATTCCGAATAAAATATTTTATTTCAATTTGGTTAAAAATGAAGTGGAACGTAGGTTAGAAATTCCGGTAAAAATGTTTGGTAGGAAAATTCGATCGAATGCTTCGATTTCGAACGGGAAGAAATTGGATTCGCTGATCGAAACGTTTCGAATGCACATGACCTCGCTTGATCGAGTATGACATCTAGTGCCGGCCGCAGCTCAAAGGGGGAATCCGAATGCTCAGATTTGTTCATTTTTATTGCTTAACATTCAAATTGAACGCTTTCACAAAGGTTGCCCGAATACTCCAAGCAAAGGAGGGTCACGTTTTTCGGGTGCATGTATGTGCATACTTGCGTGGGCGTCAGTGTGGGTGTGGAGGCGTGAGTGTGGGTCCCGTTTCTTTGTTCTCTTTTATATAGCCACAAATGCTTGGTGGATTTTGATGGGCGAAGTATTGAATGATTCCTTTTGATTACATGAATAATGACGACTGTGTAATGTTTTTCATACAAAATGGCGAATTGTTCGACTCGTTAAAATATAATCGGGGTAAATACAGATCCGGGGAGAAGTATTGAATAATTATTTATAGTGCCAAACGTGATCAATGAGCTAATGGTCCTAGGGAAGTGGCCTGATGGGGTCAACGTACAGTAGCATATTTCATGAACTGTACTAGAGTGTAGAAATTAAATTGAATACTCCATTTTTTTTTCTCGCAAAAATATGTCGTTGGAGGACAAAAGTGTCATATCCATTTGTATACTGAACAAACATTGTTTCAGAACACAATTTTATTTTGCGTATAACTTGTAGAGTATATGAGTGATTCATGGAGTAATTCTAAAAAACTTTTAATAGTAAACCTTCGGATGTTACGCTGTTCGAAATTGAGAAATCGACAACGTGTTATCGATTTTTTTCTCCTGAAAATAAATATGATAACAAAAATTGCCTTGCATTTTTATTGCCTTTGTTTTTATGAGGAAAAAACACGTGAAAAACATGTCAATTTTTTATTTCGAACACGTGTAACTCCCGAGAGTTTACCTTATTAAGTTTTTATTAAAAATCATCAAAAAGTAGTTTTTGAAACAACCCTAATAGCACATGAACCTTACAACAAGGTTACAATAACCTTAAATTGCGAGGTTGTAACATTAGCTGGAGGTTAAAAAATGTTTAAATAACCTTACGTGCACCTTACATAACATTAAAACAATCACCCAAATTCCTCCCAGGGACATGGTAGGATAAGGTTAATTTAAGATTTTGTGACATTAATACAACATTATCACAACTTACCAAACATTAATTTAACCTTACATCAACATGGTGTTAATGTTAAGGCGATTCCAGCCGGGTCGACCGATAGGATAGTAATGTACGTTAATAAATGTAAATTAAAATAATTTAATCGATTTTTCAAAATTTGGATTTTGTACCAGAAATTCTAGTTACTTTCCTCGTTCTCTTAAAAAACACCAAAGATATTAATTGAAAATTAACGGAGGATTTTTCACAACCAGTGAAAATCATGTGTTTTGAACAATTCTCCATCAATTCTGAATTAATTTCGTTGATAATTTTTAAGAGATCGAATAAAGTAATTAAAATTTCTGGTACCGAGCCCGAATTGTGGAAAATCGATTCAATCGTTTTTAATTTACAGTTATTAGCTTAGACTATTACTTCACCGCTGAGTCGACTGGAATCCCCTATTGATATTTATATATAGTTTTGATTTGTGTTATTTATTATATTTGTTTTATATTATTTATTGTATTATAAAGATGCTTTCAAAAATTGAAAACTAATGTCTAAATGTCCATTTATTGAAAAACACCTTTTTCGAAACTATTTAAAAATCCTATAAGTTATTTCGATTTTCTCGCTATTTGAGTAGCATCTTTTTTTCACCGCGAGTTGGCGCTTCCGTATTTATACTTTCTAAGACGAATTATTGGCAACAACATTAAATTAAACTTAATTTTATATCGCGTGGATATTTCAGTAATGTTATAGATTATCCTTTACTGTAAAATTAGTGGGATATTATATTAATAATATGGCTTTTTTCCTACGATCGATTTATTTTAAGTTACCAAACCATTAAATTAAAGAAAATAAAAAATTTACTGTAGTTTTGTGTGGTCTTTCTACAGACCTACTTGTTATTTTTATATCAAGGGCGTAAAATGATGCTTTACGCCTCGACTACAGATCCCGGGAGACAGCAAAGCTCCTTCATGAGGGTGAAAATTCAACGCCTGAGATTCAAACATTGTTTTTTGATGCTGTAGGCGTAAAATGATTTTACGTCTCGATGTGTGGGCCTAAAATGCCAATTTCACGCCTCCACGGACGTAAAATTAACTTTTTGCCCCGGGAGGTCTGAAATAGGTCTTTTACGCCAGCAAATGAGGGCGTAAAATGACCATTTTAAGCCTACTGCAGCAAAAATATATATTTGTTTTCCTAGATTTTCATTTCAACCAACATTTATTGCTATGAAAATATAGGGTACTTATACGCATTAATTATCAAAGGCAACAAATATTGCATTTTCCTTTATAAATTTTTTGGTGAGCGTCCAAAATTTATGAACATAAATTATGTATAAAATAGAACATAAAACTATGTATCAATACGTCTTTACGTGACTTCTTTAAATTTAAATATCAATTTACTATTTTGTTTACATTTACCATTTCACTTTCTTTCTAAGACTTGTATCTTCTACGATAATGTAATTTACATTGATATTTATTAGGTTTTTCTGTTTTCGAAATAATTTGCCTCGATAGATCCAATATTAATACTGGAACTAAGTAAATCGCGAAATATTTCATCGGACTAATTAAATACTATATGTAAATCTTCTATTGCGACTTATTTTTGTTTCTTATACGACCCTATTGCAATTTGTTACGATATTCAATTTTTGTTACTTCTTATGTTTTACCCTAAGTTGTAAATTAACGCGGTTGCTGAACGATAAGAACAGTAATGTTTCGAGGGAATAACAATGACAAATTTTGTGCTACGTTGAATTTCAAACAAAGAGCCTTTTACGAAAATTAGAAAAATTGCAAATGCATTGCGCTCAACAAAAACAGTCAACTGTCTGTCGGACGTTTTGGTTTTTCCGAATTACAAAGTGTCGTGTATAATTGCTTCAGAAACAATTTCGATTGTCAACGATGGGGAAATTAGTTTTTGTTTACTGACATAAAAAGCAGAATGTACGATAAATGATCATCGTAGTATCCCATGCACGTAGAGTCGTTTGATTGAAAACTGTTTTATGATTAGTGACGGGATTAATGACGATAATAAGAGATTAAAATTTGCGATTGCAGTACCAGCTAAATCTAATCCGCTAAGATAGCGGCACCTCTTGTAATTTTTATTGTGTTTTAAATACCGATGTATGATATGTAGTGATATGGTTTCCAAATATCACCGGATCAATTTATATTGTATTTTTGGGTTTAATTTTGATAAAATTTCGTAAGAGGTAAAATGTACATATAGGTCTTATTAAGTACAAATATTTGTGCTCCTTTTTTTTAGACCTAGGTTAGTATATCAGAAAATTAATAGTAATTTTATCAGTAAGTTTTTAGAGTAATAACTCTGATAGAATATAAACGTGGCTTTACCCAGCGTCAGTCCAAATTGACATAGCGCTAGCTAGTGTCTCACATTTTTTCTACTAGGATACCTTCACAGAACATGCGAGAATATTTGGTAGTGAAATATGATTCATCCTTAAATATTGTTCAATTCAAATTTGATAAAATCAGAACCCGCATCTCGGTTACAGTTTACTGAATTCACCAAAATCAAACTAAACATTCCAACTCCAGAATAAAAAAATTTAACTTTTAAGAAACTAAACATTTTAAAGCCAACATTTGACCTAATTTAATCTAATGTGACCTAACTTAACTAACGTGGACAAATTAACAACATTCATTTAATTACTATTTAGCATTATTATAAAATTGTTAAATGTTGAGTTTGTCAATGTTATGTTTAAATGTGAACAATTATTGTGACGAATAGACCAATCAATTGTTGAATTTTTCTCTCCTTTTGTGGAATAAACAAATTTTTTTTCATTGCACCCTAAAAAATATTTAGTGAAGTTAACTAAATGTTGAGATTGGGATGTACTAATTATTTTTATGTAATTAATCGAAACTGGGGTTAATTAAATTTCAGTCAGACGAACGGAATGTGGATTAAAAACTACTAAGGACATAGTTCCAACTAGGTAACTCACCATTTTATTAAATTTATTAGTATTGTTTTCATGGCGGTATTTTAACAATTAATTCCAAGAAGTAACTGACTAAAATAAATTTTTTTACAATTTTAGCGGTTACAAGAAAAGAACTCCATTTCGAAACGGATTACAACATTTATATACATTCTAAAATTTCAAATGAAGATTTTATCTTCATTCCAGCACCGATTTGTGCTTGCGGAGTGACCATTACCCTAAAAACTGAGAAAATAACTTAATTATATAAATTGAAAAATTTGTTTATCATCGAACGAAAGGAAAGATACAAGGTTATGATAATTAATACAATATATTGTTTTTTTTTATAAAACAACAACAAGAAAACTTTTTATACATAGAAAACTTTTAAATATAAAGAGAGTTTTAAATACAAAATACAAGACAAATGGTGATATGTTCAAAAGTTCGTAGATGCAAAAAAATGACATTTACTCACCTAACCTAACAAATTACCTTTTCAAACAGAAAATTATTCTATTAGTTAAAATTTGAATTTAATTACGTCAGTTGTAAAAATTGCAAGCACATGAAAATTAATATTTTATTAGAATTTGAAAGAATTTCGAGAGGGTCATTTATAATCAATTATATCATTGAAATTTTTTTTATTTTTGACTCTAAAACGAAGATTAAGATTTAGAAAGTATAGACAAGAGAAGAAGATAAAAGAGACAGAAGATAACAGAAAGAAGGTTAAGAACGTAAAAAGGTAATTTTTAAATCTTATCCTTTGTTTTGGATCGTAAAATCAAGAAATTTCAAAGACATAATTGATTATTACCGAGACTTCAAGGATCAAGAAAATATTCTATTAATAGTTAACATAGATTAACATTTTATAGTCAATATTAAGATTATATATTAGTATAATAGACCCTTCATCAACTTGGCTTATATTCAAGGAACGTAACTAAATTATTGCTAATATTAGTAATAGTAAAACATCTGTAAGTTTAAGTGTTTGTCTACAATAATTTTTTTATGAAAGCAATATTAAAATATTGTTGGATCGGCCTGGTATCATATTATAGTAGTAAAATAGGAGTCATTCTGATTCTGATATAAAAACAAATCACGTAGTAGTAACAAATTTGATAAATTTTAATGAACATTTAGTGAGCAGATTAAGTAAATGTAACTGCAAATGTTCATCATAGAAATTAATGTTAGGATTATACCGTGCACTTAAAAAGCGATGTAATTATAAATAATCCCTCAAAGACCGTTAGAGGTTTCTTAAAGTATTAATAAAGCCGCTTAGTGAACTATATTCATGAAATTCAAAAAGAACCTCAAATTTGAATAAAAAATGTGTTAAATTTGATTAGTATCTTCAACATTAATTATCATTGAGTAATAAAATTTATTACAGGGTTGAAAACTTATTAATTCCGAATAAACTAACCTATACATATATTATAATATCATATTTCATCAATTAAAAAGTAAATTAGAATTTTTTAATTCATTCTCTACAAATATACAGAATATTATTTATTATTGTGTAAACTATATTTTTATCGTTATGATACTGTGTCTACAATTCTTGCTATATGTATCCTTAATATATAAAGAGAAAAACATCCCTCCAGCGTTTAAAAATTGAACTATTGCGAAATTGAAATTAACTATCGTCTCCAAGGCAAGGATGTTCATCCTGCTGAAGAGCACAGAGTGTCATCCTGGTGCGAAACGCATTTTCATTTTAGATCCATTAATTTAATCGCTACAGGGATGTTTTCTATCTTTTCCCTTTTCCCCTTTTATGTGTGGCACATTTACAAAATATTATTTATAATGATGTTTCAGATTTCTGTGCTGGATCCACTGTGGGTTTGTTTGTGTGCTAATATCGTTTTTTTAACGTGTATTGTTTCTTAATTCACATAATAGAAGTCCCAGAATGTTCTGAGTAACTCTCGAGGAGCTCTCCTTAACAAAAAGGGAGAGTCGGACTTCCTCAGATGCTCCTCAGAACATTCTGGGGTGTTATTATGGAAATTTAACCTTTTCCTAAATTTGCATGTTTTACTAAAATTTCTGATTCAAATATGAGTCGCATGTATTTTTTCAATTTTTTTAACGGTTGCTCGGTTTCCCTAGTACAATTTTGACAGAGATTTTAGTGTGCACAAGTTCATTTTTATACTTAATATTTCAAGAAAACTTAGAAATTATTTCTAGTTATAATAATATCAGCAATATTAAATCGGTTGGACGTGAATAGGTTTCATTAATCAAAAAATTACTGGAAATATTCTTATCGATTCCACCCCTGAAACTATTTATTTTTTTTATGATTATCCGTTTCTCTGTGCTTCTTCAGATAACGTTCTGATCGGTAGTATCAATTTTCCTTCTATTTTATGACCGTGTAATAAAATGACATGCTTGGTTGATGGCATGTAATACCAGTTATGCAGACTGAAATACGAACTTAATGTGCATTTACAATGGCCATTCATCTTTACTTGGAAAGGAATGCGATGATATGTTAACACATTTAATAACGCATAACAGATATAATATACAACATTCATTTTCATATTCTAAATTTTTCGTAGGACAAATCATCGAAGAGCTCCGAAATTTATTTGTACAATATCCTAAGAGAATAATAATACTTCTTTACACTAAATATTTAGGAAATTAGCAGCAAACTGAATATTATATTAAATTTTGAATAGCTGGTTAGTTAGCCTGAATATTCAGTTAAATCAACAAGATATATGTTTTTCCATTCAAATAAATACTTAACTGATTAGCATATATAATTAGTGGAATGTAGTGGATGTTTAGTGAATGAAATATTAAGCTGCGAATTTACTGAATAAAGTAGATTATATTCAGTGAACAAATTTTATGGATGTTCTAGTACGCTTTAACGTTTTAATATTAGTAGCTCTTTGGAGCATAATGTTAAGTATATTTAATATCTTTTCCTTTCCACTATTCATTAATTTTTTAATGGAATTTCATGCATTTTAATAATAAAATGTTGTATAGTGTAGTATTTACGATAATAAATACACGCAAATTGTTTGTCAACAATCATACTATTTTTTTATAAATAAATAATTTTAAAAACTTTTTCGTAGAATGAATTAAATTACGATAAAAAAGTTTCTGGAGCTGATGGTTTCGAATTTGTGGTAAGTTTTTGAAAATTCGAATTGGCTAATCCAATATGGCTTTCACCAAGTTAAAAAAAATTTGATATTTAATTGGTTTTAATGTTGCTGATTGTGGATCTGGTGACGATGTTCATGAATTCAAAAAGATGCATGCAAATGACTACCTACATAAAAAAAATCTTATATTACTGATACATTACTGTTTTTGAGGTCGCTGAATACGAATCTGACGACAGATTTTCAAAATATAATACGCTGTTGAATCACCTCAATAGTCAGGTACCAAAAAGGCTGATGACAAATCTCATTTGTCTGACCAAGTACAACAGATCCTTAAAAGCTAACATTTTTTACGGTTTCTTGAGCGTACGGTATTTTTCGATATGTAGGCTATAAAGAAAAATATCCTGTGATATACGAAACCGGTAACAAGAATTGCTCACCGTTCATGTCAAGGTGCTGCACTAATTCGAGACTCTGTTACTTCTCGTATTACTCGAGGTGATTATATCCTTTTGGCCGCATTTTTTTCATACTCTTGTCATTTTTAAAATATTTCGAATATTATAATTCTGAATAGCAAATTCATCGTGACCAAACCAAAATTTCATGAATATATGTCCGTATTACAATAAAAAATGTTAACGATTTTATCGTTATTTTACCACATATGTATGCAAGTTTGACAGATTCTTCGAAAACACAAAACAATCATTTTTTTTATTCTTTGTCGAGTCTGTACACTTGCCTTTCGTTACCTATTTTCGCAAGCCGTAGTGAGTAAAGCAAGCCTGTCGAAGCCAATCCGTTCCGTCGCTTGTGGGTCGTAAAAATTATGTTTGTACTGCGAAACGATAATAACCAGCCGGCACGGCGCGCGGACTCAGCCATTCAATTTTTAGAAAGAACACTCGCCGCTGTTCAAATTAAAAAAAAAAATCTTGAATGCAAGAATTTCTGTCGGCTGGTAAATTTGGTGGAACCCATTGACTCCAGGTTTAAAATTATCCTTCCAATTTTCGTACTGGCTCTTTTGTGTTAATAAAAACATGGACTATTCTTTTAATGTCATCATAAAAATTTGTACCAAAGAATCTGACTCACGATTGGGGAGGTTGTCAAACTAGATTAGTGCAATTGTATCGTAATATGCTATTTCCACTCTGAATTGTAAACAGCTACACGGTGCAGGAGCGTTATTCGATATAAAATATTTATTATCAGATCTTTGGGAGATTCATTTTTTTCCATGTAAAGAAGTTTTCTGTCTGACAGCTTCATACCCGTAAAATTGCTTCTAAATTAGTCAGAAGTTTAAAGTAATACGTCTCACGTTTACTCCCATCAAGCGAATCCGTACATACAAAGACTGAAGACTATATAGACATCGTACAGCGTTGCCGCTAGTCTGCCCCTTCTGATCCGAACAGCTGGCCGATTTGGTAAGTCTGTCAACACTGGAGGCTGGTCTTCGGCAAACATTACGGATACATCCAGACACACGTGCACGAGACTTTTTATCACTTACATACACGCCATTCAAGACGCAACCCGCGACCAATGTGCAGTTAAAAGACTAATAAATTTGTGTTACATACTCGTACGCTCTTCTACTTCACAGCTGTATTTTTCAATGAATCTGCGTCGAGTTTGAACCCGAAACGCATCGCTAAATTTAAACTTAAAAGCTGGTATTAATTTATTTAATTCGAATACAAGACTGTCATCTTCGCTGATAGGGTCAACGTCATAAAACTCGAATTCTTTCAATCAGTCTAGATGAACCCAATCAAGATATTCGTCATTTATGTTTGCATGGGACGCCATGCTGTGGCGGTAAAATTGTACGTGATGTGCTTAAACTGTGTTGATCTTGTTGCTAAATCGTTTTTAATTCTTGATTCAAGTAATTCATTCATTCCCGTTTGTGCTGTCAGTTAAAATAATCTGTTGCGGATTTACAATATTTCAAAATTTGATCGAATCTATGTTAGCCCAAAACAATTTATGTCAAAAATTATTAATAACACTGTCCGACACTGATTTTGCCTTTGACAAACTAAGTACCGTTTCTGAAGTATTTTTTCATGCTGAAAACGATGGCGCTAACAGAATTTTCCTATCACGTCACAATTTTTAGAAAAACGTGATTAAATTTAAACTAATTTTTTACCCTTTGAAGCATGGTGTAGCCTAATTACACCTTTTTGTTATTCATTATTTACATATTTAAGGTAATTACTAATTAATTTTGCTGCAATTTTTTGATTCCTTACTTCAAGAACATGTTAGGAAACGTAAATAAATCAATATTTTTAATTAATTATATTATATTGTTTAAAAAAATTAAACAAAGTGTAAAAATCGCGGATTTTTTACGGAAAATATATGTGGAAAAGAAAACGTCACTCAAATATGACGAAACTGGGTCCTCGAGGGTTTTCGGGGTTTTCAAAATGGCGGATTCAAAATGGCCGACCGAAATATAAAAACCAGTCACATTCACCCTCGATTTCAGTCGGCCATATTCGATTCACCATTTTGAATTTTAAAAATCTGAGGCCTGATTCGTTATCAGTGATCCTGAAAATCCCCGAGTGCCCAATTTCACCTCGATCAAGTTCATTTTTGCATTTCGGTTGGCCATATTGGATCCGCCATTTTGAATTTTGAAGATCTGCGGCCAGATTCGTAATCAGTGACCCCGAAAAGTCTAGAGTAACAAATTTCAGCTACTTTCAGCTTAAAGAAAAATATATGCTTCAAAGGGTTAACCTCATTTTTCTCCGAAGTGTGACGTGGTAGCAAAATTCCCCTGGCTCCATCGTTTTCAGCACGAAAAAAATACTTCAGAAATGATACTTCGCTTGACAAAGGCAGACAAAAAGTAAAATTGTTACCAGTTCAAAACAGTGGTGTTACAAAAAAAAAATTAAGCAGAGAATTTATTTTATTGATTAATAGATATCGGTGCAATCATTAACGCATAGCCACTTCAGGTTTGCGTTTTATGTCTGATCCTATATGTAAATGTGATTATCCGAAACGTTCTTCTACGCAGTTCTTGCATTTATTAATGTAATAGTCCTCTAATTTTGTCTCATTCAATTTTATTAAAGATTAACTAATTTTAGTTGCGTTATGAACTAAGTTATCAATTATTGAAATCTTTTGTGAAATGGAATACATACAATAATACTTTAAAACTAAAACTATAATGGTAAACTACAGTCATCAATATTACGTATAATGATAAGATCGTGGAAAGGAATTTTTAAATCCTTTTCTAATTTCTAAGCAAAATTTAGTTGTTGAAAATTATTTAAAAACGTAATAATTTGGTTGACCTTGTCTTTCAGAATACAGGTAAGTATGTTATCTAAATAACAGAAGTAGTATTGAGGAGTATATACCTTCTAATACAGTTTTTTAAAAAGTTTCCTTTCACACGGAAAGAACGCGAGTTGATTGCCCCAACTAATGCACTGAGCTATTGCCAAATGATTGGCTGGAAAGACAAATTTAACCAATTGGTTCTCCTATCTGATTAAATTCCTTTCCTACCAATTATTGATTCTCTCAACCAACAAATGCCAACCAAATCACAGTTTTTTCCTTACCAACGCTTGTTTTTTTGCTAGGACACCAATTTCTAACTTTGAAAAGAATTGGAGCACCTGGAGAACCTATAATGATTTCAAAAATTCGTTCATTGAATCAACCCTTAAATATGAAACACTAATATTTTTCAACATTTTAAGAAGAAATACCCAATTTTGTATATAATCAGCGAATGTGTGAGAATTTCAAGAAAAAATAGTGATGATAAGCGAAAATACTTACTCGGCGAACTTTTTATTGCTCCATTTGCTTTTTTATAGGCAACTAATGTTTTGCTGTGTAAGAAAATCGGCTTTGATAAAATAAGGAATTTCCTTCTAAGTAATTGTAATATTAATGCCGGAAATGACATTTTTGTCACTTCAATTTCAATCCAGAGTTTCGCATCAAAATTGAAATTGAAAAAAATTGAAAGGTACGTATCCTATTATTTTCTAGGTCGGTCAAGATTCTGATGTCAAAATTGAATTTCATTCTGCAGAAATTTCAATATGGCGTCAAATTTGAAGATAATGGTAAAAAAATATTTTTTTTTACTATCGCAATTTATCAATTCTATTCAAACTTTGAAGAAAAGTGAAGAAAATATTTAGATTTTAAGAACAAGTAAAATTACCTTTATAGAACACTTGAGAATCAACTCTATGAGCTTTTCTAAAAAAAATGCTAAGGAAAAATGTTGTACAGTTAAGTCCTACAGTTCGTCGAGGAATATATCGGGATTTTACCAGATTTTGTAAACGATATTTTAAAAAATTCATTCTATAAAAAATTCAAATTATTTTTTGTTATTTTGCTTTGCAATTTATTGCAAAGGTTCATAGTTTTCGAGGAAAGGAATTTCAAATGTTATAGTATAGATTTTTTTCCTCGCAAACAATGAACATTTGGAGAAAATTACAAACAACAAAAAATGATTAGAATTTTTCATAGAATGTACGTAAATTTGTACAGAATTTGTCGTAAGAATTTAAAATTCTCGAACAAAAATGGAAATATGAAATTTCTCAAATTATCGGTTAGCATATCGGAAAAAACTCTAGTATATTCCTCGATGAATGATAAGAAAATTTCGTATCTAATATTTTTTTTTTAATTTGATAACTTTTGATTTTTTGAGCATACAACATTTTTTTAAAGAAATTGTCAGATGAAACGCCATTTTGAGGTCATTAAAATTGCTGTAAAATTTATTCTTAAAATTCAAATTTTTTCTCCACACTTCGTCACAGTTTGACTGGAAACCCAATATTCTGATAGTTGGAAAGAACTTAATAAAAATAAATATTTCATAATTTTTTGACAAATTTTTGTAAATTTGGAGCCACTGGACGTTCCAATGGCTGACACTCAGTTTTGATTCGGATATGTAACATTCTGATCAGGTTCGAGATTAAAGTTATTAGTTATTAGTTATAAAGTTAGAAAAATATTTTTTCATATAGTTTGATAGATTTTATAATTTTTATGTAATACCTGAGAATATAACAAGAAGTTGGAATGAAATTGCAAATTTTAAGACTGCTATGTATTATTTGCATTATTATTATCAAAATGGTCATTTTAATATGTCCTGAACATTCGAATAATATAATGTAAGGAAGTTACTTCTTGAACATACCTACTTTTGTTCACAGCTTTAAAATACATTCAATTGATAATGATGGTAAACGTTTATAAAAAATATAAATTATACTTTTACTTAATAACATTTTAATATATTATTCGGAAATAACATAAAGCTACCGTCTACTAACTTTTGTATATGATACCTAGTTCTCACAAAGAAGCATCTTTAAAAATGAACTATTGTGCAATCCATAAATATCAGGAAAAAGGAAAACTGATCCGTTGCTGTGTAACTTATTCAGCAAAGTTTCACTAAATATGTTGTATATGTATATGGAATTTTTTCCAAGGGGAATTTTCTTGCGGTATGAATGTTAGATTTAAAGAATTTTCTTATTTCTTCGAGATATCTATTTGTGATTGGTTAGGAAGTTGAATTACTATTACCAACAGAAGCTAAAGAGAATTTTTAATTAATGGTAATTGCTATGCGTTTATGGTTGCAGTACTATGAATAGTTACTGTGGAAAAATATTGACTAAAATTTTATGCGGTTGAAAATGTTACTATTAATTTCAATATCATTTCGTAACTATTACATTTTAGACGCGCACTACTGAATACTTTAAATAATGTGCAATAAAATTTCGTAATCGACAACCACTTATTAACCCTGTTCTTGTCACTCAATGTATACAACAAAATGAATATTTATTATAAAACCTGTTCATTAATGTGCTGAATCATTTAACAGAAAATGCGAATAACACAATGCAAAACTTGTTCAAAGAACAAACGATTAATCCGAATAATATCCGAATAAGAAACTGCACATTTATTAAGTAAATTCAGGATTTATTTTGACATAAGGATAAATATTTGATGATAAGCTATTGGAATGTCCTTTTATTTATTCGAAAGCTAAGTATGTAACTAAAATGATACCATTCACATGATTACAAATAATGAATCAATTATATAAATGATGATTTACATGAAGTAACTAATATAATTTGTTGTATATTTAATAAATGTCATGAACACAGGATTCATTACCATAACGAAATACTCGTGGTGGCGTAAAGTTACACTTGTGGTTATCTGTCTGAGACGCCTAAGTTAGCCTATATTAAATTAAAAGGAGGAATTGGAGAATTGAAGGGCTTCGTGTGTACTTCAAACAAAAATGTATTATGTTTTTCCTGTTATTATCATGTCTTCTTACATTTTGAGGTCTGAATTTGTTTCTTAATTTATAAATATGATTCAAATTTCTAAAGTACATTTGAAATTGCAGCATAACTTGATTAGGTTTGTTGTCTTAAAGCTAACTGCGAAATGCAGCGTAATTTATGATGCATATACCACTGAAGTTTTATTTTCATAAATTTGGAGAAATTATAGAAATTAACCAGAACTAAGCATTTAATGTCTTTTGTTGTGTTATTTAAAGAAAATTTCTAACTTAAGATTAAATAACATTAGAAAAACTGTAATTTATACTGAATAAAAACTATTAAGTAAAACTGGTTTGATCATGGTACGAAATTCCCTACACTTCGGAAAAATTTACTTACACCTACACATCCAAATTTAATTACTAAACTACGTAATTTTACTATTATTTTCATTCTCTTATTGTACGGAAAGTAAAATTTTATTTCATCTTCGGGATGAGATATTTACTGTTAAAAAGGTTTGGTGAAATTACTGAAAATACTGATCCCAGTTGCATGTTACATCCTATAACAAAGTAAAATCAAGTGAACTTGACCTTGAATGCAGAATGGAAAAACCCGTTCGCCAATGATGCGGTAAACATGAACGTGTACGCCACATTCCATACTCTTGATTCAAAAATACATTTTCCTACCCAGCTTATATTTTTTTAGATTTCAGAAACGGTAAAAAAACATAATATTAATATTAAATGAAAGTAATATAAGTAATGTATGCTTTAGAGATAAAAACAGACATTTGTTCCTAGAGGTTTAACTGATATCTGGGTTATCATCCATTAGTTAGATTTGTCCAAAATTAAGTTTGTACGCAGTGTTCTTATTTTTCTAATTCATTAACAATAATACTCTAATTTTTAATTGCTATATAACAAAAGGTTCGTATACGTAAGTACTTTTTCTATACTGCATTTATATAATTCTTCCTGATTATTTGATTGTTAAGTTTAAAGTCAAAATATCATGCTTGTTTTAAAAAATTATACCTTTTGTATTAAAATCATTACTATAGATGAACATACTATCACGCATATTATTAGAAGAAGCTAGTCATTATATAAACTATTTCGGATTAATTTAGTGACATTCTGATGTGTTTTTTATTTGGCTGGCATCAAAAACTCTAATTTTATTAGTTTGATAACATATTCAGACATAAATAGATGGTGTTTTCGTGTAGGCGATGTAATAAAAAAAAAAGAAAAAATGACGGCTTTGGCCTACACAATATTGGTCTCTAGAAAAGAAGTACTTGAAATGTCGAGGGAAAAATGGTACTGCAGTGTCGAACACTACTTATTTTATAGACAAAAGCCGTCTTTTTTCATTTTTTTTTGTTAAGACCTAATGTTCACAGTAATCATTAGTGTGTTAGTATTTCAAGATACTATCTTCCTCTTATATTACAATGTTTTCGGGTACGAGAACACCTCCAACTACATCATCACGTAATTGGAACATTTTTTTCGAAGATACGGATGTATCGTACAAAACACACGATTTTGCAATATGTGGGCAATGTTCAATTGAAATAAAGAAAGTGCAACCTCTTTTATGTCCTAGTTATGAAACGGCATAGTGCAAAATCTATGATGAAATGACCTAATGATACGTAGTCTAAAAGCTGCTCACCGCAATAATTGTCTCCCTAGTCTGCATTAAGTCCCTACTGATGTTGTCGGTTAAGTTCTTTGCTAAACTTGATCTTAAACTTGTGCAATATTAACTTTGAAGTTCTCTATATAGAAGGCCTCTACCAAAACATAGAAAATATTGAACACGTCGACAACAATCTGTCATAGCGTATAAGAAAAATGGAGGCTAGTATTTCAACTGTTAGAAGTGCTGCTCAGAAAATCGAAGAATTAGAATTCAGCAGAATACCATATGGAGTGTGTTCTTTCTGCCGAGCCTAAAATTTCTTCTATGAATTCGGACGGTCGCCAAATTCTGATCTGATTTTAATTTTACAACCACAAGGCAAAAGTTATTAACAGCAACCTTGTTATGAGGAATTTAATTCTGAAGATGGACCAACTGTATGAGTAGTCCCTGATTTCGTTATTCTAGCATTTCTCATCGTCTTCGATCAAGCGTTATGTATTTTAGTTAGGAGATACAGTGACCAACTCAGATTTCTAAAGTTTCTCTTGGGTAACCAAGTTTAGCTCTATTCCCTAAGCAATACCTGATGACGGCCCAATCGATTCTGGTCAAGTAGGCTTGGACAATTTTGACTGAACTACACGTATTCAATCCCAGGTGAATATCTGTGTTCATTAGGATCAATTTGGGCTAATTCTACGCTAGATGTTCTAGAGCTTAAGACACATGAATGCGGGTAAATAAATTGTCGCTATTACAAAATAATTCTATAGAATAAAGAAAAATTCCTCTTCCAAGATTTCTTCAACTTACACGATTTTATGGTCGAATTTGAAAGGTTTTCGATGTTAGGAGGCACCAGACCATTTTCATACTAGAATTTTCTACTATTTTTTCACCAAAAGAAATTTCTGTTCACGTACGCCATGAAAAAAATACCGAGGAGGCCTAGAAATAAGATATTCCGGAATTTTAATGAGAGGGAACACACAGTGTCTTGTTGGTTCTTAATTACGGACACGTCGAAAAAACGCAAAGATTCACCGGCAAGTGTCGAATACCGTAGATGATAACGAGCTGTAATTGTGAAGGCACCGATCCTCTTTCACGAGTACTCGAAAGAGTTTGAAAACCTCCGTGGAGAATAAAGATTCATGAAAAGATATAAAAGAACACCAAGAACGAAGAGACGGGAAAACGATGGCAACCGAGAGAAAACGAGATAGGCTGAAAGAAAGGAAAGGCGATTGAATCGGGAGAAAAGGAGGTGGATCTAAAGTGGGAACGAAGGACGAACGAAATGGAGCTCTCTAACTTTTTTAATTTAGCGGAAAATATGATAAAATGCTACCTTTTCGAGATTGTTTTTGCCAATGGAGAGATGAACAAATGAGAATTATACATTTTGCGTTTTGTACACTTTAACCGATACTTTCATCAGAAATTGCTTCAGTGCGAAATACTTTTGTCTCTAAAAGTCATTCCGTGCTTTCGTCGAAATTCTGTGGTAATACTCGAGGACAATATTAAACTGTAACATCCAATATTTCATATTCTTCTCAGTTTGATCGAGGATCTGGAAAATATAATGGATGAGCGGTGTAATTATATAAATGGTGTCAATGATAAAATTCTAAATTATTTTAGGTTTCTTATATGTAGATAGTATAGGTAATGTTTTGCAGCATTAGAAATCAGTTGTAGCTTATTTTTCTTAAAGTGCATTGTATAAGTATCCTCATCCGAACTCATCCTCAACGAACATAGGCTTTATAAACCCCATGAGTAAATTCAAAAAACTTAATTGTCTTTTTGTTTCTGTACGGCCGTAGTGCGAACAATTATTTAACTTTTCGAGGGGCAGAATGGTATGCATTATTTTGAACATTTGCCAAATTCATGATTTGGAAATAGCCATTTTAAATCTCTTATCTCGAATTACAGAAGGTTTCATTCCCAATTAATAATCTTAGTACAACTGTCTATCTACTAACCTATATGTAGGTTACTTTTTTTGCGTACTTTCAACAATTTTGAATTTTTATTCAAACATGTAGTAATCCAAGAACAAATTGATTAAGGCCCTAATCAGAGGCTAATTGTATGATTACGCGTTTGATCAGGGCCCTAATAAATTTATGATCGCGAAGAAGTTTTGAGTTCACCATTTTTTTAAAATTATTCAATTTCATATTTTTTTAAGTATGTTAAGCAACTTACGATTGAAACATGGGAAGATTTTTAACGAGAACGAAAGGTAGCCGTATATCTTTAAGCAGAAATATCCATTTTAACTAATGTCATACCTTTTTTTTTGTATTTTTAAGAAGATTAAGAATTCCAAATCTTTATCCTCTGAAGGTAAAGTATGCTTACTTTTAAAATTTCGTTTTAATAAATCAGGTGGGAGGTTTTAATATATTTCTACGAAAAAATGTCTGAATAACATTTTCAGACAGGTTATGGTGTCTAAAATACGTTTCCAAAGCAATTTGACCGATAATTATATAAAAAAGTTATTGCGTAATAAATCATGAAAAAAAATTTTATCATAAAAATTGAGCGAAATCTGTTTGCGGGGTAATAAAATCGAAGAAAGCTGTCCAAAGCGCTGAAAGGCAACGAAGGATTGATGTATGGGTGAGGAATTGATAATTGGCTATAAGGTACATTATTTTGCTAATAACTTGAAAAAATCAAATCAGATCTTAAGCACGATGAAACAATCCTGATTTTTATAACTAACTTTCAAGGTATCTCAAAAACTATACTCGATGAATTGATTTAATTTATTTTCTCTTCAAGTAAATACATACAGGAGCAATTGAATCTAAATTCTAATGGTATTTTGCATTTGTCGTATTTGTAGAGCACTTTAAAGATAAAAAGGATATATGATTGCATTTACATGATTTTTAATGCTTCAGAATGAAAAGCACCGAAAAAGTAATAATCAATCCAAAATGACCGTCACGTTATAACTTACTTTGATACCAGCTCTAATAACATATGTTATCAGTTACACTAAATTTTTTAGCAAATTAACCATGAAAAGGCAAGTGTTCCACCTACTGGAACAAGGTTTGGTATTAAGAGGAAAACAAATAGTTTGTTATTAAAAAACAATAATAAATGATAAATGATGAATAAAAAAATGTTTACCAAATTTTTATTACTTAATAATATTTAAAATATTTTACGACTTATATATACGATTTATATTAATATTTAATATCGTTCACACGAACGATATTCATTTATATATTTTATTTATAAAATATGTTAGTTAATAAAGCACTATTCATAAATTCTTTCTATAAAGGTTAGAATATTTGTTTTTAAAGTGTTTAACCATTATCAAAATTAATTAATTATTATTTTAAATTAACGTTGGATTTATAAATCAACATTAATTATCGGAAGTATAATATATTGTCAATGTCAAGTGCTTACATCCAAATATGTATTTTAAACTGTTAATGCATCGATAAAACGTAATAAAAAATTCGAGATCGAAAATTATAATTATATCTTCCAAGTGATGAATCATTTCATCAATTAATTAACGAAAAATCCATTAATAATAAATTATATAATTTAAATGTAATATTAAGCAGTTATAATAAAGTCACCAATTTGAAATTTCGAAATAAGTCTTTTTTCAAATTATATCTTTCTCCAAAGATGCATTATGCCAAATCAGAGTCGAAATTAAGCTCGGTTTAAAATGTACATTCAACTAGTACCTGTTCGAACTTCAAAATAAAAAAGCTTTCTGTTTACATATTCTTTCTATGACATACGAAGAGAATTTTTCGGTTCAGACTGCCGCACCCGGGAAGTAATAATTACCTCCCGAGCTCTGACAATTTGAGAATGGCGATTAAGAATGACGAAATCATTAAAAAAGAAAATTGTTGTGAACTGATTCACTTTTATTACACCTTTAAGAGTATTTTATCATAATTTCGATTTAGTTGCTAATAATTAACTATAATTATTTGTAAACTTGTGCCTCGCGTTTCACTGAAAATTGGTGGACATTCACGGATTGGTAATGAATTTCACTGTTTTAAATTGAGAGAGTAATTTATTGTTTAATACAATTTTGTGGATTTTTATATTTGGAACGTATATAAATTATATTCGTGGATTTATAATTAACGACTTAAATTATTTCAATTCTGCAAATATACTAAACAGAAAATAATCACTAATGTCTAGAAGCTATTTTTATTAATACCGTAGTCGTATAGGTAACAACCGATTCTGATCTTTGAACCGAAATTTTGCTCTGGAATCGAAACATGACGGCCAAAATAACCCATTGACTCTAGTTTTTGTGCTATTGAAGTTCAAAGGGGTAAAAAAAATCGGTTCTAGGCATTTTGGCTAACATCTATTCACAGGTCAAACATATGCTGTTGTTACACCAGGAAACAGTCAAAACTGATAGGATTTTTCCCTCCAAGATATTGAATTAAACCTACGTTTTACCCAAATTGAAAATCAAAGAAGTAAAAAATCGCGTTTCAGGACATTTTTTCTGTTTTTCTCGAAACGTAGCCAAGACGATATCGAGTTTCAAGTGATTCGAATTTCATAAAGTTCGTCGGACCTATAAGATCCGCTATTTTGAATTTCTTGAATTTTTGCATCGCATTCTGTGGTAACCATGTGAAATATATCAAAAAACACGATTTTTGATAACTAGCCGTCAATTAGGTCATAAACTGAGATCACATCAATATTTTGGCGTGCATATTTCTATTCTGCGGGAAAAAGTCCTGCCACAATCGACTCTTATAAGGCGTCATGAAATTCTTAAATTTTTCTTAGGCTCTCTACTTATTAGCCGGTTTACTTAAGCTATGGATTAATGCGTCATATTTACAAAACTAAACTTGTCTTAACCCTACATTAACACTGTAGACAGCTAATTACGAAAAGTAGCAACAAAATTAACGAACGAATTTTCACAAAGGAATAATCGCTTAATTATTACTAACGAATACGAAATCATAATTACGCCCTTTCATCTGATAAAAATGGTAAAATTAACATAATACATCGCCAAATATTGTATGTAATACCTCCTTTTCTAGGGAAACAGGACTACAATAAATCCTACAGATATCTCTGAGATGCTAGGAAGATCAAACAGCTGCCATTGACCGAAATATATGGATGGTTTATATCTTCTTGAGAAAGGTGAAAATAAACTTAAATTACCATGAAACTGGAAAGCAAATACTGAAAATCAACTGAATTTTGTGGAGATTTTTTAACCGCATTTTCACAATCTCTTATCGTATTTTGTTGTTTTGATAACTTGCAAGACCTGCTTGCAACTGTGTAATACCACTAAAATATCTCCTCGTTAGCTGTAATACTTAGGAAAACGAATTCATTAAGAGCTTATATTACTAGTTTTCGACATGAGCGCCAAAAAGTTTCTGAAATTTCTGAAAGATTTTGAGTCAAATCGAAGACTAGTACCACATTTACAATCTTTCAAAAGACATTTGTGTGTACATCGATTGTTAAATTTGTATTCATAATTACATAATTGTATTCATGAGTTGCGTAACGGTAACTTTTTTTTACAACTGCCTATCGAATTCACCTTCTTTATTCAGATATACATTTCATAACTTTATCTAGATCAACAAAAAGGAAAGATAAACGGGGTTGCCCTGCAGATTGACTACTATAGAAACTAGTATTGGTATCTAGATGTGGAATACTGGTACAGGGTAACCAGAGTACTGGCATGAACATTCCTCGACATCTTGAGTACGTTGTACTCATTTTCAAGAGGTTAATACACGATCAAGACGCATTAACCTCTTCAAAATGTATACAAGGAACTAGAAACGTCGAAGAATTTATATGGCAATACTATTTATCTAGGTGCTAAATACCGGTTACTCTATAGCAGTACTCGTTATCTACGGCTACTTTATGCCAGTATTGAATATCTAGCTACTAATAGTTACTGTAGTAGACAATGTGTAGGCCAAAACCATAGTTTAACTATCGTTTTTATTATTAGTTCTTTTATCTAAGGCACTTTTATATATGCGTATGTCATATTATACTATGAGAAATTGATATCAAGTTGGTTTTGGCATGCTGATTATTGTAAATTTATCATCTATCAGATCTATGTACAGACTTGGATGCCATCCTGGATTGTAGACAGAAGATAGCTGATGGTAATCAGTATCATAATGATGCCAGTAATTTCTTACTATGAATTTTTTTCCGTGAGAACCATCGGTGCTACCGATTATTATAAACTAATAATTTGACATTTATTATTAATTAATTATTAATTAAAGTAATTAATTTTGGTTAAAAATTACATTAAAAATAAATAAATAAAAATCGACTATTTAGGTAAATCATTGTCACTTGCACACGTAAAGCAGAGACCTCCAGATGACCGGTATATAGGTATTCTATACTCTTGTTCCTCGGTTTCATCGTGGAGGAACGAAACTCGTTTTTCAAGCAAATCACTCCATGCATATAGGTGCAACGACACGAACTCACTCGCCATGGTATGCATGCTGGAGACACGACCGTGAAAGCGAAGAAACAGGATATGCGCTCGGATGCAACATGCGGTTGAAATTCTTTCTTTCGTGATTTTGTAAACGGAGTTTAGCGTTCTTAATTCAACTTGAATGCTATTGTTGTTCATTCCTGACACTTGTTTCTCTGCATTAAAAAATAAATTGAATTTTTAATTGCTTCGACTCGATTTACTCTTCTATAAATGTTTATGAGGTAAAAATAGTTCAGAACATCGATCAGCTAGTGCTGATCTATTAGAATAGTTCAGTCTGAATTATTTCAATCGTAGATGCTTTAAAAAATGCAACTCACCATGTTTATCTAGTATTTTGGTAGACGCGAATACAAAGAAAAATGTTTTTTAATTTATTAATTTTTGCAATTTACTCGGTATTAAATCTTTCTGTTTTATCAGACTTTCGTCAATACAATAAAAAGTTGATTTATCGGAATTAATTCATCGTTTAAAGGTTTCCTATTTTGTATGGATCGAAAGTATTTCGTGCTTTCCGAGTAAAAAATAATAATCTAATAAAGATAAATGAATCGACAAAGAAAGAAACAAGATCACCTTTTTAAAAAATTCAAGTTATGACAATTTTCAATAATGAATGGGAGTTAGACTGAATTGTATACAAATGAAGTATTTTTAAGAGACATATTTAATTTGTTTTTTATCGGTTTTTATATTCCCAGACATCTGATTCAATTTGAATCCTTGTAGCAGCATCGAAATTGCGTATACATTAAAATTTCAGAGTCCTCATTTGAGTACAATTTTGGTCTAATATTCATTAATATTGTTGAAAAATGTCCTGAAATGTTTAAAAAAGTGGTATTATTTATATCGTTTTCCGATTCATTCGCCAAATTTGATAAAATTTAGATAATTTTTGTACTCCGATTCTATTTTATAACATCATCTGCTAAAATTATTTCATAAATTTTGAGATAACTGTACGTTTTTAAGGGGAACCACCAACCATAAAATCAAGTCTATGAACTCCATCTTTAATAAATTTGAAAAAATTATTTCTTTAGTCATTTTTTACGAGGATTTATTTAGTCACTACCACTAACAAAATAGCAGAATTTGCAGAGCCTAAATGGTACTGATGTTACATGAAAACAAGGATTTCTGCTTATCTCAGACCCACAAGAGAAGTTGGGTAAACAGTTTCACTTCACGAAGAAACTGGACGCTTAACTAACTAAGTGGAGCTCGAATCTAATCAATTGTAACTATTTCTTTAGTAGCCCCAACCAATTTTTCGTTTGGATCTGAGTACACCAAGAGGTTGGTTGCCTCAACCGATCATGTTTTACGTGTAAATCGAATAAGTACTAGTTCTGAACTGATGTTCGTGTTCATTCCTGTAATTGCAATTCACTTTTGTTAAGGCATATTGCAGAATATAGTTATTAACAAAAATATTAAAAATAGTCTACATTAAAACATTTTGAGATGATAACTGATTTTATGGTTGCTGTACATTTTGAAGCAGATATTTAGGAACCTTTCCATTTAGACATTGCGTAAATGTGATTGGAGTAGTTTGAAGTGGGTACATTCGAAATGTGCTATAGCTTAACCTTAAAATCACCAGAATGTTAGTAGAATATATAACTTATATAATAGTTCATTTCTGTAGAAATATAACCGTTTTTTAAAGAACGCATACTAAAACTAATTTGATTTTGGATATAAATTACTTATTGTTAGCTTATATGTTAAATGAATGTAAAATTATTAAAAATTGTTTATTATATTAATTAAGATTATTAAAATTATACATTTGAAAAATATCATATGAAAATGTTAGATATAAGAATTTTTTAATATTTGGGTATCATATCTGCTGTGATGGTATCTTCAGAGTATCTGGATATTTTTATGAAGTGTGGTAACTTAACAATCACTTTCCGCCAAAAGGTAACTCAGTACAACAGAGATATATTGTATGATTAAATTAGATCTAGAAAGGTCAGTTAGATCTCGGTAACGGTGACATCTAAAGAGATCATTGCTTGTTATATGTAACTGGATAGAAACATGCATTGCAAGATCCCGAGTAGAATTCCCCTGATTTGACCTCAATAGAAACAGGCCCCAGTTGGGATACGGTCTGGTGAACCCGATTAATAGTTGTGGCGTGGATTCCAGTTGGGCTATCCCGATACATTCGGATTTGGAACAAAACTAAGGTAACCTGGTCGGGTTCCGAACATAGCCCTGTCAGTATACCAAGTCTGACCGCGCTGCAATCGGGGTTGCCCGACGCAAGCCCGGTCGTATAACGGATACAACCAGGGTAACCCGGCAGGATTCCAGTCAGAGCCGGTTCAAAGTTTTACTTGGAATGTGCTTACAGGCAAATCATAATTGGATGTAGTGAGATTTTTGTTTGATCTATTAATATTTTCGTAGGTGTATCCAGAACTGAGATCTAATTTGATTAAAACCTTTTTTTCCTGGGTTGATTATCAGAAATTAATTAAGACTTTCTAAACTTGTGTTAATAATTGATATCCATTGGCGAAACAGTACTGTTTCGGTAGGGAATGGTGGTACTGATTTGCAGCATTGCAATAACTTCGGTAATTAGTATATTACCTACCAGTACTTAAGATCCCTATATTTTCCAGGACAATACTATGATAATGGGGAATATCTACTATGGGTGCTATTATAATGATGAGATATTTACAATTAATCAAGTTAACGTTAATTGCAAACACCTTACGTCATAACCTCTCATATTACAAAACCGTTAGGCTTTGTCCAAACATTTGCACTTTCACCTTGTCTCGAAATAAAAAGACATGCTACTTCGAGCATCCATACGTGTCCAGATGAAATCCCTCGGGGTTTCTATTAGTACTTCGATGATGCACCCTAGATCACAAATTCCTTTGAAACATAGAAAATCTGATACAATTCGATTTGCAATTCAAGGAAAGAAATAATGGTAAGCTTGTAAATGAATTTAATTTGGAGGAATGCAAATATAAAAATTGTGGGATAATGGATATACATATATTTCAGCAAGTTTCAAACTTGAGCACATTATCATCTAAAGCACATCTTAGGCAAAAAGTTAAGGTATAATGTTAATTTCAAGACAATTTTAAATTGAATGTGCATATATGGCTTTACGGTTGTAAATAATTTAATGAAGGAGAGCGGGTTTCCGCGCATCACTCCACTGGACATACCTTGCGTCTTTCAATGCAAAATGCCAGAGTGCCGATGCATGTCAGACTGATGTAATACCGAACAAGTATTCTTCTGACTAATATAGATTCTTTTGTAACATTTTGTGCTAAATAAACAAATATTTTAGCTAATTTTGAAAGAATCGTAATGACGTTACCTAATTATTTATATCAAAATTATAAAACAAAAAACTCTCTTACAAGAATGAATTTTACAAATTATTTTACAGACAGATATATTTAACTGTCAATATTTTAACCTACATTAAGCTTAATATTAGCAGCGTACGTAAGAGTAGTGTTATAATGTAAATTGTACATTTTGTTCATACCAAATAAAATATATTTTATTGTAATAATACCATACCAAAACACGTTATGGTGGAAATATTTTTTTATAATTTTACTACTTTATATGATCATTTTAGGTATTCAAACTTCAATTAATAGAGTCACAGCAGTCTGTGATAAATTAATGTTATTTATCTAATCCTAATATCGAACAATAGAATTACACCATTCGCTGTGGAAAGTGCTGCAGTTTTTTAATATTAAATGATAATTTTTTGTACAGAATTTGTTCATGTGGTACCTATATGCATCATGACATGAGGTCGAATTAACCCTCTTCAAACTGTTAAATTACAGCTTAACATTCATTTATTTATAATGGGAAATACTTTATGAGGCATTTGGAATTTATGTATGTATTGACTTTTCTATAGTATACTTTCTGGGAATATTTCATATATGACTTAGAACATCAGAGTTTAAAAAAAAATGGTTTTTAGAAAATATAGATTTAATCGAATATATTTGTTCTGCCTATTTGAGTGAAGTTATTCCTCCTTTACGTTAACATGCGTTTAGCAATTTAGTAACTTATCTATAACCCACACAATTTCAAAAGTTATAAAAGATACCTTCCCTCTCCTCAAATATGTAAATATTAAATAAAGACTTTAAATACAGAACAGTAATAATAGACTTTTATTTTTCAGGTAAGTTCCTGATTTAACATCAGACATTACATAGTGGCCTACACTGTAAGTGTTTAATTTTATTATATCTCCGTTACATGCTATAAAATTTTTCACCTGAATCAGTAACGTGACCTGTAATAAAAATAGTAGGTCCATGTATTTTTACTTCCAACAGGCAGACAGACGAATGTTTCTGAGACGGCCCAATTAATTAAATATAAATACGAATTTTTTCATGCACATTGCATATTTAGACTTCTCAACGTTTTTGATGAATAATCCCTTTATAATGGATTATATGAATGTTATACAGTCAATTAAACACAAATTTACCTCAATATATAATTTTTTTAAAAATTCATTCGATAAAACTGATATATTTAATAATAATCAAGTAAAATTTTTAAATATTACAAACAAAATTATAAATATTTATATTTTAAATTCAAAATCAGTATTTTACTTTAGAAGGGATTTAACCGACAATTTTTGCTCGGGTTATTTTTGGTACATGATTTTGAATCTGTACTCGGAATTTCGATATTCAATAAGTTTGATTCAAAACAAAAGTTGGTTTTATTGTGTTTGACATTCTGTGTCTTTTGTAAATGGTGATAACGATTCGAACACTGAAAATTAGATAAAAAAAATGTAAAAAAATCAATTGTGAAGTGAAAAATTCTGTCAATCAGAAAATGAAAGTGCAGAAATTAACATAGCGAAAACATTTAATGGAACAGGTATTCGTATTTTCTATAAACTTTTAAATTATTTTGGTTAAAACTAAAAGCGATGGGGCAAAAAGTTACGAAATTACATTATTTTAATAAACACCGGCACGCAATATTATATAGATGGATATAAAATTAAACAATAATGTTAGGAATATATGTGAAAATATTTCTTTTTTAATTATATGAAAACCTCTGGTGATTTTCGCATTGCAATATCCTTCAATTTTATAATAAAATTTTCCTTTTATATACTCATTCGAATTTTATAAATTTACATTTTGATGATTTTTGTTAATGTCACGTTATTGGCCAATATTTTTACCATTCTGACAACGCTGCTAATTTTTGTACCAAACACGTCATATTACATATATACATATTATAATTTGTTATAAAATGTAAATGTTTCTTAGCATATACTAGAATCACGTTATTTCCAAAAATATGATACTGCTGAAGAATGATATAGGTAATATTTGGGGTGGTGTTATGAGACTATCGCTATTAATAAACGCATTACGCCTATAACCATATATTACTAAATTCCATACAAATTACTTCAATGAATAACAAGATATTTAAAACCAGTGAACTGTGAGAAAGTACATATTTAATTTAAATAAAAATACTATGTGAATTTTCAAATTTCATATGTATACACTGGTCAACAGCAAAAAATCATCAAAGATACGACTACGTTTGTATTGTCATGTTTCGTTGCAGTTCAAAAAATGTTTAAAAATACACATTCTGATAAAATACTGAATATAGTGCTGAAAAATACAATAAAAAAGTAAATTCGGATCTCTGATGATTTTTAATCGTTAAATTTTGGCAATTTAATCTATTTCAGGTTAACTCATCACTAATTTTGTTGTTTCGTTGTTGTTGTAATAGACAATTTGTTTACATTGTACTGAAATATAGGTCAGTTTTCTAATTTCCGAATAAATAAATGCCTGTTCACAGTTATAAATTGATGAGCCAAGAGTATACTCATTTTTTTCAAAAATGTAATTTAATGGGTAAATAACATCCTACGATGTTTTAATATAAATTATCCTCTTCTATCTCTCTAGTAGAAGTAGGCCATTGAATCAAGAAATTATAGATATGTTATGTTTATTTGGTACTAACTGTTGACATTTTTTTTTGGGTCTTCAAGTTTTTAATTTTACCTTTTTTTATCCACTTAGAATTTGGCGACTAAGGTAAGCGAAGTCCGTGGGCAATTGCATACAGAAATGAACATGCATCAATTAACACGTATCGAATAACATATATATAGTTATACTTAGCTATAATAAACAACTTTACATAAATATTGATAAGTGTGAAATATTGTTAGAAAACGGATTCTACGAAACTTCCATCAATGTTCATGCATGGTATTGTAAAGTACCTTGTATAGTCCAGTGTTTGTTGCATAAATCGAACAACAGGAAATGGAGATAAACAGTTGTAATATGTATCATAAGATTAATAAATAAAAAATTATAAATGTGCCTTTTAAAAGTAAGAATTTATCATTTTCTCCATTTGCATGTAGTAATATTAATATCTGAATAAAACTAAGATAGCGAAATTTACTAAAACCTCTACTGACGTATCTTAACGTACATTAATTTATATCTATTGTGAGAATATTTAATAAAATATGACTTTCTAAAATTACTAACCACGAATACAACTTGTTCTCAATAAATCTTGTAGTATTTATTTACCTTCCAATATTTTTAAATCGATCGCGTCAAAATTTCACCAGGATAGTTCTCGTAGACCATTCAAATTGCAGAATACCGCTTGTCGGAATCGCGATTTCGCTCATATTCGCAAATATAATTAACTGAAATACCTACATTCCTCAACGATTATAATTTGCAAGTAATTTCAAAGCATTATTCCTACTTGCCCGTCTAAGCTCTTCAAAACAACATAACGCATCTCCATATTCCATATCGCTATGTTAATCGACCTGTCTCTTGTTACATCTTTCTATAGAAATCGTATCTAATTGTGAATAAACGAAACTTCTCGCAAATTGATGTTCATGTTCGAAACGGTTGTTTGACGTATCGCGTATTCTGGCTCGCACACATCTGATATGTCGGCATTTCCAGTAAATTATTTCTATCCACAACAATTCTCAGCGGCAGCTTCCTACCAACAATTGAAACATCAAAGATACAGTGAGTTTCGCGATAACACAATTACAATAGTTCAAAACCGGAAATATTAGGAATGAAAACTTGCATTTCGAATCAATCAATTATGATTTATGCCCTGAGCTTATGACCAAATGAAAATTTGATTCTTCCTATAATCTATTGTTCATTAAAATCTTGTAATTTTTCTGCATATTGTGGCATTTGATATGATAATGACTTTAGACAGCTGCTATTTGTGACTATTTGCATTAAGCAAAAACATTGCAAAATGATACGTTCAAACCTACTTCGAAAGATGTTGTTACATCTCTAATACATCTAATGGTAACTAAATTATGATGTACTTTCCCTGAAGAGGTTCTATTCTGTGAGTTGCAATTTCATGCCTCTATTACTTTTTCATCAGAAATCGAATCTCATCACCTATCCAGAGTATTGCACAACTTCAATACTTATTGCATTGAATGAAAATTGAACTGTATACTTCATTGTAATTTAATGATTATTTTTGATTAATAGTTTCTCGACCTCAGAATACCTTCAACATTAAGTTTGCAGTTTTTAGCGTACGTACGATTTATTCAGTAAATTGTATGCCTAGCATTCTTTCATCTCATAGTTTAAAACTAGTTTTTGTTGTTTAAAAATTTTAGTTTATCATTTCGATCTCACTTGTTCTTTTTAATTTTTAATTTGCTCATAAAAAATCTAAAAATTCATTGAGTCAACTCATGTACTGAATGAATCCCACTGACGACGAAAACACTTTCCGGGGAAGGGGTTTGGGGGAGGGGGGCTATGAACTAGTAAATGGCTCATGCTTTCGTAATAGACGTATTCAATTTCCAAGAAAGGAGCCTTCTTTTTACAAACGCTGTACACCCGCCCAACACTGATGCGGATGCCCTTTTGAAATTCTGGAATTCAGCCTCCGGCAGTTCCCTTCAAAGCTGTGATGATCTTGTGATTATTTGGGTCATCGAACCACCGACAGTAATAAATGCACATGCATATAATCTACCAAATGCATTAACGCTGCGAACCGCAGATTGGGTTGAATCAGAATTACGGATTGCGGATAGCAATTTTCTAGTCACAGTTGTCTGAACTCCCATAAGGTGGGTGGGTATCCTATCGAAATTCTCGAATGGATGCCAAGAGCCTGAAGGGCCAAGTTCCTAAATTGCAAAGAATTAATTTCAACATTCCGAATATCAAAATCACGAATGCCATCATTTCTGGTTGTAAAAATTGTCCTGAGATGAAGCATCAATTGTCGAAATATCCAACGAGTGTTCAAAACAAGAAAATTACAAAATGTTATATTTTCAAAATGGACTAGTAGTACGAACAGTAAGTGTAACAACTGATTCGAAATTGTATTTGATTGTAATTTGTGCTGTGTAATGCGATTATATACGTGTATGATTCAAAGAGTATTACATTGATGTTATGAATTGTATACTGAGCTGCACAGATTAATTAAGTAACTGCACGTTTTGTTTAACAACAATGATAGATTTTAAAATTTATTAATAGAGTAATTGGTTGTCATATTAATCAAATATTATTATAATTCGCACATTTAATATCTAGTGTTCACTCTGCAGAAGTTATTAGTTAATTCCCTGTAGGAAACTCAACGTAATTTTTTTTAATTGTGTCAAGATTTTGAAGAGTTTAAACTGTCAGTAAAACGTTAACAAGAAATTTCTAGTTATTTCAACCATAAGCATAATTGGGGCCTATTTATATTATTTTCTGGTGAAAATAACCAGATTTCTGATTATTTTAACCGTACTTTTTTTAGTGGACTTGGACAAGACTTCGAAGCAGATAATTATGTAATGAAATATTTATTATCGAACAATTTTCAAAATGGACAGAGTGAATTTCAGTCACGAACGTAACCTCACATATTGATTTTCTAACGCAGATGTATTTTTATAAATCCGTTTTAATCCGCTGTTGTAGTAAATAATTGAATATGTTTCATAAATAATCAGCAAGCCCGATTGCTGCTAATCCAGCTTTATTAAAGGAAATTTATCCCAAGGGACTCAGGTTAGCTTAAATAATTGATAATATTTTTTAACTGTAATTACTTCTAATTGCATCTATGTTAACAGGTCTAATCAACATTGTAAATTGTTGACACTCAACATTTGCAAACTCGAATTATATTGTATTTTGAAAATTAAGTGTAATAATATTAATCGTAACATAAATTAAACCTCAAAACTGTCCTAATAATTGTCAATAAGACAAATGAATAATAAGAATTGGCATTAAAGGATGTGATGAATATTGTGTGCTCGTCTATGGAGATATTCCATTAAATTAGTATTTCGGTTAGGTTATGCTAGGTTAGGTTAGATTACGTTAGGTTGTGTTATGTTATGTTATGTTATGTTATGTTATGTTATGTTATGTTAGGTTAGATTAGGTTAGGTTAGGTTAGGTAATGATAGATACGATATTGAATGGTACGTGTTAATGTAACATGATTGCATTGAATGTTCATGACATTTTAATCATTGTTGTAATTTATATTTATTCTTCTTGTATTGTAATGTTTGAAAATGTTATTTTTTGTATTATTTATATTATTTGTTAATTTAGTCAAATGTTAAGTTCGAAAATGTTAAGTATATTAAATGTTGAGATTAAAAATGTTGAGTTTAAAAATCTAGAATTTGTATGTCGAGTTTGTTTTGTGTTGGTTAGCCATGTAACCGCATCTATAATCTTAACCCTTTAATGACCAAACATGCACAATTGGCACATGGATTTTAGAATCGTTTTATTTGTATAATAATCTATTTTTGATTAGTTTTGAGGTCGCTCTTTCGTATGGCGGTGGTCAAATTTTACGTTCAACAAATTTTATTGTTTAAAACTGAAAAAAATGCGGGTTTTTAGGTACAATTTTTGTTATAATGCTTTTTTCACAGGATATTGATTTTTGTCACCTTCTATGCTAAACGATGCTAAAATCCACGTGAAAATGCACGTTTAGTTGTTAAAAATGATGGTTACTTAAAAATATTAAAAGTTATATTGCGTTTCTTCAGCGAAATGTTATTGCCTCTTTATTTGCAATAAGCAATAAAGAACAATTTCGGATTTCTTGTATTTACGGTTTAAATTGTATAATTATGAGTCCATTTAAAAACTTGATGTTAAATACTTTGCACAAATTCCAACTTGGATACCATGCACCTGATGGGCGTTAAAAAATTATCCAGTTAAATACCGTTCACGATTTTCAAATATTTGATTTCATATTCTCATTATTGGCTGTGTAAAATTCTTTTTTGTTTTAAATTGCGTACATCAGCGACGATAATATTGTTATTATTTCTAATATTATAGCTAATAAATTTGTAGAAATATCATAATACTCCAATTTCTCTTAAGTCCTATTCATTTCCTAAATATTTATTATATTTCTTAGGTAATGTTCACTATTACAATTAGGTAGGAATTAATAAAAACTATTTAAAGGAAAATGAATCTTTTTTTATTTCACTATTCAATATTTCCATGTATATTATTTTTCTTCGCACCATGATATAAAACTACCAATCTTTATATAAAACATTCAATACCTATTGTACCTTTGTAAATTTAAAAAAAAATCGAAGAATCTATTTAATCTACACAAAATAAATATATTTAAAGCACATCATAGTATCTGAATGCACGAATCATAGTAAATGTGATCACTCTCCCTTTTTTGCAGTTTTCTAACTGTATATTTTTTATTTGTTAATGATAATTTTAATCATAAAATTATTCTGCACGAGTGCAGTGCTCCAATATTTATATTTTTGCTTCTAATTCAGCATATTAAATTATTACAATCGGTTATTAAAAGTCTATATTAACAATAACAATATTTACTTATAAATTATCGTAGTAGAAATATTTTCACACTAGTTTTCCAAACAAAAGTTATTCCGTAAAATTTCTAGATATTCTTTCGACAACTCGAATTTTGTACATTTATGTATTTTTGAATTTTTGAAAATATAGCGAGAAACGAAAGTAGTTTTAAATATGTATTTCTCAGAGCAACGTAAACTGCAATACGGGTTTCAGCGGCATATGTTGATTTCTTGTTTCGTTTCTTCAAGAAGGTACAATTTTGTATTTTCAAATTCTTCGTGCGGAATGGACTTGAATATTCGACATATCAAAATCTTCTTTTTAAAACTTTATGTTATAATATTGTTATTTTTTTAAAAGAAACTTCGCATTGTAACGAGTACTGATTCGTCAAATAATAAGATTTTATTTCCCTTCTTTTCTTTCGTTTTATTCGGACATTTGTATAATTTAGTCTATGATTAAGTAAGGACATATTGAGTGTTATGAAGTATTGGGTCCAGTTCTAAGAGGCTTCCGTAGTTATCGTATTACTTCAAAATAATATTTATTTATTTTTTTAAATATTTGATATAATTAATGCTATTTTAATCTCTTTTCTAAAACATTTACAACGAGCTGCTAAATTTAAAATCGTGCAGGCATCAATAATCGAAATGTTAAAGATTTGTAATGGAATTATTAATAATTTGTTTTGTTATTAAAACCTTTCCACCGCTTGTTCGATTTTTTAACCTGACACATTTACAGAATCTCATGGATCTCGCTGTCAACTGCAAAATTTAACGAATGCGAGACAAACCGAGATAAGGTAATATCCAGCGACATTGGTAAATCCGATAAGCTGTAAAAAAAACATTAAATTGAATTATACAAACGGAAAAAAAACTGCGAGGCGTCACTAACACCTTTGGCGAGAACATAAATCATTGTCAAATTGTTTTGATGTCTTAAAGTCGTCATAGACGATATATTAGTCTTTGTTTTCTGTATACGTAAGAGTTTATGGATGAAGAAACATCAACCCAGATTTCACATTTAATCGCGTGACAACGCAATGTGGCACGTTCGCGTCTTCTCACTTCTCTCATTTCCATCTAACCCTTCTAACCCCTTTGCCTTGTCAATCTTTTTATACTTGTGTGAGTTATATGCAATTCCTAACTGAAAGGTTTTGTAAAGAGAGTTGCCATGACGTCGGGTATCTTCTTAATTGAAACGTCATTGTGCGTGATGAGGCTTTTATATCCTTTGTAATATCGACAGAAATATCATAGAGAAACTGCATTTTTCACATATTGTATTTCACACTTGTCACAGGTGACTTAAATACTAATATTTGAAAATACTGATGTACACAAATATTTTAAGTAAAGCACATTTCGTTCATGAATAATGTTTAATACCACTGATAAGATATATTTCGTTTTAATTTTCATCTACCACATAAGTTCCGCAGTTCCAAATTTTGAAAACTTGATAACAGATATGTCACCAACTACTCCAAATGACATATATACAAAATATTAGACAAAAGGACCGTTTTTCAAATTTTCGGTTAGCCATACCAGACCTGCCATTTTGAATTTTGAAAATCTACGCGTCAAAAATTGGTTCCATAGGGTGAAGCCTATTTTAAAAAATTCAATATAGTGGTGTAAAAATCCTGTTTTCAATGTCTATCTTATGCATCAACTACCGGTAAGACGGATTTTGTAAGCGGAATTTCTAGAAATAAGTGTTTCTTGTAAAAACTATTTTTGTAATTTTTTATATTTGTGTTTGAATTTTAGTAATAAATTCTGATGAGGGTCTGGGTCATTGGCCGAAACGTAACCTTAGATATATTTCTTTCTTCCTGTTGAAGAGAAAAGTATTTTTCAGTAAAAGGATCGTTTTACCAAATATTTTTTAATTAATTACATACAAACGGTCAAGAAAATTAAACACGTTTTTAATAACTTATTCGAACATTTAATAGTGATCCCTAAAGTGCCCTCTGAAATGAAAATTTGTTTGAAAAATTTCGGGATACCGTAACTCTAAAACAATCAAGTTTTTTAAATAACACTGCAAACAATGAAAAGTTCTTAAAAACAAACGAAGAATAAATTCTGAAATTATTCTAGCATATTTCTAGGTTAATTTTAAGCTTTTTTGCTTCTTTGCAATTATATATAGAAGCTTCTAGTTCACGAAGAAAAATGTAACACATTTTGTATAAGAATATAACTATAAATTTTTATTCTTTCCTTTCAGAAAAAAATGTTCATTTTGGACGCCATTTTGGGAACCGCCATTTTGAATTTTTTTAAAACAGACTTTACCGTGTTGAAAATAAATAAAACTTATTTATAGCACCATGGTTAATAAAATGATAAGTCATTAATTATTATTTTAATATTGTAAGAGTTATATATAGATTATATGCTCTGTTTCACCAAATTTTGGAACAAAAATAATTCAGGCATGAACTACTACGTCTTAGCATTTAATATTTCACTTTCAGCTTTCTGTGATGCTCAGATCATACACATTGAAAATGTATAATGTAACAATTCATTATTACAACTTATGTTAAGTGAAACGTAAGCTGATCGAAAATATAATTCTGGCAGTATTGTATATTTTATCAGAGTTTAAAATGCAAATTAAACATGTAGAAATGTACTCTTTTATCCACAATATACAAATTATTTCATAATACTATAAATTAAAATAATTTATTCAAGACAATTTTACGTACTTTAAAAACGTAAAAGTATATAACTGTTATATTTTTTCGCGCCGTGAAACATTAGCCACTAAATAATTTTGGTTAATAAAACAGGACCAAAAAAAAGTTTCGAGATCACATGAATCAGAAATAGTGGAACTTATAGATTTTTAGACGCTGAAAACGAATCCGTTATTACATTTGGCCCATCATGTCAGGATTTCAAGATATCTGATCCAAAAAATATTCAAAAATATACTTCTTGGCGATTTAAGTTTAGGATATATGAAATATCTGACGTCACGGGTCAAGTTGGACAACTAATTCATTTTCACCGACTAAAAATCTATAAGATCCAGTACCTCTGATTCAGGTTATCTCTCCTAAAAAGCGTTTATATGTCATTGTTTCACGATCCTGTGTAATTTATCACTGAAGGTATTTCTAAAAAAAAAAATTACATCGGACCTCAAAAAATTGTTTTTCTGATAAAACTGGAATCAGATGCGAAGGCTTTTACAGATTTTTGGTCGTGGAAAACGAATTTTTTGTCAACGTTAACTCAGGGTTTCAGATTTTTCACATATTCTAACCTTAAATGGACAAAATGTATATTTTTGAATATTTTTCGGATCAGATATCTTCAAATCTTGACGTGATGGGCCAAATGGGCCAAAACAAATTTATTTTGTTGTCCTGTATAATCGAATCAATACAAAACAAATGTCTAGTTTTTTTAAACGCCAGATTATAATACGATTAGAAAGACAAATTATAAAGTGCTCTTCAATTGAACGTATCCTATTCGAATGAGGAGAATTCTCTCTCCAATCGGCTTCTATAATGAAATGAAACTGTAATGACAAGTGGCCAGAGATCGAAACTGAAGTATTTGAACCACCGACCAATGGAGTTGAGACCAAGCTTATAAAGTACGGGTGGACGTAATGGCTTCCGCCTGCAAATACTGTAAAAAACTCTCAATCTAGCTGACCATTTCGGAATATTATACTTTGACTGATGTGCAATTAGGAATTATGAAGCACGAACTGAGTCCTACGCAATCCACCATATGCCTTTCACGCGACTCGATAACGGATTTTCGCATATGTAATCAAGTGTTTTTTACTTAAGAGCGGTTTCATAATACCTGCACGAATGTATCTATAAGCAACATTTTTTGTGTTTTAGATATGCAAAAAACATGTATTCGAAGTTAAAAAGTAGACGCTGACCTTTATTGGTAAGGTTAGTTTGGGATTCAATAAAACCTTCGAGTTTTCATTTGTTAATTTTCGCGTTACTTTATAATATTTGAGATGAATTATCTTATCCTGTTTTAGGCACTTGTACAAGCTCTATCAATTTTGGAAATTTTATTATCTAACCTTATGGCAATTAACTAATAAAATTAACTAAGAAGACCTTTTATGCAATACACGAGACAAACACCTTCAAGTCCATTGAAGATCTCTTAAAAATGTTAAGGTGTATTAATTAATTATAAGTAACGACTCTTAATGTAATCTTTAACAAGAGTTATCCGTTCAAGATCTCTATATAATACTTCTCAAATATATGGTCTCCTGATTTAAGAGCTTTGAGCTATTTTTTCCCCAAGTTTTTTTTAAAATTACTAAATATATCCAAAACAGGTAATATTCGAAACTTAGTTGCTAAAACAAAATAATTAGTAAACAAAAATACTTAGTAAATTAGTGTTTACATTTTTAATTGTATGCAGTCATCGCAATTCCTGGGATTGTTAGAAAAATATGATGTTTAATTTTAATAGATTTTTGCTGAAACGAAGACTGCATCTTATAATATTAAATAAATACATTCCGTATATAATTCTGCGATATAAGTGTTATCTTGATCAGTATAAAAAATTTACAAAAATTAACAATTTCAGAATTGCGTGTTTTTTGATAGGTCGCTGATTTCGCATTAAAATACTACAGCCAATATGTCAAACAAAATCGTTTCCAAAGGGCTTAAACAGGTTTTGATCCCAATTTTTTGTTATTTGTCCACAGTATTGAAACTGTCATTTTGATTTTTGTAAAATTAATAACGCAATCATAATCAGCGACCACAAAATACTGAGTTTTGAAAATTGTTATTGAATTTTTCTAATTTTATTTTTTTTTCTAATTTTTACTTGAATACAGTTTGAAATATTTGAATCCAGTTTAAAATTTTATAATTCGATAACTGATTTGCAATCTGCGACTCGGAAAACACCTTGTTCATAAAAATTCAATATTCAGATAAATTCGTACCTCAAAGGCGAACAACTTTTAAAAAGAGTAAATTTATTATTCTCTGCACATGATCCGGATTTATCCTGTATTGGCATATTTACAATTTTGAAAATTATTCTTTAAACGTTTACGTTTCGAATTCTAGACATTTATATATCTTCGTTAAAGGCCAGGACGTGGTTATCTATCTACCATATTTGGTTTTACTTAACAACGCATGAAATCCCGTACTTAAAAGTAACTGCGGTTGAAATCGTTCTTCCTGAAAGCTGCACAGATAATGCGCTGCTACAACTGGTTCACAAGGTTAACTCCGTATGGGGCCATAAGTCTATGAGTATTTATTTGCAGTGATTTGCTGCTGTACTTTGCATTGATACGCATATTATTACATATGGATAACAAATGTTAATTCAACTTTTTTTAAATTAAAACTATGATTATAAGAAGATTAACTATGGTAAAAGAAACTGACTTACCCGGGTAGAAAATTGTACTAAAAGCTCACTGGATCATATATATATATATATATATTCAAACTGTTGTATTATATAATATATGTATATTATTTTTCCAAAGATAAATTGCGGTGTCTGCGTACCGGACTTTTGATACAGAATTGATAATTAAAGATATTTAATTTAATATTTATTGAATTAGATTCACCCATCTATACTTATTAAAATATGACTAATTCGTCCAGTTTGTTAACACTGTCCCCACTTTGAAGTGGTACAGTATTTAGTTAGTACTGATCCAATGTCGAATATAAATACCGACAATTAGCACTAACAAAGTAATTTTTCTGGTTTCAAATTCTGGTGTTCCTGTGACATTTTTACTATGAGCAATAATCATTTATTATCATAATATAATACTATCATTAAGTACTGTATCAGTATTGACTTATTTCGGCAATCAGGCATAATTTAACACTCAAAATAGTACTAATATAGTAATAATCAATATTGCGAGGGTATTGACGTACTCCAGACAGCCAGAAACATTCACGGAGAAAAATAATCAGCAAAATCAGCCGAAAAATCCGCAGATTCTACCAATTTTATCCTATAGGGACAGCTGTTGGAATTCCGTTAGGAATAGCCGATAATTTCAGCTAAATTTACTGAAAAAGTCCGCAAATTTAACGGAACAAATCTGCTAATGTAGCGGAAATTTAGAGCTAAGCGCGAATTGAGTAGGGTTAAGGGTACATTAGCGGAATCAAAACAACTAAAATTGCATATATTTTCGGCAATTCCAGCCGAAAATTTTAGCTGATATGAATCAGCTAATCCAGCGGAGTCATTTTTCTCCGTGTTATTTTTTACCGATTACACTACTGTCAGTGAGTATTGGATTATTATTAATTGGCTTTAAAGTTTATCTTTACTGACTTAATACTGTATAAGCAGTACTGCTCCGGCGGTCGGATGTTATTTCTTACTCATACACATACTGGCAGCCAATATTGTGTCAGTACTAATTTGCTCCGTCAGTCAGTACTCATAAAATAGCGAAACCTTTACTGGTTACCTATACTGGGTCAATACTTTGGCGATATTACTGACAGGACTGATTTATTGCCTCACTTTTATGGACACCAGTACTGGATAAGGTGTATACATGGGAAACCCTCATTTTTTGCACTATTAACGCTACTATTTACTTAACAAATATTCTTTTAATTAAGATATATTAATCATTATTGAGAGGGAATGTTAAATATTAACACTAACAAGATTTTTAAAATATTGAAACAATGCGATTAAACTTAATTTCTTTAGTCGAAATTATATCCAGTGTCTGGATATATTTTTCTCTCAGGGACTTTTCATCTTTTTTTATGTTTATATAAAAAAATGGAATTAATCTCTTTCAAGAACCACTACAACCGATTGGAGATGCAGTTAATTTAATATAATTTATTAGGTAATTAAAATTCAACCTCAATATTAATCAAGTCTAATCAGAGGTTTTAATGTTTAATATCTTTGATCATCTTGATCTAAAACCTGCCAATTAAACAGGACTGAGTATATGTCTGTAAGGAGTTTCCTCATTGCGATAGTTTCTGTTTATATTAATGCAATGCCCAGTTTACAAACAAACGAATGCGTTATTTTATAAGAATCATGGAACCTACAATTCAATTTTTTAGTGTAATGTACCGCGCAATGAAATAATTAAAATAAATAGATATATGTGAATAAATCTGAATATTTAATACCGTTACTTTTCATTTTCAGATTAATGTAGAGTCAAAAGAGCATTAAAAATTCGAAATATAATATAATATAAACACGGGATTAATGGATAATATTTATTATGCTTTGTGTGAAAAATAATCATAATTTAAATCAGTTAGGTAAATATGTGTCAGCATTTCATGTGATTTTCGTGATTTTCAAATATTCTGTATCCAACTCTTTTATAACCTTCAACTTACTTTGATCTTGAAATTAGTCGTAAATTACTGCGTTTATGTTATGTTTTGGTTAGTGCCTTTTGATTTTACCTTGGCTGGACCTTTAATTGTACTTTAAGGGACCCATCTACGTGGATAGTTTAACTTACTTGGCTCCTGTCAATGATGATGAACCACTCAGATTAGGTTATTGCATGTTAGTATACCGGCTCTATTAAAGACCTCATCAGGATCCTTAAAAATTCTTGACGGAAAATCCTTTTCTGAATATAATACTCAATTTACAAAATATGAAATTATTCAGATGATATTAGGTCAGGATGGGATATGTTAGTTTTATATACTTTGATCGTAATATTTAGACCTGTAATCTACATATTTTACTTATTTATTTTCCATTCTTAACTCGAATATAATAGTCACTTAATTTAACTGAAATAAAATTTCAAGATAATAATGTAATATAATTTTAAATAATAATTTTTTTTAACGAAGTTATCATTTTGCCGACATTTTTTCTAGAAATAATTAATTAAGCAAATAGGAGAAGGGATGTGATAGAAAGTAAGATATTGAATATAGTAATAAATGTTTCATAACTTCTTATCGCAATTTCTTTGTATTTTAATATGAAAATCAAGTTTTTCAAATTTATGCTTATTTTCAAAGAAATTTGAATAAAAACAAAATTATTCTTATAATTTATTATATTAAGTACAAATAAAATAACTTTATATATAATGTAATATATGATAAATTGATTAACAAATACTAACGATGTACTGATCTAAAAGATCTAAGTCGGTCACGAGATTGCATTGTTAAAAATTAAAATACGTAAATTCTAGTTAAATATAATTTAAATTTAGTTTTCGACAAAGTTTGCTAATGTTTTTCTGGCATAATATCCCGTAAATATTAAACAAACATTGAGGTCACTTAATTTGTATGATTTCACAGCTACTTTATTATCGTGAGTCTTAATAGTGTAATAACAGAATTCGATTCTTCAGAAAATTCATTTTTGGTGAAATTGTAATGGATGCCTTAACGACACAGAATCCATTAGAATATAGAAATTAAAAATTACGAGTAGTGTAGTATAGAATCTAGAGCAAAGTTACAATTTGGTCTCAAATTTGAAATTTATAATAAATAATCTTCTTCTAAGTAACTGATGCATTTCGAGTAGTTACAAAGATAATATACTCACAAGAAAAAGATAAATCGTATTTTTTCGAAAAGTATTAATTCCCTTTATTACCGAAGATAACTCGAAATTAAACGTTCCCAACAAAATGTTTCGAATACATTTTCGAAACCTGTTAAAGTTAAATTACCCGTAGTAAATTAGTCCTGTAAGATGCACAGAAATCTGCAATTCTTCCTCAGAACTTTATGCAAAACAAGAATAGAAAACATTACCATGTTTCTTATACCGTTGATGAAATAAGAACAATAAGAATATATGACCGTTTCTATATTTGTACAGTTTACAGTTTAGTTTTTACATTAAATCAACGGTCCTTACATTTAAATTTATATCTACTATCTAATAATTGTACAAGGAAGTACTTTTATAATTACGTCTACGAGATTTATGATGTTGATAATGGGAAAAAGTTGAATGAAGATGCAGCGAGTAATAAGACTAGCAATTTCACATTTTAACGTTATAACCCCCAGTCTTCCTTTACCATGTCTGACAGTTTCTCGCCGATCATGATAACCGGAATGTTCAGGTGTCCAGATATAATCGTTGGCATAATTGATGCGTCCGCAACTCTCAGCCCTTGGATTCCAATAACCTGTAATTTTACATATAAAATGTTAATTTTTATTGTATTTTTATCATTCTATTAACAATTTATTTCGCCGTTGCTATAATCAATTTTCTACATTTTGTTTTATCTACGAAAATATTATCTCATCAAAAGTGTCATCATAAAACGTGTTTCTGACAAAGAAATAAATGTTGAAATACCTGTAATCTTGGATTGACTACTGAAGTCGGATCGCTTTCTGGTCCCATCTTACATGTTCCCGACTGATGATAGAGATTTACGGTAAAGTGTCTCGCTGCACATTCCCAGTACCCATCAGAATCATCTTCGAATGAACGACATCCAGGAACTCGCACTGGATGCAGACGTGAATTGTACTTCTTCATAGCTGCGGTTTTGCTAACCTGAATTGCTTTACGGATTCCAGATATCATAAGCTTCACATCTTCAGGATCATCCATGTAATTCGCATAAATGAAAGGTTTGCTTTTCGGATTACTATTACGAAGGAGAATCTTTCCTCTACTGTTAGGTCTTAGAACGATTGGAAGAATTGAATATGCATGATGATTCGTGGCTGCCGCATACATTTTATTCCAGTATTCATCGGTCATTCCTAGGAGTTTATGAGCATTGTATCCTCCAAGTATCGATGATCCGAAAAACAGAAGTTCCAAGTCTGGATTTTCCTCCGAATTTGTATAAGAAATATTTCCTCGGAATAATTCATCTTGGGAATTGAAGAAAGCTATAGCTTCAACGCCACCAGCCATAGTGAATGGTCCCTTACGATTTATTAACCAATCCTTTAGGTACGTGTTTCCTGGATTCATGACGTCCATTACTCGTACACTGACTGGTCGGTCGACTAAAAATATCATTCCTCCATAAGCAATGTGATCCATTAAGTTCTCACCAACTGGTGCATCTTTTATTAAGTGGATATCCATGTCATCCAAATGATCAGCAGGACCCACTCCAGAAAGCATAAGTATCTGTGCGGATCCGACAGCACCAGCAGACAAAATTATTTCTTTTCTTGCTTTAACCACGTGCTTTTGTCCATTTTTTAGAAATTCTACACCGTAAGCGAGTTTCGTTCTTTGATCGATCAATACCCGTGTCACGTGACTTTCTCGAGAGAGAAATAGATTATGTCGGTTTTGAATCGGATGCAAATAAGCTTTATTCGTACTCGCTCTAGTACCATTTTCTGCGGTCATCTGGACCATCGAAAATCCATGTCTACGTTCACCATTATAGTCGATTATCGGGTAACCCATTTCCACTCCAGCTTTCAAGAAACTTTTAGCCAGAGGCGTGTGGAAGTGAGCATATTCAATGTTCAACGGTCCATTAGTTCCGTGGTGCTTAGGGTCTGACTGTAATTCCGGGATTGTCATGTGTTCTATCTTTTTGAAGTATTCCAGCACATCGTTATATGACCACCCATCATTACCTGCTTGTGCCCAACTATCGTAATCCGATGGATGACCTCGTACCGCCAACATATAGTTAAGGACACTAGTGCCTCCCATTACTCTCCCCCGTGGCCAGATACATTTTCTATCTTTCATGGCAAGGCAAAACTTCTCAGATGGCTCCGTTTTATATTTCCAGTTTATGTCGCCGTTCATTTGCAAGAATTGAACCAATAGTGGAATGTCCATTCCCAAATTTTCATTACGCCCCGCTTCCAATAACAAAACATTTACAGTACTATTTTCGCTTAATCTGGCTGCGATTGTAGAGCCCGCACTTCCGGCACCCACCACAACGAAGTCATATTCTTCGTAGGATGCTGGAGTAATGTCAGGTAGCTCTTTGTTCAATTCTTTTTCCCCCTCTTGCATAAAACCTAATCCACCGGATAAAAACTCCAACCAATTTCGAATAGTCGACACGAATTGTCCAATATCTTGTCCAGATCCATTTCGAACCAGTAAAACTAATAATACCAATGTACAGATAGTCGTTACGGATAGACGTACCATCTTCGATATCAAGAGGTAAAGTTTAAACGCGAACTGAGGAAGGCTGATAGAGCGCACGCATATATACGTATAAATTTGCCTGAACTGGCTACGGCGTAATCATAACGGTTATTAAGGAATAGATTATCACTCTTCTCCCTCGAATTTTGTGTTTTGTTTTCAAAACTGGATATGTAATGCTCGTTAAATACGTCGACATATCACGCAACGCTCTGAGATTAAATAAAAATAAACTTCTGAGTGTAAATTATTCGATAATTAATTTATGACGTTTGAATTCTGAGAATATTTATTAATTAATCAATCCGAAAAAAAGTTCGATGTAATATATTTTTTAAGAAGAAAATGAAAGCTATAATATATAATTGCTACCGATTTTACTAATTTATTATTAACCTTAATGTAGAATGAAATTAACAAACATTAAGATAATGTCGAAAAACTGTTTATTGGTGTCGTGTATTACTAGCTTTTATATTTTTAATGTCGTAATAACTTTGCATATATGGAATTATTTTTAATTCCAATAATGTATATATTTTTAATTCCAAAATATGTTGCAAGTTGTATGCCTCTGAACACTTACTAGGGGTGATTCGTGTAAAGGCGTTGTACATTACCCTTCAAACTTCTTGTTTAACAAATTGATTTATTTTCAAATATATCAAGTCTCTGGACAGTAAAAAAAAGATGCATATATTAATGGATGATTTTATTATCTGCTTTTACTGGCTTAAAATAGTGTGCACTAGAATGCAGTAAATAAAAATCTAACAAAAAATGTATGTTATTGCTAAGAAAAAGGAACTAACTACATGTTCTTAGAATTTTTGAGCAATACAGTTAAATGTTTATCAGTTTTTTGTTCTGAAAAATGTTGACTGCTTTCTCTGGTGAATTTTAAGCATTTTTATTATTTTCAATTTTTCTAAAAGTTAATAGTTTTCGAGGAAAAAAGTACTAAAAAAAGGGTTGAATTTAATTTCTTGAAAACGAGCAACTTTTGAAAAAATTTGCCAACAACAAAAAAGGCTTAAAATTCATCATAGTATATGCTAACATTTTTTGGGAATTTTTCGTAAAGAGTGATAAAAAATTTGAAAAAAATTTACATAAAAAACTTTCTCAAATATAAAAAAAAAAATAACAAAATTTCACTATATTTTTCCGTGAATATTAAGAACTTTTCACTTTTAAAATTTTTTTAAAACCTTTTAGTTTTTGAGTTTTTAGTTTATCCTGCGGATATGTTCAAAGAAATTTACTTTGAGGATGTCATCCTGGGAAAGTTACAACGATGTGGGAAATAAAACTAAAATTTTATCTTAAAATTGAATTATGTTGTCCACCTTTGTTCATAGTTTCAATAGAATCCCAATTACTCGACAAAAATTCAGAAGAAATTTTTTTATTTTTGGCATTTTTTGACTGAAACTTTAATTTATAGTTTGGTACGAAATACTTTATTAAAATTGAAGCAAAAATAAGTGTCTTTTGGGCGTTAATGGGTTAAGTTAGTTATTCACTTGGATATTACATGTTATTTACAAAAACTTAATTTTTATCACAGTTGATAGTTCTGAAGAGCAAAAGACTTATAGTTCTTGAAAAGAAAAAAATGTACAAAAATGATTTTATGAAATAACTTATATGGCTTTTCCTACTGTTGCATTGTCAAAAAGTTATTCAAAATTTGTAAAAATCGTTAGATATTAATGAATGATGGTTTACTCTTTTGAGAAAAAAACTCCCTAAAACTTTATTGAACGATATATGCACATTGCTTACGCTAACGCGAAATATCCCTATTTATTTAACGAAAAAAAGTGTATACATTCCCTGGTAGAAATGAAAATATTTTTTGTACAATTCTTGTATAACATTTTTATTTACCATCTTAAAGGTATAGGGGAAATGAGCCAGTCCAAGAAAAAATGGACAAATTTCTACCAGGGTTGTATTAATAATTTTGATAATTTTTAAAAATATGTACCAATTCATTCGGCGAAGTTACAAAAAATGTTTTTCTCGAAAAATAAGCCGTCATTAATTAAAAACTATTCATATTTAAACGATTTTACAAATTTGGTGAGCAAGTGATAAGAACAAAATTGGATATTAAAATTGGAGTCAGACTAAAAAGTTGTTTAAGAAGTTATTTTTGGACGTTTGAATTCTTTTTCGAGCCTAATAATACTTTCGTTTTTCAATAATATAAAGTAAATTATTAAAGTACAATAAAATATTTTTCCCTAATATGCGCAATGTATGATATCCCAGGAACAACTACTATAACAGCTCACCCTCACTCCTTAATTCTCATATTATCTTAAAATTTGTCTGTTCTTAAAATAATCTACGGTAATATTAAATGTCGTACTTAAAAATACATTTTTATACTATATATTTATCCAATACTTCGCATTGCACTTCTTCATATCTGCCATTTCACCAACTTGAATTACTGTAAATAAAACGTTTGGATAATCATAAATTGTACATTAAAGTTGACACCAAAGACCATTCATACGTATATAAAATTTAATCATTTTCTTAATATTATAATTAATATTTTTTTATTGTCAAAATATCCCTTATGAATTATACAGATAACAATTTAACGTTGTATTTTACCCGTATTCAGTATGAACCCTTATGTTTATTTGTGTGTAAAAATACAATTAAAAACTTTTTTAATCTATGGTTTTTCATTAACAAAAAGTGTGACCCAATTAATAATGTGATCCATTTGTGAACACTGCAATCATCAACTATGATAGGGACACACGCAAAGAAAGTTATTAATATATTTTTAGGATTACAAGAACTACTACACATTCCAAGCTGCGAAATTTATTTATTTGGCCTCAGCAATTTCAGATATTGATACGTCGGTCTTGATACATCGTTATATGCTACATTAATCCTTAAAATAAAAAAGAGTGGTTCAGTATAATATATATATGAAAATATGCTTCTAGGACAAAATGTCGTATGTTTTTATGAAACGATTTTAAAAAAATATTAAATAACGTGTATATAAAAATCGAAGTCACATTCCAAAATACCATTCACTACGACATTAGTATAAACGATTCATATAATTTCTTCAATACTTTTTTCGAAAACAGCCTGCATTGAAAGCCGTGACAAATGTGCCCACATTATTAGGTTAATTGCCTTTTTATTGAAATCTGCTTACATTATGCATAGAGGAATTAGCGACAATGATATTAACTTGAAGACCGTGTTAAAGCTGTAAATTTTTGACAGGCGTTTAGGAAACAAATGAGATAAATCTGTTTAATCAGATTTGACTCGTTGTTATTCAAGGAGGATTCATGGTAACCCAACTCTATCCTAAGGAGATAGTAAATAATCACCCCGACTATCCAAGTTCAGCTACGAGCAAACAAACCTGAATCATGTGAATGTCAAGTAAGCTCATATAAAATTAACCCTTTGCATATAGAAAGAAACCTGTTGCCATTCTGCATGCACTCAAAATGTAAATTGCAATTTTTTGTTAAAACATCAAATTCAATTGGACAATTGCTTGGTTCTGAACTTCCGAAAATGTACCGTGAACATACATTTTCGATGATAGTGTTATGGTATTCGATAACTGTTTGCGATAGTCGGAGTCTCGAGTATTTGATAAGTTTTAGCAGTTTTAGAAGAAACCGGGGTATAGTAAGGTTTCCGATTAGTTGCAACAACCAGAGGGACGCGCACGGTGGCTTATGGAATACCAATCTGACGAATTTCCCACGAGATCCCAAACCATCACTGACCGTACAGTCTCATTGGTATTATACTCATCCCCGTGCACGTTGGAAAAGTAGATATTGCACGACTAAGGCACTTTAGTATCTTTTTCACTACATTGTCAGCAGAATAAATATTATAAGAAAATATATAACCCCATGTTTAAATCAAATATCCTGAAAGCAAAATATTATAAAATTCTCGAACGAAACTTCTGTGCTTTGGGAATTTTTTGAAACCTTACATAATACAAAAATTACGGGCAATATTGATTCCATTTGTCGTTAACTTGAAATCCTATTTTTTAAACAGCGAATGGGAAGAATACTGCTCAGAGAAAAGTGACATATTAATATCTTAAAGAGACAATGTTTCTTAAAATGAATTATTAAAAACGCTCGCTTTAAGTATCGACTAAATAATTTTTATGAAGAACGTTAACATAAAATGCAACAAAATGGGGCAATTATAAATAGATTATACATGCATCGTTAGAAAAAACAGCGTGAATCAAACGTTTTGATTCTGATAACAACGGATACGGTGACATTGATGTCCGTGTTCCATTTAATGACAATGGATTTTTAAAGACGGAACAGCTGCGGTCGTGTCATTCTTCTCGCCTTTGGTCGTAATTTTCACCGCTTTTCACCTCCTTCGTACAGAAGGCTCATGATTACGTTACTGGTGTCGGGGATCGTTTCCCCGTGTAAATAAGGGCTGCTTTATGCAATAAAGGATTTATGCATATGCAACAGAAATATTTTTGATATTTTTATGATTTTCGCGCAATTTCCGTTCCGTAACTTTCTCTTTCGTGGATATTGTCCTCTGACGCTCGTAGCTTTTCTTTTCTATTGCCTTTTTCTCTTCTTACCTCCCTCGTACTCCATCGTCGTGTCTTTGCATATTATGTTTTCTCGCTATTTTGCAAAATCCTCCAGAGAGTTACGCGCCTCATTACATATTATATTTCACAGTAGATGAAAGTATGCTTGCAAATTAAATTTCATTTCAGAGGTTCTATTTCGAAAGGAAAATATAAATTTTGAAGGTAAATATGAAAATTCCGTATACAGGAGTGCAATGTATAGACTTTTAATAATCGGGTAAATGGAAAATCATAATATACGTATTCAAAGAACCAATTTATATCACTTGTCTATATCGATTCTGTTCTACAGGCATTATAAAACATTTTCAATACTTTTATTGAATCTTCATGTTAGTTTTCTTTTGTACGCTAAGAAACTATCGATAGCCCTTCTTATAAAACCTGTTTCAATAGCAGATAGCCAACATTTATTTAAAGAATTATTAAACTATACGTTCAAAGTTGAATTATTTATTTGTCTACGCTTTATTACTATTTGTAGATAAAAAAATACATCGCAGATAATCTACTGTTTTATTTCACACTACATGTAACATTTAATCTGTTACGATCATAATTTGTCCAATGCGGATGTTAAACATATCAGTTTTGATTTATTCATACAATAAGTTCGCTGAAATGTTTTTTGCAAAGCAGTAAATAGTGGTGTAAAATGAGTTTTAATAATGTAAAAGTACTTTACGGTCTGCACATGCTGTTTCGCGATTCATTGTATATTTGCGTGCTCCTCACCACACCTAAAGGCGATTTTTCTTGGACATAAGATCTACGGGTAAGACATTACCAAAATTTTACATCCACTAAAAGCTCGGTAAGATGTCCAAAATTTGTACCGTTTAAGTAAGAATATTTCTATATAATATTGAAGTGTTGATGACCAGTAAGTCCCAAGTAAGTTTTATTTGGGATGAAACCAAAGTTTGCAAATAATATGGAGAAAACTGAGATAAAAGCAGATTTACATGAAATGGACTAAATTAGAAATGCTTTTAGTGAAGTGCTACTAAACTGAGTTTTTAAGCCTCTACCTCCATTTCATGATGAAAAGATGACTTGATCTTAAGATAGAGAAGTTTTACTTCTCAAGATAATTGTTCATATCTTTTAAGATCCACTCATGCCATAGTCATTGCGAAATGTTTTGGTTCATTCTGAAGTATCAACTTTCTTCACGACAGGGACCACCTTAATTAATGCTTCAGTTGTGCCTCTGATAGTATAGAATTCATATGCAAAAATATGTTAAATATGTTAAAAATGCAATTCTGGTAAAGAGTCATCATGGGCACGATGTAAAGAATTGGATAGTTTTCGAGATAAACAGCATTCAAAACTAAATTTTGAAATTACTAAAACTGCACAATAGGCTTTCAAGCATTTTCCAGGTGCCAACAGTTTTGCACTTTTACATAGTTTTGGTTTATAGGTTCATGATGAGCTAAGTCAAATCCGATTGTGGATCTGGCCATTCTTGATGTCAAACACATTCAACTGCTATGGCTTGATCCAGAGAACCACTTATCCTAATCAAATCAAATGAAAGGTTTGGTTTATTAGTCACTAAAACAAACTAGTTAAAAGTTTAAAATACATGGCCCCTGGAAAAAATTTAAAAGCATGCAGTATAGGGGCCTTCTTAACCCATAAAACATGAAACCTTTGAAATTCTAGTCTTTGACGTAGCATCAAATGTAGAACAAAACATTTTCCTAAAGTTTTATTACATGTTTTAGGGTCGCTCTACAAGAACTCACACTCAGGATTTACTTATTTTCACTTGGAACATTAATATGATGATGTTTCTAAGAAAAAGTACTACAAAAATCAAATTTGTAATCAGCGATCCTACCCACTCCCAAACATCGAATTTAATACATTTTGGGATGAGATTTCAATATTTCCGTCCGTTAACAATATTTTTACGCAATACTCGAAATTTTGTAGCCGTCTTTTGTATACATTAATGCACCTTCAATAAGTTTGTTACATTTTGTACTATATTTGGTTACTTCTAAATGACATTTTTGGTATGAAATTATCATTTTAAAAAAGAAGATATGTGTATTTGTTCTCAAAATCACTGCTATACAGTCAAAAATGTTACTGATTTTAGGGTCGAACAATGGACCTATGATGGAATTGTAGAATTTGTCCACTCCTGATCGATTAGACAAAAAATGAAGTAAAATTTACGATCTTAGACGTCAAATTTTAGGCCCTCTGGAAATTCGTTATGAAATTCGTGAAAATAAAATAACACACTGAACGTAATGCTTCTGAAACAACACATTCTAGAAGAATTTATAAGCAGCATTTTATAATTATCTATGTGGAGAAAAAAATTAAGTCTGCTACGTAATGTACATTAAGTAGTAAGATACGTTCTACAACGAACTTTCTTCAGTGGCGTGTGTTTGGTCTTTTCTACTGATGATTCAAAACTGAGAATGAATTTATACTTCATGCACAATTTAAGTATATTTATATTACGAGTTGGTCATGTTTCAGAAAAATAATTTCGTTTAATATTCACTTAAGTACTTATTTGTTTAATACTATTTTTTGCTTGTTTGTAAACTATTGGATGTAGGAAACTTGTAAACTACAACTGAATTTGTATTTATGTAACCATTTTATTTTTGCGTAGTTTTCAATATGTGTATAAAAATAAATAGAAAATTAAAAAAAAATTAATGTTGTTTTAATTATTCATAATAAAAGATAAACTCTTTTGGAATCCATTGTAAATTAACTATTATTAGTTCATTTTAATGGAAATATCAGTATGGGTTCATGTTTATTATTTAAATTACAATCGTTTGTAGATTAATTGATTTAGTTAAGTAATATAATCTTATCGATGCGTTACAAAAATTAATTGGAAGCGGTATTAATATATTCGCTCATAGTAATTCCGGGATTATATTTAATATCAATATCGCATTATGATTTCGAAAGTTCCGCGTTTATTTATAAAAGTAAATATGTGTTTTTCGCTGATATGAGGTGTCTGATTATTTTCGAAAAAATTAGAGTAGATTTCGCGTATTTCGTTAATTAATTATTTCTTTTTGTATAACATTGATTATATCACTGCATATCAAAGGATAAGAATATATTAATATCGCTGATGATAAAAACAAGTAAATAAAACGATCGGAATTGGGATTACATTTTTAGATCTAACGAAAATTTGCTGTTAATCTAAATCCGTTCACCTAATTTTTCCATCAACCTCTATTATAAAGATATCCCCATTAATACTTGCAAATAATAAGTACATAAATAGCAAGGAAAAATAGCGGTGTCAATTTTAATTAGAATTAATTGAATGTATTCGAATTGATGGATTGACTTAAAAGAAATCTACACATCGTGAAAACTTCCTGGTTTTTTATGAAACTGTATAATGTCATTTGTCTAATGCAGAAAAGTTTCCAGATACGTTAATAGATATAAAAGAAGTTTTCAGTAATTTTCCCTTGCAAAACTATTCCGTAAATGTTTCATTATTAATCAGGTATTTACACTCCGTTTCGGACGAATAAATAATTTTTCGATAATGATAGATTTTGTTAGAAAAGCCTAGTTGAATTTTGCAAATTATTTGTCCAGAAAAAAACCGGTTCAACTTGTTAAACACTACTATGTAGGAGTTTTATAAATTTATTATTTAATTAGGAGATTTTTAGATCGCTGATTATGAAGTTGTTAAAAAATTCTTTCATTAAGTCCTAATTTAATATATCTAATATATGTTCTTGTCCGTTACTCTTTTATATTACTCGGATATGATTTTTTTAAGTCCTGTAATTACAAAATTTCAACTAGTTCGAAGTAGGATTGAAATTGTTATTCCTTATATTATATTCCTTATTTTTAATTTCCAAAATGGGATAACGGCCACGTGATCAACGGTCCCAGACGGAGTCGTATAGATTGTATAGAATGTTGTATTAAATATTGGTGTCTGCCACAGGTAGAAAAATTGTATATAATTTAGATATATTCTATATTAAATTACCTTAATATAATTTTGGGCATATACAATCTTTATATAAATATATGAGTAATTCCGCGATACTTTTAATATTTGGCATTTAAAAAAAAATATTTTTTTTACTTGCACCCACATGTAAAGTTTTTTTCTCATTTCAGGTGATACGAAGAGCAAAAATTTGATGGTGCCAACATTTTTTTAAAAACGCACATTTTGTAGGAGCAACTTTAAAATTTTGAACAAAATAATTTTATTATCCATTTTCAAAACTTTGTTGAATCTGTAATTCTTAATCGATTTGATCAGTTCGGGGACTTTCGCCTCTTGAAGATAAAAAATAATTATTTGTACATGTAAATCTAAAAATATGAAACATGGAGATATAGCGCCGTACAACAATTTGGTGGCTCGTTCAAAAATCACTTTTCGACATTTTTTATATATTACTATAATAATAAAGGCAGAAAAACAATATAACAATATAACAAACTATTTATTACTGCCAAAATAATATAATGCAGTAATTAACGAAAATAAAATTATTTTTTGTTCAGTCTTTTTTCCAGACAGGTGCAAATAATATTGATTTGAGACTAGTGATACACGCTTAGAAATATACCAAACAAAAAACAGCAATAGGTTTTGGGGATTTTCAAACTGTACAGAAAGTGTGCCAGTAAAAATAAGTATTTTCGGTACCAGCGCGGCGCAAGTAATATCATATTTAAAGCCTCGTATTTTTTTCCGGTAGAGTGGCACGGTAATGGAAAAAGAGTGGTTAGAACCGTTTTTATGTAAGGAATACACTCATGCTTTACTTTTTTTGAAATCTCGAAACGCACTTTTTCCAAACGATGAAATGTAAAAAAATGTTTTCTTCATGAAAATTTAGTTTCTTTTATTTTTGTTTTTATATTTCATTTCAGAAGGCAGGCACCTTTTAAAAAATGGCATGGGTTGAAAGTACAATATCAAATGATAGTACAGAAAAATTTGTGCGGTCTTTCATAAACAAGCACATTTTATTTTTTGGTCGAAAGAAAAGAAATATAGGACAGTTTGTTGCAAATCTTTAAATATGACGACATTTAATTCATATCAAAAAAATTTTTTTGTTTATCAATTGTATTACATTCGTCTTGTAAATATACAGTTTCCTAAATATTAAAAGTATCGCGGTATTACTCAAAATAGACATATAAAATTAAATTTAGTCAGATGTAAGTACATATGTAGTTATATACAATTGTATGTAATTATATATAGTTATATATAATTATATAGAATATAACTATATATAATTATATACAAATGTACGAAAAATTGTATATAATTTAGATACATTATATATTGAATCACTTTCCGCACTTTTGGTGCACTTTCTGATTTCAGCAGACACAGGGAAAAGGTTGAGATCTTTCTAAAGTTCAAAGACATCTTTAATTCTGTTCAGAAAAAAACTCTGAACTCATATTTAAGAAGACTTACGACTCGGCTTTAAGAATTCTGTAGGACCTCTTAAATAAGATGTATCGGTAAAATATATTTACTCGAGAGCACTTTGCTTCTTAGTTATATATATACGTATATCAATGTCTATCTTACCGAAAAAAAACAAATAAATATTGATATTTACGTTATAAACAATTATTAATTATTATATTTCAATTAATGTCTACTGAAGACAGTTTGAGTTTTCCGGTTTCGGATTTACAGTAAGTTTCTTAAAACAAATTTTATCCTATCATATTGTGTCAGCAAAATTTGTGAACCAGTTCTAAATTACAGAATAATAGAATCGTCATTGTTAAAAGTCATTTTGTTTGTATCAAACTGAATTCCAACTAACAAGTAACACTAGGGAAGTGATAATCACCGATATTTTTGAAACTGCGTATACAAGTACTTCTTTAAAAAGTATTTAACACGTGTTTTTTTGTTTTTCCCAAAAAAACATTTTTGGGGTAGAAATCACCCTTGAATGTTTGTAGAAATGGCCCTTGAATTTCTTTAGGGTTGAATAATAGTATGTTAAAAATTATTTGTAGCATGTCTGTCAATATTGGGATATTGACGTTTTGAGGTCGCTGATGAAGAATTTGAAATCAGATTTTGAAAATTCGAAATGGCGGATCCAATATGGCGGACGAATTTTTACTATTTTTCAGGAATTTTGTGAAACATGATTGGCTAGGGATTTTTGGCATTACTGATTATCGACATGATGTTAGAGTTTGTGAAATTGTAGATTAAGAACAGCCGTTGCTACACGTTGTGCGAGGCAAGGGAACTCGCATAAAAAAACACCCGTCATTGTGAGAGGCAAGGGGACTCACTCACAAAAATCACCCCGATGGGACCAAAAAAACCACTACGTCCACGTCGTTGTTCCTGGGTAATGCAAAAAGTAGAGAATGTAAATTTCAACTATTTACTTCATGATATAACACTAATGCAGTTTATAATTGTTACGTATCCGGAAACTTGTTGACCGTGTTGCAACGGCTATTTTTAATCTACAATTTCACAAATTCTAACATCATGTTGATAATCAGTAATGCCAAAAGTCCCTAGCCAACCATGTTTCACAAAATTCCTAAAAAATAGTAAAAATTCGTCCGCCATATTGGTTCCGCCATTTTGAATTTTCAAAACCTGACTTTAGAATCGTCATCAGCGACCGCAAAAACGTAAAGATATCAATTTTCATTACATTTATAAAAATTAATAAAAATTCGTCCGCCATATTGGTTCCGCTATTTTTAATTTTCAAAACATGACTTTAGAATCGTCATCAGCGACCGCAAAAACATAAAGATCCCAATTTTCATTACATTCATAAAAATTAATAAAAATTCGACCGCCATATTGGATCCGCCATTTCGAATTTTCAAAATCTGATTTCAAATTCTTCATCAGCGACCTCAAAACGTCAATATCCCAATATTGACAGACATGCTACAAATAATTTTTAACATACTATTATTCAACCCTAAAGACATTCAAGGGCCATTTCTACAAACATTCAAGGGTGATTTCTATCCCAAAAATGGTTTTTGGGGAAAAACAAAAAAACACGTGTTAAATACTTTTTAAAGAAGTACGTTTATACGCAGTTTCAAAAAAATCGGTGATTATCACTTCCCTAGTGTTACTTGTAAGACGTGAGCTTGCACACATTATACATCTGCTATTTTATAGGAAATTTTCAAAAAAAATAATGTTTTGCTTCGATATACTATTATATTAGCGTATCGTATTATACTTTGATGACATTTTGATTAATCCTTTCATGGGGCCAAAAATTATAATCATGTTTTTCTTACTTTTGGTTTCCACTTTGAGTTTGAACTTTTATTTTATAGGTCGTACGTACCTTCAAATCAGTAAAATGTAACAGTTAATAGTAATTCTTTATGGAATTTTATTTTCATTTTAAATCTGTGACAATCAAAATGTCCATTTGAAATAAATGTTGAAATCAAAATTACCTATATTATAATACTATAAACTGCATGGGTTATCTAATATTTGTGAGGAAAACTTGTTTACCTCTCAACTCAAGAGCCTGAAGACATCTTCAGATATTTTAAGTACTGCTCTGAAAGAGCCCTTAAAGTGATTGGTAAGGAGACAGATGTATGGATTTTATAAGACTGCTGAAAACATGTAGTCGCGCGACAGGCTGTTATTTTACAGTTCTTATTAAAACATAAATAATATAATTAAAAATTAAATTTCTAAGTATTGTTAATGCAGTTTTTTGTACACATAGTATAATTAATGCATACTTATTAATTGGTTCATACAACTATCTAATAATAATAAAATTGTGTGTTATCGCTTAAGAAACATTATAAAAGAACCTATTCTATCGCTATAGTTGTATCATTTGTCGGTAAATATGAAGTAAGTATCGCCAAATTTTATTTTCAAATTCGATCGCCACCAAGTTAAAAAAAAAAGAAATTGCAAAACCAGGGATGACTTTATCGAAAAATAAATTGACCTAAAATATAGGACCTCTTTGTGATGTTTATTTTAAGAAGTTATAAGTAAAGTTTCTTTAAGATCCCATGATTCAGATTATCACAATTATGACCTTTTTAAAGGTGATTTTGGAAAGAACGCTAGATGATCACTTTGAGAGGTCTGTGATGTTTAGGATGGGAAATTATACTTTATCTTCAGATTGTGATACTTAATCGTAATTAAACTTATGAACAAAATAGAGCAAATTCAAAATTGATGTCTAAAGAACTATTTATTAGCATTAAAAAAGATAACGCGTTGATTTGCAAAATTTTAAATAATTTACAAAAATGTTAGACCTGACTTTTAAGCAATTGCATTCTTCTTTTTTCTAATCTCGTTTTATAAAGTTCGTGGAATGAAAACTGGCACGTAATAAAATATGATGCATTTAGTGCGTAACGTATACATTTCGTTGCAGTTACTGGCACCTCTGAGGCGCCGTGGTGAAGCCGACAGCGAGTTGAATGAAAAAAGGTGGATACCAACGAGCCATATACGGTTAAATTTGAGGTATGAGTTGATGGAAAATCGTGCGTGTACGGTAACTTTAACAAATGTAAATTGCCAAAGCCCGTTTCAAATGCAGGATTAAATCAAGTAACACTGAGTAAAATGAAACTACACAAGAACTTTATTCAAGAAAAATTCGCAAAGCAAAAAGTTGTTTCTTGACCGTCGTAATGAAAAGTACAAACAATTGTGACTGATTTTGGGATGCAAATTGCAACCAACAAATTTTTTAACATAGCACCGGTAACGTTCTTTATCAACAAAATCAACAATAAACATTTGGACAATCTTGTCAACCTGTACAGTTTGAAAACTTCATTGAGAATAGTGTCACCTAATTTTGAAGTTTCACTGGTTCAACACTTATAATCTTAACGGGAAACATGCAAGAAATTGCTAAACTGAACATACGTTAGATTTAGAGAAAAATTCATAAATAAAATAATAGCAGAAAAACAGTAAACTCAGAATGATGTTAATATTTATAGGAACAAAACTATTATTTATAAGAATACAGTTAAATTGTCCAAGATGATGACAATTAATATGTAGACAATTAATTTTATTTATTAGTTATTCTTGTTGCGATTCGAATCAGCGAGTATTCTTAAACCTTACAAGAGTGTAGTAAAAAGATAATAATATAAATAGCTCGAACAAGATCTTCAATTGTAACCAATTCGCTTCGACAGAACTAATTCTTGATTATCAAATGTTATATTTACTTGAACTATAATATCATTGAAATGGAGATAAAACGACAAAATGAAATTGGGTTATTTCCAATACAAGATTCAGATGGCAACTTGCTCCTCTGGGTCGACAAAATGTAGGTTTGCATCCCTCATAAAGTACTGCGGGATTCTGACGAGACTCAGGAGGATTACTCCGGCCACTTTGAAACTTCCAATCGCCTATAACCGATTGACCATAAGGCTTTGTACTGTATGGCTTTGGAAATTTGAAGGACTTAAATTCCATAATATGATGAGGTCTTCAACGTGGCAATAACTTATCGTAAGTTCTTTATTCATCATAAAGTTACTTATATTAAATGAAAGTAGGATTTTTATATTATTATAATGGCTTATATCTGGAAAATATAAATTCGTAGTCAAACGGTCCAGTGTATTAATAAGAAATTAGATGAGCTTTTATTTTTATTCCTTAAGAAATAAAAATAATATTTTTCAAATTTTTAATATTCAGATTCATTGATATTTATTTATTTATTTTAATAATTTTATTACGGTAGATTATATTGAAAATTTGCAATAAATGTGCCATGAATCTACAGTAACATAAAGCTTATTCTCTTGTGACTAAACTGCAAACTGTATTGATATAAACAGAAACTATTAAAATTAAGGAAATCCCTTATAGCTATGTAGTCAGTCCTGTTTAATTTTCAATTTTTTAGATCAAGATATCAAAGCTAATTTATATTAATATTAATGAGATGTTTCACGTTAACCGGAACGTCAGTGTACCCAACATTTGGATCAATCGATGAAGCTCAAAATGTTCATTTACTCAAGCGCTTTCAAAATAGTTCTGGACATTTAGAAAATCCAATATGGTGCACAAAATGTGGCTGCTGAAATCAAAGTTTTCATGGAACATTCAACCAAAACGACAGTAAAATTTTTTAATTTGAGAAATCTGCGCGTAAAATGTATGCAAAATTCCTAGTACAAAATGACGGATATCGTTCAACCAAGAAACTCATTTTGCCGCAACAAACGCTTCTAGATTTTTGAAAGGATTCATGAGCGGAGTTTCGGAGTCACTGAATCTTAATTTAACCCCGAAATTTCAAAATTCAAAATGGTGGGTTTAAAATGGCAGATATTATACCATCATTAAACCTATTTTAATGCAATGAACAACATTAGATTAGCTTAAAGTATCAATATGACTAAATTTCTACATTCAAGTTGGTAGATCCACGATTGCGAACATTACCTAACCATACGTATTTTACCGCATTAAATGATTGCAGATTAGTTATCATTATAGGAGTTTTGAATGTAAATTGTTTTAATGTATTATCAGATACTGCGAAAAACTTGTAGAGGTTCGACGACGACGATAATCCGAATTCTGGGAACACTGATGATCCGTTTGATGAGCATTAAATAATTAATTAAACATAAATAAAAAACCGAACATCACTTGTCTCCGCCGAAAGTAATAACTTAGTAATAATGCATTTAAAAGGTCAAAGCGTTCAAAGAACCATAAAGATGCGGGTAGAGGGATTTATCTTTTTGAAGCTGATTCTTGCGGTTATGTAACAAAAGGTATACTATGATTAGTTCATATAAAAAGTGAGCTACTGAATCGGTATATCTGTCCTGGTAAACTGAGATTGATAATATATCGGATGAATGGAACTACTTAAATTAGAAATGAAGAAGGGTACTAAACGGTGGTTCAATATGACAAAAAGGCTTCAAAATTATATGTGGTATCCAAACTTTTTCGTCGAACATGAGAATGTGCGAAAATTTGCATTTATCTTTCTGAATATGTAATCAACAAAATATCCGTAAATCTAGATCACTAAATGAGAGATTATACAATACTATTCTCTAAATTTCTTGTAGCCAGAATTTTTCTTTCGTGCAGAGGTATTTATCACCCGGTGAATATTGATAATTCAATCTTTAAGAGTGAAAATTTACCTTAATTTTTACTCTATAATGAGTGCATTCTAGCTTTAAGAACATTAGAGAGTACATACTGGCATATGGAAGCCATACGTATTTACGTACTCTTTTTTATAATTTTGTCTGGCAGATTTTACCCACTATTTTTTTCCATTAGTGGACAATACACATCTGTCTGATAATTGAGTGAGAGCCATTTGGGGACTATAATGTTGAACAAGAAATCAACTATAGTATTACGAAGAGTGTATATAAGATAAAGAACAGATTCGTTATCTCAATGACCTATTACCGATATTTTCTTTGTTACTGAAACCGGAGTAAAAACGAACTGCTAGGAAATGGCTCTCAGCGGTCTGCATAAAAAAGACTCCAGGGAACCCTGTCGTACAGATTGATGGATAATTAAAAAGCACTTCAGAAACTTGATATGATTCCCTAGAAACAACATAATAAGTAATCATAAGAAAATCGGCTGTAATGATAAAATTAAAGCATTGAGATATATTATCTAAATATCTTTTGGAGTTCTTCAATGATGCCATCGATAAAAGTATGAATGGTTAGGCATTAATCTTGATAAGAAACTCCAGTGACGTGAGCGGATTCAGCAAGAAGTAGACGTGAGATTTGTAGGATATGTGCGACCTGATCTGCGTAATATTTTTGACAGATCAGTTTTTCCTCTTCCCGCACTGAATACGATTGATCGGAGAAGTACATATATCACGTATACATAACCTGATTCTTTTTATGTACAGGTTTATTTCACTTTTTCATTGTGCTGTTATATTTTTGTTTAACGAATACGTTGTAAGAGGAGATGTCTACTTTTTACTGTTCTCGCATCCCGCACGGAAAAAAAATTCGATGAAAATATATGCGAGAATATATGTAGCATATATGTCACATATTGCATTTTTCGCCGAAAATATATGTGCATTTATTTAGCATATATGCCGTATATATTGATTTTCCGTGTGGGTTACTTGATTTACAAATTTCAAAACATTATTGATATTTTTAAGTCGGAGATATTATCAGATCATCATTTTTCCTTTTACTGTGGAACAGTTTTAGTACTTTTTTATGCTGCATGTGCATTCACTTTTAATTCGAAGATCACATTGTAATTGATATGTTAATGACACTAGAATTGAATACGAAAAGTTGCAGTTGTACCAAAATATTTCTGTTAGAATTTCAAATCGCAAATCATATAGTGTATAATAATTTTTTGAATATTGAAAATGATTTTCGTTGAATATTGGGGAGTGAAAACTGAGCATTTTAAATATAAATGTCGATGAGAAATACGGGGTAGATATTATAGAAGTTCTTTAAGTATCTGCGTGTCATATAAAAACAAATTTATTATTTGCCACATCACTCAAAAGAGATAAATTAATTTTACATCCTTATCATTTTCTAAAAAGAGGCCCCTTAAGTATATTGGACATGTCTTTTTATTTCAACCGTTACAAAATAAAATGTTGTGTATGTAGGGCGGAAAGGAAGTCTCCAATCCCTTTCTTCGCGCCCTTGATACTTAACATACTGTTTCCGTCCGCTTCTAGTACCGCGCCGTGCGGACGGATAACACTAGGCGGCAGTCTGACACATTCCGCCTACTTTTCTATGCTGAAAGGTGAGTTTTTCACGTGCGTGTGTACGATAAAAGACACATAAGACAATGAGTGAAAAATAGCAAATTTAAAAAAAAATCCTCGGAAAACCTGTTTTTCTTATTATTTTCAAGAAAGCTACACGTGTAGAATTTTAGAATTTTCAGCTTTAGAAGGAATCCAGGGGGGTTAACCTACTTGTATTGGAGATTTAGCCATGCTGTCTGGTCGAAATCCTATTGGTCTTGCCACGCTTCCCAGACCGGGACCCAAACGGTGTTCCAGACCAGATATCTACCGGGCACCGCTATAGCCCGGTCGAAACCCGGCTCAAATTTGGCCATAATCAATTTTAACTATTACTGGATGTCAATAACAAACAGCTTTGTTTAATACTAATTAGTAGGAAGAATAATGGTAAGAAGAAAAAAAGGACCTCTTTTCTTAGGTATTTATTAAGTAGACTGAATGGGTGTAATTGATTATCTATTCCGACACCGTGAGAAAAAAATTAAAAAACAGATTATTTCTTATTTTGTCAGGAGGGTTTTGGGTTAATCGGTATGAATTACAGATTTCATCACTCAAATACCGTAAACGGAAAGTAATTTATCGTGTTGGCAGGTAAGTACCAAATAAGAACTTATTTTTAGAATAAGAATAATTCAGTCGCATCTACCCCTAGCGGCAATAAAGGCAACTAGCCGTCCGTTACGGCTGGGTACAAGCGGGGTAACCCTACTTACATTTGAGAGTTGTATGGGCTACCTGCCCGAGTTACCACAATGTACCCCTACTGAATTACAGTCAGAGAACTATCTTTTTTCGAGTCACTGACCGGGATATGATCTCAGGAATCAAAAGTGGTCACCCTGACTTTATTCCGTATCTAACGAGACTAGAACCCCACCGGACTAACATGGCAGACCCGAAACATCCGGTATCTATTCGGACCAAATTTGGATAATATATATATATATAATGGTACAGATCAACATTTTTTTTCTAAGAAATAACTTGTAAAAAAAAAGTAAAAAATCAAATTAGTCGTTGTTTGTCTACTACATCAAAAAACATCACCAAGATTTCTCAAAACGAAAACGGCCAGATGCACGGACTTTTGAGTTGCACTGTAATTCCAAGATCACCGCGAACAGAGTGTGTATTTCTAATAAATTTTTTGATGAGTGCTTATGGTTTTTTTTTTCTGAGGACGTATGATTCTTTCATTCAAAACATGATCAGTGAAGTTCCACTGCAACAAAGTAATGGAAAGATTCTTTTACAACTGAATAGGAATTTAAACACATTTAAAAAAATATCTTGTATTGAAGCTCCCCAAACAGCAAAAATACAGTGTAAAGAGCTCTTTAAGGAGTCTTAAAAATTGTAAGATGTCTTAACTACTTAGCAGAAAGAGCTCTTAAAGTAAACTTTAATTTATTTGAGAGCTTTCACCTATAAAATAAATAATATAATTGAAAAGCAAATTTCTGAAAATTATAGATTCTATTCTTTTTACCTTAAATATTAATTTATATACTTTTTGAGTTTCTTTTTAACGTTTGTTTTAATATTTATATACTGGATGGTGATCACATTCAAATAGAATGGGATCATGCAATAATAATACAAAACTATGGAAACACTGGCTAAATATCGTAAAGGCACTTATTAGGTCAGGGCAGCTTATAATCTATCGGTCTGCATATGAAGCAAATATTGCGGGAACTCATTTTTGGATTAAATCTCCACCTAGTGATTCTGGAAGAAACTGACCTCAACAACGGCAATCCCTTTACTAAAAGAGAGATAGTCCAAAACGAGATAGATTTAAGACCTTAAACACAAGACCTCTTCGAGATTACGATTTTAAGAAGTCCTAAGAAAGATATCTTTAAGAACTCGTTATATAGATTATCATAATTAAGACCACTTCAGGAGGTCTTCTTGGAGATATCTTTGGACTGAACTCTGGACGACCTCTTTGACCCATTAAGGCCTAAATGGACATTTTTCGGACAACTTTTTCGACAGCATAGTGCAGTCTCTTAAAGTTGTAAAAAAAAATCGGGGGAAAGTATTTTTATGCATAATTTCATCCTCTTTCCGATGGTGGTCTTATTTTTTTGATTTAATGAAAGCTTGAACTGTTATAAACAATTTATTGCAAGAAAACACTAAATTTTTGAAAAAAATATTTTGTTACACTGTAAAAGTGCACGATCTGATCCTCAGGAATTAAATTTTTTGTGTCAATGGACCAAAAACTATGAGATCCACGTATTATTAAGCCGATTTGCAGATGACGCTGTCCCAAGTATACGTTTTTACTCCATTTCTATGGATTTTGTAAAAATTTGTTTAAAAAAATTGTTTCAACAATTTAATTTTAAAAAATTAACGTTGTATTCGTGATCAGCGATCCTGAAAACCCACAAGAAAACGTTTACATCCTCATTTCGATGGATTTGTTTTTTAATTCGAGGACTAAGCAGAATCCCGATGATTTTGTAACTTAATTAACGCTGCTGTAGACAGCGCCATCTGCAAATCGGCGTACAAATACATGGATCTCATAGTTTTTGGTCCATAGATCCAAAAAATTTACTTCCCGGGGATCAGAACTTGTGTTTTCTTGCAAGAAATTGTTTATAACAATTCAGGCTTTTATTAAATAAAAAAAAAATAAGACCACCATCGGACAGATGATGAAATTCTGCATAAAAAACCTTTTCTCCGATTTTTTTAGACAACTTTAAGATACTGTACTTTGCTGCCGAATAAGTTGTCCGAAAAATGTGCGTTTAGGCCTTAATGGATTAAGAGATATGTGCTGTATGGGTCGCTGATGCACCAGAAACACAACTGAGGACAAGTTTTCTACAGAAACCTCATGATGTTTTAATTCATTTATAACGAACCTACCTGGAATTAATTATACCGCTCTAAGTAATGGTTGATGACGTTGAAAAAATGAAGGTGGATTTCCAATATCTTTATCATACTCTCTATCTGAAATTTGTCGAGAATAATCCGACAACAAGTAGTTATGGGGCAAGATAGATATTATAAGCCATGGCTATTATTGCGGTGCACGTGTGCCAAAAATAGAGAAATTTTATCAGCAGTAAACTTGCAAAACGTGTCGCGCGAATGCAGAACGTAAACAAAGAATAGAAAACGTATTCAAATCGGTTCTATATCCGTCTGGCTCTTCGGTTTCACCGAGCCATGGCAGAGGTATAGGATCATCGTGATGCATTGCCGCAGTTGCGCGATTTGATTGGTACCGCACTTACGATCACTGAAACATGCGCCACTCAAACCAGCTCCGCCTGTCCCGTCCCATCGTCGTTGACGTGATTGCATTACACGGCTGCACGCTGACGCGCACGCGCAGAACGGCCAAGAATTCTCCTCCAGTTTACTGCCCATTTCATACGTGTTGTCCATTTATTCCACACAAACTGAACAACGAAAAAACTTGAATCGTGCGCAACCAAGCACAAAATGCAAGAGACAAGCTTTGAATTCAATCCTCTTATCGCTCCGATTTCCTAAGTTGTATACCCTCCAATTATTACGCAATAAACGTAATTGATTAGGGGAAATGCATGTTAAAATAGTTGTTTGAGGTATTGACAAACTATTCAAATTTCTGAGTCAGAAGATAACATCATTAACGGGGTGGATAAGATTTCAAAGGTCCTTGACAGAATCGATGTGGTGCATCAAAGTAATCGTCCTAAATGTTACTAAATGATATTACACATTATTTACGTAATACGACGAAAAATACGGAAAATTGCTAATGACTTCCTTTATATAAAATATACAAGGAAGGCTAATATGTAATTCAACCAATTAATTGCGACTACGCACACATAATATATCTTAACCTATAGAGTCAAATTTAACTCTTTGAATCATGGTGTAGCATATATGCTGCACCTTTTCGTAATTCATTATTTACATAGTTAAGGTAATTCTTAATTCATTTTGCTGCAATTTTGAAAATATGAGGTCAGATTCGTAATCAGTGTTCCCGAAAACCTCCAAGTACCCAATTTCACCTCGATCAAGTAAATTTTTGCAATTCCGTCGGCCATATTGGATCCGCCATTTTGAATTTTGAAAATCGGAGATCAGATTCGTAATCAGCGAAGCCGAAAACTTCCAAGTAACAAATTTTAGCCATTTTCGGCGTAAAGAAAAATGTATGCTTCAAAGGGTTAAAGCCTTAAAACTGGAGACACCAACTGAATGATTTTCACATGGCCCTGGAACATTTCCCTCGATTTATTTTTCCGATTTCCTGGGCATTCCAAGACCAAGCCTAGAAGGCGCCAACATTGCTCGTCTTTTAGCACAGTTTATACTAAATATTTTCATAAAGGACCAGAAATGGTCCTGAAGCCTTTTTTTCGATATAGTTTCCCATTAAATGGACTCGGATAAGTTCCTGAGGATTCCAAGACCAAGCTTAGAAGACGCCAACATTGTCCTGTCTTTAGCATAGTTTGTACAGAATATTTTCATATAGTATGAAAAATGGCCAAGGAGCATTTTTCTCAAAGAGTTCCTGGGGGTTCCAACCCTAGCCCAGATGATGGACGCGGACAAGTTCCTGAAGTTTCCAAGACAAGGCCTTGAAGACGACATTTAAACTGACCTAAATATCGGGCAATGCGCAATGTTGAGGTCTTATTGGCGTGGTCTTGAAACCCCCAGGAACTCGTCTGATGCTATTCAACGGTCAAAAAATTCGAGGAAAACGCCGTAGGACTATTTTTATGACTATATGAAAATATTCGGTATAAACTGAGGTAAATATCAAGCAACATTGGCGTATTCTAGGATTGGTTCTGGTATCCCTAGGAATCCATCTTAGTCCATTCAACGAGAAAATAAATCGAGGAAAACGCTTCAGAGCCAATATTTGGCAATTTTCGCAAAAATATAAAAGAAATTCCCAAGAATAGGTAAAATCACCCACTCCTAATTTGTCGCTTATATTCCAATTAATTTTTTTATTCATTTCAGAAGATATAGTCACAATAATACCTTTCCTTGGTGTGAATTGACCCTTAGTTCCGACCGTCCTGCCGTTTGAGTGTGCTTACTGTTGTGCAATTTAAAAACTACAGTTTGAATTTTCTCTGGGTCGAAAACGACCCTGGCATCGGGATTAAGGGTTAAGCATGAATTCGGATACTGTTAACATCGAATTTTTCTTAGTTATAATGTTGCCTTATCTGTTGGTCATTTATTAAGACCTTTAACTATTAGTTACTAAAAAAGGTAACATAGCAGAGTTCATAAATCTTTCAAAATTAAACCGCATGCGTTATTTTCTGAGGAATTGACTCATTTTAATCTGGATAAAAGCGAAACTCTGACCGTAATTAAATAGGATTGGCACCATAACAGAAAAAGCTCCTTTTTGACACGAATAGAATCAGAATTTTTAACGGGATGCGGTCGGGTAACTCGATCAGGATCTAACCAGGAAGACATTTCTTCAATACGAGTATTGTTTCCCGTAATTTGTTTTCGTATATGTTTTACTTTTATACTTTTCTGATGAAATGAATTCTTGGTATGTAACTTGATCAAGTCCTGAATGGACGAAGGATGATTTTTGAGAAAACTTGAAGAATATTGCTAAAAGAATTGATTTATAATGGGACGGACCTATTCTTTAACAATTCAAAAAGATTGGAGTTTTGAAGTGGTTATAGATACGGGGGAAATGAACACATCGTCGAACCTTAAAAATGAATTTATTTAGATTTACAATTGTTGGCTATAATATCAAATTAGATTTAATAGAATCAATTATAAATTATTCAACTTAAGGAGACCCTGAAGACATGTCAAACAAAAACAAAATAATGTATCATTGTAGCCTTTCTTTTATAGTGCTCAAGATTATATTTGAATCTATTCAAACACAGTTATCATTGTCACAAAGTTGTTAATATCAACAAATCAAGCGATATTACAATAATATCCCGACATTAAAATAATAACACGATTTCCTCCAGCAACACGTGCAGCCAAAGCTATAATTTTAATAAACTGTATGGCATTCTAAATACAGAATGATCAATTCTATATATATATATATAGTTATGGTTGACGTTCAGTACTTTTATATACATAAACCTATTAGGCCCCCTAATGATTCTGCCGCCGAATATTTCAAAGAAGTGCCTCTATTCGTGTATACAACATCATAAGCAAAACTACAGAAAAAATTACCTATAGTGTTCGCTCAGTTTAGACATCAATTATATTTTCCATCAATAGTCTTTCTATCGGTTGCTAATCCAAAGTTCTACCGCGAACTTCCTGTATAACACGAAAATTATCCAGTTGAAAAAAAAAATTTGCTTTCAGTATAAACCTTGCAAAAACATGATATAGCAAATTATTGTTAAAATACCACAGTTACACAGAGCTATTTGAAGATTAAAAAGAAAAACAATGACCGAAATCATGGTGTGTCCCTTGTATGCGACCATTTTAATGATCAAACCGAATATTCAAGGCTTTAGGGTGGAACTGTACATTTTCCGGGACTAACTCGTCGAGTATATTATGAGCTATTAAAACTGTTTGAAACAATGACATGCTGTTGATATGGAGAACAATATTGATGCATTTGTGTTGAGCATTGAAAGACAATTGTCCGTAATACAACGATAGATGCTATAACCCCCATGTTGCAAAGCTCATGAAACCGCACTTGGAAATGGACATTGCTACCTCATGCGCCCTAGTCTCTAGACATTCCTTTCTCCGTTTACCACTTGTTTCGATCAATGATACACAACCTGTTTGACTAGCATATCAGATAATATCATATTGTGTCGATTTGTACCATGTTTAAATAGGTCATTCATTTTTTCACGATCAATTCGTATGTCGATTGAAAAATTGTGAAAAGTAGTAGCCAGCAGTAGGTGCATTGCATGGTAAATATATAGTTAGTATTTCACAATAAACTATCAACTTCAATAAAAATCAACAAAAGATTTTGTTGAAAAAAATCACAAATATTTGTAAATTGCAAATAACTATTTTTGAAATTGCAACGGAATCGTAGCAGTCGTATCCGAAGAAATAAATACCAAGAATTCTAGTGCGTACAGGCAATGTATAGATTAATAAATTAAATTAAATTATTCGGCTTATGCCCTCTAATGAAAAATCTATAGTTTCCCCCTCTCAGCCGACTCGCGTGCATTCCCGAGGAGGAACATATCTCAATCACGATGAAATTTGACCGATTTTGAATTTTAATTGAAAAGGTTATTTTGTTATCATCAGACGAACGAAGCAGAATTCCCTCATAGAAAAAATTAGAGAACTCAACCTCTGGCGTTTTATCCCGATCAGCACCTACTGGAATCATCAGCAAGGCGTGTTGGTGCAGATCTGCCTTGTAAGCCGACTTTTTTCATTGGTGTGGCATAAGCCGAATAATTTAATTTAATTTGTTAGAATCCGACCTATGTTACATCTATTTATTATTATTCTAGATTAATATTTTATGGTATATACAGATTTAAATGTATTGTTTTCAAGATAAAATACAACCTTCCCATGTAAAATCGGCTATTATGAACACTCTGCTAACATCAGCATCTCTAATTATATTAAAGTGTTTGGAAAAAAACGAAAATAAAAACATCTATAGTTACTGCAACGATTTATTTATTAAGTGTTATGAAATTTATTTATCAATATGAATATCATTTCTATATGTTCCTTTGAACGATCTCGGCTGAATTTCAGGTCAATAATATCAGAATAGACCTTTAACTTGATGTAGTCACTTTTACACATGTTTAGAGCTTTTTTTCTTATCTTATTGGATAGGGTGGGCAGACAGTAACTACAGATTGTATATAAATACGAGAAAAACTGAAAGCATGGCGGTTTTAGTCGATCATCAAAGTCATTTTCAATTAAAAGCTGTTTAGCAAGTGTCCCCGTATTTCGCCCTCTATAACGATTTCTGGTTTGCTACTGAGAAATCTCCAATTTCTAGAAATAACTGCAAGAATACAAATTTCAATTTGATGTCTTATGAACCTGAAAGAGCATTGAACTTTCATAGATGTCTGGTAGAACATCGCTTATTATAATACGTTTAGTATTTCGGTAGATGTATAAAAGATCAGCACCTTCGACTAGACGTTTGGCAGAAGATCAATTTTGCCTTTTTTGACGAATGGCTCTCGGGGTCTCATCAAAGTGAACGTCGAAATTATTCATTTGCGTAAATTTGTTTTTAAAGAACGATGGTGTAACAATTGCTACTCATGTTTGCAATACATCATGTTCTGCACAGCAAGAAGTTTTCATCCATAAGATTGGTAACTAGTAAAAGCATAACGCTAAAATGCATTGTTATCATCCACGACATTTATAAACTAACATAAAATGTCAATTATATGTTAGAATTTATAATACAGGTTATTGCAATGATAAACGCTAAGTCCGACATTAGTTACGGTTGTGGCTGACGCATGAATTTGTGATCCTATGCGATCACCTAACTTTTCGGCCATAGAAACGGCGGATATTTTTGATCCACATCAAAACAAGACATGTTTTAATTTTTCTTTGCGTCCTGACCACGTGGTTAATACAATACAGTTATTATTTTTGGAGCTTGCATCCATTTGAATGTACCTGCACTTCGACGCCTAACCAAGAAATACACTCCACTATGTTAAAAATGAAATGTCACAAACATTATAGGGCTTTGTCGGCGAAGTCCGAATTAAGCGCTTCTCAACCAAAAGGATGATAGCGGTAAAGAAACCTGGTAAAGCGTATTTCTTTACAAAAAGGCAACGCATCGAAATTCAATAACTCGACGCGCGCGACGGGAACCAATGCGATTTCCATGGCGGAATTTCGCTTCGCAAATATCAATTGACTTGTGGAACACGAGCAGCATAGAGAAACTAGAAATGCCAGGGGATCTTATGGAGAACGATGCACGTTATGCGGATGCTGCAAATTGTCGGAGTACTCCTCCTCCGTTCATACTCGTACCGTAGTTGGAAATATGTTCTTGAAAATTGTTCAAGTTTAAATTGCTTAACTGCATCAAATAATAAATAATAATTTCTCGCGGATTGCGCCAAGCTAAACACAGAGGAAACATTAACGATTTCGAGTTGTCGGAATCTCGAGCGGGCGGAGACTTCAACGTGAATTATGGCGCCAGCAACTAAAATTTAAATTATAATTAATGTTGTACCATGTCTAAATGGACATTGAGTCGATCGTATATTTTGTTTCTTTCGAACTAATATTTAGACTAAAAGATCAAACCATCTAGACATATCTCCAATGAAATAAAATTTCATTTTGAAAATTCTTTTAGAGAAACAATTAGCAATATCTTAATTTAATAGCAGGGTTCGAAAATTTTAAGTTCTTTTTATTATTTTTGTATAATCTAACAAGAAATGAAGGATCACAACTTCCATTTCCTGCACATGGAATCTAGTCCAAATAAATCTTAAATTATTTCCATCCTTTCCATGATGTTGATAATTCATTTTTCCAATATTTTTTAAAGATTACTGAGTTGAGTAATCAAGTTTCTAACTTCAGAAGTGAAACAGAGAGAAAAGTTGAAATAAGAATGTTCATTAAAAGCGTGTTTTTATAAAACCTAGTATTCATCATTTTTGTGAGAAAAAGCACGACTAACGATCACGGTGGACTTTTACGTAAAAACCTCGTGCTATTTTAATTGCACCTTTTTCATAGTGACCATTATTGATAGAAAAGAGCTTTTCCCAGCCTGAATTCTTTTTACACTCATCGAAAAATCAAGTTCAAAATATATATTAACAAAAAACTTTTTTTCAAATTTATCATGCGCCTGACTATTCATAATTATTTGTAACGTTAGTGAATAAAAGGTGTTTGAAAAAGTGGACAATTTTTTAATTAAAAACAAAGGAAACCAAAATCAGGAGATTTTATTTGTAGAGATATGTCGATTGCCATTTGAATGCTCTTCCAACTCAGTAACTTGATCTGTTTCATATATTTTTTACCTTGTATTATTATTAGTAAAATGAGAAAATAGACACTTTAATGATTCTGAAACTATAGAAGTTTAAAGAACCTCCAATTTTGTTCTATAGTTCATCCAAACACTCAATTTGAAGGTGTTAAATACATTTTTTTTTTCTTTTCTACAGGATGACACAGTTTGATATTGTTTTCGATTTTATATACTTTTTTGTGTGGACCAAAGCAATAAACGGTCAGTTTCCGCGGGAAATTAGAAGCAAAGCGGTTTTTGAGCTTTCTAAGTGCATCTATCTTGGGCTATCTGGCTTTTTTTCCTCGGTCCGTTTCCGTCTACTTTTCGCATTGACTCGCACACAATCTTCTTCTGGACGACGCTAAATTTAATTTCACCTGGACAAGTTCGCCGCTTGCAGAAAGACAGACGGGAAACTTTGCGTTTGAGCAATTTTTCTAGAAACGAAGTGAGCTCTCCCTGTCGCTACATTCGCTGCGTGTTTGAAGCTGTTTGAAATGTTTATTGCAGGATATTAGAGGAGAATAATATATTAATTTGAAAAACTTCAATGAAAAGATTTATTATGTTTATTTCTCACAAAGAAAGTAAACAACAAATTGAAATAATTAAAAAAAATAATAAATAAAATACTCATATAAATGTTCTTCCAATGTTATAAATATCAAGCCTTGAATAGGGTCATATTCGTCTGGCGGGCGTGTTTAATTAGTCTGACAAAATTTAGCCATATTCACAACAAAAAAACGCGACTTTCGGAGGCTCCCCTGGACACAATTTTCGTCGAATCGGAACGACTGACGGCTCAAATTAAAGATATTTTCTTTCAATACCGGCATATCGCTATATATCAAGCAAAACGTGATAAATTTAAAATACTGCGAAACTGGCTGTTACTACTTACAATGAGTCAGACCGCGCGGCTAAGGCGGTTTTGCATCCGGGCACTCAATTAAAAATTAATAACAATTATAAAAAATAGCGAAACATCCGGGAGACCAGCGAGATTACCGCAAAATGAAACCATAGCATGTCCCGTAAATTTCGCATCGACCATCTAGCGATACTTTTGCGACACCATTATTGTTTACTCGAGGAGGTACTTCAAAATATATAAAAAATTCTAATCAAAGATGGTACGAAATTTAAAGAAACAAGAAATTTATATAAGTAGAGTCCCGGTGTAATTGCGTCTCGTTATAGTTGTGTCCCAGCATATTTGTCTGGATCCAGATCGTTATATTTACCAGTTGCTGTTCTATTTTTGCCCCACTTGCGGGCTGGGGTCTCATGAAGTGTCTGCTGTGACGTCACAAACGTAATACGATTGAGGGAAGTGGGAGACGCGACTCTCCTTTTCTTTTGGTAAATATAACGAGACGAGAGAGGAAGGCGAGGAACCGAGTTGGTAAAATACCGGAACCCTACTGTATCGGTAAATGCGTAGAATTTAGACATAAAAAAAATAATGGTTGATATAATGCGTCTTATGCTGAGTCCAACTTTGCTCAAAATGAAAATGAAATTTCAGAGAAAAAATATAGTAACATTTATTAAATAGTTGATGGCGTGTATTGCGTGTATTGTTAACAGTCATATATTGCACATATTTTTCAACTTCATTTTAGTTAAATTGTCTAAATATGTAGGTATGATCGGCGGTACCATATTGATATTTTATTATCGTTAATATACCTATAGTTAATACATTACTTATTTTTTCAACACACCGAGAGTAGAACTCGATTTTGCGCCCTGCAGTGAAATATTCGGGCTCCAATTATCGAGCCCCAAGCCCGTCGTATTAAAAAATGTCGTATGGAACATGGGCGAAATATCGATCTCCGACGAGTGTGATTGTCACCCTAACTAACAACAAACTTCGCACTCGTCAAAGATGGGTAATTGTGCCCTTGTTACATAATATACTATTTCTTAGTGTAGAAAACATGTATTGAATAAATTTTAACATATTTATAATACTTTAGCAGATTGTTAAAAAATATTCTGAAAACTATTAAATTTTTCTGTTTCAGGTGAGTGTCCAAAGTTGCAACACATGTTAACTGTTACAAATATGAGTGAGTAAAATTAACATTAAAAAAGAAACTGGGTCGCAAAATTACAGTAGAGTATATTCTGATAATATTAAGTATTTAATGACAAAAAACTCAATCAACAATTTTAAGCCATCACGTAATTGAAATTTTTTAACGTTATTAATAAACGATAATCGTTTTATTTAAAACGAGATATTTAGCAGACTGATGTTTCGAGCACCACCAGAAATGATTCTATTGAGCCACTATATTCCACTTTGGTAATTTATGTACTTCTATTGTCATCAAAATTAATCATTCGTCAATGTATTATGAGGCGTTATTATCATGACGAAACCTGCATTTGTCTGACGATTGTGTCAGTTAATATGTGAACGATTTTGTGATATGTGATTATGATAATATAATGTAATGTTAAACAAAAATGCTACTAACTACTTTAATAATAATAATGCTATTTAAAACTTGTTAATTTAAATTTTTTTTCTTTGGCTACTAAGTTTAGAAAGCCACAAAAAAATTTTATAAGATCTGACTGAAGTGAAGTTTGCATAAATATATGTTAAAATTTACTAATGTAATCTTTTCAGATATACTCTCATATTAAACGAAATTAAATAACGTGTCTTTATTTTAGTAATGAATGAGTATTTCAAGGAGAAAATATATTAACTAAATTTATTTAAGAATGAGTACCATTTTCTTTGATATACATCCATGTAGTTGTAAAATATATCTCAGATCACTTGTACATCTAAATTGATATTAAAAGTTGCAACTATTTTTGCGAACTATTTCTTCCATCATTGTAATATCCAATTATTATCTGGATGTTAATGAAAATTACATGCAAAGCAATTTAATGCCTGCCCTTCAATGCTCAAGTTAAATCCATTGATCTTTTGAAAGATTTCAACTTAAGAACTGAAGTATTAACATTAATTTAATTGCGAGAAATTGAAGACAAATCGGATAAAAATAATTTGAATTTGATTGCGATTCATTGTTAACCAAATAATAAAAGATAAATATGAATAGACCGATACCGTACACACGAGAACAATGCGGATATTTTAATCCGCAAATATTTGTTTGTGACTTATACGCCCGGACGTCGCAATTGCGTAAAGTAAACCGGCATCGTAAAAAATACAAATTTCATTATGCATTCTGTGGTTTCTTATCAGTTCCATTGACATGTAATCGGTGATACTAAGAAAGATAATTTTTCTTGGTTATCACTCTGAATTGTTAATCGACATGATTACCACAGATCTCATTTTAGTTCATTCGCGGTATATGCGTATATTTTGCATAATAATCAATTACTATACCTCACTAATGCGCTAAATTATTTCCTACCATGTGAAAAAGAAAAGAATAATTTTAAAAATTACATTTTGATTAATTGTAAGTGTAAATTTATTAAGTAGATATGCAAATTCTCAAAAATCTGTGAATAACAGTCAAAATTTAGCGATATTTAAAATGCCTTTTAAATAAGAATATTATTGTTCTTTTATTTTTTTCTCTCTCGAACACAAAGACCGCCAAAAAAATGTTAAATAGAAGAAAATGCAAAAAGAAAGTGAAACTAAAAAATAGAATAAACTTAGTTGTGTTCAAATAAAATCACTTAGAAATTTAGCATAAAATAAAGACTCAATAGTTTTGCTGTACTTATTTTACAGTTTCTCTTAGTTGCAAAATCATTTTTGTTACTCATAGTTCTGTCAACAACAAACCAGTTACCAGGTCCCGAATTTACTTTAACAAAAAAGTGATCTCTTATTATTAAATTCCACATTAGTGTAGTAGGATCTAATTTTTGGTTAGTCGTTTAAGATGTTATGTACATCTCGTGCTTGCACTTTCTTTAGACAATATAATAAAGTGTCAGTTCAGGCGTTTTTCAGCAAAAAAATTACACCCAATTATTTTAGAAACACTAAATTGGATGATGATCGCACTCATACGTGCTAACTGAAGACTGGTTTCGTTTAGGTTAAAATTTTCTATTTTCCTCTTTACGTACACTGAACCTAAAAAGAAAAAATTCCAAGTAATTTCCACCATAACTTTTTCAGCCCATGAATTACCATTTCAGTTATTAGAATTTTAAAAACGAATGTTCCAGTGTAAATGCGATTAATTACATAGCGAGTGACTTTTATATTCAGAAATAACATTTTTTTACTACGCCCATGGTGCAGTAACTTTTTTGATTCGGTAGGTGTGAAAATGGATATTTTTACAAATAATGACTTGCAAAACGCGTATCTAATACAGGATTCCTGAAATGGTCAATTTGCGCCCGCAAAAGGAGGTGAAACTAAATCGAAAATAGTATTTCATACATATTACAGCCTTTAATTATAATAAGATCGCAACTGATTTACTTAAAATTTACTTCGAACGTCAATCTTTGAATATTAACATATAATTTTCTTATTTTTATAACATTTTGATCTCATTCGTGATCAGATGGCACTATACTATATACAATCATTTTAATTTGGAAATCTGCAACTGCGTCATAAATTATAATATTTACTGTAATAATACTGAAAAGTTTGAAGAATTACAAAAATAATTTATTTTAACATTTCGCAATTCCTAAACTTTAGCATCTTTACTGATTTCCGTCTATAAATTCAAATCGAATTTTAGTACTTATATGTGCAAAGTAGATATTCGTAATTTTAGTTCAATATATCATAAATAATTAATCCAGAATTTTTTTATTTTTACATTACTGTAAGTTCTGTATTTTATTCAACGCTTAACATTTCTGACCTTCCAAAAGTTTGGTTTCTCCAATATTTGTCAGATATTCTGATATTCATTGAATCGATTGAGACGTTGCGAACGTCGAAATTTAATATTTGATGAGTGTATATGACGTTCCGTTGACAAGACACAGCGGTGATGAATTTTTTTGTCCAAATATTTACACGGTCAATATGTCGATGCTTTTACTGATATTTCTAGATAGTGAGTTTGAACGCGTTAGACTACATGGGCATATTACGTATATGCGGTCGTGTGCTCTGCGGTTCAAGATAAGATACAGCTTATAGGCTCGTCTGTAAACAGAACGAAGTAGTGGTAGGGTCGATGTACCACATTCACGATTCACGAATATATTTTGACTTCCACAAACGATGTAGGGTCGAAATATTGAATTTGGCTATTCGAGGATAATAAATGAGTCATACATTAATCAAGAATTCTGCTTGAATATTGTCTTTGTATAGCAACATGGGATTTATTTGTTATATAAATAACTGTTTTTTTTTGCTGAATGTTTGTTATTCCATAAAGAAGTGAATTTTTTTAATTTAACAATCAATTTGAGAGTAAAGCCATTCAATATTCGAAATTTGGAGACGCTGCGTCTAGGGTGCCGATTTATTAATAGTTTCAATCTATATCTGGAAGACTTGTCTGTGAATGTAACGATATACAATACAAACTTCTTCAAAATCAGTGTCTCATTGTGTAATTTCATTAGAAAAGACAATTATGTTTGCATTCATTGACTGATATTCTATTGATTGATATTCTATTTATAGCATCATTTGATATAAATATGAGTAAGCAACTTGTATTTATCAGGAAAACTGTTCTTCTTCTTCGTATTTTGCTGTTTCCATGAAACGTGTAATAAAATCCTGAAATTCGGTAGAATATAAATGTATTTAAACGGGAGTACATAATATGGAAATTCATAAATCTTGATGCATGAAAAATAAAGACCAAACGTAATGTACATCCTACATTCGGTCGAAATATTTATTTCGAACATTTGGACGATCCTTTGTATTTTCTTTCAATACGATTATTATTATTCTGAAGCGAGACTTCAAAACATGAAATTAAAATAAATGTTCGAAGTTATATCAGATTATTTCTTATTTAATTTTTTATCTCTTTCTTGAAATATATATATTCTCTAGAACTGAAAAATTTTAAAATTTAATAAGCATAAGAATAAGTATCTGCTTGTCCTATTAATATTTAATGGTTCACTTTTTGAGAAAATACACATACTTATAAAGAAAACAAAAATCAAATAATATTAAACTTTAAATTAATGTTGTTCTATTACGTTGTTGTGTTTATAAAATATTTTTAAATTTAAACGGAATTAATTAGATAATAGGACTAATGTAAAAATGGTTGTCTTCGCCCGAGCAGGCGTAGAATCCGATTTTACATTAAAAAAAGTTATAATGGTTTATTTTACTATTCACGAACATTTAAAGTGACTAGTAATTCTGCTGCTACCTCTAAAATTGCGGTATATTTGCGGTTATGTGACCTATTATATGTTTAACGTTCGGAAAATACTAAACAAAACAATATTATTTTCTTGTTTACTACAGAAATAGTTAATTTAACTATTACATTTTTTAAATATTTCGATTAACTATATTTTTTTTCTCTGTATAGCCCAGTATATTATATTTTTTATAATATTATAAGATCAATAATTAACTTTAGTTACTCGATCGATTATATGTATTTTTTGTTTGTATCTAATGATAAAATATGTAAAAAGTAATTTGTTATTCAGATTAAAATACGAAAATTGGATTCATAGTGGGATGAAAATGGCTCGAATAAAAAATGCAACGGTCGGTGAAATGCAAAAATGTTTTCTAAATTGTAAATAAATAAAATGTGGACATTTCGACTCGGGGGCGAATTTCCTTCAGCGTGCAGTAGACCATAAAAAACTAATATTTTTTGGCTCTTTTAGTGTTTTAGAATAAATTTCTTATTTCTTATTTTTGTTGATTTACATCGTTATTTATAAAATGTCGATATATAGAAATTTTGAATGAAGTAAATATCGGTTTTATTTAATATAAACAATAACAATATGCTACAGGAAATGTTAATAAATGTTTAAATATAATCTACTACATATATATACTATTGCAAATTGTACTCCTTAAAGAAATAGTAATTTAAGGCCGAACGTAGACTTAAAACTGCCATGCAGTCGTTATATTGACATCAGAGGAGACAATTTTTTAAAACCATTATTAATCAATAATTACTTTGCTAAATGAAAGTCCAAACCAAAACACAGAAAAACAGTGTAAAAATGCAAACTGTAAAAAATATTTTTTAAATAATGATGTAACTGAACAAAAAGAGTAAAATAAAGTTAAATAAATTAAATAAATCATCAATTCCAGAAAAGTCTAAAAAAACCAAATTCGCGCGAGCCATTTCTCCACAGAGCAAATATGTCAAGATGATTTTACGCCTTTTAGATAATCATAATCCTGGCATCGTTAGTACAATGTTTCTAGATCGTAAAAAAACTTACCCAAATAATTTTACACAGAGGAATCTCCAGGAAAGTTCTTATAGTTATTTTTGTATCAAGGGCGTATAATGTAGTTTTACGCCTCGAAAAACGAACCCGAGGGATGGTGAAGCCGTCTCGCGGTTCATGATGGTGAAAATTGTACACCATGGTGAGATTCAAACATTGTTTTTTGATGCAGTAGGCATAAAACGTTTCGATTTGCGGACATAAAATGCCACTTGCACGCCTCCGCGGGCGTAATATTTATTTTATGCCCCAGGAGGCGTGAAATAGGCATTTTACGCCCGCCAATGGGGACAGGAAATGACTATTTTCTGCCTATTGCAACAAAAAGATCATTTGTTTTGAAAACATCAAGGTTCCATTATGCTTTATTAATTTCTACACTTTGTTGGAAGCGTTTCATTTTGAAAAGGAGGAAAGCAAGCGAGCCCTTGTGTAGGGATGGCCGAAGAAATCAATTTCAATATTAAGTTGTTGTTATCAACATTATAATAGCATTTTCATTTTCGCCTGTACAATTTTATATTACAAAATGCGAAAATACTTTGAACTATGAGTGATCAATGCGGACAAAGAAAAATTGATTTAGGTGAAAATAAATCTCAAAATGAACGAAATAGCTCTTATAATTTCATAGATAATTTGTAACGCAAAGTAAATAATGTTTGTCAGAAACATCCCGAGTAGAAATTTATTAAGGCCCTGACCAAAAGCGTTACACCCTGATCAGGGCCCTGACCAAAAGCGTTACACCCTGATCAGGGCCTGAACAAATTTCTGTTCGGGATTCTATTTTAAATGTTATTCCTGCAAATCTGTATCCAAAATTAGAAAAAATAAATCAAATGGCACTATAAATTTGGATGATATTACTTGCTGTCACGTTCAAACATCTCTTTCCTGAAGAAATTAATAATACCAACTGAAATAAATTAGGTCGTTTGAAGCATCTGACACTAGAATTTTTACCCCGTGCGTTCCACACGCAATCGATGCTCCAATATATCAAATTCGTTCGTATGTTAGATTATCGACAGACTGCAGGTAATTCAGAGTATATTCGCGAACATAGATCTGTAGATTTCAATGTCTTTGTAGGACGATGCGGACAGAGAGTGAAATTGGTTTGTACTCGCCAGCTTTTACGCTCGAGGGATTAAGCACCAGTAATTTTGGAGTGGTACAAGCTCGAAATCCATCGGTAGCGTAGGTATCATAATGGTACTCGATACGATTGTGATATATATTGCCTCGACAGCCAGAGAGGATGCCGGAGATCGTCAGAGGGATCTAAAACAAGGAAGAAAAGCGCCACCAGAGGCCAATCACTAGAGTAGTAATAAAATCGTAATATATGCTTGGGATAGGAATTACTCCTTCTACGTCAATCGATTCTCTGATACTCTTTGAACGTGAGATCAACATCCTTTCGGATATATCTGACGTCGTTATTTATTTAAGAACATATGGAATCGACATTCGTAGAGGCAACAGGATGAGAATGTGGGATGAGAGGGAGGAATTATCCATCACTATGATTGAGAATGTTTCTTATATTTCTTATCTTTATGAATAACTAATACCGAAGGGAATGGTTTCTCCTTCGAATCATACTACAAACCTACGTTTTTTTATTTTTAAGTAGGAATAACTATTTTCCCTATTTTTCTTATTAAATGTCCATTACGCATACAAAATATAGCATGTAACTGCAACTTGCAATATGACAAGTTACAAGTATTTTTTATATAATTGGTTTAACATTTCGGACTACTTTAATTCCAAATCATGAGCTTTACATTCTAATTAGCCGTACTTCAATATAAACTTAGTTACTGACTACAGAGTGCAATAAAACTATCCTGTATGTGCTGTTATTGTTACAGTAGAATGTTGAATTGTCTATAAACAAAGTAAATACATTTCATTAGAAAACTCAAATGTTCTTATGATATTTACCCATAGATTTTTAACAGCATTGCCTAGTTTTCTTAGTGTAACCAATATCAAGAAGATAAGAAACTTGATCCGGTGGAGGTGTACTTAGTGATTTGATTTTTATTAGACGTTACAAAAAAAGTCCATTTTTATTTATCATTCAAAGGAAAGTCGACTACTAAAAAGTGTAAATTTCGGTTTTAGAGTTGCGTGAGCATGCATTGCCCCGCAGTACGTGATATGGCTAATTCTGCAAACGATACGAAGAGCATAAAGCTAAGTATGTCGCGACACTTTTTTTTTTTTTTATTGCAAAATTTTTAAATATCATTTGAGATTTACTAAAAAGTCTTCCATAAACCACGTAGTTCTTGCAGGGCAGGGGGGAGGGGGCTAAACCTGACTACGTTGTTTTATATCTTAATAAATGTTTATTAATTGAAAAGAATAGTGGAATAAAATGATAGAAATCAGATTCTATAACATTGATATGTTACTGATAAAAGAATATCAATATTAAGTCTTAGAGCCCATACTCATGTTTCGCAAATGTTAAAAAAATTACCGTATATTTCATCTGCTATTTTAAATTGCGAACAAAGGAAATTTTGGCGCTCTATAACTTTGGCAATATTCATATCAGAAAAAATAGTTTCAAACACATGTTTTGACGAAATTAATTTTACATAAGTCTGTAAATAACTATTTTTTCGCACTACGTAGTGCAAGCGAGATATTGAGAAAATATACGCTTTAGTGACGTTTTTCAAGTTGACCTAATCCCGAAAACGGAAACTGCACTCAGTAGTCGACCTTTCGTCGAAAATATAACAACAAAAAAATAGATGAGGTCACTTTTTGTAAGGTTTTTTGCATTCCAGATCTGTATGGAAATAGTGATTTGATTTTTATTTTGGTTGAAAAAGCCGATATCTCTTACTTACTTTAGACCTACATTTAGTGTACGATAGATATTCACCAAACGTTTTGATTTATTTTTGGGAACTTAATTATCTTTCATTTTATGTTCTGCGTACCTCAATCAGGGTATTCTTGTATGTATATCCAGATATAGCGTAGAGTGTGAAGTAACTTTACGGAAAAATAATTAAAATAATCGATAAATAAAAAAATTATTTACTTAGTCAATCAAACTCTCTACTAAACTAATGCTACCTTGTATACTAAAATTTCTATTGTAGTGTGTCTTGCAGAATTTGTGAATATTATTTTTATAATTATATGCCAATTTCATGGTAATGTGCTAGTCTATCTTCACGATTTGTTAAACTTAGCATGTTACATTATCAATTATTATATTATCGTTCATCACTGTATGCCGCGATTTATTTTTCTGTTACATGTGTAATGAAATTAAACGACGGATCAATAGATCCATAGTTTAATAAAGATTGTACATACCCTAATAAAAATTGTCTGAGCTTAAAGCTTCAGTGCCTGGTTTATTTGTTTAGTTTATTGTTTTTTTATGCATTTCAATATATTTATGTGTCTTAGACATTTTAAAATAAGATGCTTTGTCCACTTGTTTTCGCAGTATAATAGGTGCAACTTCATTTTTGGTCCATTATAAACCATACTAAAAATCTGTTAAAAAAAGATTTTTGAGAAACTTGAAAGTTTATTTGTATTTATTAATTATCTCATCATTTTAATCATCATCGAGTTTATATATTCTTCGTTCAACCTACTAAGTAACAAAAATCGTTAGTTAAAGTAACTGTTTCGGATAACACTGCTGAATATTATAATTAGTGTTAACTTAAACGGTGTAATGAGAATTGAATGCGACCCATAATATCCCGGACCAAAAACCACGGTCCAAAATACCCGGAAAAATATTAGTGAAAAAATGTTATTTTCATACTTCATTCATGAATATTAAAAATGATTTTTATATTCTAATAAGTTGTAGGTATATAAATACAGGAAAACATAAGAATCAATAGTCAGTAAATAGCACATTATGATCTCATCGATTAATAAGTAAATAATGACAGACATTCCAAATTTAACCGATTCTATTTCATCGAATGTATTGTATGTATACCGAATTAGTAAAATTCATAAGTATGGTATTAAACTTCGTCGAAAGTAATACATCTGATCTAACTCAACCAAAACAACCTGAGGTAACCTAATAATGTAATTAATTTTAACAAAATGTAAAGGATTCGCATTAACAATATAGAAGGGTATTTTGCATATATTACAGAAAACAACAAATATTTCGCTATATGCTTTTTCTGAACACAAATGCTACTGGTGTTATTTCCTACATAATTATAGGCAATACCATAGAACAATCTGCTCGTAACGATTGTTTTCGAAAAATGATTTTGTGGTATTTTTTAATTCTAGCTTAAACCGTTATTAATTCATCTTCATCTACGCAAATTTGCGTTATGCTAGGTATATCATGCATCATCAGTTATCAATAACACAAAAATTCGACGTCCCATGATATTTGTCAAATTTACGACGTATATCAATCCTTTACACTGGGTAGAGCATAAATCAATAAATGGTGAAATTTGAGCGTTCGTATTTTTCATCATCAGACAGATGTCTAAAGTGAACAGAATTTTCGGTACTAGCATTATATCAAGAGGTGAATGCTATGTATTTTTATTCGTTCCAGGTACTTGTTTTTTATTTAAATGGACATGTAAAAATCAGTTATGATTAATAGTTAATAGTGATATCAATAATTATTAATGGAGTTCACCAACATTTTAGAAATAAAATAAATATATGAGGGTTGTTAATGTCAATTTATCAATAATTCTAATTTTAATTTTTAGTATAATGATGAAAAACAATTATTAATCACACCAAATTTACAATATAACATAATTTATATTTATATTATTCATCAGAACTTTTGACTTTCATGTTATTTTAAGATTCACGTAAATAAGCTGTACAGAAATATTTATAAAACATTACTATTTACTAAAAAGGATATGCTTTTCAAGGTACAGTTATTTGTTTTGCATGATAGTTGATTAAAAAACCAAAGGAAACACGAAAGCTCATAAAATTTGAATAAACTGCTGTGTGCAAATCGTATTTTTTTAAATATTTTGTTCTGTAACTTTTGGAACGTGTATTCTTTTCATTTCAAAATCATGTCGTTGATTAATGGCACTTTATAAAAACCTACTAAGTAACAAAAATCAGTTTGCATCTGCACGTAACTATTATTTACAACGAATTATTTTCAGAAAATATTGCTATACAACTTAACACTCTTGATTTAGTAATCTTAACAATAAAGCAGGATGAACATGGTATTATTAAAAAGAGACATTAAAGTTAGTATTAAAAAGGAAAAATTAGTTTGTTCCGAAGAAAAAAATTGCATGGAAGATTTATGGTGTCTGATCATTTTTTCTGTTTCTACTGCCCGTTTATCAAGAATATACTTGCACATGTTTTAAAACACGACGTTTCTGCCCATTCGGAGAACTTAATATTATATGTAAGACGTTATAGGGTTATAGGTAGCTGCGAATTGTTTGAAATGTTTTGTCGAAAGGTTTTAAAAATTTGTAGCGCATACGCCAATTTCACATTACACATTTATTAATTTCATAGTTCGGACCTATTACTACTGAAGGTATTAGTAGTTAGAAGACTTACTGTTACTACTGATGGATTCAACTGCCTGTGATTAATATTGGGTTTCAATAACCTGTTACAAACAATAGTTGCTCAGTTTGGCATTCCTCTAAAAATGTATAAATAATAAATTATTAAGGATTTTCATATGGAAGATAATAATTCTAAACAATAAAAGTATATTAATTTATATAATAAAAATAATAGAAATCAATAACTTTGACATCGATTAACTACATAGTTAATTCCTAGTTTATTTTATAATATCTACTACCATTTTAAATTATTTATTATATCTATTACAAAGAAAAGTTTCCAATTTACGGAATATTGAGGTAAGTGGAAAAAACGTCACGCTAAATTATCAGGCGCCTAAATGTAACTGGAGATACGGACGTCATTGTTCCACTAGGAGTCTATGTGGTGGGATAATCGTAAACCACCACCAGCGTGAGTAATTCATATTTCAGAATCGACGTTCATATTCTATGGAAACGGAGTGGCAATAGTTGTCGCATAGTAGGCAATATCGCGAAATAACTGCCATTTTACGACCTGGAGCAGATACGACGCTCTTGCAGCTTTTGTTGAATGTTTGGAAACCAGAATTAATTACGTCAATAAGGATGGATGCCCATTTTCGTTGAATAGGTACCTTATAAGTAAATTTTATTATCAGCGCACTTTAACGTTGATTTTCAAATTTCAAATTTTCAAAATTTATGGAATCTCTGCCTGCATTTTATCAAAAAAGATTGACCAAATTTAGGTGATTTTTCAATCACATCAGGTTTGTTCCAAGTGAACATTTAACTTTTGTAACGGCAAGAAACCTGGAAATGTCCCAGATTCATTAACGCAACAAATATTTTTTCTTGACGTGTGAATGAATTTCTGTAGTCGAAAGTATGTCAGAATTTTGAAATACTTGGAACTTTACTCGTATTACAAACTGCATAGCGAGTTTAGTCTTTCATGAGCACATCGACTCCTTATGCCCCCGGAAAATCTGAAGTTCCCAAGATCGGAATTCGATACGTAAATTTTGCAAGCGACTGGAAATCATGTGTGTCAAGAATATATAAAATAATAACAAGGTACCCGACGGAAGTCTGCGTATACTTTGTCATTGTCTATCGCGCACACGCGTGCTCACCCTAATTAAACAGCGCGTATGTAATTTCAGTTGGGCGCACGTTGCTTGCCGTACGGTCTGAAATTACATAGTATTAGTGTACCTTTTCGAGGGGCTTATCGATGAACTTTAGATGCAACGATCCATGGCTGCTTCAGCGACACTCCGGGTGTATTCGCTTACTCCGAGAGCTGTCTCTAGCTTCGTGCAACAACACCGGTTTCGTCACCCGCCCCGTCACCGGCACCATTGTTCATTGGTCCATTTATCTAGATGCTTGCGAATGGGAGGACATTTTATCGCTTCCGATAACACCATTTTACTTTTCCTTCCAACATTGTTATTTATGGCTCCACTATTACAAAACGAAAGTACGGCGACTGTTTTTAATGCAGCAATTACATTTAAGATCGAGGTTTCAGTGGCGTAAAAACTGGGATTTTTCTTTCCGCCTCAGCATCCTGTTTCAAATAAGTTATTGTTGGTAGTATTGTTTTCAATCGTCCGCTAGAAAAATGCTAAAGTTCTAGCCACCAACATTAGGAAGTCTTTTTATTTACACTAGGAGTGCACAACAATAATAACACTGGCATATAAAAAAAGTGTTTTAGTCGAGACACTAGTATATTCTTACATATTTTTGCCTCCCTCAATCCGAATCCGAAGTCAGACTGGTGAGTTTGATTCGAATTTTGGAGAAAACTTAAAAAAATCTGCTAAAAGAAGTAATTGAAGTCTAAGAAGAGATAGATTTTTACTGAAACATTGAGGTAATATTTATTTTCTTGCATGGAATCAGAATCTGAAGTCGGAATACCCAAATGGGCTCAGATTTTTCATAGAAACTCAAATAACTGAAGGAACTTTTTTGGCGATACATCATGCTAGTATATTTCTATGTATTTCTTCACGCTGAATCTAGATCTGAAGTGAAGAAGAATATGGTTTGGTGATGTTGCATTTGTTTACATTCTAATGTAGATTACTTTCTAGAAGATCATGAAGACTACAGTGAAGAACAGTTCCATTATAATATCAAAGAAATGAAACGTTTAATATCAATGAATTTGGAATAAAACAATGACGGCAGAATACTGCCAAACGCTAAAATTGGGCGTACTTAAAAACGAGACAAACACAAAAACAACTTCTGCGATCATTTGAATGTAGTAGAGCGCACTATCAGAGAAAAACGATCTAATGATGTTGCAATATTCTGAATCTGTCTGTCTGGTAAAACATTGAATAAGAATTTTCGAATTACTCATTTAAATTCATCTGGAAAACACAAGAAAACACAATGCTATAGAGACCTCGTAAAATTGTTGCTATTAATCAATGATTTTAAGGAGTTTATAATAAATATCTGAGTACGTTTAGACACATAAGAACACACAAAAACACTATGGCAGTATCTCCGCCAAAATCGTTTCCTTCGTTGCCTTCAATCACTTTTATTCAGTAGTCTTACACAGTTTTGAGGATATTTAAAAAACTAGAGACTGGTTGACTAATCTGACTTCGGATTCGGATTCAAGGGGCAAAAATACATGGGAATACACTGTTGTGGTTACCCGGCCAAAATCGTTTTCTTTGCTTTTGCCCTTGAAGAGGGGTCTTTGGCAGCATTTTGAGATTAAGTTAAAATCCAGAGCCAATCTAACTACTCTGGCTTCGGATTCAGATTCGGGAGTCGACAATGCATAGAAATATACAAGTATAGCGTATTTTTTGTTGTGCACTTGTATTAGGCAGATATTATATTATAGTTGATTAATGTGCATAGATACACTCTTAAAATAGTCCTCTTGAGTCCTCGTGTCGCAAGCGAAATCCACTTACCGATGGTGGAATAATCCTCTTGATCATATATAACAAAAGAAATTCCACTTGCGGCAAGAGAACGTTTTAAGAGTGTAATCTTATATATTATTATATTCTACGTGCAGAAAAGAAATCCTTTGAAGTAAGAGAAAAAACTGCAAGATTAACAGAATTTTTCTGTTAATAGAGTGATAGCAGCATTCATATGTGAACCTTGGATTACATTATCTCAATTTATTGAAAAACTGACTATTTGAATCAGTTAATGAATACTCACTACTGGGTCAGTGACTTTCATATTCACTGCATAAACAATGAAACGGCGAACGAATTTCAGTGTTTCGTGATAAAGTTTCAGTAATTCAAGCAGTGAATTGATTTTTTGTCTCATAAAACAACTTAACTTCTCTGACTCAAACTTTATTGTATCGATGAAATTATATACTCCGCTGATTACGATATATATATATATATATATATATGTTGGATCAGCGATTTAGAATTTCATAATTTTAACTCCGGATTCGTAATCAGCGTGGTACATAATTTCATCAAAAGAAGCAACGTTTTAACGGATTAACCCTTTCTCGCATACATTTTTCTTATGAAACGTTGTTCATAAAACTGAACTGTGGGGATTTTTGGGTTACTGATAACGAATTTCAACTCAGATTTGGACAATTCAAAATAGCAGACTCAAAGTCGCCCAAAATGTGAAACGTTACTTGATCCAGATGAGTACTGGGGTATTCTCGGGTGATAACGAATCTGAATCCAGAATATGTAAACTCTAAATTTGAAAAAGATTTTTTTTAGTAGTTTAATACTTTTTCAACTTTTATCTAAATTTTATTTCGAAAAACGGGCGCAAATGCATTATTTTGTCTTTAAAAACTCGAATTTTCAACTGAATTATGTTGGCTACTACAGTAGCAACATGCTGGAATGGACCCAAGCGCGTATGTTTATACTCAGTATAAATGTCATGAATGTAGCTGTTTTCTGAATATAGATGGCATTTTTTATAACCAAACATAGCTGACTGAATAAATTACAAAATGTCGCGTGAATTTTATAAATCGGCGCCGTCTGGAGTTGATGTGTTTACTAATTACAACAACGTGGTAAAAGGTCAAAATGATGCAGTCTGAAAAATTCATACATTTTTCTAAAATTACTAGAAATTACTAATTTTCTTCTATTCTTGAGGTCGCATTATATGTTTAAATATGTATTAGTACAACTTACATCTATGTTCAAAGATGGTATCCGTTTTTAAGAGAATGTCTTATATGTGTAGAAGGCATCAAAAAGGAAACCCGACAGTCAAACAATTCCGCTAGTGACGTTGTTTTAAATAATAGTCAATGATCCTTGGTAGCCCGGAGGTCGATATCAATTTTTTAGATTGACATCCCCCTTCTAGATATATCAATCAAACGCGCTGGAAATTTTATTTGCAAATAAGTCTTCAGGTGATAGATCCGATATCACTTCAAAAATCATATAAAAATTGTTTCAAAGCATAAAAGCTACACATTTGACCCAATTATAACCAAATATATAACCAATGTCCGAGAATTTTATGTCGATAAAAATTATTCAACGTATCAAACGCACTTCTTACTTGAATCTAGATATGTAAATAACAACTATTCTAGGAAACCAAAATATCGAATGTGGGTAAAAAGAATTCAATTGTGGGGAATTGCATGGATCAGGATAATTTCAATAACGGGATGGTTTGAAAACAAGTTGTAACAATCAATGAAATGATCGTTCGGTCTATGTAAAAACGTGCCATATTAAAAAATGTATGTATGACTTTCAACGTCTTAAAAAAAATTTGGAATAAAAGTATAGAGAATAATAAGAAAAAACTACAATGTGAAACAATATTTAATCGTTATATAATATTATGTTAATATATACTTAATGCAGTATTTTTCTGCTGATATAAATATTTCTATTATGTTTTAAAATTGATAAAGAGAAAATTGATATAGGTTATGTATACAAATAAAAAATTACTTAATTTAATTGCCAGGCAGATCCACAACAAACATTAAAACAAGATTTTTAAATTGTAAGGAATTGGAAGGAATTAATTACTTTATATGTCAGATCTGATAATTTTAAAAATATCCATGATTATTTATTTTGTTTCACACATACTGATAAACAAAATTAAATTATGATATGTCTCATGGACTATTAAGACTTGACAATTATTGAATAAAATTCATATTTATATTGACTTTCTGTGTTTTTTAAATTTGATTGTTACGAGTTCAAATATACCACATAAAATTTCTCATATTTATCATGGAAAAAGTGAACTGCCAAGCATTAAAGTTTTAAAGAGAAAATTACTTCTCATCGGCCTTCCTTTAGATTGATAAATCGTGTTGACCAAGCATTACTTTACAAAAAATATAAGTTTTACTCAGATATATATTGGAATTACATACCAGAAGTTGTTTCCCAGTTGAAATTCGTTAATGGATTATATTGATTTCAGTCTATCGCCCAAATGTAGAAAATGCTTACGATTAAACACACTGTTAAAGATATTATCTTTTCAAATAGTATTTGTATGCTCGCATTAAATAATATATAAATATTTGATGTACGTTTTTGATGAGTAAATTTTTGTGATGCATACTTTTAATTTTTCGGGCAAATTTTTCCTTAAACTTGTTTACTCCATCAGAAGTAATGCAAATTTTGCTGAAAAAATTCACCATTTTTTTAGGAGTGTTATGGTAAAGATGAAAACTTGAATTATTTTAAGACATACGAAAAAAAAAGAGGAACATTCAAATGGAAAGATTCTAATGCAATAAGATAGCATCTGATCTGATGATGATTGAATTATTTAGATTTCGAAATTAATATTACGAAGTGGTCAGAGGGGTTATAGCTTACTGTGAAGAGCAAAAATCAGAAAAGATTCGCTAAAAAAATAGTATTCATCACAAAAACAGCTGCGCATCTAAGACGTACATCAAAAATTTAGATATTATCATTCGTGTCCATATATTTATATCTAATCTGATATCGTATTTCAAAATAAAAATTTCACTGAATTTGTTGCTATCAGTATACTTTATTTAAAATTTTGTATTTTTAAATTTTCATTTAGATGTACTTGGCGGTTTCCAACTTATTTACGACAAAGCTAGTTTATTATATCGTTATTTTTCTTTTATTTGGAAATTTATTTAACAAGTAGCCTGAAGCTGTAACCCCGTTTGCATTATGTACACACATTACATGATATTACAGCAATTCTCTAAACCTTCCATCAAAGTACAAACCAGCAAAACAAAAGAATCCAGTTGACATGTTTGTATATTAAAATTTATGATTTGGTTTACGTACGACAGTACAAAGAATGTTACTTCACTGAGTTATCAGTTAATCACTTATTTTATTTTATATCAAGTATTTGTTAGTACATTCTAGAAAAGTAACAATTTAATTGAATAGCGCAAGTATAATTAGAAATATAATTGTACTTAAATATTCAATCAGTTAATTAAATATCTTCCTATAACAAATTATTAAACCCAGCCCAGAATACGCACTAAGTTGCAGTCGTGATTATAACACGATTACAATGCTTGTAAGGGAGTACGAATTAATTATGTTAACAAGTTTCGATGAATAGACATCATTGAGATGTTTGTTTGTTCTCTCACAAGATCTGAAGTAATAATTATTAAATGTCGTTCTTAAAAAAAGTTTGCTTCGATTTTAGAAGTGTCTTCGAAAGAATATATGGGACAGTGTTTAGTTAATCTGTGATGGTACGTGTTAGGCATCACGATCATTCGATATGGTTTCCATTATATTCTGTTATTACTATCATCTAAACTAGTATCTTGATCCTTAGCTATCATCAATTTGTAATCTTATTATTGTTGATGTACTGTCATTCGACATGATTATAAATGTTATGCATTATTATTAATTCTGTAAATTATATAAATATTCACCCATTTACTTCCGAATTAAGATGGGCACACTGCCAGTTTTACATTAAAAGGGCAATACTAACACAAAACATATTTAACATCGCAATATTTTTTGACCATTAAAAAAATACCATCAATGTGTCAATTAAATGATATTTACTTTGACATAATTTGGTTTTGACGGCATCAATTTTTTTTAGATGTGCAAAATATTAATAAATATTAAATTATGGAGTTGACTATAGTTGTTTTCCGTACGGTAAACAGATATATTATTTAACTATTCTACTATTTATATTGTTTAAGAACAGTTTGGAATTTTGAAGTAATACACTTATTTTTAAGACGTTCAATAATATTAATAAATAATAAATTATATAGGTACGTAACTAAGTTGTTTTACCGTATGCTAAAGACTTGTTGAATTTAGCTTAGTTAGATAATTTATTATTTATTAATATTATTGCATATATTAAAACAAAAATTATTGACTCTAAAACTTCAAAACATTATGAAACAAAACATGAATAATAGAATAAGGATTCTGTATAAAATTATATTATAATAATCTTGCTGTAAAAAGTTCCATACATAAAAAACATAATAATATAAAATACCAATAAAATTGGAAAAATACATGGATTAATGCCAACATTACAGACTTTTCTAAAGCGTTATTTATTACATTACGGTGAAAACTCCGCTATTCGGAATTATCCTTTGTTTTCCTTCCTGAAGAAGCGTTGCGCACTTAAAAATTCTGCTTGTTAATTTTGAATTCATTAAATAAAATCCGGCGACTATATTAATCACTTAAGTCTGTTCAATTTACATAATGTTTTCGTCCTGAATTTGCAGGTTTTTTGAATGCAGTGAAAGCCAAGATAACATAAAGAAACTTTGCCAAAACTTTTCTTACAATACCTCGTGTACGCATATATTGAAATTGTTATTACTAGATCATCGTTTCTAAGAGAAGATATTAAACCTAACTTTACAGTATATTAGTACTGAAAAGAAGTATAGTATATTTGGGACATTTTTTTGCATTAACGGGTTATTTCAAGTTTAATATTCCAAGAAATTCACTATACTTGAGACTATTCCCACGACTAGTTTTCAGATACTTTGATAAAGCGTTCTCTTCATCCAAATACACAAAATAAATAAAGTAAACTCTGGCGTAACTGTTCAACTGTACTTGTTTATTTAGTCTCGCATTTTATCCCGCCGAATAAATTTTACTGCATGGGGTAGATTGGTTCCTCCACCTAAGCAACATCTCCATTATCGAAATTGCAAGGATAAACAAAATTCGACGAAACCCAATTGAATTTTAATGTTTTATATGAAAATTACTGAACTAAGTACAATAGGTTCTATTCCTCTGCATGAATTATTACTTAAAGATTGCAACAGAAATATAGGTTGTGGTATATGTGATGTACTTATGTACATTTATGTCAAATAGATCAAATAAATAAACAAATGCCCAGCTACATCCGTGATAAAAAATATATCATAAGTTTTTGGACATTTTTCTGGTCTGTAAGCTGTAAATAAAGGCCAGAAACCACCTGCACTTTCTGCCACGGATATAAGAAAGGCAAAGAAATGTTTTTGGATAGTTTGCTCTATCGATTATTAACCTTAACATTAAACTGTAGCAGTAACATTTTCGTTTATTTCAGATTTCTGCTCAGTGCAACTGGAAATGCGATTGAACCGAATATCACTATATTTTCCGTTAAGAATTGAGATTTTGTTCTAATACTTCGAGAGTCTAATGATATGAATTTTGTGTTTTAAGTTCACTCAACGACCATCACAAGGAAGAGTAAACATGACGGTTATCGTGACATTTTTTTCAGAGTTACGAAACAAAATAAAAACTTACGAAATTAAAAAACCTGCTCTTACATATTTTTCGACAATGAGATAAACTATGAAAAGGATATATACAATGGCAACAACATGCGTTTTCTGAGAAACTTATAGTCTAAAAACAAAATCCACACATAACATCCCACTTTACCACAACAATCAATCTCTAACTAATGTTATTTGAAACCAGGGAAATTTAAGTTGACCTGCTTGAAGTATATTTTGTGTGATAATAATCCTCCTTTTAATTCGGATGGAATATTGCAATACACTTAGTACTTAGTTTAAGAGAATCCAAATCAACTTTGATTGATCTTTAGTAGAAATTGGTTAATTCGCATAAAGGCTGAGACCAGTGTTTATATATTTTAGAAACTAGTTTAGAATAGAAGATAAAGTGTGATCATGATAATCACAAAGCAATACATGGATATCGATGAGTGACGACTAGGTTTATAATACATTTTTTCGAACTTATACCTAATGATTTTATGTAAATTCTCCACATGCCCATGTCGAAATAAATTTTTGTTCAACATGGTCAGTTGCTATCGTAAGATTTCTGTGTAAGTAAGATGACACGTGATTCATAATCCACATTAATATATTTATCCGTTTGATTTTAGTATATTCAAGCCTTATGTACCAAAATAATTTGACAAATTCAGCCAGAAAAATATCGTGAAACACGCATTTGTTTGGCTTTCTTTATTATGTGGCGACAAATTTAGCAACATGGTCACATGGGGTGCGCTAGTACGAGAAGCGTAACGTCCAAGGGTGAAATTGGCAATTAGTCGGGGCAACCTGTCTTCACATCCGTTCCATGTTGAGCAACCTCTCTGCAGAGGCGGATAAATAATTGGCAATTCCTCGGCGCATACGATGTGGAAGATGTATGGATGTGTTCGCCCCAATGGTGGTACTACGTGTTATCGGTGCGGATTCTCCTGGCATGTTGTTTTCAACCATCCCTCCAAAGCTATCGAAAAAACAATATCATATAATTCCAAACCTTTTGTATATTCATCACATCATCAATATCGACGTAGCTAATTCAAAAATTGCAACAATCCAACTTAGAAAATGGATGTTTGAAACAGTTTCGTTCATATTGAACGACTAGCACAAAGCTAAATTGGAGCACGAGAAATATCGACGGTCGAATAATCGAAGGTAGTTCCACCACTTTTTACAACTTTCCATTGCAACGGCAAGCGGGGTGCGCGCGGACAGATTTAATTTTCTCGCGGTCGGCTGCAGGGATTATGAATGAAGTGGGAATACCTGAAAATGATTAAATGCTTGATTTAGAGCGATTCGTGTATTCGGAAACATAGATATATATGGCAATTGGGTCACCGATTGATAGACGATTTCCCATTTATAAAGCGTTTCTAGAAATTATGATAATTTCCAACATAAATATATTTCGAAATGTTATATTCCTATCAGAGGCGAAAAGGTGAACGTCAGAGGCAATGTTCCGGTAAAGTACCTCGTGCTGGCAGCTGGTGTATTTGCAAGGATATTCATTTTCTTGTACCTGATCTACAGGATAATTTATATCCTACCTGTATTGAAACTCTTCGTCGTCGGTAAAAGACAAATGTCTGCAGACTAGACTTGAAAATAAGACAAGGCAAGACTGAATAAGCAATATTTCAATCTTTTTTTTCCAATAAGTTCAAAATCGATTTTTTTGTCAAATCTCGGGTATATTGTCTAAGATCTAGAGTACCGCGTCCTAACTTTTTTATTAGAACGTGTATGTATTGCATTAGCTAGTATTTATTCGTACCGTGAGCTTAGTTCTTTTTTTTTTAATTATATAGAGGAGTTGATTATTTTCTGAGAAATGGTACTAGTGTTGCAAACATTGCCGACCATAAATTACTTCAATAATGACGAAGCAAAAAACTAATATGACCCCCATTATTTGCAGGCCTAAATATAATCAGTAATAACGAAGATATACAAAGTGGACGAGCGAAAAAATATATTTTCTTAAAGTATCTAACAGGGTATCAACAAATCTAAATGAAGGGAAATTCACAATAGAGGTAGATAGTGTAGTCTGTAAGATCATATTTCTTCAATCAGTATCAAGAAATGGAATATCGAAGATATATGTCAAATGTGTTTACAGAAACATATATGAGCATTTCTCTGAAAATTATAATATTTGACTATCGAAGAAATTGAAAAAAATAAAGGCACACCTACCGCACTTATTTAACTATGTTTCTATACTTATAAGAAGTAAGAAAATTGTTGTGCAAATCAGTTTTTTACAAAGTATTTTTATAAAACATACATTTTTGAAAAATAATTTTTTAAAGCAGACATTAATAGTTTGATTTTTTTGATAAATTTACATTTTAGTCGGCCATATGGGATCCGCCATTTTGAATTTTAAAAATCTGAGGTCAGTTTAGCAATTAACGGCCTCGAAACCCCCCGAGTAACTTTTTTTATTTCTTGCAGAAAGAAAAGTTAATTTTAAAACTTTGATTTTTTACTTCCAACGTCAAATTTGACATATACCAAATGATATATTGTTCAAAATAGGTGAACCAAAAAATACCTTACAACTCTTTCTAGGTAGATATTATGATGTGCTAATAAAAATTATGAATATTCGTCCCATTGGCGCAATCACGTAACATACTTTACGTGGCTGTTGGTAGAGTTCAATGCAAGGCACCAACTTACCAAAGCGGATTTTTTTCCTTTTTTAATGAAGAATACAATTAAATCAAATACTGAATTCAGAAAGTATTTTTTTTATCTCGGATTCAATCAATAAAACATAATTTTTCAAAAACTCAGCGACGCTTACGTTTTAGTGTTTTTCCGCCTTCTAGGAGAGGCATATGTTTGAGTAGCATATTTTTACAAACCTCAAACATCAACTTGATTGCAAAAAAGCTTTAACAACTCAAAAAATTAATTTTTTGAGATTACGCAATGAAACAGTTGAATAACGTATTACACGTGTTTTAAAAATGATATTAGGCAATAGATCAACTAAAATGTATCATCTCACACGTATTTTGGTTAGTTTTAAGTATTATCATAGATATACGTTCATAAATGTTTTAATTTCGTTGCTAAAATAGTCAGTACGCTGAATATTAACATTTTCAGAGAAATTCACATATATGTTATGACAACTTTATTTGTAAAAGGTTCTTTCCCATACTCAAAACAACGAGACGTTCACATTCAGAAGTACTGAAGTAATTTTTAAATTACAGACACATTCAAATTAAAAAAAAAAACGTACGCTTTTTTAAATGTCTGGTTTTCGAATGTCGCGTTTTTGAAGTGTTGGGTTATTGACGTGTACCCGTTTTCTATGTTTGGTCTGTACATAGCAGTTATTAGGAAAGATCCCTGTACATTATCAAAGATGGTATTCAGGATTTCAATTTATGATCAACCAGGTGCATAGTGTGAGGCCTTACTTTTTTATTTTTAACTTTACGTATTACGATCTTTATTACTATATTGATATCAAGTGAACAGCTGGTTGTACAAATATTTTGTAGAGAAATTTTACGTTCCAAACAGAAGATCAGAATACGTGTGAAACAGATACATTTGGTGAAAATCCGTAACTTCTCGAGTTTTAAGACCAAGCTCAAACATCTTAAATATTCACCCTCATCGTATTAAATCACTCAATAATTTAGATGACATTATTTCGACGAAACTGTGGAAGGTGTTTTCACTTACTATTAACGATTGTTCTTATCTTATATATATACTTTAATAATAAATTGTATGCATATACACTGAAAGATGAAACGGAAAACCTTATACTTTTGAAGTTGGTGTTTTATTTCACCTTTATATTATTCGCATGTTAACAATGTAATACAAACTTATTATATTAATCTCGTTTTAGCCATATGCTTTGACATTCTTTGTTGGACTTGCTCCGCGACTGTTCGAGCTAATAGAAGTACTGAAGTATATTTAAAATATAAAGGTTTCATTTCAAATTTAAATTCATCAATAATTCCATTATTCGAATTAATTTTTAGTTGACCCAAAGGATATATTTGAAGTTACTGAAGAAAGAAATCGACACGGATTAATTGATTGCCACTCTTATTTTAATGTTCCTTATTCGCTAATTAAAATAATACTGCGGAAACCACTTAAAGTAATTCATAAATTTAACTAACATGCGAGATTTTTCCGAGAAGTAGGATTAAAATACGTATGAATATGGAATTGTTGGATTTCCTGTCTTTATACCTGAAAAGCTAAAGTGATGAACGATAGTAAAAATTTAATTTTGCCAATGAACTGGCGATATTCAAATTTAGAAAATACAATAACGGTCGATGCAGTTCTGAAGCGTTTTTTTATAAAATTAAAACCTATTTTTATCAAGGTTTTTATTTTCCAGTTATGGAGTTTTATTTCTTGCCCAACGTTTCAACCTTGTTGGAGGTCCTCCTCAGGGGCATCTATCAAAAAATATTTTTGATCAACAGCCATTATTGGTTTTTCTAAAATTCATGAATGATGTTTCTGATACTCACTGAATCATGATACTGTTGCCAAATTCGTTCTAACCTGACGAGAATTAGAATAATAATTTAGGTCATGTAGAAAATAAAAGTTTGATCTTTTTTAAAAGACAAATATTCTCATCTTTTTTGTTTCATACTAAAGATATTTTCATGAAGTTGTAACGAAAATATCTACAACCAAGTCTGTCAGAAATTTCTTCTGAAATTCTTGACAAATTCTCCAAACGACGGGGTATATTCTTATTTTCATTTCAAATCAATTGTTTTATTTGTAGCCTTTATATCTATAATGAATGTTAAACAAATTTAATAATTATGGCGAGAACCACATTAGTTATTGCGTGAATTCAAACATTTATTAAATTTTAATTATAACCTTTGGATATTTGTTTTAAGTTTCCATATTTGCTGAATATATTTCTAGGCTTATCGACTGACTATAAATATTAAATTTTCGTAATTATTAAATCCAGTAAACCAGCACTGTACATGTATGCTGAACAAGTTTACGAACATATATTTACATACATACAAAAACTTTTCGAAATAACAGTGTTAGTATGCGTAATATTGTAATATAGTAAATAAAGATTTTTATTTGGCATATCTGACATAAAATATACTGTAATTGAGAGTGTAATAAGAATGGAAAATATGTTCAGCATACTAAATTAATGTCAATATTCAACAACAAATATATATTCTGATTGTAAACTTTAAAAATAAGTAACCATCATAAACAGATTTGCACACATGAACTTTGATGTGACTTGTAATGGTTGACCTAAACTGAATAAATGTACGCTTAGCTGGTGATACGAATAACACATCCAATGTTCGATACATGGAGAATTCGATTTATCATCGACAAACCACTCATGTATAATCCATTACATTCATTACATGGTGGTCCGAACGTACCTGACATTCGGGAAGTTAGTATTCATATAACATCGATGTTATTAATGTCGACATAATGTCAGTAATGGAAATATTAATGCCTTCAATAACAATATTAGCGTCTCAATAATTTTGTCGATAGACAATGATTTACTGAAAATTATGTCGCACTATCTCGGGCATAAAGCATAATCTATTCACTTCATAATTATACCAACTGATCCTTAGCCTCAGCTTTCGCTAATTTTCAAAATGGCAGCAAATTAAAAAAACTGTGCATTGTACTTTAAAAAATAATGAAAAAAAGTTACTGGCTGATGAGATCGAATTATTAGTCATTCACAATTTAACAACAATAGTATGTTTCCTGAGTTCTAAAACATCTCAATTTCTCTACTTTTTGTTATAATATTTTACCCTGTATTTGATGTGTTCAACCGTTGCTTATATATTGAAAAATCGAAGTAATAGTTATGCAAAAGAAAACGATAATATGAAATAAAAAAAAAATCTGAATTCATTTATTAAAATATTACTAAAATTCAAAGTTTGTTTTTTATAAAAAATATTTCTGTTTAACTAGATGCTTGAATGTAAAAAAGGTATTGAGATATTTTTATTTTGAAAATTACTAAGATAAATTTTAAACAAAATTCAATTCACCAATTTTCATTAACATTCACTGGAGATACTAAACCAAGGCATTAATGGAAAGTAAAATATAAGCAGAATAGTTCACAATAGATGTGCATGTATTTGTATGATTAAGTACACAACATAATCCAAGAAAACAAAAACTTAATTGATCATACTTCTTGTTGATCATCAGCTACTGTACCTCCTCGTAAATATTACATTTACTATATTATCCTGTATTCTAAAGTTCAGTAAAATTTTCGACAGTAGATATTTTAAAAATTAAAACGTTTAAAGTAAAAAAAATGCATTCCCTCCCAATATTGGCCTATTCTGCCTTCTATGAATGATGAGCTTCATCTAATCTGCATCTGTTTAAGCTTTGAAAGTATTCAGTTTTCATTTTCAATCGTAAAATATATAACAAATAATAAGCTTCATTATTATCGTTTGAACCGAACGTGTCATTAGCAACAGAACTTCTTCTATAGAAAATCGTCTTTTAAAGATTAATTTCATATAGTTTTCTATAAAGACTAAACTTATTATTGAACCTATTAAATTTATTATTACCACCGCTGCTTCGTTATAATATAGAATCGACTGATTAATTGTAACTTATCCACCATCTCATCATCAGCAATATTTTATAAACAACGTACTTCTTTATTGTACGCTGGTCATTAACAATTAATATTACTTTATTAATTGAGTTCAAGCTCACTTTTTCATGCCGATGCTTTGATAGCTATGCTACGTGTCTACCGTTAACCTGATTAGTATTCAGTAATTTCAAAAGTCATGCGAGGTAACATAAAAGTATATTTTTATGGAATTTATTATAAATAAATTACTATATGTGACAGTTGATGATATCGAATTTTGTTTGTCGTACATGAATACAGAATAGCTTGTATTTCAAGAAAGTTTTCAGCTATTATTATATACGTTCTTCGACGTTATAAAAGTACAAAATGATAATTTATCTTTGCTACCCTAAAATTTCTAAGAATATCCTGTCCAAAAAAGCATTTCTCTCGATTTCCTTCAAATTTTTGCTGATTAATTTAAATGCCCTGTATATTCAAACGAAATCCGACCTATCGAAACCACAGACTTAGTGATAGTCAGTTTCACATTTTCTTATTTTTAAGGGTTGTCTATACAAAGAAAAGACTGGTGTTTAAATCTAGAATAACTGAAATATCTTGCGGAGCAATATTAAAAAAATATTAAGGAAAATTTATATGGTATGTATTTAGATTTTGAATAATATTTGTGGAGAATATACATTCAAATATATGATGATAAAATATGCCTAATAAAACGACAAAAACATACGAATATGTTAATTAAAGGCTGGAGCTAGAAATAAGTCATGCATTTATGGTTTTACTATTTCTTGCTCGGGATCTTAACGTAACAGTCCAAAATGTAATTGATTACTGTTCCAATCATAAACAAATAATATTTGTTGTATCTTTATTCCAAGGAAATTTGGATGAATTAAGTTTTCGAAATTCCAGTCATATCATAACAATTTTTGAATGAATTTACAGTAAGATATGGTTTGAAAACCATAAAGTAATAAAAAGTACATCTTACCCATAACAGTTTACCAGTTACCGGTAGCACGAAAAGTTTTATAATGTGCTTTTTGCTGCATGTTCCGGTGGTGACTGTTAAGGAATATTTTATAACATAACTGAAGGCAAGCACACACGTGTTACGTTCAAGTTAGAGGGTCTCCAAGGACCCGTAACTAAAACGAAAAAAATTCCTTGGCACAATGCTATAGAAAAAAAATGATAAAGACATTATGATGTCTTTTCGATAAATACTTCATGACCGCCTCCATAATAAAATACCCTCTATATAAGAATTATATGGGATGTTCCTCTCGAATGTACGTAATAGAATAATGATGTATTTGATAAAAAGTAAGAAATCTAAATAAAATGGCATTATTTCTTGAAATTTCTTAAAAAAAGAAACTTTTCGTAATGATTAATCGAATTATGAGCTATTAGCTCGTATAACAATAGTCTATTACAGAAAATATCAACTCCGTGACAAAGAAATCGATTCCATACTTTAAACACGGTATATTACTGGAAGAAGTCGGTATTTACTCTGGGGTTTACCTCTCACAGCAAAGTACAGAAATTCTTGAAAGTTGTGTATTATTATTTTATTAATTACTTCGACCAATGCCGAAGGTCTACAAAGTATTACATTGTGTTCGAGATTGCGCGTAACATTCTGCATACTCTATTACTTGTGAACGAAAAATCATTTTGAGTGTTTAGAAGTCAAGTAGTGTCTTAATATAAGATTCTTGTTCTCTTTTTAACTTCTTGTGGGCCTTCTTGATGACTAATCTTTTTCACAAAAGTTCGACAAAAGCCACAAAACCGAAGAACTATTGGTCCGAGCTCTACGATAAGAGAAAGCTATTATTTACATGGAACTGTAAAGTCAATCGAACTATAATATCAAGAATGTCATCTTCATAGAGAATATCTAATACAAGCATTATTTAACGTTGACGGCCTCCTCGAGTAAAAAATTGTTCTAAATTTGATAAAATTTGATCGTAAGTGAATATGAATCGAAAAATTACAAAAATAAGATCACCTTTTTCAAACATTTCACGATGTGCTCTACAACTAATATGTATTATATAAAAATTGTAAACAAAGGAAGTCTTATTTAGGTACATTTGATCTGTTTTTTATTTGTTTCTATATACGCGCAATTTGGATGGTACTCCACGGATTCAAATTATATCAGATATCGATATCAATAGATCACTTTCTTATCAAATTTCAATAAAATTCAAGTTTCGTTATTTCAGACGACAGTATCTAATTCGCCCTGATTCGGTTCAAAATGGATCAAAATGTGGAATTAATCGAGTATAACACCTCCCATGATTTGACGCTTTTAGATCTGAAATGTTCCACATTTTGGTCTACTTCGAACCGATTCGTCTCTAAATATATTCTGTCATATGAAATTCTTAAATATTACATATTATTATAGAAGAACATTTTATTTTAATAATTGTATTTGGTATTAAAATTTTTAACCCGGAAATACGGGAATTCACAATAGACCGATGCGGAAATTCACAAAGTCCGTAAAACGATTCTGCGAGCTGGGTTGAAATTCCGATGGAACCGACAAAGACATCAACAAATAGATTGGAAAAATGGAAATTTTCTATAAAAATAAAATAGAAATACCAAAATCTGACAGCCACCTGATATCCGCTGATCATTTTCTACATACGACTGAGAAAATCATCAGTTATTATAAATCTGAAAATCACAAGGACACTTTTTACAAAATGACATCAGAGAAGAAATGACATTTGACTATTTAATGTATTTTTTGATAATATGGAACGGTTTTAATCCTTTTTTTATGGCGGTTTAGCAGAAACTATCAACAATTAACTATTAACTTTTTAATTTAATTTCGTCTTTTTATTGGATCATACTTTTTTCAATTAATTCGCTTTCGGACGCATTTGATCAAATTCAGATCAATTTGCGTTTCCTCGGATCGTCAAGATCAGTTATTTTTACATCATATATGCACTTTAATCAGTATCTTGTGACGATGATGATGATCAACATTATCCCTACGTGAATTTTCGACCTATTAAGAATCAAAGGAGGCCAAATGTTACCCTCAACTTGCATTCTATATTTACTTACATAATGTGCATAAAATTAGCAAGCCTTTAGCCACATTAGTAAATTAGGATAATATAGGAATGGCGACCTCCGATGGTAAGTACGAATGCGTAAAATTGTGCTTTAAGCAATCAAAATTGTGACTTATTAACATTTGATGCATATTGTATTACAAAATAAAGTTTGAAACTCACTAGAGATTAAGAATAACATAACGGTTTATTGTAGCCTGAATAATTTTCCAAACGGATATCTGATTCAGAATGAAAAATTATGAAGATTGAAATATGTCAAATCGAATAAAGAATTATTTATTGCATATTAAAAAGCATATAATCATTTGTTAAATACGGATGAAGGGAAGTCGAGTATCATCAACAATTTATTGTCACGGATTATCGATTCAACCTGAAGTTTTATAAAAATAGTTGAACTAAAAATTTTTGGTCACCGATGAACTTGCATACTGGATATGAAAAATATAAAAGAAAGTTGGGAAGCTGAAGTTAAAGAATGCGATAAAGAAAGTTGCTCGATTGTTTGTGATAACTGAGAACTCTAACAAATTTAGCCTAAAGATATTAACAAGTTCTTTCAACTATCTCTCACCAAAAATAGAGCAATAACTAGAATTGACATTCCAGAAATGAACTTGAGCGGACAAGTAGGTAAGAGCTTGGGTAAGGGTGTGGGATCTCATTACGAAATCGTATCTCAGCAAACACGCGGATCGAACCGCGTAAATGCCATAAACTATGCATCTGCACGCAGCAAGCATAATCGACTCAATGTGTAGTCAGACAATCTGAGCAAACTGTGTCGGTTAGCGCAAATACATTCGGCTCAATTGCAGGGAGAAACGTGTACATTCATGTATGGATGTATTGATTAAGGTGCCGATATTACACCGACTATCGATGATGTTAGCAAACAAATGACCAGTATGTATCTGCTCAAACAGTGCGAGTGTTGATTGGTGTTGAACTGTTATTCTGTAAAAACTATAGTGTAATATTGCAACTATTTGATTTGCAAAACATTTTGTATATTTCATTATAAGTTAGCAAATCAACTTTGTTTTCTGCAACTGAAGGTGTGTAACGCAATTTATTTATAAAGCACTTAACAATAATTGCGAATCTATTTAATGGAAATAGACCCTTTAGTATTGGGAAAGTGGACGTTGCTATTTAGGGAAATATTAGAGAAACGTGTGTTTATCATGACTATTAAAATATATTACTTAATAGGATACGTTTTATAATGCAGTTATTGGTGCTGCTATGCCGGACATCCTCAAAAAAGTGGCAGGGACATTCGACAGTGTGAGCTGTCTGAAATGTAGGTTCTTTATAGGACTTGGTTCTTTATAGGAATATGTTGAGTAATAAAATATCTCTAATATTAAACATTGCCCTCTGACACATGGAATGGCGAATTGAATAAGCGAGGTGTTAATGGAGGAACTCCAATTCTTTGTTTATATTGTCACGAAAAAGTAAATAAATTGTATATGCTAGTATTTTTTTCTACAAGCATTTAGAAATTCTTTGTGATACAAACTACATAAAAACAACACCTTGTAAGCAATCTTGACTGAAATGTAATAATTTTTAATAATCTTCCATTTCATATTACACGAAGGTTAATGGAAGGTTACTGTCAAGCTTCCACGCTTAAAATTTAAGATTCCTTTGAGGATGCTAGAAGGTTTGTTTAATGTAAACTGTCGATCGCAGCAATACAATAAGGCGTATAGAAAATAGGGAAATCCGAATTTATTTAATTACTTATCTTGTCTTCCACTGCTAACAGATTCTTATTCGGAGACCACAGAAAACCCTAGTAGAAGCTCTTTTTGTGAGCAGGCAAACGCTTGCAATTGTTGATAAGTCATGTAGGCTCTGCGACTGTGAATTACAAAAATGTGATGTCGGATTCGTGATCAGCGATCGTAAAAACTCCGTAATTACTACATTTATTAAGATATGCAAATTGATTGCAATTTTTAATCCTCCATCTTAGATCTGCCGTATTGATTTTTAAAAATCCGACACCAAATTCGTGTTTACTTGCACAAAAAAACAACATATGATGTACATTTTTAATTATGTTCCTATCGTGAATTGCGTTACTGAAAATTTTAAAAGCCAAAATGAATTTTAATTTTACAATGTATTTTTCATTTTAGTTGAGTATAATTTCAATTCTATACCAAAATATTTTGATTTATAAGGTATCAAATAGTAGTTTATTATATCGCTATATATTGGCATATCTTTGGAACTCGTCATTATTCGAAGAAAAAAATTACAATATTTGTGCACATTCATCCAACCGGTTTTATCTTAAAAAATCTAAAATAAATCGAGTAAAATATGGTTTCTTAGTTCCCAAGTTCTGTAGTGTTTTTCACATCATGTATTTTTATTAAAATCTTTGCTTCTAAATTTCATGAAAAGGATTGAGGTAAAAAACGCAATGGCTATATAAAGATAGTTTCGACTCTTGCATATGCGTACAAATTTACGAAGATATTATACAAGTGCAGAGAAAACTGAAAGGAAAGAACAACAATAGTATCGGCATCGAGATCGACATCATCTTTCAACTTAACTTTCCTTATTTCTTCAAACATCAGAAAGTAGTAAAATATTTGGAACTCAGTATGCAAGCTCAGTACCGAATATTTATATTACATGTTCATATTAAAATTTGTACTTTTCATCTTTTTGGCCTTGCAAACTATAATTTCGACATTACACGCAGACTTGATTTAGCAATATATGGTATACAAATGTAGATTATTAATTTTCCAGTATAAAAATATATCAATAAGTAAGTATATAACTATAAAATTTATTTATTCTGGTAAATTCCCGCCCAGATACTAAATTTCTAACACTTATATCTCGAGTTCTATTAGAGGCGCAGACGTACCACGTTAGTGTATAGTATAATGTATAGAATAAGGTGTTTTTTTTTGTAATTTTCAAAAAACGAACGATAAAGTCATAATAATGGTTAAATCTCTTTTTAAACAAAATCGGTTTTTTGTAGTCTACCTTGTAGTTATTCTAGCCTCCTGGACTCGTATGTCATCAAAACAAAACAAATAATGGATGAAAATTGTAGGTATTTTTAATCTTTATTGAGAAAGTAAGTTAGAGGAGAGAAATCGCAATAATAGACATTCTTTCCTTCTTTTAACTGTTCTAACAAGAGAAATTATTCTGTTGTAAAATTTTTGAGTTCATTGATTGCCAGGCAACATAAAATGATGAAAAAGTTATTAATCCTGTCAAAGATTTATTTAGTAAATCATTACATACCGATTCTAGAAAATATATAGATAATTTTGAAAACATTTATTTCGACCTAGAAATTTCAGTTGTTCCTGAATTGCATTTTTGTAAATGTATTTTTGTAAAAGTATTATTTCTCGGATCCTACAACAAGTTAGAACACATTCACTACGAATCCGCATCCATCCCATGTCTCAAGAAATCGGAATGATATACGGTTTAATCGACCGTGCAATAAAACTGTCCTGTTCTCAATTTCACCTAAAAAAATTAAATCTGATAAAAAATATCTTACTACAAAACGGATATCCGTCCTTATTAATTGACCAAAGATTAATTGAACACGAGTATCAGTAAAAACTCAGATCAGAGTCGAAACGTGGCTAGATTTATATTTATTATTTATATTACAAAAAAAAAAACCTCCAAATTATTAACCCTTGTTTGTTTTTTCCTTTTCCTCTAATTTTTAAATCTTTATTAAACTCAACCATTTTTAATTTCTATTATATATATGATCGAAAAAAACTGAAAAGAACCCAAAAAGGAAAAAAAGTTTCCTAATAATACGATTTCTCACCTCTTTTTTTCAGTATAGTTGTTAAATTCCATATAAAAACACCTGCAATTTTCATCATTATTTGTTTTGTTTCGATAAGATTTGAGTTCAGGAGAACCTCATAAAATTACAACGACTACCATAGACTACAGCAAATTTGAAAAAAGGGCTTGATTATTTCCTTTTTCATTCCAAGATACTCAGGAATGTTCACAGAATTGAACTGAAAAAAAAAGAAAATCCCAGTTAGGTGGGCTATTTATTTACTCTCGGTTAAAGTCCACAGTACGAATGTAATTTCAAATACAAAATACATTGTCAAATGTGATGTTCTGTTTGTGAGATGTACTTTTTAGCTGAGGTTCCTCAATGGTATTTATAATGCGACATTTAAATAAAAAAAATGTCGAATCTAATTGGGACAAATTTATAAATGATAATATTGATGTCCAAAAATGTTCAGAATTTGAGTATTACACGTCATTCGATAATATTTCCTTTGTGTGTATTGAATAATACGCAATATATATCGTAAAATTTTTGTCCACATATCTCAAAATATAGAATCTAGAGTAAACCAGCGTTTTTAAGTTCGGAACGTATATCCCATTATTAATCAATCATCGGGAAAAATCGGTGACACATTTATTCCGGAATCACTTGGTTTCCTCTGAATAAAAATCACAGTGAGAAAATTTCAAACTATTTTAAAATATCTATTGTACCTGCATATTTCTGAAAAGTGAGCTTTGAACATCCGCGTGTTAGGAATGCGAAGCCCGCATCAAAGAGAACTGTAATTCGAGCGAACGTTGCAGCGAAACTCCGAAAAAATATATTCGTATCCGAAAAAATAATCGATCGTCAGGACCGTACGGTACACGGGCGGAAAACTTAACGGCGTTTTCCCGTCGGAACCGAATGAATTTATGGGCCAAGGACTCCCAGAACTTTCATGATTGTTTACGGTGGCGAAAAGCCCATTCCCGTGCCACCGCTCATCCTGCGCTCGGGTAAATAAGCAAGAGCCCCATGAAATGTTGCCCTGTATGTTCCAGTCGCGCCTATCGCTTCGCCGGTATACACACTTTCCATTTTCTCGCCTTTTTTCCCTTCTTTTCATCCTCGCTCCAGCTCTCTCTTTTGTCGCAATTCCAATGGCGTAGTGCGACGTGTACGCCTGCAAAAAATGGAAACTGCGACGTTTCAATCGAAATGTCAATTTTTAGCAACGGCGACTTGCCTTTGTACGAAATATATCGAATCGGGGAATGCACTTTTGTTATATGTGCCATAAACAACGGGTTCACTATTTATGTAATGTTTGCGTTTTGAGTTTGAAAGTATCTATCGACACCGCTAGTAATTTGGCGAGAAAAAGTCATTTTAACCATTTCGTTCAGATTTTTTTTTACAATGGCGTCGTAATACGTAGATATTTTACTGTAGAAATAGCGATTACATCTTTTCTAAAATTTTTTCAAGTTCAATAACACTTTGCTCCAAAACATAAAAAACTGCAGTCACTTTTATAGCTACCTAATATAAGTTTTAATTTAGGTCACAATAAGAAACATGGCATGGTTTAATTTACTCTTAAACCCCTGAAATAATTTTATAAACATTAAACCATTTTTAGGTAGATTCACATGAATAACTTAAATTTGATTGGCTCAATGTAAGAATCAAATTTTTTTTAGACTAGTATAATTTTTAAATCGTTCTGCTTACGCCTTTATCTAGAATTAAGTACGTTTTATATATTGTGGACTTATGTCGATCAATTCGATGCGACGGCAAATTAACTAAGGGTAATAAATATTAACAAACAATTTCAATAAAAGATTTTTTTGATTTTCGAAAGAAAACACGACGAATGTTTATTCTACACAGTAAAAAAAAACGTCTTAAAATTGTTACATATTCAATTCAGCACCGTAAAAGGCTTACTTTCAGCCTAAAATTGTGCTAATTTTCCTTGTTTTTAGTTTTGGAAATTTACTTTTAATCAATATTCAGGTTTGAAATAAGAATTCTTAGGCGTGACAAGCTCGAAAATGTTTTTTTTAAGCATAAATCTCAACTAAAATTAAACTTTGCTGTATGAAAGTAAGACTTTAAGCGCAAATATTGACTTAATTGAAGAAAATTAGCTCAATTTTAGACTGAAATTAAGCCTTTTACAGTGCTGAATTGAATATGTAACAATTTTAAGACTGTTTTTTTACTGTGTAGCGATTATCTTAAAAACGAGGGGCCATTGTAAATATACATTTCGTTTTAGAATCCTGCGTGTAAACTCTTCAGTAGGGAAATCGCGGAAATCCCCACTCTAGATATGTATATATAAATGGATTCTTAATTAATATGCAATTTTTATTGCAATTCAAAAAAGACAAAGTACTATAATGATTTAAACTTGTCTTTCAGAACCATGTGAATTTTACGCCATTGATTAAATTTAATTCCTATACCGGAAAATTACATGTTATATAAGTCGACAAGCAGGCCGTAATTACTTCTAGACAGATTTATATCTATATGTGTAATATGCAAAGTACATACATCAAAGTAGACTACCGCGAAATCGAAATAACATTAAACCTACGATAAAATACTCTTTCTCAATATGAATGCAAGTTCTTTAATAGAAATAATTGATGAACGAAAACCTATAGAAAAGTTACAGATGTAACAATAATAAAAACTCTTCTATGAAGAATGAATGTGCGCCCATTAAACTGTAGGTTATCAATCGGATATCGGAGTTTATTCTTTTTACTCGCTGCAGAAATGTAGTTGAACTCAATTGGCCCTATTTTCTACTCCTATGGGCTGAAACTCAATTCCAATAATTTATTATTCCCTTCATGATTTTTCTATCGAACATTTCCTTCTCTGAAAGCCTGAACATTCAGCAATACTTATTCTTCTGGACATTTGACCCTTTTATAGATTGAACGTGTCTGAACATATCCACTCCACGTTTCGAGATATTGTACCTTCAGTGACACTTTAGCCTCCTTTATAAAATGCAAGATGATGACACCTTCGTGGTAAAGATTGGTGGAGTCTGGGATGGGTTACGAGCTGTGGGGGAGTACCGACAGAGTCGCTGAAGTGTCAAGTGAATTACCTCGAAGGGTAAAGGGAGAAAATGAAGGCTATAACTAGTTAAAAAAAAAACATTTTTTTAAGTGATAGAAATACACTTCATAGCAAAAAAAAACTGGAACCTTCGATCCCGCGATTGGCGGTAATAATGCTCAATACTGTAAGAGATGTTTTAAAAAATGAAAAATTTAAAGAAATAAGTAGCCCAATAAAAGGGTTGTTAAATTAACATGTCAATGAAGTTCTAAATAACTTCTCTTAAAAAATCCTAGAGAGTACCATTCTTTAAAGTAGTATCTATATAATTAAGGGTTAAATATTTTTATTTCAAAAGAAACAGATTTTATTTATTGAATCAAAGCATCACAATTACACCATTGGATATCAATATTCTTCAAATAATCCAGGCGATATTTTTTTATACGCTTGACCTATAAATTTATCCGCACGAGTGACCCATAGTTGAAAATAAAAAATTTGGCACGTGGTTTAGAAGGACCCCAGTAGAATATTCAATGGGTCCGAAATCAACACTGTTAGAAATTTCCTAATGAAATTCAGTGAACATACATTGGAAGCAGAAGGTCGTGTACGAGCTGAAATTCAATGACACAATGCAATGAGACTTAAGTAAGATATTTCTTAAATGCAATATATATTTACATTAAATTTAATTTAAGAAACGTGACAACTTAATAACGCTTATGTTTGTTGCAACGATTTCAATGAATACCCTTTTTATTGACGCTTGTTTTTCGGGGTTAGGGTTGGTCCAATTTCTCCCACCTACCGCTTCAACCATACGTATATTTTTACACCGTAAAAATAATCAGCTAAAGTATAGTGATTAAGTATGTTCTCGTTTAAGTTGTCTTATTTACACTAAATCTTACTTTCAGTCAATTTTATTACCTAATTCCACGTTTCAGTCCCATTTCTTATATTGATTTAAGTATTGCTTTTTACAGTATACATATACTTGCGCATCATCGACAATGTCACTAAATTTAATGTACGTATACAACCTAAAAGTTATTGAAATTTAACGATGATAGTGGAGCTTGAGTCAAATGAATTCATATAATCGTTTAAATCTACTTCTAAGAGTAGTGAAGGATTTTCTTAGACTTCTATTTAAATAACTATTACGAATAGTACTTTAATCACTTAAGAGTTTCTGAATTTATTACAATGAAACAATAATTATCGTTCTATTTTACTGTGATATTGGCTCTATAAAAAAGTAACCTGCTCTTACAAAATCAGTGACAATACCGCAAAATAGTGCTCTATATATTTATACATAGAATCAAAATATGGTATGGCGGATACTTTTGTGTTCATTTTTGATAACAATTTTTTTCTTATTAAAATAAAAATTCAGCACGAATGTTTCAACATTACTTTTCATTACATTAAATCTCCAATTTTATTCAAAATGTGTTGTTAAATGGGAAATAGAAGCTGTCGATATTGAATTAAATATTTCGCCATTTCCGTAAAAGTTTTCGAAACCGTGAAGAATATTTCATAAATCTAATTAATGGAAATTCCGGTCATAGTAATTATATATAGTAATCCATTAACAGTAAATAATAACAATACCATGTCATTTTTGTAATTACAAAATACTTGTCCCCTAAAAATCAGAGAATCCGATTAAAGATAAATTATATATAATATGAAGTAAAGCTTCTGTTTTGTTTAATACAGTGTAACAATTGTAATATAGTCCACATTGGAGAAACTAGGAGGTTGTTGAAAGATAGTATTGTAGAATATAACAATAATATAACATTGAATGATGCACAATACTCAGGATTAAGTTTCATTGCAATAATACTGGACATTGTTTCGATTTTGATAATATATAAATTTTAGCGATTGGAAGAAATAAAAGAAAGTATTTTGGAAAATGTTTGTATTAAACAAAATAAGACTACTATTATTATAAGGGATGAAATATCTACCTAAATTATATCATCCCATTACTTCCCTTGTCAATTTTAAATCGAGTGGTTCTTGGCATTAATATTTTTCTTAACTGTGTTTTAGTGGTTTTATTTGGTTTTGTAAACTAAAAAATGTTTTTTTAAGTTTTCGGGACAATTCCTACATCAATTTTTTTTAAATAAATGGTTAATATATCTGAAAGAAGTTCGGGACAGTGGGCTGCTTGTATGAAAAATAAAAAAATTCAGAAATAGTATCTACATTATAACCTTATACCCCCCTCCCCATTTCTAAAAAAAAATGTTTAAAAATTGTTTTGAAAATAATAATTATTGAAATTCGTCGCTCTCAGAATCGCTTTTTATTGGTGTTGATGATATATTTCATTCCATACAAATAATGTTTATTTTTTATTGGTCAAAGAAATGGAGTAGAACACTTTTGAAAGACACTACAAAATTATAAAAGTACACTTTGATTAAAATGTATGACTGACATTTTGCAGTGGTCGATGGGGAACCAGTAAATAGTAATAGTTGTTTTTAAAAGTAACCGGCTTTTTTTGAGAGACCATTCAGAAACTAACAAAATGAAACTATTTTTGTTGTAGAAATAATATTACGACCATACCAATCATAACTATTTCTGAATATCAAAATATTTATTTTTATAACATTTTTTTTAATATATTTTTTTTATTCAGTGGTATTTTAGTAGCCTAGTAGTATGTTTTTAAAAATTTAAAGGTAAGTAAGGAATCACTTAACAAATCCTATTTCTTAGTTTTAATTTTATTCAGATTTGAAGTAATTCATCAAAGTATTTTACACAATTTATCAAGTACATAAAATTTTCATAACTTTGTATGTATATTTTTATAATATTATTTTTGTATTTTGTTTATTACTTCGACCCAGACTAAGTCTGGACAAAGTATTGAATTTGGTCACTTCGGGCAAAAAAATTACCCTATAGTTTTTCATCAAATATCGACGTTTCAGACCCTAAGGAACCCAAATCAACAATAAAAAAATTTGTGTCCGTGATCTAGTACGTACGTACGTCCGTACGTCCCGTTTTTTTGTCTCGCGATAACTCGCGAACGGATAAGCGTATTGACATAATTTTTTTTTTTAAATACGCGTCTTAGCATAACTTAGATCTGATTAGATTTTGGTGCAGATCCATCCGGCCATTACTAAAAAAAATAGCCCCAATTAAGTTTCTTCGTAGTTTTTTGCATTTATTTTGAAAAATACAAATTTTATTAAAAAATGTTATAAACAAAAAAGATAGAGCATGAAATTCTCTACAAAAAAGGTTGTAGCATTTTCTTCCTAAAGTCAACGATAATGCTATGAAAACTGGGTTAAAATGTTTATGACTATTGTCTGAAAAAGTATTGAATTTGGTCACCTCGGCAAAAAATTACGATGTCTTATAGATATCTATAAGATATCCGTCATAGATCTTCTCGACACTTTCAAGATATCTTTGACGAATTATATGTATATATATTGTATATTTAATATCATAATAATACAGACAGTAATTAGTAAAACACTGTAAACATGTAATATGCATCGAATAGTCTATTACAATACAAGTGCTTGAAGTAAGTATTTTGCAACTTTTATTTATTAATACTTCCGCTGGCCTTTTGTCGGGGTCGAAGTTTTGAAAATGCTCATTTTCAATTTTCATACATATAAGAAACACTATATTGTTGTAACATATCTATCGAGGCCACTTGGACCTAAATATGATTGGACCCCCAAATATCAATATAGTTAATTGAAAGCTGTTAGTAAACAAACGTGTATTAAGGAATAGCCGACTTCTCTACTGGGTCGAAGTTTCTGAGCGAGCGAAGCGAGCGAGGCACCAGGCCAACACTAGTTTTTATTCAATTTTTGTGGTTTTTTTTTTAATTATAATATAGCATTTGTTTTGTCTGATTTCTGATGAGTACATTGAATAATGTTGGCCTAATCGGAAATTTGAAATTTGTTTATTTTTATTCATATTTTTCCGTGTAAATGTATATAAATAACGGTATTCGGGGCTCATTTTCAACGGCCATCAAACCCGGTTTAAAGTTTTGTTTGAAATCTTATTCTTTGAAGATATGAACATTAAACTTTCAGTTATCTGAAGAAAAAACTGCAATTTTTAGAAATCTACTTCAAAATTTACTTTTCTAATAGAAACAGATACATAATTTATCAATATGTGCAAATTAAAATATACAAATTAATGATTCGCTTTCCACTCATAAATTCGGCTATTCCATCATTAGTCAATAACTGTGAATGCCAGTTTAATGACCAGGCACTAATTATGAACGCCTGATAAGGTGTGCATTATTGAATCTTGGACAGCACATAATCAGGCATCATTCTCAAACGCCTACTGAAGAATGCTTTATTAAATCTCGATGAGGTTCTGGACAGGCAGTAATTAGGAGAGCTTGATAAGGGGTGCCTTATCACTGCCAGGTCCTCATCAATATGCAGGAAGGCTGAAAAGATTTTTGCTAGGGATATTATTTTGTACACAATGTTCACCAACAATCAAAATAATTTGTGAACCTCAGAATTTAGTGATAAACTAACCAAATTTTATTATCGATGAACTCAGCCATTTTCGTTTCTCTCCGAACTTTTTCCGCGTTGTTGAATGGTGTCAACCCGTTATAAAATTAGGTAAACCGATAATGAATGTACCAGAAGTTACTATTCCAAAAATCACATTAATACTGTTGGCAACTTTGTGCTTTTACATATTCAATACCATACGCTACGCTCAATCAGATTTGCTCGGAGTAATCACCCGGCAACGTTTTACGTAGCCCTCAGAGAATTCTCGAATATCATTTTCAGCTCGAGCGTGAAATGCGCATATATGAACGAGTACACTTTAATTTTTGCACTCGTTTGCGCATTTCCCGTTAACAATCTTTTTTCATGTGAAATTTTGTGGTCTTTATTTTTATTATAAATATAAATTTCAAACGTTTAATAAAGTTATCGACAGATGGAAGTGAAATAATGATTAATTTCATATTTATTCGCATTTTTCATAACCGGGAGGTAAAAGTAGCTTAAACACTTTATTAATTAATTAACACTATATTATAATATAACGTATACAAAACGTTGAAAGATTGAAATATCGTAATCGATCCAGATGACCTTGAATTGTGTATCGAGAAATTCGATGTTCTCCGGAAATAAACGCGCATTATAATCACTTTATGTGCTTATTAAATAAACTTATCAAAAATGAAATATCATACTAATTATATAAAATCTCTCTACAAATATGATAATTTAATCAGTTTTTAAATAAATGTCCGACTTGTTAGAATACGTAAATAATTTTTAAAGAGTTTTTGGCCACCCAATACAGAAATGATATTCTAAATTTAATATAAAACTGTGCAAATATTGGAATATCGGAAGCACAAAACCCACCGTGGAATTTAAATAATGCCCCACTCAGAAAGCAAATGCGACCTATATATTTCCCGTACTTATTTATAGATTTTGTTATCTTCAACGTAGTACAGAAATTTTCGACAATACCAAATGCAATATACTTTTTCGATATTAAATAACAAATGTTTTCTTAATATAAGGTATATAAGTTCTTGGCCAACGACAAAAATATCTGCATCTTCGCTAAAATAAGTTTCTTAAACTCATATTAAGAAATATATCAAACAGCAAACAGTCATCTTCGAGGGCGCTTAAAAATGTTCCACAAGAGCTCGCAAATATGAGTTCTTATTTGAGAGCTTTGACACGCAATGTACAGTACATTATATAACTGAAAATTAAATTTCTGAGAATTATAAAATCTGCTTTTGTATCCTAATTATTATTAATGAATACTTTTTGCCTGATTTCTGTTTACCTGTGATTATGAAGATCATACATCAATAAAATGGCATTGTGATATCACTTACTAACTAGCACGTATTATTTCATTATCGGTATACCATTCATCGGTCTGTATGGATATCCATTTTTTTTATCTATTCTCTATTTTTAGATTCGATCGCGCCCTAAAGTACCTCTGTAAGAATATAAGACCTCATCCCTTCCAAATCCCGTGGTCCAAATCCACAACAGATTTATTACCTTAAATATAAGACCTCCAGATTCTTCTTTTAAGAATTCCTAAGTAAGAGTTTTTTGAGAGGTCATTTTTTTGTACATTAAATACTCTTTAAGTATTTAATGCTCATTAAGAACTGTTCATGAGGAATTGAAATATCATTCGGAGCTGTAGACTAAGTGATAGACATGTGATGTTTGGAGGCTATTCTTATTTACTAAAATGTGTCTTTTTCCTAATGCCATTTAATTACATAACAATCCAGAAATATTGTAGTATCGTCTTAATATTGTAGTATCAGATTCTGAAATACACATTTCATAAACGATTTGTATTTTACAAGCACATAATTATGATTAACAATGGGTATACCCATTATTCTTCATTATTAAAGGTTCTTTGTATTTATATTTTTGTATTTTTAATCAGAAAACAAATGACTTCTCTGAATGAATTTTGAATGAAAATCTTATCAAAGAAACTTTTATGAAATTGATAATATCATAAAAATGAATTTTTGTATTTCAATAAAACTGGTTACTGTATTCATGGTAGAATTTGTTATCAATGACAGTAACGTACGTAATAGGTTGATTAGGATTGCAAAATCATATAATGTTTACTAAAAAATTTCTCTCCATGTTATAAACTACTGTAAAACTAAAAAATGTATTTTTTTCTTTTCAATAACCTCCTATAGAGGCAATATTAATAATCGAAATCTTTTTGAGCAAAATTTTGAGCAAAATTTTGAACAAAATAAATGTCTTATCCATTTTTAAAACCTTGTAGTTTCTCTAATTCTTTATGGATTTAGTCGGTTCGTGGACTTAATATAAAAAATAATTATTTAGACATAAATTTAACATATAAAACCTGAAGGTACAACGCCAAACATTTGGTGGCTCTTGCGAAAATTCCTTTTTGACGTTTTTTACTTGGAATCTCTCTCCTCTCTCTTGCTATTTCTGGAAACGTGAATTGAATAAAAAGTGCACATTTATAAAATTAATTAAACTTTTTTTTAATAAAATTCTTCTCGTAAACATTTTGATAATTTTCAAATAATAAATAATTCATTTAACAAAGTTTTAATTCCAACCATACTAGAAATAAATAATATTCCATAACTCGAATAATCCTTGTTTTTCGTTAATCTTATTTTGTAGAATTATATCTCTTTGTATTTTTATTTTCATTAGATTGAAATATGTACATTCCAGAGATTGGTTTTTAAAGGGTTCTGATGAAATGGAGTTCTTTTACACATTGTGAAGAATATAAATAATTTAAAATTGAAAGCATTCGGATTTTCTTAATTCCAGAACCGTTTGAATATTTAGTTGAACTATGGTGCAGTTTTTAGAACAAGAGGTAATTTTTTATTCAGTCTTTTTTTCGATGCGTTCTAATAATATTAACTTGAGGATAGTGATATACACGTAAAAATATACCAAACAAAATGAGCGAATAGATTCTGGTTACTTCCAAATTGTATGCAAATGTGCCAGCGAAAAATAACAATTTTCGATACGAGTAGCGCAAGTAGTAGTCACTTTTCAAAACCTCATAATTTTGTTCCGGGGACGTGGTACGGTATAACCTAACAACTGCAATTTGCACCAATTTTATATGAGGAACACACTCATATTATTTTTTTTTAGAACTTGAGGTATTTTTCTAAACGACGAAATCTACAAAAATTTTTGGCAGTGTTATGTCTTGAAAGTACAATATCAAATGATTGTGCAGATCAATTTTTGCAGTCTTTCATGAACAAACATATTTTTATCCGTAACAAGAAAAACGTAGGACGGTTTCCTACTTAAATCTTTAAATATAAGTCATTTCATTTTTGTCATGTAAAGCTAATTATTCTCCATCAACTAAAACTATTGGATGATATTTTCCGAGATTTTCTTCATATAAACAAATTTTGCTTAGGTATCAATTATATTAAATGCGTGTTCTAAATAAATAGTTTCCTAAATAATAAAAGTATCGTGAAATTACTCATATATCAGTTTATTTTAGACATATATTCATTTTTAGTGATAAAATGCTTATGCTTTTAAAAATAATATTCTTTCATGGAACATTATTTCTTATGTTCGAAGTAAAAAAACCATGTTACGCACGTAACCAATTATACACGAAAGGAATTATACTGAACGAAGTGTATAAAATTAAATTTTACGCACCGGTCCCTCGATGTACGTCTTCGCTACAAGCGCATAAAATGGCATTTTATATGCCAATTTGATAGGGTTATTCATATTAATATAGTGTCTTGCACCCATAATTAATAACTTATTATTCTCTCATTATTCTCAAAATCTCCATAATAAGATTATATTCATTTATGTTTCAGGTGAGTTCCAATGCCGAAATATGACCTGACCTACGGCTCGTAAGTTAGTGAAATTACCAAAAACAAATAGATTAGATAGATTAGGTAATTGAAATAAATATTAAAATATTTATAACAGTAAATTTAGCATAAATACTAAGAATATACAACAGCTAACTTTATGACTTTTGCGTAGAACAAAAATTAATATTCAGTTCCAACACAAGAATCGGGAGCACGAAATATTTTACAATCCAGCATGCTGCAGTATGCTATTCGAAAAAGAGTATTTCATGTTGATTGACAGAATTTTACGTTTTTAAATTAATAAAGTATAATATGGAATTTAATAAATGAAAGTTTCAATATCTGTACAGAATTCAATTTTTCATAGATTTTAAAAATTCAAAAAATCTGTCCAATACATGTAGGTCTTATTACTAGAGGTATTTTATATTATCATGGTCGCAGAATATCAACATTTCCGTAAAAATTAATTGTACTGAAATTACGAATAGTTTTGTAAAAAAATGCTGAATGTAATAAATTTGCCAAATCAAAATACGATCGGAATTCGTCGCATTTCGGAAAACGTACGTAAAATAACGACCGCGCCGGATGGCCAAGTGCTTCCTAACGTACTTTTCCCTTCGCCGCGTTTCTGGAGGTCACTAAATTCAGTAATATAGTAAATGTCGAATGGCGAATGGACGATATTTTGTCTTTGTTAAAATTAAATTTTAAAAGTTGAATGTTATTTTACTTTTTCAAACGTAAAAATCGTATTGTTAATTCTGTAGGTATGATTGAGTTATATGTCTGTCTAATAATTTTGGGTACGTATTTTTTAACTGAGTATTCACTCTTTCAGGACTGAAAATTGAACCTCTCTAGTTTATATGTTAATTAGCACTATTAGCGGTTGAAAGTCAAGTGAAAATTCACTTTGCATGAGATGACAATTCACTCTTAATGAAATACAATATATGGAATTTTAGCCAAGTGATTCAATTTTGATTGAATTTAGATACCATAGTACTACATGTTTATTATATTATTAATTCTTTCAAATTCAAATCCAAAGTTTTTTAAGACCTCAAAATTCTCTTTTAAAAGTATATTAAAGTAGGTATTTATAAGTTGATGCTAAATAATAAAGGCTTACGATTACGATCGCAGCTGCTTAGCATTTGTTAGATCTGAGCCACATAACATTATATGACAGAGATATAGTACTTTTACAGTTACCTAGAACTACTTCTATATTTAGTCAAAATAAGAACAATGGTAGATTCATGTCAATAATCGTTCGTAACAACTATAATTTTTATTTGAAATACTTGTTTTTAATTTGAAAAATGAAAAGCTTATCTTTCGGAATGTCTTGCATTGTGAAATCGAAAAGTGGAAACAAACGAGACTCCAGTTGAAAGTATTGACGATTTTGTTCACTTTTACAATAATAAAAATTTAGTTATTCTACCTAGGATAGGGATTTAAAAAATGTTATTGTATAAAATATTCATTTTTTGAGTAATAATACTCAGAAAGATTTTAACCATGGTTTTTATTGACTTATTTCAGCCCGTCACATATGGCAGGTACTTGTTTTCAAAATTATTTAATAAAATCTTATTTCGACATTTATTTTTGTCAGAGTTTTATTTTTATATAGATATTATATTTAAAACCTTTCGATAAACCTGGCTTTTTTTACACGTTTACGTTTAGACAAAACAGCATGATTGATATGATTACCATTTTTAAATACGTAAAGGTAATTCCTATGACGTAATGGAACTATTAAGTTTGAAATAACATATTTACTCCAAATTAGAACGACCAATTTTTGAGAACTTCCACTCCGACTGTTTTAGTGTCAATCTCGAGAAGTATATCAGTGGAAATAAACCCGGGGAGAATGGCTAAGAAACTACGAACGCACGTGGTTGCATAATAATAAAACCGGACCCTCTAAATGTAGAAGTAAAATTTATCATGAATTCACGATTGAGGGGCGATTCGCCGTCAAACAGTAGGAGATTCGACCACAGGGCGGAAATTGAGTTACAGTCGAATGCAATCGTGAGTGAATTAAACGGACCGCGAGGACGATTTTGGAAGCATTGTGCGAAGCGATAAATTGATAAGAACCTGGCCAACGGCTGTCGCCAGGGACACCTGCTGTTCCTTTCCACCCTCAATCCCCCGTATCAATTTGAATATGATCAATGATGAAATTCATCTTGGAAATTATCATACATGAGTCATAAAGCATATGGATTTGACAGAATAAAATAAATGTTCGTTAATAAAATCAAAATTGGCGATCGTTTGACCTGTATTAGCAACTGATGGTAATTACATTGTCATTTAAATATTTCAACATGGCTGTAATATTTTCAAACGCTGCCAAAATACCTTTGAGGAATAGCGAGCTTTTTTGACATTTTTGTCTACAATAATGTGAAATAGTATTTTTGGTACACCTCTACTAAAACACCGTGTGCCTTCTTCAGTCAGGCGGGCGCGTTTCCCGTTTTCGCGCCCGCTTCTCCCCTTTCACTATTTCTCACCCACCGTATACTTCGTAGACATTATAAAGGCGCAGTTTTTTATGTATCGGGGTCAGAACTCCCCTCTGTCCCCCTCGTCCTATATGATTAAATTGAATAAGTAACAAAAAATTGGAAACATTTTTTTAATCAATTTTTTCAAAGCCCATAGTCTCACGTCGATATCTTTGAACATATGAAAAAAGATTTTTGTTTTCAGCTTCATAGAATTTATCTTTTTACAAATGGCGGAAATGCGTGCAAATCTCGTTTTCGTGAGTTATCCTAATATTCATCAACTTTAAATGAACTTTTTCCACAAAAGTGTAAAATGCAATGAATTTGATGGTGTCATTAATGGCCGTTAAATATGGCGACTGAGGAACGGTGAAAATAGAAGGTCCTATCATGATTACAATATAAAAATATTTATTACGTTTCACACTAAATCGGGAGTGAAACTTACTTTTTACTCAAAAATGACTTGCGGATTTTAAATTTCAAACTGGCGGAATGAATATAGCAGACAGATCTTGGAAGAAATGTCTTTTAGCAATTTTTGTTCATAATAATTGTTCTTTCAAAATTTTCCCGCTTTTCAAGATAAAGTACACGACATATAACACTTGAAACTCGCAAAAGTCAAAATTCGAAGATTAAAACAAAATTATTATGCTCGGAAGGGAAATTAGAAAAAAAGCGTTGCCTGAACAGTTTGCCTATTTTCACTTTTTGTTTCTAATGTATTTACTGTCAATATTTCTTTGCGAACACATTTTCCAAACTTTTCTTAGAACATCGAAATAACGTTCAAAACTTTCGGAATCCTATGTGTTTTTATTTCATCCAGGTTATAAATGTTACACTTTCCATTATGTTTCTTGCTGACGTGGGAATTCTGCTTTATTTTATCAAAATTCAACAATACTAAAGAACCCAAGCAGCTATTTTCAAGCAAATTCGATAAATAATATTACCTAATATATTCCTAAATAGTTTTAGTCTTTTTCGGTCACATAAAGAATAGAAATTAAAAATGGTTGTGTTAGAGGCAGAAAATAAAAAAAAACAAACGGGAAATAATTTGGAGGATTTTTGTGATGTAAATAATACAAAAATATTTAACAACGTTTCGACTCTGATATGAGTCCTCTTCAAGGCGATGTAAGAAAACGATGGTGATTGCGTCATATTCATACTAAATTAGGGGATATGAAATTGTGTATGTGTTGGTGGTAATATCGATGGTAATAAATTCTGTTAATTAACTCTAAAATTAAATAAAATTAATTTTTCGGCGGTAGTAAAAAATGTTTTTGAACAAAATATTAGTAGTCTGTACTAAAACCTAAAAAGTATTTAGATATTAAAATATAATAAAAAAACTATTTCTGAATAATATTTTTAGTAGACAATTACACCAATTTAATGCTAATTTTAATAAACTTAGTTAATGTTTCCTAGAATAATCCGAACCTTTTATACTATTTTAGAGATAAAATGTAGTACATGTACATCGTACACGACGGAGAGATGAAGCAAATAAGTATACTTGCGTTTCACTCTTGATATGTAATGCTCTATCGTATTTCACTAGAACCTAATCTAGAGTGGTAATCATCTAGTCCTGGCCGAGTAAAGCGATCGGAAATTATTCCCTTTCATCTCTGTCAAAAAAACGGAACCGTGCGATGTTCATCCAGTTCATCTGAATTCCTACTTAAATTTACCGATATTTCTTTCCGTTCGAGTCCCCTCTTTGAAACCTAAGTATTTATTGATTTTTCAACAGTGATCTCAATTTTTTCTGAACTCGTAATATCAGTGCCTCCATTTATTCTATATGTCCACTTAATGTCACATAAGTTTATAAGGTTTATTAAAGGAGAATGCTCTCGATAGAAAAAAATACACAAGGGTGACCATTATAACGCAAATGAAAGAATATACTGAACTTTTAGCTGAAAATTAACGGCGTTCTGAATAAGTGATGTTTAAAAAATCGTATGTATGTGATATTCTGGTAAGTAGAAACAGACAAAATGATCAGACGGTCACATGTGGGGTTGAGTTTTTCAAAAATTCCCTTCTTTGCTACAACTTTAATGTTCCTTTTTAATATAATGCGGATTGAAAATGAATTAATTATTCTTCATTCTTTGCCATTCTTCGTTGTTTTCGTGATGGGATTTTCTTATAAATATAATACTTCCCACACGAAAATATAACAAGTGTAATCCTTCGAAGGAAATGTCTATACCTGCACAAGCATTTTTAAATGAATGGAACTCCATTTATTGCAATTAATAATTACCCCATAATGTTACTATATAAAGCTACTTACCATATACTCCTCATACTTATATCGAAATTATCAAATCAAATTTGGCAATATTTAATGCAGTGAATGTTGAATATGTTTGAAGTTAAATTATCACTGTGTTGCATATGGAAGTTGCAATTTCTAACACTTCCAAAGGTTCTTAGTATCGTCGGTAACGAGTTTTCTTAAATAAATATTTAAATAGTTACGCAACTTTTACAAACTTCTTTCCAAACCCTTGGGATGCTATTCAAAAGATTCTACGTGAAAAGTGTACCTGGCTGTATCTACAGAGCTTTTTTACGTGTACCGAAACGGTGTCATTTTAATTAAGAAAAGAATTAATTAATTAATTAGACAAGTTTTAAAAAACTTTTTTGTGGAGGTTTTTGAAATTTCATTGCTGCGAATCTGAATAAAAGCACCGACATTTATGAAATTATTCCATGTTCACAGAAAAATCAATTAAATCGATTGGCGATACTCGGAAATATTAGATTCAGTTTTTACAACCGTTTTATATAGTGCGATTGATCATTCGGATTATTATTTTACAAATAAATGAACTTAGAAGATCATCAGTAATGATACTTTTATATTAGGTATTGCTAGTATTGCATGTTTCAAAATTACAAATGTTTAGTCTTGTGTTTCTTTCAAAAGCGTAGATAATGTCTCTTCTATGTGATGTCTCAAAATTGTATGCTACATCAAATATTCGAATGGTTATCAGTGATTTAATAATTTTCATTATTAAATTATTTGGTGTAAGGATTTCAGATATTTAAAAATTGATGTTTTCGAAATATGCACGTTTTTGAAAATACTTGTTACGACGATTTTGCGGTTTAAAATACATAAAATCAACTTTTATTCGAACGGTTTCAGAAAATTTATAAAGAAATGTTTAACAATTCAATTTTAAAACATTCCGTGAAGGATTTCATTTAGTTCTAGTGTCAAATTTTGCATTTCATGTGTCTTGATATCAGGAATGATGTCTGATAAAATGCAGAATAACGTATTTTTTATTCAATTCATAGACGACATTTGATACGATTCACAGGTAATTAACGATATTAACGGTAATGAAATAATCACTGTAATAGATATTTTATTTACTTTCTTTTCCCTCGGAAAGATAGAATTAAAACGGAATGTAATAATACAAAGACTATCATATTTCTCATTGATAACTGCACTTTGATCGACGACGCGTAGTTTCTCGACTTCAACATAGGAAAACAAAAGACATTTCGATAAGTTTCGAATCGATTTCGATACATTCTAACGAGTAGAACAAGATGAATCGAATTAAAACGAAAATGCAATAATTCGAAATGAATTTGCTACTTTTAATTGTTTCTGATCTGCAACTATTTATTTATTGGGTTTCTCTGACATTACAGTAGTTTCCAAAATTTATATGTAATTGATTTCTGGTATCAACAAAATTTTTAGCACAAAATTACCATTGAGATCCCTCACTTTTATCCAAGACTGCAACTCAACGAATGCATTATTTTTCATTCCGAATTATGATTTAAACATTTTTGGATTTCCACTTGTAGAACAATTTGAAATTATTTTTAAATTCTACTCGTCTCAGAGTAATATGTCATTGCAACACAGAGAAAGTTTAAAATCTGCAACCTGCCGCGGAATCGTCCGAGTCGACGGGTGCCGTTTTACATTTTCACGCAACAGAGGGAAAGACTGTCGCTTCTTTAGATCGTGCTATATACTGGTTTCTGCAAAACGACAGTTCTACGTTTCGTAGTCCATGCATATGGAAAAGAGCGGCTGGCTACAAAAGAAAAGTGATGACAAGTTTTACGAAACTAGCGTTTCAGTCTGTGAAATGTTTCAGTTCAACTTCCATACAGATTTAGTTTCCCTTTTTTTAATACGGCCATTGAATTAATACATACTTTGTAGCTAAATATAATGCAAGAATACCTGAAACAGTGATTGCTTCAAATTAATTTAGGTATCAATTATTTCTGTTATCCATTTGCAAATAGAAATTTTTATCAAAAAGTATTATTGCAAATCGATCGTTTCGATGATAAATCTTAAATTTCTCAACGTAAGTCACTGGACATTAACAATTCATGACTTTTTATAGATTATACGTTTCTCCTTGGCAGAAAAGGAAACTATTAAAATACATCACATTAAGAATGGTTACTATGGAGTAACTAGGTGAGCTTCAGGGCATCCTTTTTAATACCTCATTGAAGATAAGTTACCTTATTGCCAGAGAACCTATCATTAATATATTTTTAAAATCCATATGTTTGATGTATAATTAAGAAATCGATATTAACTCCATAATTTGTTAATTTCCACGTTAATAAATGGACTCCTATTCTGAATGTTATCTAAAGATAGGTATTGGCCGTTGGTCTCTTGGCATTCTACCGCTCCAGGGGGCATTTTGTGGAAAATTGGCACCGCGAATCGTCGCCCATTCGCGTATATGACTGGAGCACCGTCCTAAGAGCATGCCATCGGATTTCAAGGTGCTTTCGAGAGAGAGAAACTTGGAAGTCACTCGGAATGCGAAACAATGTGGTTAAACTCGGAAGAGCCGCTCATGAATGGATCGCATTGTTAGGAGGCATTGTCTGTACTTAATTACCTCGTATTCAAAGACGTTTCCCACCACAGCGCAGGATGCTACACAGACACCTTTCGCAGCATCCTTGGTCCTTTCTCTGTCGGATTGCCGTCTCTCCGGTACCACTCCATTGCCTGGAGCCAGATGCTCTTGCGGTCAAATAATATGCGAGTGGCTGCCTTGCGGCAACTCGAAAAGATTTCCGCGCTGTGACTATGGCGTATGGCTTAAAGGCTTGGATTAAACCCGATTGGAATTTCTGCTCGTTTCCGACACATAATCGTGAGTTTATAGCTCTATACAGAAAAGTCCAGAAATCCAAGAGCTCATCCCTGTGCGAATTTGGTGAAATTTACGATTTTCTGACTTCTTGTCTGCCTGGCTTTCCCTTGGCTTTAAGATGTTTTATAGGTAAACTATTTCTTAGAATGCCGGTTAGATTAAGTTGATATTGTTTCGATAGGTTTTATAACGAAATTGTTTTTAAGGCGTGTAGTGCTTCACCAGAATTGTTTATTTTATGTCTATCAAAAGGTCATTTATGTACCATTAAATGATTTGTAACCTACAATCGCAATTTTGGCACATATTCGATTTACTACTGAGTAACTTACTAAATTTAGATTTAAATTATGTAATTTTATAGTGACGCGTTATCTCTTCAATGTGACATTATTAAGGAATACTGTATAAAGTAAACTAATACTAGACTTTCTGTACTGATATTATTTATATATTTCTCACGTTCTCACTGCAAAAATTCCAATTTCCCCATTATATGGTTGGACCAAAAAAGCACTTTGCTCCCTAGTTGCACAATCTACTATTCTCACACTCGATAATAGTATTTAACTCAACTAGATAGGCATTCTTTTTTACTTCTCGAGGGAAGTATACGATTTTTCTTCATGACAAGGAGGAAAAGGGATTTGCTGCTTTCGTCCCAGTGTGGTGAAAATGCTATTTTACTCCCTGTATTGCGGGGGCAAAACAACCCAGTCTCTCTTTAGGGAGCAAAATAAGTTTCCCGCATTTTGAGCCCAAATTACTATTTTTCTCCCTATATCGCAGGAGGAAAATAACACGCTTTCGTATGAGAAAATAGTATGGGCAACAAGGGAGAAAGATGTTTGTAGACTCATGCGAAAAGCCGCTCGGGCATCAAACTCGCACTCATCAGTAAACACCTATATTGCTCCCTAGTTGCGCAATGTACTATTATTTATCTAGTGATCTTTCTTGTTATCAGTTATTAAAGACTAAAAGTTTTATGACTCACACCTTATCAACAACCAAACGTGAGTTACATATTTAAAGTTTTAAATTGAAATTAAGAAATACTAGTAAATGTATCTAGGAACGAGTAAATTTAAAGTACATTTTTAATTATAGTTTAAGCATTGAACTAGTAATTATTTGCTTATTTTCTATGAGAAAATGAATTGATAAAGTTTAACATAAAATGCACGTTTACAATATTGTGTAAATATACAATATAATATATTTTTCACTATGTAATAAAAATATAACGAAATTACCATCATTTTTCATCATGTCTACGATAGAAAAATAAAAGTATAAGCTATATGTAAGGTAATTAAAAAAAAAGGAATAGTAGAATTACACAAACTAAAAATAATGTTTATATTTTTAAATAGCCAACGAGCAAGTAAAAAGAAAAAGAAACTAGCGATTAAAAAAAATCTCACCATCTTGGTAAACATGAAATTGTGGTTTCATTATATTCGGAATTCATAAAAGACTGCATGGATTAACACTGGTCAGGAATACTAAAATGCATAAACTGAATTTGATTTTAGAATACTTAAAATTTGTTGATCATTTCTTTAATAATTTTTCATTATCTCTTCCTTTTATTTTTAATTTATTACCAAATTTATCAACAAAATGCACAAAGAAAAAAAAGAGAGAAAGAGAAAACGAGAAGAAAATACAAATAAAGATTGGTCAATGATGAACTGAAAATGTCAAACTGCCAATGCTTTTATAATAATTCTGAAAATTTATTGATACTTTTAATTTCATATAAAATTATTAAGGAAATGTGACAAAATTAACCCATCATATTACCCCCGTGAAATTCTCCCGAGAATATTCTACTAGGTATAAAAAGTATAAATTATGCATATTCATGCTTCGGGTTATCTAAGCTGGGAAGGAAAGGCTTTAGAAATGACTATATTCAATTATCAATTATGGAGTGCTTAGTTAAAGCATTTAATCTAATTCTGGTTCCGAAATTTCATCAGATGAGAGAAGTACTTAACCGGATACACATCCGAAACGAGCCTAAATAGGAAAATTCTTCTTTAGTTTTTCTACAAGCCATGAGAGTTCATGATAATATGATCGTAATATTAGTGTAGTATACCGTGTTAGTATTGATTACTTGATTACAAACATTCATGTTATATCATAAGAATGCCTGCATCCTTAATCCTTATGGTGGCATTTGATTCCAGGCAAGTACGTTTAGTTAAATATCAATAATTTCTCGTATGAATAATGATTTGAAGTTTAGTTAAATGTTTCTTTTTTAATTATTACATCTTATGATTTTGCATAACAATGCTTCAATTAATAATACTTGACGATATGGTTAGTTTACTGACACAAACTATTTTGAAATGGTCCTGATGAAATGAACATTCATTGACTCCGTAAAATTTTGTAATAAATACATTAACTGATTAGTCACAGAGAAATATTAATATATGAATCATGTTGATACCTTTGCTTTTGCTTAACTGTAATAACTGGCAAAACAACTCAATAAACCGCAAACACCTGATACATGATGTCTTATTGGTATGTGATGCCTTATAGGATGACACCTAACATTGCAAGGGAACATTATATAATTGGAATTAAAATAAATTTATACCTATAGATGGAGAAAATGTATTTATCGCGACATTCATATTTTAGTTCCATATTTTCATTTCCTTACAAGACTCATGTAACGTAATACAGTATAATCATTTTTATTAAATACATGAACATATGGAATATTATACCAAAGTGTATGTTTTATTTGCTCTGACTAATTGAGCTGAATTATCTTGGACTCATCTGTAGATAATAACAACAGTAACTATTGTGTGAAGTGGGATGATGATTATAATTTCGACTTCCGCTTACGCCCAGGTTCAGGAAATGGTTGCAGTGTATTTAAATCCTATAACAGAGGTAGGGAATAAGCCAAATCTACCTTCGCATCTTCAATCGGATTTAAACGGAAAGCGAGTTTAGTAGGTATGTAGTCTCAATAATACTGGTTGAGTTTTTACATCAATGAGGAGCAGAATGAGCTGCATATTTTCCGCGAATTATTACGTTTTATTTCCATAAATTTATGTTTTTCCATTTAAAGAAAAACAAATATTTAAGAATAAATTTTGTAATACCGTTAATGTTGTTGTTATTTAATGTTTAACTTTAGCCGTAAAAAATAAATAAATGTTATGTGTTAACTGTTTGTATATTATAATACTCTAATTGTTGTCTGCAATACCAATCTGAAAAAGTGTTGACGTTTACAAAACATAACGAATGTTCACACCAAATATACCTTTATAATTTTTGTGTTGATACCCACGAAATTTGAATTTAGGAGATGTTCATATTATGAGGACACATGCAGGAATTTATATAGCAGATATACATGGGTTATAAATTTGAATATTAATGCTATTCAACGTCATAAAAATAGAGGCGGCAAGAACGAAAATATGGAGTAACGCGTTATGTTGTGCAAACGCTTCTGCACTTAACGAGTCAAAGATATGAATATGGATTTTAATTAATTCAACACGAGTTCAGTACAGAATCTGTTATTGCCAGAAATGTGTCAGTGAAGTATAACGCGGTTTCGCATTCGTAGGAATATACAATCCCTACATAGGCAAAATAAATAACCAAGAAGTGCTTAAAACATGACGCAAGTGTTATGCGAATGAAACTTTACACCCATGGATTTGTAGCGAAAGAATTTGAGCGCAAATAACATAATGTTATTGCTCATTATTTATTGTGATTAAAATATTAAAATTTCTTTTTCGATTGATTATATTTGGTATATGCAGAAGAAAATCCGATCTCGAGTTTTATATAGTAGGGCGAAATTCAATATAACAATTTGAAACTTGCAAGCCTTTGTGTATATAGTATCGAATTTGGTGATCGAGGAGGAAACCTACTAGTGAAATGAAAAGGAGTCAATTAACCATTGTTGCTTGCAAGGGATTAATCAAGGGTTAGCGTTACTCTATTCGTTCAAACACGAAATTGGTTACGAATAAAAAAGCGTAAGTGCTGATTAGAGTATATTGGAACAAAAAGGTTTTAGGTAGGTGCTCGGCCATAAAATTATATGTATTTCTGAGCTTTTACCAAAATGTTACACGTTTTTCATTAAATATTATAAGAAGCCCTTAAAATGTATACAATGTTACAAGCAGAAAGCAAGTAAAAATGGCTGTATTTTCAACAGTCGTATGTTTAAAATGATTTGTATCTAGTTGTTGATCTAGTTGCAATAACATGCCTTAATTTACTAAACATTTAAAGGCTACTGATAAAATTCAATGAATTAACAGGGTAACATTACATTCTAATTATCGTATGTAAATTTACTAATACACTTCCTGTCTTGAAATGTCTTTTGTACCGAGAAATTCTGTCCAACAATCATTTCGAGATTGATGTTAAAGTTCAGGTTCCCAGAAATTTTTAAATTTTCACTGAATATTTGCGAAAGCTAATGAATTTTCCGTGAACATTTCAATAATTTTTCAATAGATGGTTCCACCATTTCTTACAAAAATTCAGCGAAGAGCTGCAGAAAATTTTCTGATTACAAATTCGGAAAGATTCAAAGTTATTATTTGATTTAGCCTGGTGATAACTTGATGTTTCAGGTATCTGTTGTGATTATTTTTTTCCGGAATTGATTTGAGTTAACAAATATCTGAATATAAATTTAAATACTTTTAAAATCAATAATAGACTATATAAACCAAATATGGGTTAGATTTAATTTAGATTTTCGGTACCAGTAATATCAAAGGAATTCAAATTTGTACAAAATAGACCAAAATAGTCTGAAACATATTAAACTTTAAATCTTTGACATTAATAACATTTGATGAACTGTAATATGGAGTACAAAAATGTATCTGAAAATGGAAATGTTATTGCTCTTAAGCTTTGCAGATCTTAGTAACGATAATAACAAATAATGTAAATAATTAAATTTAGAACGCGAGGATCGAAGAAAAAAAACAATAAAAAATTTAACGACCTCATGAAAATTGATGCTCCAAGTCTTGAACAATCTAGATCCAGTTATTTCGACGTACTAGAGAATGAAAACCAATTCGTCGAAACTAAAAATAAGTTCGACCAGATATAAAAGCTTGAACACCAAGCACACAAGATTTATTTAAATGCTTAATTTCTTTAAGAAATCGAGTGTATATAATATTTATCATCGAGTATATTGAATATTTTACGGATTGAATAATACACAAAAAGTTTTTTTTTTTAATAATCAACCAAATAGAATCATATTTATAAAAGATTAGCATTCTAATGCAACGTATTGGACGTTTATCAAATTTTAAATAATATTCATAAATTGACGATTGAAATTAAACTGTTGATAATGTTTCACAAGTTCAATTATATTGGAATCGTCAGTACTATCAAAACTCAATGACCCTAATTTGTAATAGTAATTTGCTACAAATTGACATGGAAAATATTTGTAATCGATAAACATATCGCATTCTTCACACTTTCGATTTTTTATGTATTTACATTATCATAAAATATAAATTTTATAAACGTCAATCATTGCTAAATTTGTCCTCAAAATATCATACTTTTTTTAAAAATCTTCATATGCTTGAATGGCTAAGTCAAATATAAGAATGGTTAGCTCTAAAGATCAGTAATATATATTTAACATTACAAAAATTATCACACTGATTGTGTCGTTGCCAGTCATTGTTTTCGGTTTTTGAATCAGTTTGTGAATCAATTTTTGACAGTCAACGTACAAAATGTGTAGATAACGAAATTTCGGTATTCGGGCGCGGGTCGAAAAACAGACAAATCAAAAAGCCGGCTGGTCAGAAAACAGACAGTCGAAAAACCGACAGTCGAAAAACTGTACCTCTGATTATCATCAACATAAAACAGTCATGATAAATTATATTAATAAACATACATGCGTATTCGAAACTAAAAGTAGCAGCAATTGTTGATATTTTCTTGTCATACTATCGCTTCAGTTTTGAGAACTAAAGGGACTAAGACAGAGATATCAGAAAGTTTAGTTTTTGTGATTAACTTTTTCTGCATTGCAGTGATTTGTACTAATTATAATTGCTAAAATGCTTTTTATTAATTCAAAGTTATACTTTGTCTCATAGAAAAATGCAATAAAAGAAGTAATTTTTTCAATCGAAATAAAAATGACAAAATTTAATATTTAACGTCAGAAATATATAAATAAATGGCTATAATTTTTATCTTGTATATTTTCAGATAATATAAAAAATTTGGCGTTACGGTATATCCATTTAAACATAACATCACTATTTTTGAGAAACAAAATTCCCGAACTGAATATGCTGTCAGCGTCTTTGATCGAACGGGAATTTGCAGCAATACACGTTACGTATATATTTACTTCTCGTGAGTTTCCTTTTATTGATATTGGCGTTTTACTCTGTCTGCTTACCCATCCAGATAAAAGCAGACCGAAATTACTTACTAGCCATTGGACATGCCGACATGGAGTTAGATGAAATATTATATTTGAAAAGTTTTCATTTTGACGCATCGACAAATTTTTCGTATATTATAGATTTTCTAATGTAAGATTAATATTAATAATAATAATCTATAATTACTAGTCAAATATTTATCTATTTAACAATCAAATAAATTATTTCTTTAGTTTTTTTTTTTAGTAAATTTGGAGAATTTTACAGAACTTTTAAATTCTGTTGGCCCAGATTCTTATGTATATAGATAAAATATAACTACTTCATTTAATCAATTTAAACGTGTGGAATAACGAAGGAAATGTTTAAAATTTACATATCGCCAATTACTGTTGGAAAAGTTCTTTTATTTTCCTGATCTATATACTAAAAAGAAATTAATGAAATATTTGTAGTATCAACAGTCATCTCTCTACAAGATATAACCAGTCCCTGATTCTTACCGATGGTTTGACCAATGTACCATTTCCTTGAAATGATGTCAATTTATTGCCATACACTATTTTTATTAGTTTTTTCACTTTTTTGGTTTTTGGTCATAAATTCTTGTTGTAATGTGATATTATCTATAGTATTTGAAAGTAGAAACCAAGTAAAACTAATTAAAATACAATAGGAGAAATAAACATTTTGAAAAGTTTGATTATGATTATCTACAAAGCAAATATGTTTGTTTATGTAATGCTTATTAGATGTTTTATAGTACTCTGTTATTTTCTTGAAATATATATTTTTTTTGTGAGCCGATTCGTTTATTGCATGATGGAAATAAACGCAACTATAATATTATATATAACCCTGTTTAGCACTTGGACTAACTTCAACCCAAAAGTTCTTGCACATCCCATTTTTTTCTGATATTGTTTCAGTGATGCCATGCGATTACTTTTGGACCAAAAAGAAAAATCAGCCCAGGAAATTCTAAATAAATTCAATTTTTCGATGTTTTTTCAGGTTAGTGTGTGAGTTTGAATAAATTAACACCTATAAACTTCAGTTCGACTTTAAACCTTCCTACTAACACCAAGGAATACATTTTTAAATACATTATTTTACTTTTGCCAATGATGAGCATAATTGTCGGAACGATAGAGGCTAGGGTCCAGTGTTTATGTCTTCATTTATTGAAGAATCTCTGACATCAATAATAATGAATTACAGGTAAGAGCGGTAGAAAAGCTATAAAAATAGTTGATCTTACAAGAATAGAGGTTATATTGTTGCCATCAACTTAGTAGTAGGTGCAATTTAAAAGAATGGCAAATCACTGTTCGCTAGTGGGCATTTTGGGCAAGTATTATACATTTTTCCATTGTCCAATAAAGGCATCATGAAGAATTTATAAGATAATTTCCCTTAACCAAAATTGGTTCGCCGGTAAAGTAGGAAATTTCACTAAAACCCTTAAATTAAAGATGACTAAATAACATTTTATTAAATTCGAGCTCAGTAAAAGTAATTCTAATTATACTATAGACAGTTTCCCAGAAAATATAAAAGACATTAATTGAAAACTCACTGATTTTTACTTATTTATTAGAAAAATCACTTATTTCCGAAAATTCTTGGTCAGTTCTCAATAAATTTCTTTGATATTTTTAAGATAATGTCTATAGCAATTAGAATCATCCTTATAGAGCCCGAATTTTAAAAAATCGATTCAGTCATCTTTTATTTACGGTTTTTAGTGAAAATTCTTACCTTATCAGGGCAGCATTTTAGAACTGCCTTAACGTTATTACTTATTGCAGATTCAACATTAGAAAGAATGTAATCTTATAAATTAGAGTGATATCAAAGTACGAATACAATAAATCGAAGAAACGGCAATACCGAGAAAACTATTTTGAAAGTGGGTCAAATATCAAATGGTATTTTGTAAATTTCTGCGAAAACACATCAAAAACGTAGGTAAAGAGGCCACAGCAGGAGTATCGGAAACTCGCAAGTATCCAGAAGTATAGCGCATATAGTAATAGTGGTTATAGCATCGCATTTGCCTCTCTGGCTGCTTCCCTCTTGGAGTTTCGCATACCGTGGTGCACCGTTAGGGCCTTTTCAAAGTAGCAGAACGTAAATTTGCGGGTTGCATCTCGACACAAGGTTCGCCGACGTCCTGGTACTGCGAAGAGGAAAGTACTGCAGAGGATACGAATACATGGTTGACTTATGGAGTACTAAGCTGGTACCCGCACATTGGTCTTACAAGGTTGACCCATCCTTGTCTTACCTTTTCGACGTCGTTTCATTCGATCTTAAAATGAAAAATATACTATATTTAGTTATTTATGTAACAAAAATTATATTTCGTTATTTTTTCCATCTATCTGATTATTTTTTAATGGCAAGACTTTTTCGCAAACTTGTCATCATTAAATTGGTCACTACAGAAATGATACAATACAATATGTTATATATATATAATGGTACAATATAATATACATTTCAAATATAAATTATTTTAAATGTTAAATGCAGGATTCTTCAACGCAAATTAAAAGAAATTTGATGAAAGAAAAATTTCACTTGGATATAGTCGACCTTTGAAATTCCGAATTGAGTGCCCGGATGCAAAAACGCCTTAGCCACTCGGTCTGACTCATCGTCAGTAGTAACAGGCAGTCTCGCAGTTTTTTGCTTTTATCTTGTTTTGCTTGATAGATAGCAATGTGCCGCCAGTGACAAAGTTGTAGGTTTTGAAAATATCTCTAATTTGAGTCATGGCTCGTTCCGATTCGATCAAAATTGTGTCCAGGAACTTCAAAAGTTGCGGTTTTCCTATACGTCCCACCAGCAGCGAGCTGTGACGACCGTCAGCTGACGAAAAAAACGACATCCGAAGGCTCCCCTGGGCACAATTTTCATCGAATTGGAACGAGTGACAGCTCAAATTAAAGATATTTTCAATACCTGCAACTTTGTCACTGGCGGCGCATTGCTATCTATAAAACAAAACAAGATAAATGCAAAAAACTGCGAAATTGGCTGTTACTACTTACGGTTAGTCAGACCAAGCGGCAACGGCGTTTTTGCATCCGGGCACTGAATTATCGCATTTGAGCTTAATTGCTTTCCAAATTAGTTTAAAATCTACCGTGATGCCATTATTTATATACGTTCGAGGCATAATAACTAAAACGATTTTCAAAGACATAAAAACACTTCAAATACAAACGTTTTAGCATAGAATATCGATAAACTAGCAAAAAAGCAATGTTGCCGATCACCCTTAATATGATATATTGCGTAAATTGATTTTTATGCTATAGAATACAATGGAAACACAAAATATCTTTGGATTTTATAAAACACTTAAAAAGTCAACAATAAACATATAATCTACCTATCAGATAAATTAAAACTGTTCACAAAATGAATAGGTAAAGTGCGAAAATTATTCTCTCAACAAATTTAACTAATCGACGTACGCACAGCAGAGTCCCGGTGTATTTATCCCCTCGATTCTTCGACTTCCCCTTCCGTCTCGTTATAATTACCAAAAGAAGGAAAGTGCGGCTTCTCCCACTACCGTCAGTTGCATGACTGTCGCGACATCACCGCAGGTGTTTTCCTTAGGCCAATACCCGCAAGGTGGGGAAAAAGAGAACGGTGAAAAGTACACATAACGAGACAGAACTGGGCAAATATGTTGGTACGTTAATATAGCTAGATGCAATTATACCGGGACTCTCCTGTATAACGAACCTGATTGCGAGCTGTCTCGTGTGTTACATATAACAAAAAACAAGTTGTTGTGGACACAAACAGATGATAGTAAACGAATCTGTTCAATATGGAATTGTAGATCCGAAATAAGCGATGTTGCACATCACGTTGTGTTCCACGTAACCCCATAACGCCCTACTATTATCGAAATAAGTTCAGGATTTTTGATGTATCCGAAACAAAAACATTGCTGCTCTTTTTTTCTCTTTTTTTACTTATTCACTCTCTACCTTCCATCTCGATCGAGATGTCCTGTACGCTCTCAAAGAACTTGTCCGGGTATCTACAGAACTTTTAACTTTTGAATGTTCAAAATCATCAAAAATTATTTTAGTGATACACTAATGGGAGAAATTTTTTCGGTTTTTACAGCACTTTAAGAGTAAGAAACAGTTGGCGTAACTGGTTTTTGAATAAAGTTGTATAAAGTTGAATAAAGTCAAAGTTAAAACTAAATAATAGTCTAATGGTAGATGCAGGTGTACTTATGACGAGAAATACAGTTTTTTTTACTCATTATTTATTATCGCTAATAAAAAGATTTTAGAATTAAATTTTTTCAATTTTTATTCCGAGAGTCTAAATACATCAGCCGAAAAGTTTATTTTCAACATAGAAAAATGCTCATTTACTTCTTATAATGTTTGTCTCCTATTATAAACTTAACAATGTCAAATAATAAAAATTAAAAAAAAATGTAAACATTTTTTATTATTGAAATGTCGATTCCACGGTATAGGATAACTAATGGCAAGTTAAACACGTGATAGGAGATTTATAAATAATTCGAACGAGTTAGGCACTGATTTGATAATTTTCAGAGACCTCCTATAAAGTTAGTTTATGAGGTACACGTATGCTGTGTATCTTATTTTGTGGGGCTTTTAGTGTAGAATTATTCTATGAAACTAAGAATTCAAGTGAAAAGAAAATGAAAAGTTATTTTCTCCATATTTAAAAAAGTAATAAATTCCAGAATTTGGAAAAAAACGGTGGACGCTTACATTTTAAGCTTTTTTAGAAGATAAGCACACGCTTGACATGTTGTTTATTGAAACTCCAAGATTATACGAAGATTCTCTGAAATTTTCAAAGTGATTGGATAATATTTACTTTTTTTAGCGATCTCAAAATGAAATTGTTGGATTGTACGTGGTGAAATTCAGTAAAAATCGTACTTTACGTTCGTTTTTCTTCTTTCCAGTAGTTACACAAAAAACATATAAGGGCTAATATTTTAATATACCGTAGAAAAAGAATCTTGATCGTTTAGTTCGATAATCATTTGTTTCCAAGATACATAGTCGCGTACTACAAAAGTCAAAGATTCTGTAGAATTACTCACATAGGAAACTGCAGAAACCCGCTTTAAGTACAGCATTGGCCATGGCTTGATTCCCAACTGAAAACAGCACCCCGAAAATGTCAAACAGACAGCGTGTTTCGTCTTACACATAGTGAATTGCTGCCTGAAGACAATTTTGAAAAATTGTCCAGCCGGGGATCGAACTCACGACCTACGACTTCGCAGTCCAATTAATTAGTAAAATTCTACTAATTGAATTAGAGAAAACTCGGTTACTAACAATTATTCGAAAACTACTAGAAGAGTTATGGTGAGAAATTGAATTAGTAAGTAATTGATGAATTTATCGGTAATCCGAACCAAATAGTGTCTGAGTTTTTCAAATTTCGCGCGACAAATATTTTGCCAGCCAATCAACTTTGAAACTCATTTTAGATGGAATGTGACACGAAATTTAAATTAAATTAAAGAATCTCAAGAATGATTCTTTAAAAATGTGAAATTAAGATGATAATTAATAGAAAATTCAGAAAAAATGAAATGAAGAAAAACACTTGAAAAAAATGGGGTATGGAAGCACATTCGCAGCCGGTGGGGATGAACCCACGACCTTTCTTCATCTTTATTAAAAACGCATCTGGGTTGGAATTATGCAACCAGAAAAAATGAACTTATGAATCATGACTTGAATTAAATCGGAGGGAATGCACGGGGTTGCCGTAGCTCAGATGGTAGAGCATTCGACGCGAAATCGAAAGGTCGTGGGTTCGTCCCCACCGGCTGCGAATGTGCTTCCATACCCCATTTTTTTCAAGTGTTTTTCTTCATTTCATTTTTTCTGAATTTTCTATTAATTATCATCTTAATTTCACATTTTTAAAGAATCATTCTTGAGATTCTTTAATTTAATTTAAATTTCGTGTCACATTCCATCTAAAATGAGTTTCAAAGTTGATTGGCTGGCAAAATATTTGTCGCGCGAAATTTGAAAAACTCAGACACTATTTGGTTCGGATTACCGATAAATTCATCAATTACTTATTGAAATATCACCGAACGATAAATTCATCTTCATCTTTAGAAATTGAATTAGTTATTTGTCCTACTAATTGAATTCAAATTTAGGGAGTGAATATGGTCAAGAATTTTTATTTTGCATATTATTTATAACAAAATATAGAATTAAAAATTAAAAATTGTAAGAATGAAAGTTGCTGACTTGACGTAGAATGCTCCAAAGTAACCTTTGCGGAATATTCGTCGCCAACAACGTTTGATATTTCTTTTGTCTGTACCTAAAGAAACTATAGATATTCCCCAAAGTGACTTGGAACAACAAGTTCCGTAACAATATCGCATCTTCCGGACGTACGTGAGAAGAATATTGCCTATACGTCAAGTGTGTAATGGCAAGCTTCCATCCACCATAGCCCTTTTCATCCTTGCACTCGAAATGTCGTCGCCACCTATTCCTCGTTTCAGCCATCATCCCAGTTGGTGCATTCCTTCACTCTCTTTGACTCACGCTTTCCGCCTCTCTAACGTGCGCATTTCATCTTTTCCTTGGGCATTTGCCCTCTTTATTGCTTTTCGCACACTCGCATGCTCAGTTCCCCAACTCCATACGTTCCGAATTAAACTTTTTTCACTCGCGTTTCTGCATTTTCGCGTGTACCCCGAGAGATTGCGCGCGATTCATCGCTTGCTTTGGTTACCGTTTCGGAAATTCATCTTCTTGTGTTCAATTTTCACATTCTCTTTCTACTCTTCGCTCGAGTAGCCAGCTAGCGAAATGCCGCATCCGTTCACTTTGTATTTTGCGTTTTCCACCCAAGTCTTTTCCTTTATGGCTTCACTGTGTTCCGAGACTCGGTATTATTAATATTTCCTCTATTGGAAAATATTTATTTCCGAGAGCTCCGTTTTGCTTGGGTTTAAGGCCAACTTTATTGAAGGCGTTTATGTTCCCGGCGATTATTGACCGATGAACGACATTTCGCTTAATTCGATATTATGCTTCCCGTTTAAGCTAAACTATTTCCGGCACTGCTTTCCTAACTAAAACAGAAATATTGAGGTTATCGTGGAGTTCGCAACCTGCAAAGACTTTGCACATTATTGGTTTTCAGTACCCGTAGCGCGATTGAAACAATTTCAATACTAATAATATGTCTTGAAATAAAAATGTACTTCTTAGCAGAGAAAATTTCGATATAGATTTACAGTAATGACGTCGATAGATAATATTGGAAAATATATTATCATAATTGACGTGATATCCACGTCCCAAGTGCTATTTTGCTTACAATTTAGCTGCATTACATATCCAGCAACTGAAATGGTAGACGTATTGCTGTCTTACCACATATTTCACGCTGGTCAGCGATGGTCTGAGGCGCACAAAATAAAAGAAAATAGACATTAAAATGAACATCCTTTGGATATTCTGAAATCATTCTGAGAATCCGATATCCGTCCTGCATAGTTCATCTTGAAACTGCCCGGACAAAATTGTATTTTCATATCACACTGCACAAATTAGTGTCTTATGAATGTCTTAATCGAAGATACTAAGGCATTTAGAATCGTCCTGTTTTAAAAAAATGTCTTGTTTTAGACGTTTTAGAAGAGAAACGTCTAAGAAACCAAGACATTATTTTAGTGTCTACTAAAAGCAATGAAGCTCTTCCCAGTTTGTAAAATTAAGATGCAGAAGGTAGACAATGACCTGAAGTCATAAAAAGTTATCATCTGCCATGAAAAGTCATTGAAATGTTAACTTTTGTAAACATTTATTAACATTTTTATGACCTGTCATGAATGAGTGTTGGAAGGGGAAAGCGAACCTTGCACCTATCATCGTGAGGAAACGATTCATTCGATGTTGGTGCATATAGGAATGATGTTTTCGCTCTACATGTTGCTTGATCATTTTTACAAAGATTTATTTTTAATTTCGGATTATTTTTGTGGTATTTTTTGTTGTGCTTATATAATAAATCAAATGAAATTGTCCGAAAATGGCAAAGTAATCACGACACCTGATCCATTTTGACGAACTGATTTGTTGATTCCTGCAATTTATCATATGTTTCTGGACTAATCATAAAAATTACAAATTTCAAATTTGGCCGTTACAAAAATAAGTAGACCCATATTTATTGAAAAGTTTGAAATAATTAGTAGTTTGGAAATTAACGTCATGCAATAGAAGTGCAATAAATGTTGACTTTTTAAGGGATACGATTATATATAATTCAACCCTCTTTACTCGCGACATGGGATTGAAAATTTGACTTTTACGAGAGCCGGAACATTTTTAGAGACAAACTATAGGAGCTTCGCCTCTGCAGCCTCCGGCCTCCAACCCCAAGAGAGGGCCGCAACCTTTGTAACCCCAGCTCCGTTCGTTCCCAAGATTTACCGGATTCGGCACTTCACGGCCGAGGCCCTTTTACTTTAAGAGCATGCGACAAAAATAGTTACGCGATTTTGAACGGAATTTCTTATCTTATTGCACTTCCTTTACATAAAATTTATCACGCAAATGCCAGTTTTCTGCTCCTAGAAAATTCTAGCGATACTTGTCATCAAGAATTACAAACTCAATACTAACAAATCTATTTCGATAATTTGCAGCTGACGTGATACTATATTACACGAGTTATTGATACTAGATACCACTAATAAATCTCTTTGTTTTGATTTGATTTCGACTAAGAGAAAGAAGGACCCCTAAAAAGTAGACTCACGTACATGGGTAATTAAATTTGATTCTTGTGTAAAAAAAAAAGTACGAAATGCATCTCATGAAATTAAAAAGGCGGTATACGATAGCAAATAAGTAGTTATAAATTATATTATATAAAATATTTATTAATTACATAAAATAGTATATTACCTAACAAGGGTGTAAAGTGTACTTTTACGCACCGGGCGGGAACTATACATACGAGGCACCGAAGGCGCCGAATGATGTGTAAAATTCCCGACCGATGCGTAACAGTTATACTTTACACCCTAGTTTTTGCAATTGTGTGCGTAAAGAGAGTGCGTAAAGTTTTGATGCCTGGTTGAGTGCGTAAAGTACAACTTTACGCACGACCGTTCACTTTACGAATTTTTTCGTCAGGAGTGCGTAAAAGTGAACTTTATGGACGACTTTCCGTGCGTAAAAGTACTTTTACGCAATCGCCCTTGTATCGAAAACTACTATTGTAGGCCTATACACTGAAAAAAAGTCTTAAAATTATTACATCTCAAATTAAGCACTGTAAAAGGCTTAATTTCAGTCTAAAATTGAGCTAGTTTCCTTAAATTAAGTCAATAGTTGCGCTTAAAGTCTTCCTTTCAGACAGCAAAGTTTAATTTTACAATTAGTCGACATTTATGATTAAAGAAAAATGTTTCGAGCTTGTCACCCCTAAGTTAGAGAATTCTTATTTCTGACCTGAATATTGACCGAAAGTAAGTTTCCAAAACTAAAAACAAGCTTTTGAGCGTAAATACTGACTTAGTTTAAGAAAATTAGCATAATAAATTTAAGGCTGAAATTAAGCCTTTTACAGTGCTTGAGATGAAACAGATTTAAGACTTTTTTTTCTGCGTAGAACTAGTATTACAACTACTTACTTGTTTAGTCAGCCAACTTTTTTCCCCGAAAGTTAAAATAAAATACATAAGCTTTTTACTTCACGTGAAAAATACGGGTGGTTTTAAAAATTTTGAGGTAGACTTTGTAAATATATCGAAATATTCTAATGCATAAATTTATGAAATTAGTAGTTTAATTAAAAGAATCAATCCTGAAATATGGATACGAATTTAACTACTTAATTTCGTATTTTTTTTTCTCTTTTCGTTATTTATTTATCGGCTACATATTAATAGTTTATACTAATAGAAAATATATAAATACCGAATTTTGTTTGAAGGCAATATAAATACGAAGTCACGGAACAATCATTAATAATACAATATAGCAATAAGGATGGGGAATATTAATAAATTTTCTATTTAGAAGTTATTTTAAGCCGTCGTTCGCAATGGGGCATTAGTTTGAATTTCATTGTTTATTTCATTATATAATCCTTTTGACGAGTTACTCGTGAAATTGAATTTCTTATTCTAATTATGTTTTCCACACACCTATCTCAATAATCCCGATCATTTTGTATTTAGTTTAACAATTTCAGCTGATCAATCATAGGCACTCTTGCCCAGTTTACTGTTTTGAATGTACAAATTAATATAACTTTTTTCTCTTCATTTTGATATACAAGTAGTACTTTTTGCACCAAGGGCGTGACATTGTCGTTTCACGCTCGGCGAAGCCGGCTCGAGGGTCACCTTATATCCATGAGGGTGTAAATTCCACACCCGTGGTGCAAGCAATATTTCGATTTAGGAGGAGTAAAATGACCATTCTATCACACAAATTAAAGATTTTTACGAATCACTGCGACGTGCAACACTGTCTAGCGAGTTTATTTTTCAATCAGTAATGTTTATGTTTATAGTGGAAAATTCATGTAATACTCCGCTACTGCGAATTTATTTGTATTTACATTTATCGTTTTCAATTGTCTCCCACGATTATCATAATATCTCGTAATGCAGAAAACTATAAGAAATCATCTTTGTCCGCTTGTTTGGAAAAATCTTTATTTCACGCTTCAACGTCGTAAAATCGGTATTTCTATAATGGTCATTTTACGCTCCCTGAATCGAAAACGTAATTCTAACATTTACAGAACTTAAATGATTTCTTAGATTATTATTATCGAAGTATTTTAAGAATTACGACATATCAACAATATTATCAAATACGTCGTACTTATGAGCTAGTATTATCATATTATATTTAACATATAGATATTGTTCCCCTTTTTTCATCAAAATTGTTATTTAAATTTTCTATTAGTAGAAACTATTAACACGTAGCCGATCAATAAATAGTTGTCATTTATGTAATACAATTGTAAAATACATAATTTAACTGAAAAATATAATTTTATTATTATGAACCAATGTACAGTATTTTAAACATGTATTTAAAAGGACGACTTAAAACTGTAGTAGGGATTTTGATGGCATAATTTGAAAATTTAACAATGAAGCATATATCGTTAAATGGAATCATTGAAAGCGATCTTCCAAATAATACCATATCCCATTCTATCCTATTAGGTGCATCATAAAACCGAGAACACACAACAGCTTTTGTTTACAAAATGCGAATAATGATATAGAAATGAGCCCCAATTATACGTGAAATCAGTTTATTCTAAATGAAACAATAGCATAAAAAAGTTAGAAATTATTTACCGGTCTGTAGTAATTAAAAATTTGTGCAGATAAATTTAATCCACTTTAAAATAGCAATATTAATGTGACATTTTGAACTCTTCATTTATGACATCACGTTCCGTCCTTCAGTGCACAATTTTGCGGCTTCCTATAAGACTTTTACTGATTGTCCTTCCATTCCTTATCAGGAAATAAACACCAGTTGAATTTTCGAACACGTCAACAAAAAGATCATTAACTTTGAAAAGTTGAACGTTTTTTAGTGATTAAAGTAATTTATTCCTTACTTGGTATTTAAGTAAAACGTGACTACCTGAAATAGCCTGCACACGGTCAGAAATTATTCTGTATGTTGTTTATCTACATCTGTCGATCGTATTTGTATATCAATGTCAAATGATTAAGTTTTGGAGAATAAGTTAAAAAATTGTTGGTTTATGGCGTAATTATTTTAAATATCGAATGCATTATTTTTTATTATTAAGTATTTTGTTATTTTAACAAGCCTTTTAGTTTAATCTTGGTTCTAAAAATTAAACTGGGAATTAATACGATTACTATTACTCAGCTTGTATGTGAGTATCGATGCCTACAAAGGATTCTGCTTTGTGCTGACGGAAATTAATTTTTATGGTACGTAAATGTACACAAAAATATTTTCAATCATTTTAAAAATACTATAAACCAATGTTAATCAACGGAGGTCATGAATATATTGCATATTTTTACAAAGTACATTTCTTTTATTTGGTCATTTGTTATTAAAATCAAATTAGAGTAAAAAATCATACTTTAATGCAATTCAGTGTAATCGTTGCCAACGTCATTCTCATTTCGAAAGCAAAACAAATCGATGTTGGTTGAATTTGAACGCTTGTATATACAATTCAAATTTCACTTGGAAACATCGAGAATGTGTGCATATAACACAAATCTATGCATATCATGTTTTTACCTGAAAAAATTCCAGTTTTCTTCAAATTTGATATAATTTTTGTTGAATGTCGAAAAGAATTTTCAATCGAGCTATAGCTCTGGGATCAGCCTGTATTTAAATTCCAAATGGACGTGGCTAGCCCGATTGCATTCTAGTCATAACCTGGCCCAAATGTTTAATCGAGTTCACCAGAACGAATGTTAGTTGGGACTCTGTTTCAGGAAATGTTTAAAAAAGTGGCATTTTTTATATCATAGCGTTAGCTTCATTCCGATTCAGCCTTTGATGAAATTCGATAATTTTCTTTCGTCTCCCGAAAAACTGACGTCATTAAATTCTTAATAAACGTTTTAGTAGACGTGGGGCAGTTTGATATCTTCAATGGTAGATGGCTGAGGTCTCTAGCTTCACATATATCTGCAAACTTCCTCATAACATATACTTAGGCTCAAGTTGTGTACCTAAAATAAAAAGGTGCTTTTAATCGAAATATTCCCCCTGTAATATTTGGAAAAATTAATAATTCAAGAGATAAAAACGATAACTGATAAACTGTAATAAAATTTGAATCCTGATTAATGTCATAGTGCAATTTACGGTCATCAATAAATTAATCTCCAGTTTCTGAGCATACTATCTATTCCCCTCAACATCGTCAACCTTTCTCATTTCATTTCGTTCATTTCACGGCGACGGTTCGGGAGCTGCGAAATACATGGTGGATGCAGAACGTCCCCCAATGACATCTGACCTGGCACGAAATATCGATAAACTCGACGACGTGAAGCTGGGATTCAATAACACGACCCGTTAAAAAACGTCTCGACTGAAGCATTTCGTATATAACGAGATGAGCCGATGACCGTTGCATATATTTCGAAAATGTCCTTGCGTTATTGTGCTTCCTCTCACTTATAGACTCACATTCACTTACTTATACATACATAAATGAAGAGGGTATTAATCTGCTATGTTCGATGAGAATTTGTATATTCGATGGATATCGAAATTCGAAATTACGCCGACAAGTATACAGCCGAGGGGCCGATGGAATCTGGTCGGATTGAATATTGTTATAAATTCTCGAACGTAATTCGATGTGGAATAGTTAACTGTTGCCTCCTGCACCGACGTTGAATGACGATTAAATAGGATGGCTGTTATTTAAATTCGCCAGCGTTGTAATTTTAGGCGATATTATCGTTGGAGGCGTTAGCGGAACTCGCGCGTCGCGCTAGGAATCATTGATTTGCATTTGACAGTAGATTTTGAAAAGGGATGTGTAAATAACGCGTGTTCCCAGTGTTTGTGGTATCAAAATATTCCGGAGCGTTAAGCACTGGAAACGTTAAAATTATATGTATTCAGTGCTTTCTCGCATTCTGTCCAATCAAGCAGGCCGTTTAGCAATGCATTCAACATTTTAGTCATTGAATAACGATTGTTACAAATCGCTACTCAAAAACGGTTAATTGAATATTAAGATTTGTATTCGGTATCTGTAGGGTTGTCTGTTCTCACGATGTATGACCCGGTTAGATTAATCCAATGATAATTTATGTCTGCGCGTTCTGTGCATTTTTTCAAGTAATGAAAAGCCCATGATTATATATCCATTCATTTGTTGAAATGCTACAAATTGATTAAATTATCTATTTACCTGGTTTTACGGCACATATATAATTATGCCCGTGAGAGACCATGAATACAGTTTCTAAATATTTACGGATGGTCCCTTTCCACATACTCGATCATCTCAAAATAATTCGTAGCAATGGAAGAAATAATGAAATCAAATTATGGAAGTTGCAGTGCGCAGTTATCTGCGAAGCCTCGTTTCAGTTTTATTGTCAAAAATTATTCATGGTAGAAATCGACATCATTTCAACTTGTTTAAAAAAAACTGGTGATAATCTAATGTGCTAAAACTAAATAGAAAATAATTAGTAGAATTTTTTTCGGGATTAGGAACGAATGAGCGGGAAAAGGAACGAATAAATCGTTCCGAAATTATTTCAAATGTCACGTGGAAATTTCTCGGATTCGCCTGTAATAGGAAAAATAACTGATATAGCTGGAAGGAAATAATACAATTCACACTACCAAGATTTCACACTTTCGAAAATAAGAACTGCCTAAGAAAGAGAATTCACTCGTACAAAAGAGTGATATTTTTCACAGCAGAAGTTTAAATAGTAAAGTGAGCAAATTATTATTACCCGAGTAATATTTATCTAAATTTGATCAAATTTAGCCGAAAGTAGATGAATTGAAAAATGATCAAAATAAGATCACTTATTGAAAAATTTTAGGATGTGAAATTTGTTCGACACTTAATGGAATTCCCATAGTGATAGTTGATAGATGAAAGTTACTCTCAAATGACGTCTCTTTCCGATATATATTTGATCTGTTTTTATATACAAGAAATTGCGATGGTACTACGTTAATTTAAATTGCTTCAGATGTCGATCAGAATAGGACCATTTACTATCGAAATCCAATTAAATTCGACGTAAGTTATTTTATATGACAGCATCTAATAATTGAACATGATTCAATTTAAAATGGACTATAAATTTGGAATTAATCGAGTATAAAACGTTCCATAGTTTGATTCATTCAGATCTGACATTTTTAAGTATTATAATTATTGTAAGACGACAAATTTCTCTTAAATAATCTGGTATTTGAAATTTTCAAGTGTCAGATATGCAAAATCAGGACAGAACAAAATCACAATAGACTCTTAGATTTTTATACCTGGGTTAAAATTCGAACAGAACCGACAAAGACATCGACAAATAGAGATACATGGAAAATAGATCATTTCCTTAAAAATCAAAATAAACCACCGAAATCCGACTTGAACGAGGATTGTTGATAATTCGCTAAAACTCCTGAATAATCACGAAAGTGTTCAGCAGGTGCACTGAAAATCTCTAGGAAAAACCATTGATACCATGGAAGAAAGAACATTTTACAATGATTTATTTAATCATTTTTTCATAATATAAAACTTGATAACCTCTTTCTATGCAAGTTCCGAAGAAACTGTCAAAAGTGATATTTTTTCCTCAGGATAGAAAAAATCACGTATCGTCTACTCCAAGAGGGATATGCCCGTAAAATCAAGAAATTTTTGACATTTTTTTCTGAAAAATTGTTAGTTATTTACGTGAAATTATCAACAGAAACATATTACACTCGATAATTTGCAGACGTTTCGCTTATGGGACGCAATGAACGTGAGTAACGAATCATGTCCGCTGCACTGGGATCTTTGGAAGTTTCAAGAAAGACGTCGGAGAGACGAAGCAACGATTGCGTAATGCAGTTCAGCAATAAAAGAGAGATATTGACAAGATTTTTAAAGTTTTTTGAGAGATAATTTTTTAATTCGTCTCGCATATGTCTCGCTTCGTCCCACAAGCGAGACCTCTCCGGCCTGACGACTGTAAGATCTCTCAAAGACATTTCGGAGACCATCATTTGTTTATCCGAGATTTTATATTATGTTTCTAAATTATATTTATTGAATTAAATCTAAAAATGATTAAAATGCATAAGTATCACTTCAATTTATGAGGAAAAGAATTTACAGTAGAATTAAAATTTCAGTGACATGTTGATGTTACCAATTCATATCGTGAAATTAATAATGTATAAACTGAAAGCGTGAAAATGTCCCATAAATAATTAATGTACAAGAAAAACTTTTAATTGGAACGTCCTTACTCTGAATTAGTTTTAATTTATAAAATATACGGCTGTAGTCTGTATCAATCATATAAATTAATATTGACTTTGCGCGATTTTATTATTCAGCGTTTACAATTTATCCTATTAGTAATATTCAAGAGTATTATGTTTATTTGCATGTTTGCTGTCGATATTGCTGGTATTTTCCTAATTTAAAATTGGCCAATTTGATGACATGAAGTTGATTATATAAATACCTACAAGGTTTCATAATAAACCTGGATTAGGAATATAATCACCAAATGTTACACAACCTAATGTTGCATTTTTTCCGTTTCGAGCTTCAAACAAATTAGAAATTAATCAAAATGATACAAATCCACGTTTCATTAAGGGCACGTGATAGTAAAAAATGGCAGTGTACATATCTGAAAAATCAGCAAATTCGCTCGTAACAAATGATAAACGTTGCACACACATCATAGTAAAAGGATTATTCTTCGATACACATTATATTACTTCGCTCTTATGCAAAATCACTTTGTTACTTTGTAGGAAAACGTAGAAAAAAAATTACAGATACTTTAATATATCTAAAGCTTTTTCAGTGAAAGCTAAATCCTCAGTTGTATTTAAGAGATCATCCTGTGGTTAGTTCCCAAAAACAGATCTTCAAAGCAATCGCAAACTGGTGTGATAAAAAGGAAGAAATTAATTACAATATCTATAAATTTTTCTTCTAAAAATTTGTACAATTTTAATAAATATCTGAACTTTAAATGACTTTACAGAAGCGAAAATGACCACAGTTACAGGTAAAATTCAAAATAATCAATTTTCTTTATTCAAGTATTCTATTCAATCCAATCTAGGAATTGCAAGAGCTATTTCAGTCCGGTATAAAGTGCAGGGGATACAAAAAAGATCATAATCATCATAAACAACCAGAATTGTATGTTTTGTAGTCTTTTATATCAGTAGTATGAAACTGTTAATATACTCAGTGCGGCGCAGCGTTATTGGAGCTTGCGCGAGTTTTTTTGTTGCGTTTCCTCAAAAAACGATTAAGTATACCTCTCCGGCTTTATAGTATATTTTCAGGAAAATGACCAGGATTTCTTAGCTGAGGACTGTTACAAAGATGGTAATATAAATTTTTGATTTATCAAATTTTTAGAAAAAAAGATCAGAAAAGTAAATTCTAGATAATCTCGGTGCACTAAGTAATAGTTAGGAGTTAGCTTGACATAATTAGTAGAAATAATAATAATATATCAATGTGAGTACATTAGTAAATACTTTTCATTTTTTACTGATATTCACTACAACGCCTCAAATAATTTGCACAAAAACCTTAAAAAAAGTTAGGAACTTATTCTGTTGCCAAAACATATTTCATTCTTATTAAATTAAGTAACTGATCCTTAAACAAAATAGTCTCCAATTAATATGACATACGCGCAATCGTCAATTTAACTTACATTTCCTCATCTACAATTGTATTGGATCTAAAAGAGCCCCAAGACATAATAATAATTGCAGATCAATAAATTATATTGACTAACTTCTGCTTGAAGCTCCTAAAGGTATTTTCGGATGAATCGCAGAATTTAGGATAGTTGTATATTCCATTTGAGACTAGAGGTACTGAAATGAAATGAAAAATAATATATGAACTTTAAATTTATTTTCTTACACGTGAATACACTCAGAAATTCTTATTTTACAATGTTTTGATGATTGAAATTAATAATAAAAAATTTTTCACCCTGAGGGTTTTGAATCCGTGTCCATTCTGTCGTTCGCAGAGCGTCTATATAAATAGACTATTTTAGACTTTTATATTATTTTGTCCTTAATTTGGGAAAAATATTTTTGTCCAAACCGGACATCCTCAGGATGTATTCAAGGTAGTTAGGACGGATATAAGATTATCGGGACTATGTCAGGATATCATAGAAAAAGTGGACATTTTATGAATTTAGGGTAAATTAGTTATAAATACAACAAAAAGGGCAAAAACTACAATTATTTTGTCGGTCATTTAGGAAAAGTATTTTAGTTGGAATTTTAGGAGATCCTCAGTATGTCCTAAGGGTTTCCAGAATTCACGGGATGATTTCAAGATATCCTAAGGACTTCCAAGAAAAACTTACTGGTAGATTATTATTTTGTAAAGATATAATATGAAAATTAAGACGTACTATTAAATTAGAACCATATGATAAAAACATGCCTGTATGTAACGATACTTAACTTGAATTCCCATTAAGATATATATGGATAGATAAATAACAGAACATTTATAAAAATATAATTTCGGTTTATCAAATCTTAAAATTTAATGATGTAGATCATATCAAATTTAGTATTCCGTAATATTTTTTTTGCAGCACATTATATACAAATTCAAGGTTGAATATATGGGAAATATCACTTCCTTTGCGTATTATGACTTAAAGTTTTCATCGCAGTTAATTACGATCACAAAATCATTTGTCAAAAAGCATATTTCAGTGTCACTTATAAAAGCCAATGTTTCTTGAAGGCCTTTTAAACCCTCTTTGATTTTTCACAATTACATGGTATTGTTTCATTCTACAATACTTGTTTTGAAAACGACGGTCATAGCAATCGTAAAACCTTAAAAGGACGAAAGCTAATCTAGGGCATTAAAGTCAAGAGCAACGAGTAGGTCGAGGCGGTGTTATGCAGTCGATGAATCCAAAGTTGCTGATACCGCAAGTCGATAACAATACCTGAGTTTGCAACTGCGATCGAGATGTATGTGTGTATGGAATAATCAACGAACCGCGATTGTAATAATTCCATAATTTATCACCAGTTAGCAAGGAGCGTGGATTACGTCACAACTGCAACAAATCGTTAACATGTTCTATAATTAGCACAATGTAACACTAATCATGTATAACCAACTATATTTCAATATGATTGCATTATGGTTTCATATGAGGCAAAAATGTGTTTCACAAGTAAAATTTAGTTCAAACGTATAAAAGTTTTATCCATCAAAAATGTAAAAAACACATTTACTCTTCGAATTCCCATTCTGCGAAGGAATATTTATTAATAATGTTAATTATGTTATTCAAATATACAGATAGAATCATTGTTATACCTCATAACAAGTATTATACGTTTGGATCTGTCAAATATACTAAACTAATAGCTAATATGTAAAATGTATCCAATCTGTATTTGCGACGTAATATATAAAGCATATTGTGTTCATACTGTATCGATTACTAACAAATACAACAGTAAATGCACATCAAAATAAAGACAAATACACAAAACTTTAGAAATTAAAAAAAAAATTAAAAAGAATAGAAACGCATTCACCAACTTTGGTGGACACTTTTGTTTAGTATTCAAAATGATTATTTAATTAATTTCGTTATCTTATTTAATAACATCCGATAAGGAGGGGGCGTAAAAGTTATGACGTTGGCATCATACAAATATTTTGTTTACTTCAACGTCATTAATACCTTAAATGACAAACTTTAAACGTAGAAATAAATGGAAACTAACAAGAATTGAGGGTAAATTCGTGTAATGTACAATAATAGAAAATAAAAAAATAATAATAGGTATTTTTTAAACAAACAAGAATTATTAAAACAAACAATCTATTTTCTTGTAGTATTAACGTTCGTTATTTTTCTTCCCATTGATTGGGCACTTCTTTATAGTTTGATGCTATACTTTGTAAAGTAGTTTTACTTGATTGTTTTAGTGGCCATTTAACATTTATTTTAACCCTTTTATGGAATTTTTCCAAATGATTGATCCAACGTGCTCACAGTTGATGAAAATGATAAAATAAATTTCTTCGTTGATTCTTTTGTAACTCGGTAAGTTCAGGGTGAAATATCGTGAGGATCCACCTCTTTACACCGTGCAATTAATATCTGAACTTGAAAATTATGCATAAAATTATTTGAAGAAAGCAGTTTCAATAACATAAATATCTATACCGATATGCATGAAAATGGATATTTTCAATTAATAAGTAGATCGACTGAGTAAAGCATTTACTTACAAGATATTTCGAGCTGCTTTGCGAAAATGCGCAGTAACCTCCGTTTCCCATTATAATCCCCCTGCCTTCTTGAATCACTCTCCTAATAACGGTACTTTTTCATTATGCTCTTCAAAAGCTGCATATGTAAATTTGACATTTTTCATGGTTTTCGTGGCAGATGTACTTTTCTTGAGACGTGGTAGTGCATGTATTGAGAAGACTTTTCCGGGCTACGTACAGTTTAATATTACCTCCCACACTATTCTATGCATTTTTTGAGCAGCTGCAAGATAATGCCATTCAACTTGAATTCAAATTCAGTAAAAGGCACCAGAGGGTACGTATGATGTATCTGAAAACTCATGTCGCAGCAAAGGTAAGTTTGTATTTCGAGACATTGTATTACAGGCATCTATTCTGAAATAAATTCTCCACAAATTGTTCATCATTATTTTCATCATTAATTTAAATTATAGAAGATTAATCGGAAATGTATTCGTTATGGTTTTATTTGTTAATATTTTTAAAATAGATTTATAAATGTAACTACTACTATTATCAAGCAAGTATCGTTTAAAAAATAGGTAATGTGGACAATAATTTAACATCAAAGAATACCTTAAACTCTACGCAAGAATCTACCTAACAAACAAAAACCTCATCTAATAGCAGCACCCCAGCTGCGATTTTCAAAATACAGCTAAGTTTTATTCCAAGACATGTGTTACTTAGGGAATAAACTAGGTATCCCAATGGTGTAGATATCGATAATAGCATGATTCTTTCAATTTACTATGCTTTTCATCTAATTTTTCTAGTGTGATTATGATACTGTTATTTTTTTTTGTACTATGCAGACTCGTCCAGCTTCCACCGTCTTGGTTTACAAATTACTGCTTGTGAGTAATGATAGGTATAGCGGAAAACAAACATACTAATGTACATATTATTACCATAAAATGACTACGAATAATATGATCTACCATTAATTCCAAGCATAATATCATAAAATTAAATGAGAAAATATAACATAAAAAAAAAGAAATATCACACTGTAACGAAACAAATAAACCATTGGAAATTGAAATTATATGTTTTTCAAACTTTCTCTATGTCTAAAATGTACAAAGAATTTTTGTATACAATAAAACAATTGAATTACTTTTCTCAATTTCACAAAGGATACAAGTAAGACCTCTTTGACCCACGAATCGGAAGTAACTTTTCCAAGATAGGATAGATATCGGCACTCGCATATCGGAGCATCGAATCTTTCTAATGTTCCGTTTTCTCTTTCTTCTGACGGTACAAAGAGTTTTCCACACAGTCGAAACGAAAACTCACGACAATAAAACGGGTACTAGATTTCAAAACTATCGCTTAAAAAGAAAGAAAATGTAAAGGGATATTTACTAACCTCACATCTTTGGTTTTCTTGAAATTTCTATTTTCGTTCTGTTTGTTCGCAATTATTGTCAAAAGAATAGACATATATTGAATGTTATTCATTATCTACATGAAAAGAAAATTCTTTGCCATTTGTAAGAATACACAGCAAGAAAAGCTATTCAAAGTTTCATTTTATGGTTGAAGATGAAAATTGTAAGAAAAATAGATTTTCAAAACCACTGAGAATAATCAGAAAATAAACTAATGGAAATCTATGAAAAAAAGGAACGTTAAAACGCTTGAATAACAAATTTCAAAAGCGAGTTCTATTAAGTTAATTAAAATTCCATTAGTTTATTAAACTTTATTTTAATATAACGAAATACATAGAAAATTAAACTTATACTAGCTAATGAAAATATCAAGTTCCGTGAATTTTCCATGGCGTAGTGGCGAAATGTCGACCTCCTTGCTTCATTGATTTTATATAACACCACAGCACAGGTGTAATTACAGTCATTTTATTTCTGCAGCCGAAACACAACTTGATGCTCGAATGCACGAAAGTGTCGTAGCGACTAGGAGCTACGACGGTGATTCGCCGTTGTAGCCCGACTAAGTTTCGAAACGGCAATAAGTGGTACTTTAAAAAAGTTCATTACTGACTCGTTTTTTCTACTCGACAAAATTAATATTAAAAATCAGGTGGGTTTGAGACAGAAATGAAATTCATCTGCTTAAATTAGACTTTCCTCCAATAATCTTATATTAATTGCTACCTAATTGTACTATATTTATACCCAGTATATTTACTTTAATCTGAAAAATGCATTTTTCACGTGGGTTGTAATTTAATTAAATTATTGGTTCAGGAGATTTAAATTATTTCAAATCATACTTAAATCTGTCATATGTATTTATACGAGAATCATCAACTTGCAATCTAGGTTTGCAACTGTTCTACTTATTAATTGGCTAATATACTTAGTTCTTTTTTTTTTTTTTTTTGAGTTAAAATGTTCAGTTTTAAATCGATTTTATTTATCAGTGCTATTAATTTCGTGATGCATTCAAAGTAATTAATAAACTAGGATGCACTATTTATTTGATAAGTGCTTCATCAATAGGAAGTATTTTAATTCAGGAATATTTAATTTCAGTAATGTAGAGTAATATAAAAGTGGATCAGATTCAAGTACAACATGGATTAAATGTGTTTGCTCTTTCATACCAAGCAAGTGTATTTTAAATAAAGTTAGTACAGAACCGTTCAGAACTTCAGTGTCAGCATTCGTAACATACACATATATGTCGTGCAAAATCATGAGCTCGCGCATCGCCACCTTTGCATTTTAGTACACATAAAATTTATCTCAACTTTCCAAAATCTGCAATTCATCTCTTGATCATACGGAAGTTAAATTTTCGGCAAACGTATGGAAGTGCGCGCCTAGGGAACGCGTTTGCTATAAGCTGTTAGATAATTGTCATTAAAAGTGAGCGTGAATTTGAGGTAATTGCAGAACTCTGAATTCACTTCAGTTCAAAAGCATCAATTTTCTCTCTGTAAGTGCTTTTTGGCCTGATTGTTCGTTTCACGATGATATCTTTGTGAAATAGACGCAGCACCGCATCGAAAGCGAACTGATTTACGATTTATGACGCTCCTGATAAAATATGATATTGCCAATAAAATTCATTTTATCGTATATTAAATTAAATAAAGTAAAATTCAATGGAATTTTCATATTAGAAAATTCACAATTTCTTTTAAAACAGAATTTCTGGAAGGATGGTTATCAGTGATATATTGCAAGTTTGCTAGAATAGATATTGATTCAATTTCGAAATAGCAGTCGAATAATAGGACCATATATTGCCGAATAAATTTTTTTTGCACAATACCTTTTATAAACGTGCGGATACTGTCGAAATTGTTCAGAAAAAAATTAATCAGTTTGAAAACCGGATACTATCTACGGGATACTGTATTAGAATTCTAATAACGGAGAAAAGACAATCTTCCGAGTGCTGCAGATGACGCCTTGTACAAAGCAGTATAAGCGTGTTTCGACTTGGTTTTAGATGCTGTAAGAGTGAGTTTCCATGATTACACACACATATAAGAACCGAACTAAGTTAAAATGCATTCTGCAATATATTTTCTCAATAAGGAAGCTCTTACTGGTAACCAAACACATTGTTTATATGACTTGAATGTTTTATGAGACCATTCTGTCTATTATTTTTGTTATGATTTGTAAAAATTCGTATTTTTATGAATAACGTAAAATACAAGAATTCAAAGGAAGCGTTTCAACAGAAGCTAACTATAGAGGTACTATAAAGGTTTGATAGCTGAATTAAGATTGTCAAATGTTATAAATTCAAAAGAGTTGAGTGAATTCTAAACAATTTCCAGGTGAGAATCAGAGTTCTGGCTAACGCAAATAAATAAATTACTTTCTTAGTTCAATTGCTTAGTTGTGATGCCTATACGTGTTTTTAGTTGGAAAATTAAGGCTGTATATTAATTTTGTATTACACTGGTTATGTTCCTAAAGGTTCATCATTTGTTAGATTTAATAAATGTTGATTGTGCTGAAAATGAAGAGAAGTTACAAATAATGTGCACATCAGAAAAGTTCTTGAAATACTCTTCTGCAAAATGTACCCCTATTATACAAAAAATTCCCCAGAAATGTCATAATATTATCTATTTTAATCCGGTAATTTGAGGTATTAACTAAGCAAAAGAAAACGGAATATTGAAATTACTATTTTACGCCCGAGAAAAAACAATATAAATATTTAAATATAGTAGAACACCTGCATGAGAAGTCAACTAGATATAATAAATTTGACCTATATTTACATGAAAATTATCCAACTGTGCAAAAAACTGCCTCGAGCACGTCCGATTCAGTCACCTGATTGAACTTTTTCGTTAAATTGGGAAACACTTTATTGAATCCTCGTTGAATTTCTCACGCTCTGAACATTTCCGAAGGAATTTTTTTACATGTTTTCTGGATGAACTACAAAAAAATAATATGATTTTTGGTGCTAGAAATCATTCGTAAAATAACTAAGGTCTTTGGATAATAACGAAGGTAAAAGTCAATTTGAAATTTGACGAAGGCGTAACGGCATTGATAATGATTAGCCGGGGAGAAAGTCATTAAACCCTGGTTTGAAAGTCCGAATACATGCCTGAAAATAATTATATAGATATATATTGCTCTAGTACCGTTAGCCCATCACGAAGTCGAAAGTACATCGACTAATCCGAATTGGCACTAAGCCAACGGTAATCAAGCTCGCGAAGCCAATTCAGCGGAGAAGACACCCCCTGAGAGATTCGAATGTCGAATATATCAATGGTTAACTATTTAAGCGCATCGTGTTGATGGTTTTTTCTGATTTCTGATTAATTTAGCTGCAATCTCGTCCTAACAAAAAATCTGCTGCATAATACCTGAAAGTATTCTATAGGGGTAGCAAAATTTGTGGTTTTCGGCTACTTTTGTTTTTATTACAAACTTTGTCAATAATTTTAGTATGCTGGTTTATTCTGTGGTCCAAAACACATTTGTTTGCTTGAATTCGTTAGCTTTTGATATTAATCGAGGCCCAGCGTATATCATGAATTTTCGATAAAATATGAAGGGGTTGCCAAACACCTGTCGGAAAGATCGTTGATAATAACGAGACGTTGTTGGCGGAAGTTAGCAAACATTGTGTTTTGCAATGTCAGGATCAGTAGCAATTTCTATACAGAATGCCGCGTAACCTAATTTCTGGACGGAAAAAGGAATTAATCTTCTTCTTTTTCATCCAATTTTCTTAGCACTTTGCAAATTCTAGTTGTTATTGGTAACTTTTAGAGTGTGGCACTGAACTAGCTGCAGCTAACTCTATTTAACAGAGGTAGATCAATCGAGTTTTAAAAATTATTATTAAACACATTCCTCCAGTTCCAATTTAATGGAGCATAATATTTTCGTAAATTAATGAAAGGTAGGTCAATTTCCATGTTTAATTTTGCATTCTGCAATGTAATTTTCAGTTCATCAAAGAATACAAAATTAGCGAGCGAGAATATTGTATTTACGTTATTTGGAATATGTCATTTACAAAAACTGACATATCAAGTTTGCTGTAATTTTAACGGAATTAGAATATTTCCTTATTTTGCCATTTTAGGTAAGGGAACCGCAATCGACAATCCCAAAAATATCTGCATTATTAATTCTGAGCTGATTCGCAGTTTTAACTTAATTATAAACCTACATTACGCTATATATCCGTGTTAAAAAGTGGAATGACGTAATTGAAAATGCACACCAATTTCATTTCGATTTTAACTCAATGTAAGCGTCTATAGTATTTATGGTAAATAAATTAGAGAATAATTAATTTTCTGTATAATTATTTCCTACTGTCTAATAAGATGTAAATCCGAGTGTAATATAAGGATAAAAGACACATCGATTAAATACCAGATATAATATAAAAGGAATTTAGTAGTATACCAAAATATATTGATTTATGATCGGTCAACTATTCTAAATACATTCAATTTCCACATGCTGAAACTCCTGTATCGTTTAGCAAAAACGTATGAAAATATCTAATTAGTATTGGCTTTTTTAGAAAATAATATATTTTATGTCGTACACACAGATGTAGCAATATGTTCTGCTATTTAATTGGAAAAAATGTAATATTCTAAACAACAATATTTAAAACACCTTGTATCACTACTGAATTTTAGTAAATATGAACCGGGATATGATACATTATAAATAAATTTGGCGCAACATCCATACAATACATTTCGAATTAAACTATCGTTGCTTTTATGCAAATTAAAAAATACACCGAAGTATACTTAGAAGAATCGATGTATAAATGTAAAGCGTTTCCAATAACCCTAAAATAATATACATTCTACTTACTTAATCAAAAATTCATGGTTGTTTTGCTGTCTTAGTTTTTTAATGGTTTATACGTAAATGGAAATTTTGGAAGAAGATGAATTTAATTCATATTTGGAGGTCAATTTAGAGGGTAAAAATAAAGAGATAATTGGGAAAAGATGCGTTTGCAAACAAAAATTGCAAAGGTCAAAGTGCAGGAACTAAATTGACTTTTGCATATAAATTAAATCCATCTTCCTTCGAAATATCCCATCATATATGATCGATGAACAAGCCAAGATTAAACAACTACGAACCATCGAAAATATTGGAGTTTTTAGAAAGATATGAAAAATTAATTACTATAAATATAAAAATAATACTTCTGAAATACAAAAATCTAACAAACTTTGATTTAAACTTATAATATTTATCCTTTACTGAAAAACGCATAATTAATTTTTTCATTTTCTAAGCACAATTATTCGCATAGACTTGTTTTTTTTCTAAAGATTTTAGTGTGATTATTTCCTGCAAAATTTATTATATTCACTTAAAATTGTGGGGAGAAATGATTATCAATTTCCTTTCACATCACTGCAAAAATAAAAAGTTGCACTGCAATTTAATTTTCAAAATATATGACAATGCTTTTTGTAAGTAATCCGAATAAATTGAGATTTTTCGTAAAAAGAAAATAAATTTATTCTTGGAAATTGTTCTTTTAATCCAGCATAACTTACCCTGTTTTTGTCATTTGCCATTTACATCCAGTTTCTTCTTTTCTCTTCTCCTTTTCTGTGGTTACTCATGTCGCGCTGTGCCACTCCTCTACATTTTGCATCCTGCTTGTCCTTTATTACAATTCTTTCATCCTACATGTATTCCTTTTTACCTGACGTGGAAACTTGGATATCTAACACAAATATTGCTTCAATGTCGGAATTCAGTGTCACAAGAAATGCATGGTAGAATAACATGAAATGATATGTTGAACGGCTAAGAAAGGTGAAGAAACTCGTAAATTTCCAGACAAAAATTGTTTTAAATAAATCATAAAGTAAAAGGATATAACCATTTTTTACAAAATCTGCATAGCGACATGAATAACTAATATTAAAACAGCAGCAGATCCCACGGTTCAGTGGAGTGAACTTTGGGTGTAAAAAAATTGAACAGACATTCTTTAATTTGAATCTAGTAATGCTCAAAAACACATGGTTTAATATTTCCCGGGGATCCCGGGGATCTATGTAAAATTAATAAGTAATTAATTTGCCACTCCCATTTTTCCCCACTTGAGTTGCTACCAGACCTTGCCATGGTTATCTTTCTTTTTGTATTTTTGTGTATTTTATACATATTTTTGTGTGTATTACTTTTTTTTTTATTTTGAAATTTAATAATACTCTGCAGCTTTTACTTTATGCCCTTATTCTGTGCGATTGAAATAAAATATTGAAATAGCAATTTCACGAAAAGATCTCGGTGAAATATTTTAAACCAAGTTTTTTTGAGTATTACTAGGTTTAAATTAAAGTACGGTTGGCCCAGAATATCTGCTCAATTTTTTTACACCCTAAGTTCATTCAACCGAACTGTGATCCGTAATGCATAATTGCACTGCTTGGGTGAGGGTCTAAAAACCGACAAATGAAACAGCGGATAGGTCAAAAAACCGATAATCGAAAAGCCGATAGTAAAAAAATCGACACTTCAAAAAATGACGGTCCGCTTGTTGATATGCCTAATTTTTATGTGTCGGTTTTTGACTTGTCGGCGTTTTGATTTGTCGGTTTTTCAACCCACACCCCACTGCTTCTAATACAGTTGGATAATTACAGAACTTGTTTTCTTTTATCTGCAATACCAGTTTATCATCAATTCTACGACATTAAGGAGGGCTGCAATGATTATATATGAATATTCAAGCATTACAATTCCCTTCTCGCAACTTCTGCCAATGTCTTTTTCTATATGCTATTTAACAATGTGAGTTAAATACCAAAAATCGCAAAAGCCGCCATTTTCCCCTTTATGTGGCTACTTATAGACAAATAATGAGCCTAGCGCTAAATTGTATGCTTGAAAAAAACTTTAAAATCATCTTTATTGGGTAAAATTATTTAAAAACGAGTCGAGATATTGCTAAAAATATGATTTATTTTTCTAAACTTCACTGGCTCGCTATACATAGCATACGCTACATATTACTTTTACAGGTTAATTTTATAAGTATCCGAATAGAATTCAACGGATTTAACCCGCATAGAAAAAGAGTCCCAGTTTGGATTTAGCCTGGATAACCCGATTAAAGAATTAACTAGAATTACCTCGAATAGTAGCTAGGAAAATAGTTTTTGGTCGGATCCTGGTTGAAAGTGTTATTCACGCAGTTGGTGTGTTTAGAAATCTTGTACTATTATTTATTTTTAATTTTATCTGTTAATGAAAAGTATTATTTTTCACATATGTTAGCATTCCAGTAATAAAAATTAATAGATATTTTAATTTTTAACGTTACCAATGAAATGCGAAGCGGTCCCGAGAGTATCAGATGATCGCTTTCAGGGGGTAAAAGTTTGACCAAATTTTTCGTCATAGAGAGTATAAAATTCGAGTTTATAATCCGAAATTGCAGCACGAAAGATTATAAAACGCCTGTCATATTTTGCTCCCACACATTCGGGTGTAAAATCGAATATTACACCGCGAAAATGATTTGAAAAATACCGTCTGGTCTACGAAGGATTTACTCGTACAATAAAGAAATTATCTAAATTTTAATGAGATAATTTCGATACATGCCGGAAATATTACTTGTCAATGTGCTAAGCAGTTTTTTTCTTAAAAAAGTGAATGTAGGATGTAACTTGCAGATTTACCGCACCACAGGTTATACTATTTGATTACAATAAAAAGGTACCGCACAGTTGATTGAATAAAATCCTCCATAACACTGTGATTCCACGTACCGACCCCTTTTAATCCTATTTTGTGTAAAATCGCATTTCATGCATATATGCATAATATAATAATATATTATACTTCTTTATTTTGTCCATTCCTCGTTCGGTCTTCGTCGATTTACTTACAGGACACCGGGATCGCGGAATAAAATAAATAGGATGCACGCAATGCGGTGAAAATAATTAATTCCTTCAAGTACCGTAAAAAATGCGCCATGGTACACGTTGTTTCGAGTTGAGTGGCCAGACAAGAAAAATAGAAATGTTGGGGGTGGAAAGAAGGGAGAACACGACCGCGTCTGGTCCGAGAGATTTGCACTCGCCAGGGATCGAATTAAAGCCGGAAGGCGTTTTAAACTCGGAGAATTAAATGTAAATGGATCTGCGTTACATTAATCGCAGCTTTGTTGAAAAGCTGAAGGGTGACAACGAGGTAAAGGAGAGAAGAAAAGGCGAAAAGGAGTGAGATGGATCTATAGGAAGAGGCAAAGTTGTGAAAAGAGAAGAGATAGATAGATGGACCATAACAGAGTTGAATGGCGAATAAATGCTGAAAATTATGTCAGGTTCAGTATACCGCGACTAGCACAGAGTTGAGTAAGGATGAGATAATGGAACAAGAGATAGAAAAAGAAGAGGATGTTAGAATGCGACATGGAATTAGTAACTCAGAATGATGGAAGAGTCCGCAAGAGTATTTATAGAGAGGACAAGGACAAAGAAAAGTAACGTTGTGAAGAATGTGGTTTGTACCTTTCCGTCCCACTGAATCTCCGCTTTTGCATTAATATGAAGAACTAAAATAATATTACCAAAAAACGTAGTTACCTTGTTACTGCTTATCAGTGTGTTATGAATGAAAGCTCATACAAATCACAAAACGGTGAAAGAACTGATCGATCCAAACAATTATTTTTTAACAAAAGATAGAATATCCAGAATTACTTCTATTTAAGCTAATAATTATTATTATAATTATTTACCTATATGCAGTGATGCATTTAAAATGAATAAAATCTGAACGTAAAATTCAGGCCTTCTAAAGATTTGTGTGCTTTTCCATATATGTATTAGCTATTTTTATTTTTAATGTATATTCCGTTATTCCAAATTTTTCACCAATCGAAATGATCTTGATAATGAGGTGTTGTTTAAATAATTGTTGTCTTTTCAGACGAAGCTAGCTTTTTGCGGGATTGAGAGACTAATAATAAAAGTATATAAAAAAATGATATCCCATCTGAGAATGTAACTAAGAATTTTTGTTTGGAAAGTTTCAGTATCTGATGACTCAACTGCACTTCTTATTCGACGTAAAATAATATATAGATAAAGTCTAATATACAAATCTACTCTCCCAATTTCTTGGAGTGAGAATTCACTCATTAATTAGTGAAAACCGAGCAATTCTTATGAAAGAGTGAATATTCAAACTTTAAGAGTGGAAATTCACTCTTTTCTCCAGAATTATCAACTTCGCGACTCGGAGGAAAGAGCGAATTTTCACTCTTCTTAGATTGAAATTTCACTCTTAAAGAGTTAATATTCACTCTTTCACGAGAGTTGCTCGGTTTTCACTAACCAAAGAGTAAATTCTAACTCCAAGAAATTTAGAAAGTATATTCCTTTACTCTTTCAGCAATTTGATATTTGGGTATTATTAAATGTTGAACAAGATGTTTAGCCGTAGGCCGCAAGTAACTAGGGTAAAAGACGCGATTTGAATCGCATTAAAGATTTTAGTTAATATTCTTATAATTAATATTTGTAAAACTTTGCAACGGTATTTCACTCTGTATACTGGTATCAAGAGCTTTGAAAAAATCTACGACATCCTACACTGAGAAAATTTTCCTTGGAAATATTTCCACATGTTATTGAAATATCCAGATTAAAACAATCAGAACGATACAAAATTTATAAAACAAGAATTTTACGGTAATGCTGCTCATCTATATTTTATATAACACATTGTATTTGCAACTAATTTAGTAGCTTCATTTGTCTTAAGAAAATATCGTTTACTGAGTTATATTATATTAATAAAGTTACATTCCATATTTGGTCTAAACAGAAATTGTATTAACGGAATGTACCCTGGTAGAAATAAAAACATTTTTTGTACAATTCTTATATAACATTCTTAGTTTAAGGTATAGGGGAAATTGACAGTGTAAGAAAAAAATGAACAAATTTCTATTCGGGTAAATTTCTAGAAATTCGATATCTTGAGTAAAGATAGCAATAGTAGTCATCAACAACGATTTCGACAATAACCCAGTTAACTGCAGCCCTTAAGGCGTAAAGGTTAAACTAACATTATGCTTGTCAAAATATGAAAAGTTCTTCTCTAGAATCAACCTCATGAGTAATATATATCAACATTTAATATGTAAATTCTATACGTAACTGCCGCGTCACTAAGAAAAAAAAAGAAAAGTCAGGAATTTTGTATGAAAAAATTGATTAAAAAAATAAAGTCTCTCACGATCTACTAATATAATAAAATGCAAAATATATGCATTGTGTTTTATTAAGGCAACTGTTCACAACATAACATATCGATTTTATTTTAGAAACAAGTAGCCGCAAATCAATAATAACCCATATTAATATTACTCATATGAATTGTGAATTTTTTAAGTGAACTATGTGTTAGTTATTAAGGATTTGGAGAAAAAAATCATACCCGCCGTTTCGACATTTAAGTTGTCGTCCACTTCCGAGTTTAATCTTTGAAAAAGGTGTATATATTTTTTTTACAATTTTACAACAAAGTGGATAAATAGGAAAACAAGAAACAACTGTCATTTAAAACTTACATTGTTATAATTAAAGGACCTGATATATGGGTCAATGACATCGAAATGATCAATCCGGCTGCAGGTGGTTAAACTGTCAAATTCAGGTGTAAAGTTAGTAAGTATGATTAAGTATAATTTAACGACAATTTGGAAGTCTTTGCATTTATTTGTAATTGAATGTTTGTCAATAGAATTGACACCGATGATTTTGTTAAAATATTGTTTAGATTTTTTTTACATAAGACAATTGATTTTATTATCAAAATCCTATGTGTATTTTTGCAAGTGTTTATATATTATATATTCAATTATGTATTATATATTCAATTGAGGAAAAGTGAAATATAACAGCAGTTTTTAATGGTGCGTAAAGTTTGCGCATAATATGAAAAAATAATATTGTTTAATTATTATGTATGCCTGATATCCAAAATTAAATAACGAAGTTTTCTGTGTCTAAACAGGACTTCAATTCTAATATGTAAGGGACGTGATTACACGTCGATTGTTTCCTACTTTATTCCTATTCATCCACATTGTTGGTGAAAAATAGATACCATTTTTTTCAGAGGTGAAACCCTGAAGAGGACGTCAAGTTAGATGTCGAAGCGTAGGGTAAAATAATACTAGTTAGTGTAAATGCAACGGTCAATAATTTATTCTCCAAATCATTTATTAATATTACTTAAATAAAAAATGCTCCACGTTTAAAACGGTTTAATTTTGTATGAGTATTTCTTGAAGTATTAAAACCAGCATTGATACGTCATAGTCAGAGTTGACCTCATTATAAGCACAATCATAGTTCTCTGTCGCGTTGCAGACATCGATTTCCATTTAATACACATTAGAAATCATGTCAGGAACATTTTGATATTGCTTATTGTTCAGATATTCAACACGACGCATGTCAGATTGAAGCTTAACACTCATACGCATACCTTCAATTTACAAGTTTAAAATTGTATGCAGCTCAACTAGAATATTTTAGTTGAAGAATCATTATTCTCGTGTATAAAATAATTGGAATTCAAAATTGCTCTATTATATAGAGCACGAATCAAACTGTATACAAGTGAATGTTATTAATCGGATTTAACCATAGATTAAAATATGAGTAGATGTATCAATGCATCAGTCACGCAGACTATAATATATTATCAGCGAAAATAGTCAATTTTTAACGTTCCGGTTTTAATTATAGATTTTGCTTTCTAATGCGAAATTGACTGCCGCCAATTATCATTGTATTCCATTATGGCATATAGCGGTTATTCCATTATGAAATATCGGAAGAATGATATCAGAGATATTAATCTTCAGTGAGTATGATAGTTTTTCCTATATTTGGAAATAAAAAAAAAATATATTGCCATACATTTGCATTTTCTTGTAATTGGGGCGACTGCATATTGTCATTGGAAGGTACATCTTTCGAAGAAAATGAGTTAATATTATTCCATCGTCATGTTTTCATGATAAGTTCCAAAATTTATGTAGATTATGCCGTAAAATATTTTATTGATGTTGTTACCAAATCCAAATTTTATACAAATGAATATTTCGTTATATTCCCATATAATTTTCGTTACATGCCGATGAAAAACAACATACCACCCTAAACGGTCCAAGAGTAGCCGTTTGGCGATGTTGCGGACTGTTCACTGTATTCACCAAATGTAATATACATCTATGACAATGCTTATTTCTTATTTTTTCGAGGTCGCTCTATCGATTGATGCTCTAAAAATTTCCAAAAAATTACGTGTCCTTCATTTTTAAAAGAAAGCTGATTTTTCAAAATTTACGTGAAAAGTATTTTCGACACATAAGAGATAATGCCTCCTTTGCTATAAAAGCAATCGAAATATGGCCAACAATGCATCTTTTAACACATTCAACCTCACCTTTCGTGAAAATGCCACACGGTAGGATAATTCTGATAGCGTCAAAGTTTTCAGTATAAAAATTCTGAAAATGGATGTGTTGGACAGTGTTATGAAACTGAAGTAAAATTTAAAAAATGCCAAATTCCGGATCCAATATGGCGGATGAGTTTTTCACAATTGATGATTTTTTTTAATAAGGTAATTTAGGTGTCGCGGTCTCTTATTACGAATGCGAAATTACAAATGTACAAATATTGAAATATCATTTACATAAAAGATTCTGAAACTAAAAGGGTTTTTGGGTTTACTGACTACAAACCTCAAATATCATAAATTGAAGATGGCCGCATAAATATGACGTACAAAATTAAAGAATTCACTTTGTTTGCAGAATCTAGAGACTGGGCGATTTGTGAACTGGGATGCTTATTTAATGACTATGTAAAATAGTAAAATTCGCGTTTGGTTATCTGAATAGCAAAAAATTAATAGCAGTTATGATAAGCAGAAACAGCAGAATTGTCTGTTAAATTCATAGTTAAATAATTCTCTTAAAGTTGCAAATAATTCTGAAAAAATTAATGAAATTCAGCAGTGTGTACTGTATATATCTGTTATCTCTATATTTTTTGAAAAATGTGTAGATTATTTTTTCTGTGTGTAATAAAGTAAACAAAATACATTTGATGAGCTTATACGATTACAAAATTCGACTTAGTGACTCTCCAGGAACAAATTTCAAGTTCATCGGATGAAAGGAAAGATTCGTAACAGATTACACAATTACTGCATTCACGATTAAAATTAAAAAGAATTTCTTTATAAATACTTTCCGAAACCAGCTCTCTTTCCTCAAATTCATCCATATAAAGCCCGTATTTATTAAATGTTGGCGTAGTCTAACTATAAACAAATCCAGGTTGTTCCATTGTAAACAGAGACTTCTAAAATATCACAGTGATATAGCTCTCAAATTTCTTTTGTTTTGATACAATCCGCTTGTATTAATTCTCAATCGAATCTCTCAAACGGTAGTGGTTTTAGAAAACCTTCAATTTAGTTTTCCATTCCACTTTTTACCGCCCATTTATTAAATGTAAACGTAACTGTAATATTATGGTATCTATAAATATTTTACCATTAAGCACATTACACGTCTGGACTGTACAAGGCTATAGTTTAAACATAATTTCATTAAACATTAGTACATGCGAAATGTTTTATATGATTTTAAATTGTCAAATGAGATGAAGGAACAGCAGAAACCTGCCACACTTGCTAGAAATAGATTTGATTCAATATCTCTTAAGTGCACAATATTTTACAACTTGAAATATTATTAAATTATCAGTATGAACTATTGGATATAACTATTGGAAAAGTTATTAAATTTCCTACTGTCCTATAATTATAAAATTAATATAAACGTAAAAAGTAACTTAATAATTAGAATATCAGGCAAATACTTCTTTGCTTTTATTAAGTTCAGTCGGTATCTTACAAGTAATAATTAGTCAAATCAATCCAATTCAAACCGACTTCTTATTCAATTTCGAGAAATCATAAATTTTAACCAGATCATAAAGAGCTTCTTGACACAATGACAATTAAATCGGCATATTTAAATCGAAAAGTCGATATGTTGTTTATTTGTAGGACATATTGACGTAGGATGTACGTTATTCGGAAATTTCGATATCTGGAAACTGATCTGATATAAAACCGACAGTGTCCAGTACGGAACGAATTCGATATAAAAATAAATAGCACAGTGCCATAAACTATGAAAAAAGAGACAAAGGATGGTAAAAATGTTACATGACATAGTGCTACGTAAAATTGGGGTACAATAATTAAAAAATAATAATAATTATCGTAAATTAAACAGAAGTGCACTAATAATAGATTATAATTTTCGGCAGCTGGTTTGAACAGTTCATTGTTTAATTTTAGCACTGTATGTTATGTATGTCATAACACAATAAGAATTATAATATTCTCTTGCTTTAATGTATTCAGAATTTTACTATTTGGTTGGGGTGAAGTTTTTTGCTGCAAGGCAACACATTATAAAAGTTAACTCAACCAATAATACATCCGAGAAATTGTAAAAATCGACACAGATGTTCATCGTGGTGTCATGATGTTTCCATTAAATAAATGTTGTATATCATCAGTGATCTATTTTGTTATGAATATACATGTATGTTCTCGTAAGAAATATCAAAAGGGAGACCCGAATACTCAGTGATTACTACAATGTTGCAATAAACTGTTAATAATATCACCAAGTATTCGAGTTATTTTTTAGGTATGCCTTTTAGCTATAAAATGTGAAATTGTTATTTTTTGTTACTTTCATTCAAGATGCAATGTGGACAATATTAGCTGCAAAGTTCTTCGATTAATCGTGTACCATCATTTAGTAAAATAATGACATTCAAGTTCAAAATAATTTAATGAAAATTGATTCTATTTTATATCTTTCGTTAAGAAGAATGGATACTAATTTTTCAGTTAACTTCACGCATAACACAAAGTTCCCTTGAAACTTCTGAGGAGGCCAGAAAAAGACCAGAAAGCTTTATTTTCAAAAACTAAGAGATAATCGTAAAGTTTGTGGGAAGTTTCCATGTTCAATTTTCTGAGCTTGCAAAATATTCATATGAAGCTCCTTAAAAGCTCGCAATGAAACTTGAAAAACATTCACTGGAAGCTTCCATAGAAATCTCTATATATGATTATAAAATTCAATATATGATTATAAATACATTTAGAAAGAATATTAACGCTGGAGTCGAAACAGAATAATTAAAAATTAAAAAAATGGCATATTTTTAGTAATAAAGACAATTTAAATAAAAAACTCGTTAAAAAAGAGCTTTGTATGCTATGAATCCGAATCCTCGATGTTTTACACGATGTTCTTATTAAAATCGTGATTTTAGATTATATCTTTGCATTTAGAAAACTTCAGAAGAGTGTGGCCTCTAGTTTGTATTGTTCATATTAAACATATATTTACGAAAATATCAAAGAATTAAATATCTTAACAACATCACCGAAAGGAATAGAATTATTCTAACTCTCCCGTCCTGATCTAATCATTTTCTTATTTCGTTTGAATTTTGATATTTTCCCAAAACTTGTGAATAATTTGTATTTCTTCTATTCAATAAAAATGTTAATATAGATATACTATTATCATATAAATATTTGATAAATTGTTGACTCAAATGTAAGATGCATGTACATATGAATCCCCGGTGGTAACTTGTACATTCTAAATGAAATAGAAAATTTCGGTATGGCACCATTATGACTTGAGTATTGGGACGAGTATGGGCCATGATACAGGTGTATGCCTTTCTTGTGAGCCAAATCTATGAGATTAGCCTGGCTTACGGCCCATACTAGTATCCATATTATTGCTGAGACCAGTTCCAGTCTGGTGTCAGCTGAATTCAAGACTTTATTCTGCTGTAAAAATATTTTACATTAAATGTTTAGGCCTAGCTTATTCAATTACTACCTACATTCTTACAATAATTAATATTCGAAAAGAAATTTAAAAACTTCTCCAGCGGGATTTGAACCTGCATCCCTAACATCAGACTAAAGACTTGAATTTGGCGCCTGGAATTAGTTTGGCAATAGTATGGGTAACAGTATGGGAAACGGCCAAAAGCCAAACTAATCCCTTACCTTTAATTTACACAAAAGGTATACAAGATCCATATATCCACTTTTATTATCCTGTTAATAATCTTAGAACATCTTTAGGACTTACGACCATTTCAAGATCATAAATGTGGAGGATTGGACATGCTGACGACGGGACATCCTAAATGTATTTCTTGTCTTCGAAAACGAATTTTTCTCGTTGAATTATGAATGGACGAACAAAAAAACTAACGTTTGGAGGTCCTCCTAAATACTTGTAAACAGTATAAATCACGTACTGAGACCATGATGAAACCAGAGAGATTTATACTAAAGGAATTACCATTAATTCCAAAGTAATGTACTTTCATTTCACAGGACCTTTGAAAGATGTAAGTTGATGTAAGTCGAGTCTATGCGAGATATAATTGTGAAATAATATAAACTATTTTTAGAGGAAATGTAATCGCTAATTTCCCGAATTCATAAAATTGTCAACTAAGTGTTCGAGTCCAAAAACGCCTTAGCCGCTCGGTCTGACTCATCTTAAGTAGTAACAGCCAGTTTCAGAGTTTTTTTTTCGCCATCTGACGGTCGCCACCGCTCGCCGGTGGGACGGAGGAAAAACACGTCTTCCGAAGGCTCCCCTGGGCACAATTTTCATCGAATCGGAACGAGCGACTGCTCAAATTAAAGATATTTGTAATACCTACAACTTTGTCAGGGGCGGTACATTGCTATCTATCAAGCAAACCGAGATAAATGCAAAAAACTGCGAAACTGACTGTTACTACTAACAATTAGTCAGACCGTGTATCCTAAGTAGATACATACTTTTTCAGTCAGACATCATCGACACTTTTACATTTTTACATTTTCTTGCACTTACCGATTTGCCATTTTCTTCATCTACTACAAATGGGTTTTTGGTAGTATCTATTGCATGTAAATAAACATTTATCCCGGAAACCCTTAACCAGACTAATAATATTTGCTATTCACTGGTTTGTGAGTAAACACGTTTTGCTATGTCTTCAAATTATTTTTCAGAAATTTAATTGCTGCAGCAAACATTTTGTTGTATTATATTTACAAACAAAAAATAAAGGCATATCTATAATTCGTACACAATCGTGTAGTACTTAGAAGTGGTAAGAAATATGGTACATAAAGTAATAAGAACTTCACAGGAATAGTGTAACATGCATCTATTTCGAGAACTATTAACACGCAATCATTTACAATCGATTTCTTGGCATCAAATATTAGGGTGCAATCCCTTGTGATTCGACGGTCTCCGCAATCGCTATTTCCGAATCGTGCCATTCGGGAATTAATGCCGGAAATTCTCAAGGAATCAGATAAGAGACTCCTGGTCGAAATTCCAGTCGACGCACCAAGCCAGAAACTTGGTATAGTTTCGGAAGATCTCGACGCGACGAACTATCTATCCGAAACGAGCTCGACGATTTTCGACCTGCACTGCGCTTCGCCGCCCGCTGCGAGAACCTTCAATGCGACACGGAAAACTATTGTCTTAACTTCTCGAGTGGGGGTATTTCAAACCAATTATTCGGTTTTTTTATTAAATTTTTAGAACTAAATAAATTAATCTATTTATTACAAATCTTATCGTCTAATACATCATATGTCTGTTACTCGTCTTTTGCTAAAACGTAAATAATTCAGAGGTAAGTGGAAATAATACCTTCGAATATAATATGAATTGATTAAATAATGTGGTTCTGAGGAAAAATGGAATATGCTGCAAAGTAGAAAAGAAATAATGTGCCTAGAATAAAAATATGTCCTCAGGTTGTCCTGAAGAGATCTACGATATTTGGGATACAAATGCAATCGATGACTATTTTGATCTAAAATTGGACTTGAATGTAAATTAAATTTGCTTAATTTCAATTAAATTTAAATTGCCTAGGATGTCAATTAAAATTGGTCGAATTCACTAGAATTTCCAAAGATGTTGTGGTTTACACAGACAACATACGCAGACCTTTTTTTATCAATTTTACTATAATCAGTTTTCATTCTGACGTGCTTGCCTTGAGGTTAGAGAAAAACTGTCAATAAAGGGTGTTTCTTTTTCCCAAAACAATCATTGGTAAGACCATTGCTAAGGACTTGTTGTTTTTTTATTCGCTCCCAAATTTTGGGGGAATTGTTTCAGAACCAAAATATGTTTTCCTAAGGATAAAAAAAGGGTATTTTAGAATTTCATATTTTATAACATATCCAAATTTCATAAAAATCGGAGATTTACACTTCGGCTGGTAGAATTTACTGTGTTGATTTAATGTGAAAATTTCTAACATTTCCTAAATTTGTATGGAACACGAAATTTAGGAGCTTTTAATGTGTGACAGTAAATGTAATGTCATTATCATAATAATCAGAATGATTCCTTAACGTGTGAGATACATTTTATATATTGATCTTTTTTTAAAATAGACTATTCCAGGTTAGTGTGTGATTTTAATCAAATCTTATATGGATTCAAAATACATTTGTTTAATTATAAACCATCGCTTTTATATGTAGTTTAGTTTATTAATTAAAACTTTTACTGCTTCATAATAATATTCTTTCCAAATCTTATGTTACAGTAATCTTGCGTATCAACAATTAGTGTTTGCCAATTCTACATTATTAATTTATATATTCCATGCGTTTATATAAATATCCCTTTCAGATTGTGAAAACCAAATGAACTCACTTATGTAGTGATTTCAGTCACAATTATGAAGTTTTAAAGAAAGTAATATTTTATAATAGTAATTTTGCAGACATGTTTGACTTAAAGAAGGGTCCGTCAATTATTCTCATTTGTTTGAAATCAAATGGTGTATCATAAAGTTATTTGCATATTAACCTTCGCCAATCATACCTCCTAAAAATGCCAAAAACGTCACTCGGGGTCTATCGAACCCCAATGCTTAAAATCGTTCCTGTATTAAAAGTATAAGCAGTAGCATGTTAAAAAAGCTGTGAGACGTTGTTCAACCATCCCAAATTATTAAAATAACTATTTTAATTCCTTAAACCAACTATTTCGATGTCTTAAATGGTAATAACACTGTCTCGTATTAAAATTACATTAGTAATCACCACAATTTCAAATAATGGAAATAACTCTAAGGGTATAACGGATATAACTGAAGTTACTATTTTCTTTAGTTGGATTGCACAACCACCTAAAAATAAATGAGCTGATTACATGACATTGCCAAGATATCGAAAAAGATTGTCAATTTTTCAATTTTTTAGAGTTAAAAATTTAACAAATTTAAAATAGTTCATTCTAGTAGAGTTGGTTTGTTATCTTTACAATCTAGTTCATTGGATTAACTACTTTAGAATAGTTCTTTCAGATAGTTAAATCAACTATCCTTCTTTCCGTGGTGGATTCACTAATCATTAATACTTGCTCGGAATCATAATTACGTTACCAAACTTACAAGACATATCACAAAAAAAAGTCATTTTCAGGGCTTGACATGTGCACTATTCTTTCCAAATCAAGAGTCATAGTTTGGATGTTTACTATTATTGTAGAAATTGGTAATTTGGCAGTGAGCGAGGTCTTTACTACGTCAGAATTTTTGTAGTTAACAAACATTTTATACCTGTTGCCTTTCCGAATAGCGCTATTAAAATCTGCGAACAATGATGTTTATCACATTTTTTCAAAAAATTAAAAAATGTTCTTCATTTGTAGGTTTCTGTATCGTTTAAAATATGAAAGGCGTTAAGGGTAGTTTATTCATATTTTCGCATACTCAATTAGGTTTTGTTTCCATATAGTTTCGAGAATCATTCAATTCAACTTAGAAATTCGTGTTTGATAATGAGTCTGAACGATGGCAAATTTATTGTTGAAAAATAATGAGAAACCGATCTGGTAAAAATTTGATTTAGAAAAATGGTAGCTCAGAAATGGTCTTTTTTGCATTATGTTTGAAAAAAATATGTTAAACATCAGTTTTCTTGGTGAATGTACACGAAAAAAATGAAATAGTTAGAAGCACTAAATGGATAGTAGAACAAAATACAGCCATCGTTTTTAGTTAATTTTATTATCTACAAAGTGACTTCGAAATATTCCGTAGCCAAGCTACCTATTTAAATAGTAAAATCAACTAAAACATTCAGTTGTGCCTGATTCTTCTGGTTAGGTAGTAAAACTAATTATTTCTGTTTTTTTCCGTATGTGAAATACCCTACTTTTCATGACTGAATCGTGAACTATCATACACTTCGTGACCACAATAGTAAAACACCATACTTCTTTTTTTTCACGCTGAAAATTGTTCTATCGTTCGTGCACTGTAAAAATACTCTCAAAGACGTCCAAGTACATGTATATTAATTCTGTACAATATATATCAATATAATCACAATATGTAGATATATATCATTAGAAAATTTAATGTCCTCTGCATTAAATGTACATTCCATTTCATGACGTTTTTCAGTGTGGTGACAAAATGAAACGTCCTTATCTTCGCTGGGGCAAAATAGTATATTAGGGATCTAGGGCAGAAAGGAATAGATTACGGCGTGCGCGATATTGCTGCTCTAGTAATAAGCAAACTGAGGTAAGGCATGGTTTGGACGTCGAATTGGAGTATAGCCGGAAGTGTAATGCATTTCTGGCTGTAGTTTGTTGGAATATCACGGAAAATGTCACCTGCGCGTAGCGAGGAGCGGGCGGGAATGATATGCGCGGGCGATAAAATCACAAAAGGCCCGTGCGCATGGGCTGTTCCGTTAGCGTGCGTAAACGGTAACTTACCGTTTAATATAGCAGTATGAAAATCTAGGAATTTCGTGCAAGTGTGGCAACATGAAACATCTGTACGAGCCGTCAATAGGCTGTGACGTAACCTTAGTAAATTAACTGTTTGACATCCCAGAGTGATGCTTTTAAATTCTTCATAACAAAATTAAATATCAATTGCTATTGCTATTAAATAATTTTCATAGAATCAAGAGAGAGAGAGAGAGAGAGAGAGAGACAAAGTGGAGCAAGGGCCATTTAAAAGGGGAACATTAATAGAATATATAGAATTTATAGAAACTGACCACGAATTGTATTTTTTGTGTACACCGGAAAAAGTTTTTCTTTATAATGTTTCCATTCATTATATTATTTCTGATAAAAATCACTATTTAGTGAAAGTTGCAAAAATCTAGTGATTTGTATGTGAAATAATGTCGATTTTCCTCATTCTGTATAGTTATTCCAAAAATAACCATTTGACACAAAAATCGTCAAGAAAGCGATTCAACAAGTAGTCATAATATTTTTATGACGTTCGTTGGTATCGAGTAAGTGTAAATGAGACTCACTTTATATACGATGAAAATTAAGTATACATTACGATGATTTATTGTGACTAGCAATGAAAGATTTTCATTTACATGCATTGAATTAAACTTAGATAAGTTCATTTACTTTGCAGACTCGGTAACGTTTGTATTACTGCATTTATTTGAAATGTACGCTATTTTAAGTGGTATAATTATACTACTTGTTGAAAAACTTTTCTATCGGTATGCCCAACGTAATGAAATGCATATGTCCTTATTAAGTTTGCACTGAAGGAACGTTTATAATCCTGTGATATTTACAGTGTTTAGCAACAAAGCTTTCATTTAGTTTTCTACTGTTGATTCTAAATAATGAATGGATATAGACAATAATTTTAAAAGCTTATCCAAGTCATGACTGTTTATTTTTCCAATTTTTATTGAAAATATTCTAGCAAACGTTGTGTATAAAATACACTTTTACAATTATGCTTAGTGAGATGTTCCAAGAGATAAGTAATTTCACAAAAAATTAAACTAAGATACCAAAAATAGATTTTGCAGGTAACTATCAGAAGTATGTGTCAGATTAGTGGGTCACCTCTATACGTTGCACCTTCATTTAGAAAACGTAGTAATTCGACGAATTCTGCATCATGTAGAGCAGCTGGTCATACAGCATTTTGAATGTAAACGTACAATATAGGTCGTCTAACGAATGTCGAGTTGCTGCTTGGAAACAATTGAAAACTTGTCACCCCAATAGGGATTTGAACTAGCAACCGACTTCATAGTCCAGTGTGGTACCCGTCGGATCCAATGAAGCCGATTTGTGTATAATTTCCAAAGCAGATTCCGGTAACTGCTGACACTTTGAATTATGTTGTATGGTAAAGGAAAAACAACTCGGAAGCATAGAAAATAAACCAATTACATCGTACTTCTCGGTTCGTGTCCTAGTTTGTACTAATATGGAAATTCAGTTGAACGCAGATTCTAAAGTTCCCGCAATTAAAATTTCCCTAGAAGGGCAGCTAGTACGTCGTTTTATTGACATCAAGGCTTTGTTTTTTAGTGTTTAGGTTTTCTAAGATTGGATGTTTTAATTTAACCCATTGTGGACCAAATGTACACACATTTAACGGGAAGATTGACTTTACTGTTTAGTATTAAAATTGAATGAATAACATTTTGTGGTAGTACAAAAATATGAAAATTACACGTGGTTAAGTAATAAAAACCACGACTTCCCAAGTGTACTTTTTCACTTGTGGTTTTTTTTTATAATTTCTCGCATTCGAATATTTTAGACACAAAAATGTCTGGGATTCAATATAGTGATGCCTATTCAAAGTGGTATCCGAAATCAAAATTTGTTTGAAAAATGTTAGGATGCCCTAACTCTAAAACAATCAGTTTTTTCAAATGCTAACAATGAAAAATACCAAATTTCATCAGCATTCGGCAGTTTAATTTTGTCGTTGGAATGTTTATAAGTTTATTTGATGGATCTAGATAATCTTCCGAGTAACGAATTTTAGGAATATTTATATTTTTTGTTGCGTCTGTGGCCATCAGCATCTTCGCTGCTCTTTTGCGGCAATGGTCACCATCGATAGTCAAAGGGTAAAAAAAATGTTTCTGAAATTTTAGAAAATTCTACGATGGTCCCCTTCCGAACATGACAATTGTAATGTCCAGTATGCAGATCATTACATTGACAAAAATTATGATTAATAAATTTTATTGTGATGTGATATTCGAGGATTTCCACATGAGACCAGCATCTCATGTATCTACATGCGAATGAGGACTTATGAGAGGATGAAACATCCCGGAACTGCGGAACATGATAAAGATTGCGTACGGGCCTTAATGTTCGAATATGTATATAGCACTCGAGAGCACATAAAATTTGATATACAGACATATAGAATACGATGAAGAACCAGAGGGGATGCAGCAGAGTCTACTACGATATCGCGTCGACTTGGGAGCGCTCGGTTCGTTAATTTTGCGCCAATCATCCAGAGGATCTGGGTAAACCAGACGGCGAGACTCGTGCCCTTACGAGAACATGCGCACGATGTAACAGGAACTCCATCGCGAGATAGGACATCCGGGAAACTCGATCTCAGTCGTTTCCAGTATCTAAGAAGGCTACAGCGTATATCTTAAGATAGACTCGCAGCGACGGCATTATCGGGCGGTGCAAAATACTTCCGCTTGGTGTATACGTGCATGCGAACTCCTAGTTTGGTGTGCAACTTAAGGGCAAGATTCAATCAGGAAGTGCAACGTTATTTTCAGCCCATCACGATACGGCTTTCATTAGAAAAAGGGTTTCCTAATTGTACGAAAGGTTCTGTCGTCTTAAATTTGACAAAACTGAAAGTCAACAACACATTATCAGGGCAAAATGGTAGAAAAGCAGTGCAAGATGAAACGGATAAACAGAAACGCAATTACCCTGGTTCCCTTTTTCAGGCGACATGCGAAAACCGTCGAGTTTGAATATAAAAGATTAACACGTTTTAAATCAATTTAAAGGATATGTTTTGCTAATTTATGCTTAATTTCACGTGTCTCTGGAGATCTCTTTTGCATATTCCATGCCAACTCGACCAACCTTTGAACTTAAGATTTTGATACAAATTTTATACATATGGTTTCCCCATCGACAATAATTATTTTTTTTTTATTTTTTTGCATTTCTTTTAGTTAAGGGGAAGAAATTTTCATTACTAAATTTTGGAAACACTGTAAAAAATAAGAAAAAACGCAACAAGTTTTTTGGACATTTTTCAATGAGGAATAATTTATTGTGAGGTCATTTTGATGCCAAATTATTTGAAAATTACGGAAATAACAGAATTTCGAAAACTTTTCTAAAAATGTTGAAAAATCGTAATCAATTTAATGTAATAAATGTTTTCAGTGTTTGAAAATGTCCTCGTATTATTTTCGATTTTCTAAAAATTTGGTACTATCATTTTCCCCAAATTTGTATAAAAAATGTCCTTACTGTCTTAAGGAATATGTATTAGAATCTTAATAAACATGTAAATTAGATGTCATAAGTCACAACGATTAAAAAAGCCTCTCACATTGAAAATATTTTCACTATATGGGTATCGTTTCAAAGAAAATTTTCCAAAATTTATCGTATGAGCGCTTTTAAACAATTTTTTTAAAAATTGCAATAATTTCGGAAATGCTCTTTTTCGAAGAAGAAATTATTATACGAAATTGAAATTGGCTTCAATATTTAATGGGATGGGAGGTTCTTATAGGTTATGGTAACTGTGTTCTTAACAATAAGTTGCAGTGTGTGGTGATATGTAACAATAGTTATAAATTGAAGTTAATGTATGAGTAAAATAATATTCTGTTAGTTTGAATTAACTATGAAAAACCCATTTTTCTTACCTGCAAAATATTGTAAAAGTTCTTCATTTTGTTGAAGGGATAACAAAAACCGTTGATGTAGAATTATTGAAAAATAAGAAAAGCGTACGTTTTTATGAATATCAGTAAGAAAAAAAACTGTTTAAATGTGAAATAAAAAAGTTTATGGATAATGACAATGTATGAAATTTCACCACTAAATTCGCTTAATTTTATATAATATATGTCCCGTAATTTTTACTTAATTTCTTATTGTAATTTATTTTATACTAATGTATTTTTAAATCCAGATGATCCTGAAGAGGACACAATATAAATCGGTGGAAAGTTACATTTAACAATTTTTATTATTGTCCGACTTACTCGCTTTTACAAATTAAAGAAGAATCCATTTCACTTAAGAAAATGTATAATACGCATAATAAGAATATCAAATTTATTAGATATGTAGACTTTAATAAATTTTCTTCTAACCTTTAATACACAAATGCTAAACGACGAATTTATAATATGTTTTTCTATATCTAAGGGCCATAATACATCGTTTTAAAAGAAAGAGTATTAATTTGTAAAAAACGCTTTTTTTCAGTGTATAATTTCAATTTTAGTTCGTATTTTGACCCAATACCTTTCAAAGGCGTTGTCCGTACGTAACTAAAGAGTAGATGCGATAATAGATTTAATTTTGAAAAAGCACGTAGTAGCTAACTAGTTTGAATATTTTAGATTATAAATTTATGTTATTATGAAAAGCTGCAGAGCTTATTATATTGAACAGTGCAAATTCGTGAATAATAAAATTGAAGACTTGATTTCTTTTCTTTTTGCTTCGACAGCAAACGGTCTGACACGTTGATAAATTCTTTAATAAGATGCTTTTGTAGTTTATAATTTAGAATCGAATAAGCAAAGAAAAGAAAGCTTACCTCCTTACGATTTTTCTCAGTAATTACCAGGACAATCTTGTCTAATCAATTAAATATTTTTATACTTTTATATTTTTATATACTATCCTAGTTTCTTAATAAAATTCTTCACGGATGGATGTTCGATCTATACTAAAGCATGTATTACATTATTATCAGAGTGACTATGCGGGTATTACTTCAACTAAAATTATTCTTGCTCATATCCTCGGAGTTTTCCATCAACGATTAGTTCATGGAACTTGAACTTCCTTGGTTGATTACACAATTTACTTCCCTGAATTATGGATATCATTTATTAGTTAAATTTATTCATATATGCTGCATACATCCTATAAATAATTATATATATAATCCTTAAGATAAACCTCAAAAGAGGATGACCATAAGTATAGGCGATTTACGCCACCGAGATGGAACCCTAGAAACTGATAAATTCGGTTAGCGTATGATGAGAATTAACACCTAATGGAAAATTCGATTGTTCTATTACTTGGGAATGTTTAAAAATCATTGTCAAAGTCGCGAACTGTGCATAGAAAAATACTGCAAGTAGTAACAGTCCGCACCTACCGCGAACAACACACAGCGCGGTTTATTACTACTTAAAATACTGCCTTTTTCTATCTACAATCAGCGGCTTTAAAGGCGATTTTTTAGAATTTGTCATATGATAAAACAATTGTATTTTCCATTAGGTGTTAATTCTCACCATACTCCAACCGAATTTGTCAGTTCTGGAGGTTCTATCTCGAGGGAAGAAATCACCTATACTCGTGGGCATCCTCCTTTATCTTAGTGTGTATGTATTGTATTGCTCTTCCAGATAAACAATATTTTAGGTTAGATCTTTTGCATAACTTTGAAATTTTACAAATTAACTTTCACATTGAAAAATGCATACAATAATGCGTATAATAATTAATAAGTTAGGAGAAACTTAAATTTTAATGAACCACATTACCCTTGACATCTTTTATATATCTTTGCACTTTTTCTATTTCTATAGAAAACTACAATTTTTAAGATTTCCAACTAATTATTACCCAAATTAATAAAACTAAGCATATATATGCTAGGCATATAATACTAGATGTAATAAAAAATCGATCCTGAAAATTGAATAAATATGTATGGCTTATCACGTCCAGTTAGAAATACTTCCAATACTTTCTTCAGTTTGCCTTAATACTAGAACGGTGAAAAAATCCTCATGTACTCAATATTTCTTTTGTGTGTCTTTATACCCCTTAGGTTTACATCTTTTACCTTAAATGAGATCTTAAAAGTCTATTTCAAGTGCGTATGGTCAGTTATACTATGAAGAAGACCAATATTTACTTGAAAAATCGATTCTGCTACTGGGGCAGGCCCAGTTATTCTATATTAAAGTATAGAAAGTAAATTTAAAAATGTACACACGTAGTAGCAGTAATTGCATTCATCAATGCAGGCATCCAAATTGAAATGCCCAGGGCAGACGAAATAAATGCGAAAGCGTAACCTTTACAAAGTGCATCAGTAGAAACAGACAAAATGATCAGACACTAAAATAGGCGCGATATCAAATCTTCTCTTCTTCAAAGCAAATTATTGTTTGTTTACATGTAGCTTTTACAAATATACAAATTAGATAGGTTACACCTCTACGGATATTCAATAATTTATACCGATGGCGTTCTCCTTTACATGTATATATGACTTTTTAATTTAAAATATTTGTGCGGTCGTAAGGACTGTAATCAATGCAATATAATGTGTTATTTGCAACAAAATTACAAAAATTTTAAAGGAAACTAATTGAGCTAGTATATTGCTGTGTGGTGTAAAGCATGTTGGATGATTTCCATATAAATGGAAAATGGGCGATAAATTTAGGGCATTCAAAGAGATTGGATTTTATACACTGGAACATGCACTGTTTTCGACCGTCAAGTACGAATTCCATAGAAACGGGTACCCATACCTCAAAGTACAATTTGATTGTTAAGTGTTTGCTTCTCATTTTTCAATTAAAAAATCCCCCATTTCTTAAACGTCAGTAAATGGAGCTCAGAAATTAGGTAACTTGTTCATAAATGAAAAAAGAAGGGGCACACACAAAACTCTGTCACGGGCTGTGGAGAAGACCAAAGGTACCTATATAAGTTCTCGCAAAATAAATGTCTGACGTGTAATTGCTTCCTGACACCATGGAATGTTCAAATTCAAAATGAATACGTAAGGAATATTGCGGAAAAGTAGTACAATTTTTGTAATATAAAATTTGCCAAAAAAAAAATTACTCTTGGAGTCAAGAGCAATTTATGTGTTTGAGAAATTTATGAAATAGTTTTTTGCTTAACTACTTTAAAGAAAAGTTTATGCTGGTTGTAAAGAATGAGAAGACTTATTTGAAAATATTTGTTTTGTGTTTTTAGTTTAGTAGAGTAATTTTTACGGTAATATGATTAAAAATCAATAATTTTTTGACGAGGAATAAATATTCAAGCAAGTATTAATAAAGATGCTACGAAGTAATATTTAGGTATAGTTGTATTGGCATTAAGAAGATTATTATTTTTAAACGACACTCCAATAGTTTAGCAATATTATTATTTACAACCCATGTGATTCTTTCACTTTAATAAAAGAAATATTACTTCACCCATCCCTATTTTTTATTGCCGACTGGTGTCCAGCGGGTCGAAATACGATGAAATAGTTGGGACCCATACCCAGCACAACACACGTATATTATTTCTTCTCGTAAGACGAAATAATGAGTAATACAAGTTATTTGGCATATTATAGATGATTTATGATTTATTTATGACTGCGTTATTGTTTTTTTCAATTATAATTGTGGCATATTGGGTAAGGAACTGTGACGCCTTTATTATGATCACTAATTAGAGGTGATATAAGTTAGTTCGGCGATTTTCACGATTTTCGGTTACATTCTTCAAATCGAGCGTATGATTTCCATTCTCATGCATAGAATATTGCGTTTCCGTATTCCGTTTCTACTTGTTATCTCTCTCATCACACCATCTTCCACAAATATAGCACATATATCCACTTTAAGCCTCAAGTTGACGCTAGACGTTCTCAGGATGTTTTTCTGCCATATTTCACAAGATTCCTGTACACTTTTACATCGCTTGCGGAAGATAGTCATATGCTTATGTCGATGATATTTTTGCCAATACGACTATTTTGTAAATATATGTACCATTTTCCTAAAACTTACAAATATGGCCATGATGTAAGACGGCGTGCGGTATCGTGAAAATATAACATCACCACCCAATACGTAACAAACGATCACATATAGGAATTGCTTCAAAGTCGAGAAGAGAACGACGAAATATTCACCTTTTCTCGGTTCTAGGCGATGGAAACTTCCATATTTTGAACAGAACGTCACTTTCCATAACTATAAGGCGATACAATGTCTACGATGGCAAAAGAATTTTACGAATATACTTTGCTGAGTTCAGAAGCCTGGAGGTGTATTTCATATAAGTTAAGTTTTGCATCACGATGCATATGTAGCCAATAATACGTTGAAAATAATATTTATTTTACCCTCAATTCAACATTTATTATTTTGATTTCTGGTTTATATTAAATTTTATATTTTTTATTTTACCAATCATTTTTTACCAAGTTCGTTGTTAGAACTAATACCGTACAGTATATTTACCCACTAGGTTCCTCGCCTTCCCTTCCCATCCCGTTATATTTACGAAAAGAAGAGGAGCGCCGCTTCTCCCACTCCCCTCATTCGCGTTATGTTCGTGACATCACAACAGGCCCTTTCTGTGACCCCAGCCCGTAATGTGGGGGAAAAAGAGAGCGGCGGCAGGTAAATATAACGAGACCGAATAGGGAAATATGTTGGAAAGTAAATATAACATGACCCAATTTTACCAGGACTCTACTGTATGATGATTTGTTTAGTTGCTCATTATGTTTACTCTTTATTGCGTTACAGATTTCAAAAATTGGACGTATGGCAACCGGTTTTCGACTGTTAAGAAGTTTCTTTGTCGACAGAGTTAAATCGTAATCTTGTATATCGAATGTATCGAATATCAAACAGACTAGTTTATATGCTTAGGCGCTGTTGCTGTCGTTTGGTCTTTGATGTACAACAATATTACATTTTCAATATAGCCGAATCAAACGGCCTCGTCAAACCACAGCTGTATATCGGTTTTTCGATTCAAAAATCCCCCATTCGAAAAAACATGAATTTAATAACACCAAATGTGAAATAGAATTTCCAAGCCTGGAATTCCATCGGGCTCGCAACCAGGCCGCGGAAAATTCCCGAATCCAATATAACAATGGGTTTCCACCGCCCGCATTTTTCTCAACACAACGGGCTGTGCGCAGCAATGGATCTAGACCCGGGTATTTCCAGCGAGAACGAATGACGATGGTTTTTCAATTTTTTGCTTCGAAAACGTGCAAGAAATCCGCTACGCGGATTCGCAGGGAAAGTTTCAATAAGATTCGTGGTTTCGTGCAAAGAAGCTCGATAATACGCGCGTCGTACTCGCGTGCCCGACCGCATGGAAAATGCACGATCGCACTCTTATCCTCGACGATTCTCAGACTCAGCTTCTCCCATATACATCCCATTTTTTGCCGACGACGGGACGTCGCATCTTATGGGAAAGACGCCTTTGGTTTTCGATGTCTGATTCGGAGTGGTCGAGCAGCTCCTAGCAGATGTATGAATTTTGTATGAGATCCATTTTAATCAATTGCATGGACTGTAAGTTGCAAGTTTATTTTAGACCACTGAGAATATCAGTTGTATATTTTTGACATCAACGCATTGAAATAATTGGATAAGTCGAGATTTGGCTGTAGTAGTTCATTTTTGGCATAGTGCCCATATTGGAATGCTAGTACAGGTGTTTGGAGAACTATTGGCATATTACTGGATTGGTGTATGTGTGCTTTAAAATAATTGGTCAAATTTCATTGGGTACAGAAAACAGAATTATTCGTCATCGATATTAATGGGATCTGGCCAAGAGCAAAGAGGCTTGAAAAAGGGGAATGACAATGATATTCATCAACGTTGATATAATGCCAATAAACTAATGAGAAAGCACCCATTCTCCGACACGTGGACAATATAGACAGTGCTAGCACTGAGCACATGGGATTAGTCTGTACGAAAAGCAAAATTGCATCCTATTTTGTTGACACTTTAATGTTTCCTACAGTGTCGGAGTATTGATGATGGAGATATTGATATCCATGCTTTCCAGATGCGGAAGTCTCCAATAATCCTCTAGATCAGAAAATATCTTAGTCGGTGCATCAACTAGGTAAAATATTCAATTGGGCTCTGACCAGAATCCAGCCGTGTTTTCTTTTTACCATGGTTCTTTTCGGGATTCATCACAGTCCGACATATTCCTCTAGCTGGGGTCCGGTCAGATTTGAGTAACAAAGTTATTCTAGACATATTCGGAATCCGAATGATTCGAGGTAGCCCGACTGGATTTCAGCCAAACCCACTTTTCAAACCAATTCTAGCCAGGCCAAATGAAGGAGACAATTTAATATTTTCTCCTAATTTATGCAAATGGTCAAAATTAATGCACCTTTCAAATGTTTTTTGTTATCACATACAACATATGCATTTCCTAGCAAATCAGAAGATTAAAGTAAATGGGGTGAGAGTTTTTTAAAAACAATGACCGCAATTACTCTGTCAAACAAATCTAAATATAACTGGAACTTTTTTTACTGAAGGAGCTAACGAAGTACCGTAACGAGTAAGCCGCAACGCTGAAACTTTCCGCTGGAAAAATACATCATGATACAACTAACTCGATAAAAACGCAATTTCGACCATGCTTGTTTAGAGCATAATGCATCGCGTCGTTCGTATTTACATTATTCAAATGTGTGAGGGACCGCAAAAGGGAAAATGGGGTCAGGATATAGCTGGACCATCTCCAGATAGCCTCTCGCTTTCCTCCAGAAAACATTCAAGGCCGAAGTTGTGCGGTCGCGTCACCACCGTTGCAGTAGGCCGCCGTGCAACTTCTACCGTCTCTCAGTAGAGACCGCATATATCCGTATAACGTTATATGTACGGCATACCAAATGGATTTGCCTTTACTGCATAAAGCACGACCGCTGCCGCCGCCCGTGGAAGCTCGACAAGCTTCCTACGAGTTTCCGGCGAGTTTCCGCGAGTTTACAACCGCGAGTCTGCCGGGGGACTCTATAAACCACCAGTGTACGTGCACGTACACACTTATACGCACATGTACACAAAAAGAGAGATTCCGAAAGTTAGAATGTGACGCTTGTCGCTCTCCAACCACAAAATTCACCTGCACGCGAAACCCTACGGCGACCCGCCAAGGTGATATTGCGTTTTAATAACCTTATTATTTTCGGTAATGTGCACAAGCACGGGAGAAAACATAACGGTAATCAAGAGATTTTCATTATTAGTGATTTTCTTGAAATAAGGTCAGACCTTAGAGTATATTAGGTGTTTCTGATTTCTTGAAAATTGTTTTTAAATTTTTTTATTTTTGGTTAATATAACTTTTATTTTCCCTGATTCGAGGATAGTTTGTTTAATGCTAATTATAAAAACCTATATTTTAGTGCAATGGAAGCTACAGTATTATTTTGTTGTGAAATAATCCAAAGTACACCATCTCAAATATAGTGCAAAATAGGACAACTACACGGAAAAAACAAGTTGCTTGGACTGGCCGACGAAAGGAGCATTGTGAATTAAAATATTGATAGGTCGACCATTGCTGCTGAAAAGAGAATATTGTATATAGAAACCCTTTCAAAAGATATGGATCCAGCAGTACTGACCGTCAGTCTTGGGCCGGTACTGACAGACAGTTCGACATGAATAATGGACTAGTACTGACTAGTTCTCCTAGTAAGTAGTAACTCCGGCGAGCTATGGAAACTTATACATGAGTAATAATTTTATACCTACATCAATTCTGCCGGCCAGTACTCTGTCAGTACTGATTTGCTCCGACGGTCAGTAATCATTTCATCCGACAACAGTACTGGTAACCAGAACGTTTCAGTACTGATTTGTTCCAGCGGTCAGTGGTCAATTAACACGGAAAATAGTACTGTCGATCAGTATTGAGTCAACAGTGATTGGCTTCGGCAGTCAGTATTCATTTCATACCGACTACAGTACTGCAATTAGTCCTATATCAGTACTGATTTTTTCTGGCGATCAGCAATCTGTCAATACCGAAACTGTTTCAGTATTAATTTGCTTCGTTGGTCAGTAACCATTTCATACCTATGACAGTACTGGCAATCAGTACTTTGTCAGTACTGATTTAATCCGGCGGTCAGTCGTCTGTCAATACCGAAAACAGTACTGGCCCCCAGTACTACTCCAGTTCTTTGCCGATGTTTAGGCCATTACTGACACCTTTCCGTTAATCAGTGCCAGGTACCAGTACTGTGTCAGTACCTAGCCGGGGTTTGGCTCCGCCCATTTCTACATGGGATCTTCCAGATTCATTCTTGGATATAAAATGGATGATTGTCTTGAAACAGAACTAGTCTACTATTTTTCGTATACTCTGGTAATTGGTGCAGTCAAAATTCAAGTGTCTTCGAACTCCAAAATTCTGACGTTTTAGTAACAAAACACTGATGATTTTAAATATATTCTTTTTATGACTATTTTTCGGGTTAAAAATATACTGAAAATTATTTCAGGTTTGAAGCAAAAGTGGATAAAATTGTCTAATATTATATGTATAAGAAATGTATTGGAGAAAAATATTTAATAATATTTCAAAAAATGTAATTTTCATTACGAATGATATTGTTGAAAAGAGAAGGCATTATTCTTCTTGGAAAAAAAATGTAAACATTCCAAAATAATTTGTTAAATGATTTTTTGTAATGAGGCAAATTTTTTTTTTATCGCCTGTCAAAAATTTGTTTAAACTGAATAGATTTTAACGAATGACGGCTTATTTTTTTAATGAAAAGATTCTCTACTTGACCGTACCACTTTTGTATATTTTCTGAAACTGACGGCAAATACCCGTGCAAATATCTCTATTTCATTGAAAAAAAACTATTACTTTATACAATTTCTGGATAATTTTAGTAATTAGGCAAAGAATTTGGAAAAATCCGTTCGGTCAAGTTGTAGAGAATCTTTTTCCCAGCTTAAAAAAATGTTTGACAGGCGATAAAAAAAATTTGCGTCATTAAAAAAAATCATTTAACAAATTATTTTTGCATGTTTACATTTTTTTACAAGAAGAATAATGCTTTCTCTTTTCAACAATATAATTTGTAATGAAAATTATATTTTTGTATAATAAGGTTTAAGAATAATTTGGTTATCGGAATTTTTAAAAACTATTACATTTCGCAATGCCTCAAAAATCCAACAAAATCCAGGAATTTTGAAAAAGTGAGGTCAAATTTCGTCAAAAAACGTCGATCGTTGATTAGCTGCAAATCGATAATATAATGAAGAATCTGTTAGTTAACTGTCTCCAGAAACCTAATACCAAACTGTTTCCTAAACGTTTAAATGTATATCCAGGTATTCGCAATTGTAACGTGTGAATGAATAATGTTAAATTACGGCATTACGACTTGTCAATAAACCGAGCAATATACATCGCTCAATGCCACGTTTTGCAATTCAATTCAATCGTTGCGTTTAGCTGTCTATTCAAACTTGTGATAGTTTTGTTCAAGTTTAAAGTAAATGTGAAAACATAAAAGCCAAAACTACTTTTATGTAAATGAAGACTACACACTAAAATCTCTTGGGATAAGTGCAGCAATTGAAAAACCATTTGTTATAGTTACTATAACCTATATATATTCATTTTTCTAAATTTTGGACTATCAAGTAAAGCGATTAAGGTTGCAAAGAGAACTTATCATAGAAATAATTTTTCTACTTCGCGTTTATAAATAATACACCAAATTCAACTACATCAGATTCAGCAACTTAGTACCGTTGCAATAAATACATCCTACGTCCACGGTAGTGTAAATTCTGGTAGACCTCAGGTACGATGTTTATATTCATCCAGGGACAAATTTGTAGCCAGAAGGTTTTGTACCACAGTATCACATAAAGGAACTTTGAATAATGCAACTTGAAAATACGCGTGTCTTATAATTTATTCAATGCTATAAGACATGCTGTGAATGTTCAGTAATATTCTAGACAATGTATATCTGATGAAAATAACAACTACAATTCACAATAACCTGCTCAGCTTTGATGTCTTTCAAACAAAGCACAACGAAATAATTCATGACCCATGCGTGCTTACCCTACTAAAAGGTGCTATACACTGCATAAAGGGAAGCTGTGCTATCTAATATAATGTTTGGAATATGGACAGTAGAACGCTTATAACCACGTCCACGTTAATGCTATCGGAAGCCTGTATAACTTAAATATGACTTCTAATATACTTCTAATATACCATTCGTCAGTCATTCTATTGCTTAATTAATTTCTGTTAAATATAATTATGCTTTATTCCTTATAAAAATAACATCGGCTCGTTAGATTATGGACAACGCATTCTTAATGTTTGATACTTTTTATTCTGATAATTTAAAAAAAAGGAACCCCACTTATCCAGGTAGACGCGTGATTAACTGGCTTATTTATAAATTTATTATTAGTGGTTGATCTGAGTTATTTATGACAATAATTGTAATTTGGGTAACAACAGTTTAATATTTTAACTGATGGTTGAACCATACAATTTTAAAATGTAAAAATAAAAAATGTTCTATATAAGTAAACAATACTTTTTTTTATATTATCGTTCCGTTGTTACTTGATATTAAATTACAATTTCTTCATTTCAGGATTCTCGTCAACCCCTATAATTTCCAAGCATCAACAGAAGTGAGTCTCTGCAGCAGGGAATATATCTCCCAGCATTTCCCAAGGTAAATTAAATATATAAGCTTTTATGCTGTATTACCTCTAAAACATGGACGATATTTTTATTTAGATCAGATTTTATTTAAACAGTAACGCGAGTTTTATTTAAAGTTTAATATTATTAATTAAAAAATTGTTATTAGATGTTTGCTTTTCCAGAAAGTTCTACGTTTCTAGCAAAATATGCTTTGAGCCAAGTCACTGGTGGAATCGGAAATAAAACAAGTGGAACAAAATGCTCACAAATTTGTTATATTTGCACAATACTTATTTAAAAATTTCATGAATTATTTCATATGAAATAGTAAGGTCAGAGTACTTTTTTTAAATGAAAAGAATAAAAAAGTGAAAGATATACAAATAATAAACTAATAAAACAAATGTTCAATTGTACAACATTTTGGTCTTTAATTTTATCGTTTGCATCACATAAGATTTTATCGTTTCAACGAATTAAAATTTTATCATTGTGTGCTATCCGAAATCAATTAAATTAAATTTTTTTACTGCAATAAAAGAATGTATTTAATAGAAATAATTATTGTGTAGTTATTATAACTTTCAGATTATTTACATGTTTATGAAATATGGAAATACACATTTTAATATATAAAGATGCATAATAAATTATAACAAAAAGAATTTAGTACTTACTGTCTTTAAAACTTAAACAAAATAACAATTAAGGTGGGCTTTGCCGACAAGCGGGCGTCAATTTTCGAGGTGTCAGTTTTTTTACTGTCGGCTTTTCGATTGTCGGGTTTTTGGCAGGCGGTTCTTCGAAATGTCATGTCAGTTATTTGAATGTCGGTATCATGACATTTCAGTTTTTCAACTGTCGATTTTTTGACGCGTCGTCTTTTTGCCTTTCGGTTTTTGAATATCGGTTTCTTGATTGTATTGGTTTTTTGACTGTCGGTATTATGACAGTTCGGTTTTTTTCCTGTCTTCATTTTGAAGTGTCGGTTTTTCGAGCGGCAACCTTCAATACCGACATTAACAACGAGTTTTAATGTACAAAAGAATATTCATGTATGTATCTGAAAAATATCATTATCGATAGAGTTTCATCTATACCCCTGAAAGGGAATCGATATGCCACCACCGTAAAAAAATGCACGGAAAAAATGCAGTTTACAGCAGCCACGGTATAAATTCGGTCAGTATTCTTCAGTTTTAATAAACTTGCGTACTGGACAGTTGATAAGTAATAAAATGTGGCCAGTTTGAAATCCAAAATGCAACAAAATCACGGATTATATTTCGATACATTATGAGATAAATTGGGGACCGTTTCTGCTCTGTTTCTAAAAAATGTAGTATTCGGAGTAGATTAATTGTAAGTGTAACGATGCAAAATGTGCAAAAGTCCTAAATGAATATTTCTTTCTTCAGATTTAAAACCTGCATAATCGTCACCGCCATCATCATCATCATTACTTAGCACATCTATTTTACAATTCTCGAATGTTTAAAGTTATTATTTAACTATAAAACTACATGTGTCATTGATTATTAACAAAAGCACATTAAAAATCATGTGCAAGCATTGAAAATGTAAATTGTTAAACGGTATTGAAATTTAATGAACAATTGCAGTAGATTTCATCTGATTATGCATTAAATATATTGCAAAATTATATTAGGACTTATATTCCTGCACATTAAACCAAATTAAGTTACAAACTCATTGATTTTAATGTATTAGTGGACATTGACCTCACATTAAATTTCAAGTCATTTTTAACAACGTACAAAGTAGAACGGGACAACAAACTGCCTTTCTCAAAGTCATTAATTACTAAACACCACAGGGGCAGTATAGTTTGATTAGTATGTGACACGTACTTATTCGGAAAGTTTTCTAAATTATAATTGTTGTCATCCGTGAACCAAAATAAATGAAATTATTGACAACTTCGTTGCGAGTTATCAAAAATGTCGATCCAAAATTTCAAAACAATAACAACCAAAAATAACAAAAATGTTATCCGGTCATTACTATGCAACAAAATAATTTACTGTACAGGTTAATAAATGCATTCAATCATTCACATATTAAATTCAATCCACTACCTCTGAAACACAATTTTATTTAAAAATATGTTACAGTGCAGATCTTTACACCTTTTTAAACATAAAACAACGAAACGGTTCCACTTTAATAAATGAATTAACTGTTATTAGAAGGGTAATGTCAAGATCCTAAAACTGGATCTATCTTCGCGAAAGACAAAGAAGCTTAAAAACTAGAGGAGAACGAAATTAAATAATTATTATAATAATAATTATTCGCCAGCCTTCACAATCAAATACGTCCACAAGACAACACACATTAAACGTTAGCCATGATTTTAATTGGGATGATAACCAAATGTTTATACATAAGCTAATTTTTCTTGCAGAAGAACTTAAAAATTCCCATATATTCATTTACAAACAAATCATTAAATGAGCAAGATTTCTAGACATTAAATTCTACATATGATTATCTATTATTAACAATATGATCGAACGTGACCTACTTTTGCTTGGAATTTAATGTTCGTCATAACTCATATATTAGCCCATAAGGCTAATCATACCCTGTACCATCTATCACTTTCTTATTATAAATTTTTGGCTGCTTAAAAGCCAACTTTAATTGTTACTTTTCGAATTATATTAGTATCAATTTCGTATAAAAAATTTGAATCTAAACAAATAAGTTTTATTGAATGATTCTATAAGAAGAAATCAATAATATATTATAGGATGAATGGTTTATTGACTTAACTTAAGCCAACATTAAAATGATTATTGCACGTCAGACGTGCATTTTTATAAAATATAGAAATCTTATTATACATTTTTAATATCAGTCATTGTGATGTATATGTGGTTTCAACTGAAAGTAATAAAGCTAATATACTACATTAAATACGAATTATATCTGGTATTTGTAACCCGCAATTCAATGTTGATGTATTGCCCATCCATTTTTTATTCTATTGTCCAGAATTGCACAGTAAACCTTGAAAGTGAAGTCAGAAACACTTCCAATGTGCGGAAATAAATGGGCGTTTAATTCAATTTTTTATTTGATAGTTTTTTCTTTTCTTCATAAAATGGAAGAATAACGTTTTAGAATGGTACTAGTACCTTTTACGTACTTTTGAACAAGTAACCTTTTTCACCATCAAGGTAACTTTATTTACCAACATGTTCAACATTAATGGTATTTGTGCACAATGAATGATAATAAATAAATTGAAATGTCAGAAAGAGATTAGGGATATCGTGAGAATAAATTAAATTCTTTAAATGCAAAATTGTCAATTTTAATCCAATAAATCCAAAAAGATTTTAACTGCAGTATACTTGAATTTTTAGTTGACGCCGCGAGATTTCAATAAAGTATTGGTTATTTCCTGATATAAATCTGTTCATTTTTATAATACATTCCTGGTTTTCAGATACCTTCACATGCGAAGTAATAAAACTGGACAGAAACGAGCTAAAAGCTGGACTCATTTTTTACTGTGGTGGTTTTTTTACTTTAATGTTAATATTGCTTAGATAATTGATATACTATTATTTAATCCTTAAATAAACACCATTATTAAGGAAATATACCTCTCAGAACGAAAGTCTTTGATTCTAACTTTATGAAAATTAATTTTGATGATTAAGTGATAACAGTCCCGACCGATCAGGCATACTTAAATACTTATAAGAAAATATTTACCTGATAATATTTCTCCGACTATTTTTTCTATATGTAAAAGAAACCTCGTATAACGTGGAAACTATACAACATATAAATAAACTATATACGCTAAATAAAACTATTGGTGTATATAAACCCAATTAAGACTCAACGTTAATAATTTCAATAAAAACTTTCGTAAATTAATTTTAAAAACAGATTTATTATAATATTGAAAAAACTGTTGATGTATATGACTTTCATAGTTGTAAAATATTAACGCTCCGTATCCAATACATACTCGACCACATTAGATTTTCTCACATTGGTCGTCACGCAAGGTCTTGTAAACATTACATGGTTTTTTCAATTTCGTAATGTTTCGGGATGAAACACTAAAAATATGAAAAAACAAACTTTAAGAAAAACGATCGAACTTCAAGATGCGATAGTTCGAACGTGCGTTGTCATTATTAAAATAATTCAAGAAATCCATCTATGTTTTATAAATGTTATCAAACAAAAAAATTACTTATTAACAAATCCAGTTTGAAATATGAAGTGTACTTCCAGCTCGAAGGATTCTAACATAGAATTGGTTGTGAAAAAACATTGAAAGTAATTTTTGCTGTTATTTAATAATCTAATCATTTCAAGAATAATAAGAAAATCAATTTGTCAAATTTTTGTAATTATTAATCATTAACTATACACATAACAAGAAAAAATTAGATTGGGCTTGATGAGCCTGACACATTAACGTTTAAGTGAAAACAGTCCAAACCGGTCAGACGTCCGAATGACCAGCGTTTATTTGCTTTAAGGAATACTGAAGTTACTTTTTCATTTCTGCACTCTTCATTCGTATGATAAAAGAGTGAAATAGATTATTGCTATGTTCCTTATTATTACCATCAGATGGCCATGTATCCCATTTCCTTTTGAACAATAAGCATTATTGCTTTATATTACTTTAGTGATTAAAAGCAACACCATCATTAACACTTGCAAAGTATACTCGTTATAATTGATGTACATGCTTTAATCAAATATACATAACTGTAGACAGATATTTGCATTTAAAATATCTCTGAATTTTATATTTTATGTTCGTATGAAATTATTATGTTATGAATTACCTCTTCTGTGCCACAACAGTTAAACACGTTTTACAAACAAGACACTGAAAGTGAATAAATTCGAAAAATCAGTTACAAAGTATCAACATTTTTGTTAAATACTCGCCAATTTCCAACATGATATGAACGAAAGCAGAGGAAAAGCATTCCGAATGTTTCAACGAATTATTACGAATGCGCGACACCCTTTACAACGCGGCTGCGAACATCAAAACTCATTTTACGGATTTGGAGCAGCGCGTCATAATTATAAAATATTCCACCCACCTCCGACGCTTTTGACCCAATTCGCGACTTCTAATGAAAAATTGCGAGAATGTATTTTTGCTTCTTCTGGAAAATGTCAAATGGCAGCATCTCACTCTTACAACAACGTCGTAATTATATTTTGAATCAGGAGATGTGAACATTATCTTATTTAGGGATAAATTAATTTAACGGTTTTCGTCCTGAAGGATGACTCGAGGGCTGATACCCGAATGGAACGTTTTACAAAATCCCTTCGCTCGATTTATTTGCGCTGTTTGCGAAATGTAGTGATGTGTCTGCTAACGGATATACTGGGCCATACAGGAGAATTGCTTCTAGGGAATTAATTGACCGCCCGCGTTGCGATACTGGATATCTCGATGTGCGCCGATTGCGAGTAATTGGATTAATTTTAGTGAAGGAGTGGCTATTTTTGAAATAGAAAACTAGTCTGAAGAAATAACGTGAAATATGTAGTAATCCATCCAATGCTTAGCTTATGAATCATATGTAATCATTTGATACAAGATATACAAATCCTTAAGAACGACATTCGATCTTTCCCTGTCGCAAAAATCATTTCTAAACAAAATTTTTCATATATTGTAACCTACAAAATTTTGTATGATTTGGTGCAATTTAACAAAGTGCTAATTCTGTGTATAGTAATCCATCTCTACTTTCTGTTCCTCGGCTGCTGTATGCAGGTCGTGTTCTCTACGTATATATAGCACACACGTGTTGCTACAACACTCCAACGTGTACCATGCACGCAAGTGTAAATGACTTAGGAATAATGGAGGGTGGCACCTTCGAATCTAGGAAATTTAGTTGGTGTGAAGAGATGCCCACTTCATATGAAAATTTATTATTATGTCATGGGCAGAGCTTTAACGAAAGGGTTAGGAAGTTCTTAGAAACTGTATGAATATAAAGAAAATATGATAGCAATATACCTATAAAGAGAATCAACCAGATGCTTCTAATAAACGAATATGAAATTTCATTTATTTGTTTACCTTGGTAAAGATAGTCAAAAGTAGTAAACTCTATTATTACTGACCAGAGATGCAACATTTTCTATACCTTCGTGTTGTATCTTGACATGTTTCAGCAAGTATTTCAGATCTGTAGAAAGTATGGGCAGATATCATGTTTTGTTAACCTTTTTAAAGTTTTTTTGACAGGCTAAATAGTCGAGTCTCTAAATTGTTATGTATTGAAGTATCTAAGGAGGAGTTTAGTACATCTGAATTATTCCTGACCTATATATTGTGTTTCAAAATATTCGCAGTATGACATACATAATGGAAGATAATTCGTATTTTGGTAATTCCATAAATGTAACAGATATTATTAGAACAAAATCTATTGCACAATAGAGTAAATTGGTTATCTGTCTTTAACAATCTTTAGGTTAACATTCAATTTCTGCAAAAACGACAACAACATTAACAATCCTCTCCTTTTTAAAATTGAGTCCAGACTGTTATGTTAGGTTAAATAACTTCAGTTTGAATAAAATCATTTCAAACCCGTTTTCTAAATTCTAAATCCATTCAATTTTGAAAACTACTATTTAGAATGGAAGATACGATCGTGAAATACTTTGGCAGAACGTATAGGGAAAACTAGTATCTAGTGTGTACAACATGGTCGATCCTATTGTCTTACCCAAAGATGCTCCATACATTTTGACAACGTATTGGAGAGTCCTGAAATCAAAGAAAAAAAGAATAAAAAATGCATGCAGCTATTAGATAGATATTGGGCAGTGTATAAAATAGCAACACTCAAAGTTTTGCTAAGTTGGAGCCCATACTTTCGCATATAGCTTGGAAGAGCCCGAGGAAACGTCAACAGACAAATTTTCAGGGAAGCATAGGAAGTATCTGGAAGATTCAAGAAAGACAGAGCAATTTTCCTAAAACATTGGTGAAAAAGCAAGAATAAATATCCCGAATGAAACATCCACCGAATCGCAAGACCACGAAAAAATACATCAAAATGGTAAAGAAAAGCAAAGTCCTTTTGCGACAATGCAGGAGTTGGCCAATTTGAAGACTCTGCCTACCTGGCGTATTTAATCACCGATATTTTGAACCTTTCGTATCCGTTTATCATTGTTTGAATCCTGATGTAGAAGACGAAAATCGTTCGGAAGAAAAAGAAACCTATTTTTAAAGAAAGTCGGGAAAGATAAGTGAAATTTGAATTTAATGTAGATAAGTTTTAATTTGATCGACTTTTTAACAAGATTCTGGAATAAATGAAGTCAGTAAAGTCTTAAAATTCTACATCTTCTGTGTTGATGCCAGCGACAGCCTTTGGTTTTCACTTATCATTTTTATGCTTCAGTTTTTACACTTCAGTGGTCTTGAAATTTGGCAGATATGTTTTAGTTGGGACGTGTGTCCTTGATTATTCTTGACTTTTTATGGAGATTGTCGTGTCTCTCTTTGATCTTTTAGATGCTTTCTAGACTTTCCAGGGTAGTTTTATTAAGATTAACTGTAGATGATTACTCGGACTCCCCTGCTTGTGTGAAAGAACGGAGTATTACTAGGCGAAATATTTTTTACACTGTCCATTAGTTTCTACCATACTCTTTGACGATTTCTGCCTTTCTTATTTTCTCTTCGGCTTTGGTTTCAAGCCTGTCGAATACCTGGTAATTATTAGTTCTTCCTATACTTTCTGCCTCGTATGTCAGATAGTCTCTTCCATTTTTATTTTATAAAAACGTCTAAACTTTTTTAAACTAACAATTTCTCAGTCTAAAATCCATGCCTTGATCGCCTTCTATTTCTATACAAAAACATTGTGCAGTTTAGTTGTAAATGGCTATGAAATATTGAATTCATATTAGCCTTGTGTTGTCGACAATACATTGGAGAACTGGTTTATTTGAAGCAAAAAATAACATTAAACAAAAAGTTTAGTAGTATTTTAAAATGTACATAAAAATAAATTTTTGTTTGCTCCGCAGCTGTGATAACTCATTAAAGTACTCGAATATATATCTTTAAAATAAAAAGAAAAATTACTGATAAACTAGTATCAGTAAAGTACGAGTTATTAAAAATTAGTTGTTCAGAACATCTGATACTCCAACAACTTTTTTGAAAATGTAGAAAATTGATTATTATTATACAAATACTAATACGAAGATATATGAGTTAGTAACGTTTATAAAGAAAAATAAAAGTGGTCTCTTTATAAGTAAAAGCTATTAATTGTCGGGTTCTTTGATGTAATTATCATTGAGTTTTAAGAAAGAAAATCAGAAGTCCATATCGTGTGAAATTACCAACATTTAATGTTATTAGACGTTAATACGAAAATAAAGTGTTAGAAAACAAGAGTATACAGAGAATATTTGTGACTATACTATACCAGGATAGAATTTTGGAAATGATAAATCACATTACGCATCTTTTGAAATAGAATTTTAAGTTTCAAGGGCGGGAATAACAGAATTGCTCCTTTCTATGCGTTCTATACAGTAGAGTTTTCATCTTTGTTGTATGCAAATTTTTGATGCATTATGCTGAGAATATTCACGGAAATGAAAACACTGGGTATGTGGAAAATGTTGACGAATACTTTCTTCATCTACATAGAAGCTTCGTATTTTTTCACCTGGTTTACATTTAAAACCGTGGATTTGTTCAAGTGTATAGTTAGTTTGTATAAGTTAGATGAAACATTTCCTGAAATAAGATATTTCTTTCGAAATTGAAAAATGGCTGAAAATTTGTACCATAATTTTTTATAATTCCAAGCCAATACTCATAAGTATAATGAAAGAAAATTGTAGGTATTCCTTTATTTTAAGTTGGTGAGGAAGGAATAAGGCACCTCTTACACCTCTCATTTTTATCAGTAGCATATTAAAAAGAGGAACATCAGTTTACACATCTACGCCCAAACTGAAGTAAACAATAACATATTTTAATCCATTCTTAAGGAATTAATAGCAGGAGACATTATTTTAGGAATACATAAGAAGATAAATTTAAACTGAAATCCTTCAAAAACGAAAAATAAATATCAAATTTAGCATAAAAAGAAAAAATAATAGGAGCGCTACTACAATGTGTTATACGAATCCATACAAGCAAAGATTCTCTTCAATATTTTATTATGTATACTGTACATAAAATAACTTACTTTAAAATACTATACAAGAATAATCTGTGACTTTACATTTAAATAAACAGAAAATAATAAAAATAATGTACGTACGTTCGTTTAAATCTGTGTACCATCATTAAATAAATAATAGCTCTGCACTGCGACTCCAGGATTCCTATTTAAATCCCTATTAAAAAACAAACTTTATAAAACGGATGGAAAATTACAGGACTTTGCAGTTTTGCAAAGTAAATATATAAAAGAGTACGTAGTTTATAATATTTAAATAAAACGCTATATGATAACTTGAAAGCATTTCTACAGCATACACAAAATGCTCGTTATCAGCAATAATACCGTAAAAAAAGTAACGCAGCCTCTAAAAATAAACATCGTTGCCAACTTCCTGTAGATGTCTTGCATGTGGCATTCTTTTTTTCGGATATTTTGCCTTCTTACGAGCCGCGGTTCCGTCCGCTCGCGAACTGTTATCAACGCCGTTAAGATAACGTCAACGAGCTCTACAGTAGAGCCACCTTATCGATTTTTGGTTTGATTTACTTAGATAGAATCGTGGCGTCATCCCTTTACTTCTTATCAGTATCGTCACAAACTTCCATTATTTTCGAGCGATGGCCGTGTGTCGAATCATCCTGCGTGTAGCTTAAGGGGACGACTTTACGAGCATCATAACCCGATCGTATATAGTCGAGTTACAGCACTCATCATCTCGCGATCTTAAGCCAGAAATCACGTGGTTTTATGACACATTTGCCAGTCGCTATTTGTCCAAGCACCAATCTCAAGTACCGTTCATATACATATAACTTGATGTATTTGAACTTAACAATTATCATCAAAGGCAGACGGTACGATTTTGCGATCTACATATATTAAAGAATTTAAGTAAATGTGTTGAAATCTATTTAGTCACAAGATTACGTTTTATATGAATTATGCACTTTTTTATAGGGATAAAATTGTTTACATCAAATGTTAACTTATTTAGTCCATAAAGATGAGTATTGTATCATACAATGACGTAAATCATCTTTAGTAGTACGATCACGGTGGACACCATCATCATTTCTGTCATTGTCATGTGAGTTTCATGTCACAATGTCATGTCGTTTTTGGTAATATTATTCCACTAAATCTGTATGACTATGAACTGAATTATCCCCAAGAAAATTAGAAAAGCGTATATTAATATAGTTAACGCTTTAGATAGCTACATACCTACAAATTGCATTAGATGTTAAAATGCTATAGTTTGAGAGTTTCTAAATATTTCAAACACCTTGCGTCGTAATAATTAGGATTCTGAAAATGCCAGGCCCTGTCGAAACATTTACGATCTCAACTAATGATGAAATTAAAAACGCAAAAAAGAAAAAAAAGAAAAACATACAAATTAAATCTGTGACTTCGGGAGCCTTCACGTGTCTCTACATGAAATCGCACGGATTTACTATTGAGAGACAACAATAGGGTAGTCCATAAGGTCAGAGATTACTGTGAAATTAAAAATCATTAATAAAATTTCGATTTGTCAGTTACTTGGAACGGACTGGTATATGAATATGATTTGTTAGCATGCAAATATAATTTAAAGAAAAATTATAATAATTCTTTAAAAAAAGGCAAATAATATATGATAAATTAATGAAGAAAAAAAATATATAGATATGCAAAAAAAATCATAATAGAAAGTAAGAAATAAACAAAAATTAAAAAGTAAACAAAAGATTAAAAATAAAAACTACTCCACATCTGAACTCTTCAGTAAGGTTTGGCGGAAGAAATCAGCCTCAGACGAATTAATATTGAATTCTGGTACACCCATGCATGATATTTATGGAAAATTAGAATAAATTTATATTCATTACATAATTTTCATGAATTTCTTGATACTTTTGACAAACCGGTTTTTTATTGGTCAAATCTAAGTAGAAAAATAATCTTTCGCATATGACATTGAAAATTAATGTTCCCTGCATACTAATTTTATTGCATTATAAAATATCTCTCCCGCATTATGCTCGTGATAGTGTAATGTCCAAAGCATACTGAAGGAAAATTTTACAGTTCTAGTGGGTTATATAAGATCATATACAAAATTTTAGCAAAAAATACAATTACACCATTCGCTGACATTAAATACATCATTATTGACAATTCCAAGAGGAAATCTAAATAACCTCTAGTATTTGATAGAGTAAATGTGAAAATTGTACCGAATTCTCATTTCTATTGGCAAACATTTGAATATAAAATAAGCTCTTGAATACCACTCGAGCTCTAAAATTAATCAGTTAATTCCCACAAGGTCTTCGCACATGAATGAAGTCAATTTTTTCACAGAAAGGTCATACCTCTAAATCCTGACTAGTTTATTTTCATCCCCTAATATTTACTCTAACCTTAATTTTAAACCACTTTTGGTATTAAATAATTCTTCTTGTCGTAATAACGCTACTAATATGACTGAAATAATAGTTAACGCAAAGTTTGAAATAAATTCAACTGGTTAGACCTTCATGTAACTTTGCAATAATAGTGTCCATGAATAGCTAAATATACTCTTACTTTACGTCCTTTATGGCCAGTACGTATTTCATCGTATACGATGAAAAAAGAAATGTAAATATTCATGTAAAGCGAAGAAAGATTACTTTCAATACTTTTTAGTCCGCAGGACAATAATTTAACCCTTTGCAGCACGGTGTAGCATATATCCTACACCTTTTTGTAATTCATTATTTACATATTTAAGGTAATTATTAATTAATTTTGCTGCAAATTTTTGCTTCCTTACTTTAAGAACATGTTAGGAAACGTAAATAAATCAATATTTTTAATTAATTATCATGTTATATTGTTTAACAAAATTAAATAAAGTGTAGAAATGGTGGATTTTTTACGAAAAATATATGTGGAGATGTCAACGTCACTCAAATATGACAAGACTGGGTACTCGGAGGGTTTCGGTGCCGCTGATTACGAATCAGACCTCAGATTTTCAAAATTAAATGGCGGATCCACAATTGGCCGACTGAAATTGAGGGTGAATCTAACTTATTTTTACATTTCAGTCGGCCATTTTGGATCCGCCATTTAATTTTGAAAATCTGAGGCCTGATTCGTAATCACTGATCCTGAAACCCGCCGAGTACCCAATTTCACCTGGATCAAGTAAATTTGCAATTCGGTCGGCCATATTGGATCCGCCTTTTTTAATTTTGAAAATTTGGAAGTCAGATTCGTAATCAGCGACCCCGAAAACTCTCGAGTAACAAATTTCAGCTATTTTCAGCGTAAAGAAAAATGTATGCTTCAAAGGGTTAATAATTGTCATCAGTCAATGTTTACTCTAGACTGGAAAGCACCGTGTTTAATAAATCTAGAAAGCATACATTTGATGTTTGATATAACTACGTTCAAGCATTATGAATCTTGAAAATGTGAAGGACAATTAGATCTGAGAATTGGTTATGTACGGTCGATCACGTATATAGCCTAATAGTATTGGATAAGTGATAAACACGTTTCCTCGTACAAAAAGTCTTGATCGCACGACATAACGAAACTTTTAATCGTACTATGAAGAACTTAACATTGGGATTTATATATTTTTTCCGGTATTTAGAGATGGAAACCAGAACTTCTTCGTTTTTCGGATGGGGAGATTAGAAACCTTGATTCTCTGGATAGAATGTTTAAACAATTAAGTACTGTTCGTACCGTCTAGAGCTTTCGGAACAACCGCTTATCTTCGGATTACACGAGATCTCGAGAGAAAGTGAATTGAATTTCTGAAACGTTGAATTAAAATTAATATTAATGTAATCCTAAAATTTAATTTGAATTCACTGTTCCTTTAACTATCCTATAATTCTTTTTAATAATTCCTATATCCTTATTTTCCTTTTCATGATCTGCATTTAATACGCGGATCCAATTTTTAGGTCGGAATCGCGGTACCGGCAGCAGTACTTGCCATACATGCATAATTAGTAGCTCGATAAGCTTGGTACGAAAGGGTGCCCTACAGAAGGGAAAAGAAAAAGGTACCTATGAGGGTATCCGGCTTTCTCGTAGCAAGCCGCAATTGTGGACTTTCGGGAAGTTCACCGGCCCAACCGAGCGGTGTAGAGACAGGTGGCTTATAGACAGGGACCGCACAGAGTTATGCACGGTAGCTGGTGCTCTGGAAGTAGATGCCTAGTAGTACCTGCCCGCCTTTTCCATGCTGAAACTTTGTTCGCATAAAGAGACGCGCGCACCACAAGCGAGACTTGAACCCAGTGGCCGGCAGCTATTCCCTAGTAACCCGCGTCTAACTCACCTATACAAGCTTACTGCATCCACCCTTGCATTCCCAAAGTGCAAGTCCAACTTTCTAAGGTATATATATCTATATATAGTATATCTTATGCGACAACCTTACCGTCGATTGATCAAGTACGAAACCCCGCTGTGCGACCAAGACGCTTTGCTCGTCTGCAATAGCTACTACAACGTAACATACGTAAAAAGATAAATTTATGTCGAACCTTTATGTTGCACTTTGTATGCTCTTCTCACAGTGTCAATAAAGAGGTTAGGTAGAAATTAAAAGAGCTGATCAAATGTAAAACATGATGTCGAAAAGTTAACGTGATTTCCAAAGTAGAATCCACGAAACTGATAAATTAGGTTAGATTATAATGGAAACTAACAATTAATAGTCAATTAGATTGATGTAATACATGAAATATTTACGGGAACGCTGTGGAAGTTACTATACATACAAAGTTCAGTAATCTTATTAGTAACGGTCTGCATCAGTTACTACATAAATTATTGAATCACAAAACCCCATAATTAATAAAGAGTGCTACTAGATTCTAATACTCAAAAAAAGTCGATTGTTTTATAACTTGCAAAAATTGACAAAATCGTTATTGAAATCTCGTAATATATTGGGTAAAAATACAATAATCAATGTAGTAACAGTAGATATGTACAATCAACAAAATACGCTTCATCTAATTCGCGACTTCAACAACGATTTTTTAAACTTTTCCACGTGATAAAACAATTGAATTTGCTGCGACATATGTTAGCATTCATTGTACTATAACTGAATGTATCCGTTTCGGAGGCTTCATCTCCTGTTGGCTTCTTATTTAGGTACTCAACTTGTCAAATCACTCATCTTTTCATTTATATAATTTTATGTAATATCACCGATGAGCACGTTACAAAGGGGCTTATTTATTTTGCTGCATACTTACTATACACTTTGACCAATTTCACGTATCTCTATACGATTCTCAAATCTAAAGAAATTGGGAGTACGACGAAAAACTGACAAATAAAAAAAATCGACAGGTCAAAAAACCGGTAATCGAAAAGCTGACGTTCAAAAAATAATATAAATTTGATGACTTGACGCTTTGCGATTGTCGGTTTTTCGAACTTCGGCTTTATGATTTGTCGGTTTTTCAACACCACAGAAGCACTCTACTATACTTTACCACATTACATTACATAAATTTTATCAGGTACACCTCAAAATCTAGACAAATCGAAAAACAGACACTTCAAAAAACAGACATTCAAAATCCAGACATTTCAAAAAACAGACATTCAACAACCAGACACTTCAAAATACAGACATTCAAAAGACAGACATTCAAAAACTATACATTTAAAAAAACAGATACTCAAAATACAGACATTCAAAACATGAGTTCTAAGACATAACAAAATTATTATCGGGTACGCTGCCTTTGAGGTCTTTCTGGAACGTCATTTTGAGGTCAAAAATGTTTGACCAAGAGATTTATTTTGTAGGTCACTTGAAGGACAAATAAATTTGACCTCTGGATTATGAAGGACATTTTTAACTCAATTATTAATTACAGTTTCAGTATATGAGGTCCACCTAAAAAATCTGACAAATCACAAAACAGACATAATTAAAAACCAGACATTTTATAAAAAAAGAAACATTTCAAAATACTGAAATAATAAAAATATAACATTTTTTTACCTTAAAATGACCTTCCAGTGAGACCACAAAGGCGGTGACCCGAGATAATTGTTTTATGTAGGGAACGCATCAAAATTTTGAAATGTCGGGTTTTTTTGAATATCTGTTTTTTTAAATGTCTGGTGTTTGAGGTGTACCCGAAACGTCGAGTTCTTGAATGTGTGTTTATTGAAATGTATTATTTTTTAATGTATGTATTTTGAAATGTCAGTTTTTTGAAATGTCTGTTTTTTTATTTTTCGGGTTTTTGAGGTGCACCCATTTTATTATTCTTGGTTTTTAGATTCTCATTACAAACCTTACTGCTTATTATTTATAATTTAACTCTAATGTTTTCCCTATTTTTTATAATATTCTAACTGTAAGGCGCTTCTGACAATATTTTGCGTCATTCCTGTCATTCATAGCTGAAGTAAAATTCTCACGGTATAAAGAACTCAAAATAGGTATCTGTGTAACCTTTGCACCATGTAAATAACCTAAGAGAGACTAAAAAGTACAGATTCAAAACCCCTACAATCATCCTCTAAATTTGCATTCCCTGATCATTTTTGCCTATTTTCACTTGATATTTTTAATATATTTATTGTCTTTATGTCTTAGGTGTATGCCTGTTTTAACTTCCTCTACCCTTCAATTTTTATGCACTGTTCATCATGTTCTTATTTTCCGTTAAATTCATATTATAATGGTTATAATTCAGCATATTGAAGTTTTGACCGATCAATAATCGACATTTTTTTTAATCTTTAAACAATCTAAATGAGCAAAAAAATAACTTCCTACAAAGGAAAAAAACATGAGTCCAAAATCGATTACAGACTAATTACATTACGTCGAAAAATCGATCAAGTCCAGGCGGATGAGACGCAAATTTTACAAGTCCATAACTTTTGTAAAATTAATTTCTACCAGTTGTAACTTATAGAGGGTATTAATATAACCGTAATTAATCGCGGTTAAAAAATTAAAATTATTTTTACAAAAGTTATGGACTTGTAAAATTTACGTTTCATCCGCCTCTACTTGATCGATTTTACGCCGGAAAGAAGTCTGGAAATAAATACTTTCCGACCATACTATAACTAAATGGTTTTAATGGTAGATTAATTACGGCTATATTAACATTCTTTATTAGTTAAAACTGGTAGAAATTATTTTTTCAAAAGTTATGGACTTGTAAAATTTACGTCTCATCCGCCTGGATTTGATCGATTTTACGCCGGAAAGAAGTCTGGAAATAAACACTTTCCGACCATACTATAGCTAAATGGTTTTAACGGTAGATTAACTACGGTTATATTAATATCCTCAATTAGTTAAAACTGGTAGACATTATTTTTACAAAAGTTATGGACTTGTCAAATTTACGTCTCATCCGCCTGTACTTGATCGATTTTTCGACGGAATGTAATTCGTCTGTAATCAATTTTGGACTCTTTGTAAACCTTTTTTCCTTTGTAGGAAGTTATTTTTTTGCTATTTTAGTTTGTTTAAACATTAAAAAAAAAAAAATTTCGATCATTGATCGATCAAAACTTCAATATGCTTATAATTCATCATTCATTTTTTTCTATGTTTGACTAATTCTATAGTGGACATTCCCTTTTGTAACTATAACATTATTTAATGATGTGCACTAATTCCTTCATCATTTTTAAAATAATGAAATAATCCTGGTGAAAATGTCAATGTTTACCATAATCAGTAAAGATATCCCTGACCACGACATACATGGTGTGGAGTAAGGTAACACAAGGAACTAATTCGTAAACCCACACTTAGTTTTTGCAGAACATGTAACTTTCTTGCTAAGCATGAAAGTAACTTTTCATAGCGAATTACTAATTTTGATATTTTTAGTTCAATGTCTTTCGTATGGAACATTTTGTTATAGTTTACAAAGGTAAACTCTATTCAGGGAAAATTACTGAATCCGAGTTTATGAAAAATATTTTTACGAACTTTTTCAGAACATTACAGAAATGTTTTAACATTTTCCCAAGTCATCAGTGATAAAAGATCTTTAAAAATATCATAACCTCAAAATCGGAATGTTTAGTAATTTTCACTAAATAAAGTTTTTACATGTATTTTGAACTTGTCAGATATATTATACAAAGAAGGATGCCCATGAATCTTGGTGAGAACCTGATAAATTCGTTTAGAGTATACTGAGAACCAACACCCAATAGTCAATTCCATTATTTTATGAAGTGGAACAATGGAAAATATGATTACCGAACTCACGGATTATGCATAAGAAAATGCAGTATCTCCAGTAGTAAGAGTGTACACCTACATCGAACAAAACACGGTGAGGGCTTTTACTACTTAAACTACTACATTTTCCCCTTTAAAAGCCGCGACATTATCAATGATTTCATTGACTTTCGTACGTGATAAAACAATCGAATTTACTTGCAGGTGTTAGTTCTCATCATGTTCTAATCGAAATTATCAATTTCGGAAATTCCATCTCGAGGGCGATTGCCAAGTGGACCCGTAGTCATCTTCTTTTTGGATTGAAATCTGTATATATATATAACAAAATTGCAAAAGAGTTTTGGAATACTGTTTTACTTTTATTTCTGAAATTCGTTTCGAAAAGACAATGGCAATGAATCACATGTTGGATTAGTCCACGAGAATTTTCAATTTTAGCGATTTCGTTATAATCAAAGTCATAAAGGTCAACATAATATATCAGTTAATATACATTGTTTTGGATTATACTTCGACATAAAGTAAAAAATATATCCAAGTGTAACCTTTAGTTTACAATCACTAAAAATTTAAATCTAAAATCTAAACATAGCGATGGAATGATTTCATTATTTATCAATTCTAATTGCAACTCATGTTTAAGTATGATATACTAATCCCTCCTTTTTTGGTACGTTGTCAAATTATATTTTTATTCACTGTAACTAATTTCGAATTTTATATAAAAATTTGTTACTAAATTGTATATATTTTTCTGTTTTCTAACCTCCAAAAGACTTGACGCGTAACACGTGCTGTCATTGGTTAATTTATTATTTCACAATGCAGAATAAATAATATGTTTTGTATTCGATATGCTATTACTTAGGAACAGGTATAGTTTCTATAGTAATTTCAACTCTATGCAATACTTTTTATTTCATATCCAACATGTCGCTATTTAGTAAAAATATGCATTTCAGTTAGTCAGAAGCATTCAATGACTGTGCTAGGAACTTTTTCTTTTCATAATTAAGAATGTCTTCCCAGGATGTGTCTAACTAACTAAAAATGTCAGTCTGAAAGACGAAACATCGCGAATGTATTAGAGGCGATAAGAGAGATAGCACTTTTTTATTCGTGTTTTACTATATATATCCGGAAACTTATATAACCGTTTTCTGCTCTTGGCTTATTCTGTAGGGGAAAATATTGTAAAAGTGTATTGAATTTCATTTTTTTACGCGCATCATGAATAAAACATCGTCGAAGCTCGTCTAAATAAGTACAAGGAAAACTGGAACAGTTGGCTAAAGAATTTCATGGGCTTGGCCCAACTATATTTATGACTTGACGCCTATAAAATAGTCGACTAAACGTTAATACATTTGGCCGAAATACAGCAATTATACCATCTATTATTGCGTATCCATATAATACTTGATCTTGACAAAAAAAAATAATTGGATGGGAATTATAGAACATAACCACTGTTTAATGCTTTCGTAACTGAAATTCGTCATATTTAAACATTTTTCAGTCTCGTTCTACGCAATAACAACAGAATACTATACAAACAAATATTTTAACTTCGAGTATTTTCGGTAATAATAAATGATCGACATAAAAATATGTAAAATTTGATTTCTAGAGCGAATAACTTGCTACGGCAGGTCGAAATATATTTGAGTTATTTATAACTTTAATCCTCTGAGTCTGAAATATAACATGAGCACTTCAATATTATAAACTGAAAAAAATACTAAAATAAAGTACCAAAATCACAAATCGTAAAATGTCAAGTGATCAATATTACGTTATGTTTTGAAAGGCCATTCACGTCCCGTTTTACTGTAAATATTCATAAAACTGGGTTTACATCAGGACGTATTTGTGCTGAAATTTTCTAAATAATGAAAGCCAGTGCAGTAGATATATTTTAAAATATATACGTAATAATTTGTTATTTTTTTACAAAATACAGACCGACATTTCTACCCTGTCTCTTTCAGAGGCAACTTCAATATTATGCATACACGTCATTACTTTTGAATTGTGCAAACATATTTCAAATGAATCAAGAGGATTAGGTGTCTGTAAGTTTTTTGATACGTGCTAATTACTGAATTTCAGGAACTTTTGCTATTATATAACTGTTGATAAACGAAATTACTTTCCCTCTATTTACTGTCATACTTGTGAAATAAATATTAATCCACGGTCATATTGGAAATTTTTAATTATCGTCTACAGTGTGTATTTCTAATTTCCTTCTCATTTTAAATTTTTAAAAATTGCATTTCATCATCCATAGAAGAAATTTGAAGCGATTATAGGTACAGAACGATTTAATCGAAACAGCCAGTTTATTTAATTTAGATACACATACACTACAGTAAATCCTTAGTTTAATTAACTATACGTTTGAACTATTATGAGTAATTCAATGGATTATCAACTGAAATTGCCATCAGTTAAAATAATGACCATAAAGTTATTAAACAGCTAAGCAGTTAGATGAATGAAATAAAGATGTGAATTTGACTAAGTCTTCTAAAATTGCAGCAGTTTAACTGCACATTTTCAGAAAATTAATGACTATCAGCTATTAACTTGAATGAAAATAATGAAATCATCAACATTGACAAGTTTTCTGTAACTAAACAAGTAGTTCCTTTTAATACTTTCCTCTGAACTATATGTCCGTGGGCAGTTGAATTTGTCAGGTACATTTTTTAAAATACTTGAGAGCACTATTAATTAGAAGGAATATCCAAATAAAAAATTGTAATCAATGAGAAAACATTTTGAATTAATGTAAAGAAGTATGAAACTTTAGATATAAATATCACGAACTTTATGAAATTATTTTCGGAAACTAAGAACAGCGATACGGATTGTATTAGTAACATTTTTCATGAATTTAAACAAAAATAGCTGTTACATATTTACTGCAGTACAAAGGATTAAAAAAGATTGATTTCAATGGTCGTTTTACGCCTCCAATGATGATTAGACGCCCGAGGGTGACCTTATAACAATTCCGGGCGTAAAACGACCATTTCACGCCCTTGATGTAAAAAGTACTATTCTATACCAATTTTTTACGAGGAATTCAGCAGCACCACAATAAAAACGCAATAAATTAGACACATAAATTTTAGGGTGAAAAAAATTTCTATTTTGGAAAAATCTACAATTTTTGGTATATTATGGTTGAATTTCTCGTCAAAAATAGTGGGAAATTTATATTTTGTAAATGAAAGAAGAAGAAAATAAATTACAAATAATTTTCATCATGAATTATCACAGATCACCAAATGAAGCACGACATAAATAAGTTATGATAAAAAATATACACAATACAGAAGCAAGAGGAAAATCTACAATTTCTGCCTTCAATTCAGTGGTCTAGAAATTGATGTTAGGATCCTACGAGCTCTGTTACTCGAGTATACTCAGTCGAACCAGGCTTTCAAATACCTACATTTCATATAAATGATGTCATCCATCCTTACAGTTTTGGCGATTATGACGTTATGAAAATTCTGGCCCGCTAATCCAGTTGTTTATGAATCTTAATAAGAATTTTTTTTACAGAATACACATATTAAAATATAGTGAAAAAATTATTTGAATTTGGCTGTGTGGATTTATACAATGATGGGCTATTTTATTAATAAATACTGCTGTAATAAAGGTTTTATCTAAGTCATTATTCTTTGTACAAGCGGTTTTTAATGTAATATTTGGATCAATAAAATTTGTGCAACATTTTATGGCCCACCGAAAATAATCCTTAAAAATGATTTTAGTACTCTTAATAATAACTGATTCATAATTAATTTCAAGTAAATTACAAATTCCTTTATGAACTAAGAAATATTCAATTACAATTTTATGGAATTATTAATACATTTTAATTTTGTCCAATAATAAATTTTGACTTAAAGAAAAAGTTTACCTATTAACCGTTTTGAAATTAGCATAAGTTACAACACCTTATATAACCTGAAAAAATAGAATTGATGTTGTCATGTTTTATGATTTTAATCATCTGATTTTCAGCGATGGATTAGCACTGACAAAATCAACCAAAATTTAAACTATTGTAACCCAAATTGGCCATAAAACGACGTTCATTCATATATGACTTCTTGAACAGTTTTGTTTGGAAGTTTGGTCACGTATGGATCAATTACCTTTTTATCCTGGATTGAAAGCAAGCGTGAGTTTATATTTTCACAAAACAAAAATGCTATCCAGAGTATTACGCGAAAAGAATAATTCACGAACTGTTACAAAAGAAACAGAACAATACCCTTAACCTACTGTTTACTTGAATGTACTTTACACTGGCAAATAGTGAAACAGCCTGATATTAAGTGAATATTCACTCATTTCTAGTAAAAAATTACTTTTTTTTTCCATACCAAAATAAGTTTAGTCACTATTTATAGTAGATGCTCATTTTCAGTGCAAATCGTTTTCATCACAAATAATTTGAACAAGTTTTATAGGTTTTGTTTTTACTCGTAGATATATTTTCATTTATTTAATACTGTTATTTCAATCTATGTTTCTTCAAAACAATAAAACAATAATTCCCAACCAAAAAAATAATACCAATAAGATGGTAATATTATTTTATGTCGAAGGTTCATCCAAATTAAATAACATTTTCATACACGTGTTCTGAAGTAGAATTTAAGTAACACTCCGAACTATATTGTTATGATAATAACCTATTTAAAAATATCAGTTAAATCAGTTTAAAAATGTCTATTTTTTTTATTCACCCGTAGTTATTGAATTACCAAATCATGTTAAATAGAATCAATTCCTTTCCATAATGTATATATCTTAGTATGGACCTACTACTCTAGTAGGAAGATATAAAGTAAACATTCTTTAGGTATGCCGTTACTACTTAAGTTGATACGACTGTAACTACTTATGTCGTAGTCTGAAAGCTCTGTTTTCTTTTCTGCTGGAAACTCCATGAAAAATTAAATCCGTAACCGATTCGTGATAAATCTGAGGTAAATCTACTCCAAATTTGAATTTTTGCATAGAACTGTACAGTTTTCCACTTCGGCTTATTCATAATCAATTGTTTATTTTGTAAATATCTGGTTTATCGTCGCTTAAGAAGCAACACTGTGTAACTGAATCTTTTGTAAACAATTTTACGCTGAATCTAATGATCGCCTTAGATTTATCATTAAGGCTTAGGAACATCGTGTATCTCATATCATTTACCATTTCTGTTTGCCTCGGAACCGGTACTTTTACAAAATTTCATTAACATCTGTAAAAACTAATACCAGGTAAAATAAATTCTTAGTTCATGTGGAAAGTAGTTTTTTGGCACAACTGAAAAGTCCCGAAAAATCAGATAAGCAGTACTGCTTCGTAAGCGACGATATGTTGGCTGATGTATGGACCACTGACACTTGAGCTACACGGAAAAAACACCGTGTAAATATGGACCAACGGTCAGTAAATTCAAGTATATTATTTTGAATTCGAAATATAGCATAGAATCGGTGCTGACAGTATTTCAACATCGTTTTTATATATCAGCTACTAAAATAATTAAATAATAAAAAGATTAAAGTTACATTACATGAAGTTTTTAATCGAAAATTAACTTAATCGTCCCACAGATTTTTTGTAAACGACAGAGCTCGCTTAGTTTTGCGTATTAGCCCAGTCATGAGAAGATTATTATTCAAAGACCGTAAGCGTACATTATAGATAGACGTCTCGCGAATTATGTATAATTACGCATAATCCGTTGAAAACGAAGATAAATCGAAAGGCTTAAAATTCGTATTCGTATGCGCTGAGTAGGAGGGTAAGTTGGAAAACTCCTATTCCCTGCCCCAGGGATGATGGTCGCACGAGATTTAACGACTGTAGCAAGTGCTGTCGATAATTTAATTCCGACATAATATAAAAAGCAAGATTAATTTTTAATTCAAAATATATGTAAAAGTGTGTAAAGAGTTACATATTGTATATTTGAATTAGGTGTAGTTCGTATCCTGGATCAGTGGTAATAATTTTGGTGCATTTTAATTATTTGGTTTAATTATAGCGTAATGAGTGAACCAAAGACAATTGAATGAAGAAAAACGTTCTGAAATATGTACATTTTATTCGAATAAGTCGCACTATATATGTACATAGTACAATCACTGTCACCCTAATCCAAATTTTATCCGGTTTTCATTGAATATGATATTCGACAATTATTTTTTCATTCACTTTCGAAATAACAGATTAGAAAATTGAAAGCTTCAAATTGTTGGCCTAAAAATAACGTGTAGATATTTTTTAGTCACTTGATTAATGTAAAATAAAAAATTTGAATAATCTGGCAGATTTATATACTAGTTTTTGGAAATACAAATTTCGAATTAGTTTGTATTGATTCACATCAATAGCGTAATTTTAACTTGGTATTGAGTCAAGCATTTGCGCCATGCAAGAAATCTCTAAACTCGTGATTCGCCAAGTTTTACTAAAACAGATTTAAGTAGTCAATTTAGGTATATATTTGGGTATGCACACATATTTTTCGAAGAATATTATATCCGAAATTTTAGTACATTAGAAGTAGACATAGTTATTAGGAAATTGGCAAAAAGGAGAAATACAATTATTTAAAAAATAAAACCTTATTACAACGTGTCAGGCATTTCACTGGTGAATATCCAATGTATTAATCAAATTTCTCGTCGAGGTCTCAAGATATAATGAGAATTATGGAACTGATAATTTTATGAAGTAGCTTATTGCAACAAGCCTTGTATGTACATAATGCTAACTATTAATTAACCATTAATTACCTTTAAATTATTAATAAAGTACTATTTCTAATCAAATATGATTATAGATCTACTATAAAGTCATTGTTAGTAATTTCTATCATAAGTGAAAACATCGAAATCGCATTGTATAAAAGTTCCATTTTTATCACCGTTAATTAAAGGCTTTTCATATAGTGACATTCTAATTTATATAGTAAGATTTCAGATGTCTAACTTTATTAATTTGCAGCGTAACAAATTGCAATATTAAATAAACGTGGTAATTCTTTTTATTAAAAACATAACGAGATATAAACAAGAAATTGATTAGGAAATTACAAGATATCTATATTTTTGTAGCACAAATTATGCTGTTTTAATTCTTCATCAAATCTTTATTTTTAAATTAATAGCTTTTAACTGATGCAAATTTAAAGAAGACATAGATAAACCATCAATTTTGGGAAATAAGATATTAAAAAAACCCCTAAATAATTCCGAAAGTGCATTAAATACAATACTAGACTTAACTGGAATTTATTATGTAAAAATAAGGAGCGTTTTACGAGAACATCGTTACTTAACATCATTCTACAAAACGTAAAAAATACTGTTGCAACTAAATTACACGAACAATCTGCTACTCCTAATTTCTAGTTATCTAGAAATTTTTTATAAATATTTTAAATATTATCCCAAACTATTCCTGAACTGAAAACATGTTCACTTCTGTAATGCGCTATGAACTCATTTCAGAAGAGAGATAATAAACAGTCTAACTATACTTTTTAAAAAATTATGATTCACAGTATAGTTCATGCATGAAATATCATTATTTAAAATTATAAAGTTTTAACAATAATTATCTAATTATTCAAATGCAGCGTAATAATTTCTGGCATTTTTAATCAACAATACAGATTTTGAAATTTACAGGACCATTTTATTTGTATTAATGTATATCAGTATACTTTGACTATTTCTGTCGCGTTAAGATTATTTAAATATATACAATTAAAATTCAATACCTTGACGTGCTTAATTCAAAACTTTGCTGAGCACATGTTTTCCGATGAATTATGTGCATAATGTTCTTAAACATCATGTTGGACTAATTCCTTATAATTCCGACGTTAACACATATTCTACTACAAACTTGTTTAATACCATCTTATATTGTGTATATAATATAGTTATAGTTGGTAGATGCCCATTAAGCGAGAGCATATTTCAATTAGAATTGAGTAGCTGTTTTCCTATCCAATAAAAATGTATGGTATTAACCTTAAGTTTATTGTATAATGTTTGACAAATTTATGAATTATTCCTGCTCTGGAGGTATCACCCATTAATTTTCACGCAAATTGCATATGGTCCTTTTTCTACACTCTTTTAATTTAAATATATTAATAATTACCGTTTTAAATACAATTTATTTAACTTCATAACCCAGCAAATAAGATAACTAATCTCGCGGAATTAAATATTACTTTTTATGAGTGGAATAAATATCTATGAATATTAAAAATATACTGCATCTAATAATTTTCAATGTCGCTGATAACAGCTTTTTAGAAACTAAGTTAAATACAAAACATTCCTAATTTTCTGCATAAAACTGATACATTCATTTTCAAATTGTGCCAATTATGCTTATATACGTCGATAAGACAATTAAATATTTGAATCACAGACTAACAATAAGATTTCTTCTGCATTTTAGATGTAGTTAACAAATTTCCTACAATGAAGGATATGTCCACTGAAAACAGGTGCTGCAAAATTACAAGAGAAATTTTTAAGATTTCGATTTTTGTAATTTTATATTTATCGGAAATCATTTCTTTCGTAAGTGTTTAAAATTTAAATTCACCATGTACAAACGTATTGTATAATTTTGTTAAGGATGAATGATGAAATAAATAATATCCACTAATCATTCTCTAAGCATATTTGAAGCTTAAATACTAGTGCTGAATTGTATAAACTAATCAAACTAGTCAAATTAGCTAACTGCAAAAATTATTATTAAATCAGTAAAAGATGATTAAAAATTGTTTAAAAAACAGAAGACTTTTATGGGTATAGTTTGTTTCGTCTGATCATTAACTTGTCTACATACTATTTTAAGATAAAAATGGTATGAAGGGTAAAAAGATTATTCCTTCGGTTGTCAAAATTAAACAATATAGTGTGTATCGCTCTACCTTTTTAAACATATTTCAGGTTCAAATAGAATATTCCTACAATTTCCAAGGTACTGTAATAAACGTCATAAGTTTAAAATTTCTAGAGATCTAACCATACTTTTATGGTAACAAAATAAAACCCTATACAGTGGAGTCCCAGTATATTTATTACCAAAAGGCGGCAGGTAAATATTACGAGATCGAACCGGGCAAATATGCTGGGACGTAAATATAACATGACCCAATTATACCAGGACTCCAGTGTATGATGATTTCTTTATATGCTTTTATTAGTTTTATAACCGACCAATTTCCAAATGCATTTAAATAACTTTTAACATAAAACATGGTTTAATTCATTAATTTTTATGAATATTCCAAATATATTTTAATTAAATTAATTCGCATTTAACTAAAATTTACGGATCACCGGTTTCAGCTTTTCGTTTCCGTAAATTCAATACGTCGTTCAACGTCCTTCAACGGCAGTAATTATACTAAACAAAGTGTCATTGTTTCACAGAACAGCTTCGTTGAATTTTGACGTTGAACGTAGAACATCCCCTTAAAGGAAACACGATATCTCTTTAACTTAGAATGTACAATAAGTTCTCCACCGCAGTGAAGAAGGTTTAGGGAAGAAAGCAAGAAAAAAGTTGTAGTTTCGAGACAAAAGGTGTACAGTAATGAGGAAGAGGTTTCCGAGAAGCGCAGAATTAATATATTCGACATCTGTGACTCAGAACAAAAGTTCTCGGCACTCCTCGGTATAGGAATAAGTTTGTAGAATTTGTGGACCGAGAATATGCGCCCCAGAATGGGACCATGGCGTCTTTTATACGCTCGAGTGTGCAGATTGATTCCAATTTTTATCTTGTGGGAATGATGGTTGATGTATTAGCTTCATTTTACCATCTTTTATATAATTGTTTAATATCCTTGGGGTATTTTGAATTAATAAATGTCATGTTCTATTAAAATAGTAGTTCAATAACGTAATATTTCATGAACAATCACACTAATCGAAAGTATTTTAAGGTATAAACTTCAGTGTACTTTTCGTAATTTCTTTACAGAAAATGTTATCTTTTAAAAATATAATTATAAACATATAAAAAAACACGTGTTTGATGTGTAAATTTTGGTATGTCAAAATGATATTTTATTAAGTACTGACGAGTGACTGCAGACAGATAAAGATGTCCAAAATCGGATCAACATCTCATTAAAATCTGGTCGAATTTGGTTACATCCAAACGCAATCTAAATGATGCTCTAGTTTCGAGACTATCCAGGGCTAAAGTTAGACCAGTTTATAACTAAAAATAAATCTTGATTAAATTATGAACTTATCAATTTTTCAGTCCTTTAAAATTCAATAAAAACCACAACAGAAACGTATCGTAATCAATATTTATTTGTTTTGCTGGATACATCAGTTCGTGACGATTTTTTATTGTAATTTTTATTGAAAATTTATGGAATAATAAAATGGTAAGCACTCTTTATCAAGATTTCTTTTTAGTTGCAAACTCGTTTAACTTTATTTCTGGATAATCGTAAAAGTAAGACGTTTTGATCAGATTTCGGACATTTTGTATTGAGTGCTTTCAGATATCTTTGAATGCAAAATTTGAAATTTGAAATTTTTTTTATTTTGAAAAGGATATCGAAGTATGCAAAAAATTTCGCAAAAATAGTAACCCGTGTCAACAAAATTCAAGTAATCCAATTATTTTAAAATTTTTCAATTGTAAATTGGTTAAGAAACAAAAATAGAAAATTAAAAAATAATTTCATTGCTTGCAAGTGCAATAGAATTAAATAAGAATTTCAAGTATTATTGCCATTTATATTCTCCAGAATTACAACAGTCGACTTTTTTAGTTCCTCTTAATTTACTAAATAATAAAATGTTAGTTGTGTATAACGAAATCGAATCCAGAGTACCTAATGCTGCATCCAAACATCTTTTTTTCTGATTCTCAAGGAGTAGAATTACTTGAAACTTTCTGGAGTTAACTTCAAAATGTTCTGTACTCGATAAAGATTTCATGTGCTTAAGAATGATACGTGAAGCCTCCGAAATTTTCCACTAATCGATTACTCGAGTAGCTGCATATAAATGTTGAACACGGAAATTCGCTTCGTGCATAATATTAGGAAAATTCGAGTATGACGCCAACCACAGGAAATACAGTTCGGAAAACTTCATCCAATGACTGATATCGAACCTATCCGCACGTTCGGCTACGTCTTCTAAGTAGCTTAAAGTTCCGTGATTGCAAGTTAGCGGAAGCGTTAATAATGTGAAGTGTGCGCAGAAACACGGTTAGACATTTCCTAAGAAGCACTAGAATACGAATACGAGGGCACTTTGCTACTTTAATATTAAGCTTCTTAAAAGTCCAATGACAATTCAATTACAGGTGACATTAACGGGGTATAGATTCGGTCTAACTTATAATCTCTGCGCCGTTCTCGAACCTCGTTAACTCATATCATGTAATTTATCTTATTCGGTTTTCAATTGTCTTTAAGTAAAACGTTATTCAACAGCATCAAAGTCAAAGCGTTGAGCTTTTCACTGTGACTTTGCCAAAAGCACATGGATTCCAAAGATGTTACAACAAAATTTTCAGGCAACTCATAATCGTTCATTCTATTATCATCTACTAACAACAAAAACATTTTCAAGTATTTTATAAACTAAATTTGACATTGAGCATATTAAATTAGCTTGTAAATTCATGATAATGGACAAATCAAAATTTGTTTATATCTAGTTAATAACGAATGAATATAATAAAACGAAATATTTTGTTGACTTATGTATTAACGATAAATATTTCTCAAATTTATTTAAATTTTATCTGATAGGTATTTCTTCAAAATGCAATGTTAAAAATTATTCAAATTATTATTATTCTAGTTAATGAACAGAACAAAAAAGAGGTTAATGGACAGAATAATAAATCACCCTAATTCCAATTAAAATAAAATAATTATATTTTATGTTTCATTATTAGTAGTTCTTTACTAACTGGGATTTAGAAATTATGTTCTTACTGCACGACTGATTTTTCATGGCGTGTTTCAAACTTTCGACGTAATAGTCAAATTTTCGATCTATAAGTCAAAGTTCGTTACACGAAAGATGCATTACCTCGCGCTAAAGTTTGTAGGGTGTTACTAACGATAGATTCTAAGGTAATAGAGTAAGAGAGTTTTCATACACCCAACATATTTTGAATAAAATTGCTAATCTATGGACAGTATTATATTAGCTTGAAATTCAATTATGAAGAAGGTTTAATTTGTTACTTTTTCTTATTGTAATTGCACGGAGACAAATAGATGCTAACCACTACTATATATATTCTATATTATATTATATTCATAATAAGAACAGACATCGCCAGATAGTTCCCATTACTATCTTTGGTATTATATGATACTCTCTTGATAATTTGAACAAATCTATAGTATGACCGCCACTCGTGTCTATCTCATTGATAGTGACGATAAATATAACTATATTAACAATGAATATCAGGATGTCGATTATCTTTTCTTAACATACATTTTTGTTTAACTTGTTAATAGACACAATATGCTGAAATAGATAGTATTTTTTGTAGGCGATCTAATGAAAATATAAAATAATGGCAGTCGCCGCAAAATCGATAATAGTCGCATTATAGTAGATAAGAACTAGTTAATTTGTATGCCAAAGTTGAACAATGTCTACTATTATCAAAAATAAAATAATTTAACTCGTCTTTGGATTTAAGTTTGTATGATGAGCATCCTTACACGAAGAACAAAACAAACACATAAATGTATTTTCCTGTAGAACTGGATGAACTAATTTAAACGATAATAAAAATTCGGAACGAAAGTATTAGAATATCATAAATAATATCTACATTTCACAAAAAATTTAAAATATTATTTTATCACAATTAACTATCTTAGATTTTGTAGGAGGTAGTTACAGGTAAAATGGTGATTATTATTAAATTTATTAACCTTCATTTTGCAAAAGTTTTAAATTTCAATAAATAGTTATTAAAAATATCATTTAAATTTCCGAATAATGAAGCTACTATGAATGAAACTCGAATTTAAATCAAGCAAGGGAAAAACAAAAAATTTTAATTAAAAACAGATGAAAAGAATGTGGTTAAATTGAATGCAAAGTTGAAATTTTCTAAATTCGCAGGATTAGTATTACTAAGTCGATATCACTAAATTGGGTTGGTCAATATTCTTTTCTTTTCGTGAACTTTTCATTTTCGTGAGGGTGAGTGGTCCAAAACATTTCCATGAAATATTTCACGTAATATTATGATCCGATTGTTGTTCCAATGTATTTTACTTCGAAAACAATCGCTGCAGCAAAGAAAGGCAATCTTTATTCAAAATTCTTCTAATACATGAATAACCATAGAAGACATTCTCCTGTCAACATTATTTATAAATTTAGGATCAATATATAAGCACTTAAAATTCATTACGGTTAGTAACCAGCATCTCCAAAACTATTTTGTAAAATGTTATCAAATCAAAAAATACATCGTGAAAAATATATTTTCATAAGGAAAATGATAAACCGAAGGTATATATCATATGAATGATAAGCCTTAAAAAGTGCATTTATAACGTTAGGAAATACTAAGACGTTTCCAAATATACACCAATAACACGGAAACACCTGCTCGGTGACCCTTCATGCAGTATAATCCTGTCGTTAGAAACATACTACCCCATAAATCGGGCGGAAATCGATTACAGAAATTCACCGAGTGCAGCAACCGCTTATCGAATATCCCGAGAGCACCCGACCGAAGCATTCGGACGCCTCCTTATACGAGGTTCAACCACGATACCCGACATTGCCTTTATTAGCCAAAAAAGGAATTTTGGCTTTTGAGAAAAGATATTGTGCAGTTTTCTTACCCTCGGGTACGGAATTTCATTGCATGTATGACTCGGCCTCTAGGTTAGATTCAAGAAATAACTACCAATTAAGGGTGGACTCCAGCCTGTGCGGAACTATATGCAGCTCTAGAGTGCATCCAGAAGGTGAGATGCTTCTAACTATACAGATAACGACGAAATGCAAGGATGGGTGTCGGTTAAGAGGTGGCGGGATCCGCTTTAGAAGGAGGAGGGCACGACGGTTGGAACAAGAGGTGTGATTCGACTTCCCAATCCTTATCCGAAGCCGGAACTTTGAGTGCCTCGCCAAGTGCCTGAAGTCATTGAAGGCTCCTTTCAGCGATTCGCACATACCGAGCAGTTAGAACGCGATAATCAAATTCCGTTCCATAGAAACGTGATTTTACGCTCTGGTGCTTATAACGCATGCTGGAGAACTCCCGACCGATTACTGTGATTTATCGACTTCATTTCCCCTATAACGCAGAATCATCGAAATTCGAAAGTTATTGATGATTCATATCGGCTGTTTTCCGAACAGATGATTTTTAAGAGACTTTCAGGTTATTGCTTGTCTTGTTGAGCTGTTCGGAATGTTCAATTGTATATCAATTATAAGAGAGTTATTAAACTAAATCCATAACAAAGATTCTTTGTGGTCCAAAAATATGATTTAAAATTGTGATACTCTCGCTGTGCAAATATTCCACCCTCATAACCATCAATTACACGGCTCAACACAAAAATGTTACAGAGATAAAAATAGCTAATCTTTGTTAATTTTGGGTCGCTGAATCCGAATCCGATAGTGAACATTTTTTATTAGCTCTTGTTTCCATGTAATGGAATAAATTTGCAAAAAATGTCATTTTCTCATTGTTTCAATAGAAATACGACAAATGCTTCAATGATAGCTTAAAATGAAGATTGTAACTTCTATTTCACGAAAAGAAAATTGTTATACGACCTGGTAAAAAATTATTTTCGTAAATAGGCATTTGTTTTTATGCGCAAAATGTTGTCTCGCCTAAACTACCTGTTACTACTGCTAATTTTCGCCGCAGTGCCGACCAAAATTCTGGCGAGCGGGTGACTGTTTGAAATCGAATGTTACAAGTACAAAGATACATTTTTATGTAATGCAAATGTTTCATAATATGTTTTTAAGGTTGCAGATTACGATTCCGATGTTAAAATTAAGATTTATCGGACGACAGCATCAAAATCACTAACACGTCTGAAAATTTCTCACTGTCCATTAATTAAATGTATTTTAACATACTGTCATAATTTTAATTGCATTTTAAAAATTAAAATTCAATGTTCATTGCTGAAAGACATTATTTTTTTAAGATTTCAAAAATAAAATGCATTTTCTCCCAACGTGTTGAAGAAAATAGTTTTTTACTAGGTTGTATAACAATTCTCTTGTCATGAAATAGAAGTTACAAGCTTCATTTTCAGCTATCATTGAAGCCTTTAGCATTTTTCCATTGAAAGATATACTTCCTCAAACAATGGAGAAAATTACGATTTTTGCAGCTTTATCCCCATATTACATGAAAACATGAGCTAAAAAAAATGTTCACTATCAGATCCGGATTCAGCGACCCAAAATTAACAAAGATTAGCTATTTTCATCTCTGTAACATTAAGTTGTCTCAAAATTATTGACCAACGTTATAGATGAAAGAAATCGAAAAATTGAAAGTTTTTAAACACGCAACAAATCAAATTAATTGGCCATGCTTCGGTTCCAATAATACTTTATTTTTACTGAACTGTTAGACCTAATTTGTGTACTTTACGGATACAATATAAAAAGTGGAAGGTGTTATCAGCACGGTACAAAAATTGGCACCACATTTTTCCTCATATAAAGCTAATATATCAATATCTTTTAAGATATTACGTTCTTTGTCATTAAAAAATAGATTGAAAAAAATGAAGCCATCAATTTAGATCATATAAACTTTGCGGCAATATTTACAATACTTCAATTAAAAGCATGTTTTCTGGACCGCTTGATGAATAATTATCAATATACTTATTTGATAGACGTTTTGAAAATAATCAATTAAAAAATATCAATATAGATGTAATTACAAAGCTTATAAAAGAGATATTTTGTGAAAAGGAAAATTTAAAATTAAATTAAAATAATAAGTAAATAAATAAAAAAATGGCCAACACGGTTCAAACCTATTGGTTGACAAAAGGACCAAACAGGTCTTTTTATTTCACGCCCAACGTTTCGACCACTCTTGGAGGTCCTCCTCAGGGGCATCTATTAATAGATACATAGAAAAAAAAACCAACAAAATATAACACACGAAAAAAATATGAACAAAAATATAAATTAAGGACATTTTCACTCATTACAATAAAATAATCATAAAACAAACAACACGCACCTGACATGAGTAACTGTACGTCGTATACTAAATTTGTGACACAGATTACACTGACTTGTAAACATACACACACACACACACACACTCTTAGACTCGCAGTACAAACATAATACATAATTAAATGTGTCAATCCTATATATACAAATTCATTACTTTTTAAATTACAATGTTATTTACAAATCATTAATTAAAATATTATAACTGTTACTTAATTTTTCTGTATCCGTTCTAAAATTTATGCTCGATTTTTGTTTTTTAATATGGATCATTTCTTTGATGTTACGTTTTTTCCAATGTGGTTCTGTTTCCAAAATTTCCACTTCAGCAAATTTAAAACTATGTCCTGTATTCAGCATATGTGATGTTAGTGCTGTATGACCAATTTCTCTTTTCCAATTATTAGTATGTTCATAGATTCTTTTTTTTAAATTCCTTTTTGTTTGCCCTACATATGTAGCTGTACATTCACTGCAGTTTATCTTGTAAATTATATTCGATTTTTTTAATATATCTATCTCATAAATTTTTGTTTTGAACAACGATTCCAAAGAGTTGAAACGTTTATTGTATATTTTAATGTCAAACGTGTCATATATCTTCTTAATCCTTCGGTTGAATTTATTGATATACGGTATTACTATACAATTTGAGAAGTCAAAAATTTGTCCCGTGTTAATTTCCTGTGTTTTTTGTCTATCTTTTAAAATTTTAATTCTATTGTTAATATTTTCTTGTATGAATTGAAAGTCATAACCATTCTTGTGTAAAAAAGTGTAAATATATCTTAAATTATTAAAATGGAATTTTTTATTGGAAAGTAAAATAGCTCTGTCAACAAGCATTGAGATAATGCCACGTTTCATATGTATAGGATGATGAGAATTGAAATTCATATATTTCCCCGAACAAGTCGGTTTCCTATACCAATTAGTCAACAATATGTTCCCTTCTTTAAAAAAACATACATCCAAAAACGGTAAACTGTTGTTTGTTTCCAGTTCAAAAGTAAATTTAAGGTTATGATGGTAATTATTGAACATGTTGACAAGATATTTGATGTTATTTTCTGGATAAATCATGAATATATCATCCACATATCTTTTGTAGAGTGCAGGTTTCTTCTCTAATTGATTTAGAATTTCATCTTCTAAATCGATCATTACTAAATCAGCTAGTGTAGGCGACAAAGGTGAACCCATAGGTGTACCTTTGTTTTGTTTGTATAATTGTTTATTGAAGACAAACACCGTAGATTCCAAAATCAATGAAACTATTTTGATAATTTCCTTAACCGGGATTTTTGTAAATTGTTGTATCTCTAATTCTCGTTTTTTAAGGCTCTTAACGATTAGGTCATGTGGTACATTGGTGAAAAGGCTTACGACATCCAATGATAGCAGGGAATGATTTTTTGGTATATTTATGTTTTGAACTTCTTGAACTAAAGTCCAGGAGTTTTTTGTTCTATTTTTATTATGTGAAATTGTTTGTTATAAGATATTATGCAAGAATTTTCCAATATTATAAATGGGGCTACCCAATGCTGATACAATTGGTCTCATCGGGTATGGATCTTAGGTAAGGCATATAACCTTGGGGTATTTCCATTATTACAAACCAAAAATCGTAGAGTTTCTTTTTCTATATATTTGTTCTTTAACCAGTCATTTAAAATAGCATTAATTTTATTTTGAGTTGTTATAGTTTAATCCTTGTTTATTTTTTCATAAGTGTTATCATTAGTTAATAGTTGTTCAACCTTATCAATATAGTCTTTTTTTATTCATTATGACAGAAATATTGCCTTTATCTGCTTTGGTTAAATATAGGTCCTTATTTTTAATAAATTTCCGTAGATCTGAAATAGTATTAGACTCAGGTGTATGTAGAGGCAATAGGTTTTTTTGTGCATTGCATAGTATGTACAAGTTTACTTCTCAAAAGATCAATTTTATTTGTTGGAATCTTATGCATGTTAATTTCAAAGATGCTAATTAACTCATTGATAGGAAAGGTATCTTTAGTTGGTTGCACACAAAATCTAGGTCCTAATTTAATCAATTCTAAAAACTTATCAGGTATCGAAAGGTTCGTTAAATTAACTACCCATTTCGAGTCAGTTGTATTGTTGCATATAGAAATGTTTGTATTGTTATGTAAACTCAGGTCATTGTTTAGAAGTGCATTTCTCATTGAACTATTAGTTTTAACGACTCTTTCAAATTTTTTGATTAAAGTGACTTTGGTTTTCAAGATAATCAACATTCTATTGGTATTTTATCGATACATAAATTCACTCAGTGTTTCCATGGGTAATTTCACTTTTAGAAAACTTAAGATCTTAAACTTTCGGAAATTTAACTGACGAATAAACGTATACAAATCATCAATTTCAAATTTTAAAGTGGAAAATAAAAATTTTTCTTTTAGAGAATTGAACTTCAATTTTAGATCGGATGTAAAAAAATATAAAAAAATTATATGCAGTTCTCTCATAAGTTCTAAGAAGGTGTTTTGGTAGGCATGGTAGATGCCCCTGAGGAGGACCTCCAAGAGTGGTCGAAACGTTGGGCGTGAAATAAAAAGACCTGTTTGGTCCTTTTGTCAACCAATAGGTTTGAACCGTGTTGGCCATTTTTTTATTTATTTAATTAATATTACGGTTCCTGGACTACAATTACAACACTTTATATTAAAATAATAAGATAATAACTTCAACGATAATCGGTTTTTTGAAATACCGGTAAAGCAGATAAAATTTTAAATCGACTGCATCTACATGAAAAACCATGTTCATGAATCGTTCAGAGCGTTAGAATTATGAAATAGTTAGATTGAGATTAAAACATCATGAATTGAGGAAGTTTACCGTTCAAAAAATTAGAAATGTTCGAGAAAATTTTTTTGTGCGATTCGGCAGTATCTTAACTATTTATAACGACATAAAACGTTAATAAATTTAATAAAATTTGATAATGCATCGGCTATTCGATGAATTGAAATTATTCATCTAAAGAAATTAAAAAAATTAATAAACGATTCAATTTAAAAATCCTTAAATTAAAGATACAGTAGAAGTCGAAACGTCGAGGACGGAATTTATTTACCATTATACCTATTAAAACATGTTTCTTCTTTTATAATTTATTTAAATCCATGAATACATTCATACATCTCTAGTAAACGAGTTATTGAAGTCGAGCCCTAAAAAAATTAAATAATACACGAACGTAAATAAAACATTGCATAAAATTGCAAAATTGATGTATAAGCTCAAAGCATGTTGAATTAAGAAATAAGAATATGAACAGAAAACCCGATATAATTCTTATTCTCATCAATAATGGCTTAGTATGCGCTGTGGTAATAGAGATATTCACCGCTTTACATCTTCCACGGTTTGAATCTCATATTTTTACGACAATAGATATATTCGCACCGATAGATAGCACCTAATATTTTCTACCCACACAAAAACGTTTATAGAAATATGCAAGTTACTCTATAAGAACCGAGTTTTCCATAAATATGACGCGTGCTGTTGAATCGATATTCTCGAGTTTCCACAGAATATTAACACGTATCTCTGGTATATAAGAATTAGATATATGATATTTCTATACGTATTAAAATAAGTCAAAAATCCATTCCATGCGAGAGAGAATTATAAAGAAGGTAATTAATACTGATCGAAACGTGCACTCCAATAATGCATGTTGAGATTAAAGTTAATAAATTTAGGGGCTTCGCTCGTAAAATTCCGTGTTCTTGCGCAGTTATCGACCTATCTCGACTTTTACATGTAGCGCCACAGTTGTTACATTGAGTATGTAACTCATTTTATGTATTGATATATATTTATATATGAAAATTGACAGATTTATTACAGAAAAAAAACACTGAAAGACGAGACCAACGTTTTTCATCGTTTACTTCCAAAACTACTTTGTACCAATTCCAATGAGCAATTAGATATGTAATGCAGTAAATAGAACCAGTATATTTTTCATCCAGGGTGAAAAAAAGTATTCGAAATAGAGTATTGCTGGACGAGTGGTGGTTGGTCAATTTTTCACTACCGGAGTCTCCCATGGGTTGCAACAGCAATCAGTATTCGATATTTATTTATGAGTAGCCACAATGCTCCGAAGGAACTCAATGCAGCTCCAAAAATATCAACTACAAGGCACCTATATTTAAATTTGAATGGGATATTTTGTTCTTTTTGAAAAGTGCTCACAATTTTACACTCGACGCCGTCAACACATGCGCGATAAATTCTCGATTCGCTCTTATAAATTTTCGCAAGGCCGTGTTAACTCGCAAATGAACGGGCAGTCCGACACGCCCGGTCAAAAAATATGGTCACTCAGAAATATTTGGAAATTGTTCGTTATTTCGGGTTGCGTTATATGAAGCCAACCCCGACTGAATTTTACACCGAGGGTACTTGGTGGGTTGTATGCGAAGCATGGCTTATTAATGGCCGTGCGAGTATTAATGCTAATTTTTTAGACTCTCTTTAAGCGCTTTCGAATATGACAGCTTCAAATTGTTATTTATGATACTATCGCAACGTTTTGTTCGTTATGTGTTGTTTATTGTAATTTTGCAATCCATGCGGGAAGTGAAGCTAAGGTTATTTAATCGTAACTTTTTGGGGGAAACGGGATATGACTACATTACGATAAATACGTAAAACCACATTACTCCAAAGTTATAACAGTTTCAATTTGATCAAACGTGAATTTTTAAAAGACGAAAATAATTTTGTATAACAGACAGTTGATTATTTGCATTTAGACGTTAACTTTTATTTCACGAAGTTCAAGTAAAAGTCATGTCATTTTTTGAAATAATGCAATTATCAATTGTTTTGCTTAAAATTCATGGTCTTTTTGTTTTATTGATGCCAGAAGAATGGTATAAAACCTTAAGGTAATACTTTCTGATGAATAACTTTACTATTGAACTTTGCACAATTCTATTGTTTTTCGGAGATCTGGAAATTTAATCGACGAGTTTCATCGGGATCAAGTAACTTTTCTTACATTATGGTCGGCCATTTTGAATTTTCAAAATCTAACTTCAGATTCGTAATAAGCCACCCCAACGACCCCTGAGTACTCAGTTTCATCGAAATAAAGTATCTTTTTAGATTTTGGTCGGCCATTTTTAATCCTCCATTTCGAATTTTTAAAATCTGAGTTCCGATTCGCAATAAGCGACCTAAAAAAACCCGAGTACTCAGTTTCATTGAGATTAAGTAACTTTTGACATATTATCGGACCATCTTGAATCCTTTATTTCGAATTTTCTAAATCTGGCTTCAGATTCGTAATTATAGACCCCAAAAAAACCCGGAGTACTCAGTTTCATCAGGATCAAATAAACCTTTTAGATTTTGGTCTCCTAAAGAGGGATCAGTAAGATCCAAAATGTTGAAGTTGTTTTTCCTCATTTTTTTTTACACTTTTCCCTTTTCCTTTCTTCTCCCTTATTAAGAATTGGTTTTTCATTTTGAGGGAAACACTAATACCATTGTAGGTCATAAGCCCGCCTTTTTAATTACTCTCATTATTCCCTGGTAGAAATTGTAATCAGCCTAGCTCTAGACAGTAGTCAGTACTAAATTGTCAAGGTTTAGCCAGTTTTAGTGCAATGCATCACTAAGCAAAACGTGTCGATTCACTGCTAGCTCCCGTCTAGGGCTAAAGTGGCCAATTTTTATTACTACTAGGGTCGTAGATTTCTAAATATTAATCTAATACCTACATCTTCAATCCTTCAACAGTACTAATGATGTAGTGATTTTCCGCTGCGGCGATACTTTTCTCCATGTAATGGTGTTCGTTAGTCCCACTTATATCGAAATAGTTTAATTTATACAGCGTTAGGTAGAGTCAAAAATTCATCCCATCACTCTGACGTTTAATGTAGATGGCGAAGGGCTTTTGGCAGTTGATCATTATGGAGTTGCACCCTAACGTGACAAAGGGCGCAATGACCGGCGCGACAGGACGAAATAAACGAAATTGCTTTCACCCGCGAATCGGGGGACGATTTACGTCCTTTCATAATAACGTCGGGAAAGTGATCATTGACGACAGTTTTGGACGGTTTGTTCCACGATGGCTTCCGCCATACCATTGGCGAATGTCGCGTCGTATTACCGTAATTTATTGGCCCGCGGCTCTTGTTCGCAGTTGCACTGAGGAAAGTTAAAGTACAAGTTATTACCGAAGGATTGAATCGTAGCTAGGTACGAACACAGACTTTTCCCGAGAAAATATTTCTCATAGTCGTTCCTACCTCAGTTCCATTTCGTGTGTGAATTGCACACGTGCATGTTCCTTCCAGTTGTCATGGAATTCCGAACATCCGCAGGCGCCAGTGACGAAAACTGTTCGATAAGTTGAAAATTGTTTAGAGGCTGCACACCAGGAACTTTTTTCCCTCGTGGTACGCTGAATATTTATTTCACGCACGTACTCTCATGTACGAATTAACGGCGACGCGAAACTTTAACGCTGCGTGTGAGCTCGGAATAAAGCGTCGAAGTTTCGGCGAGGAACATTTTTACGTTATAAACGAGATAATTATGTAAGGGTCCAGATTTAGATTTTAAACATTTAATAAAATTATGGGTACGTATGCTGAAAGAGAAATTTAGTTTAATTTAACGGAATGGGTAGTTGTCCAATGAGAACTAAATCGTTTTTACATTGTTTCTTTGTGACTTACTAGTTATTATATAGTGTGAGTTACTATACAGCACAATGTGTATAATTAAAGGTTTTTATTTGCTAATAACAACCCTGGGAGAGATTTGGCTGGTTGAACTAGCCATTATCCTACTGTTCGGTAGAATCTCGGTAGAAATATACACAAATTCTGGATGAAAACCCACTATAGACCACTAACATATATTTAGGGTGACACAAATCAGTAATTACACACTGAAAATATCATACTAAATTTGTATAATAGGTGTTATATTTGTATAATGACCATATGTAAATGTAAACAATTTTTCTTTCGAAATGATGCTTTGATCTTTACAACAGCTTTGTGAACAATCGCGACTTCATGTGCAGGGGAATCAGCTGAGAGAAAGCCGCCATATTGGGCGTTCGATCGAGAGGTATTCGAGATTCTCGAATCTAGCTGAGGTCGATAAGTTGTAGGAGCTTGTCGCACTTATGTTAAACTATATTATCTGTCTCAAAGTCGTACGTCTGGGTGGATTTACGCCAGAATTCATATCGTTTTTAGTAGGATTTCTACCCGTATTAAAGAGCTAGTTTCTAGCCAGATCATCAAAATCTAGGATAATTACATATCTACCAGGGAAACTGTGTGTATATATATAAAACAACGAACGCAGTTAATTTTCTCATTACTAAATTATCAGCTTGAAATTATGTCATTAACTTCAAATGAATGTCTGCGTTGACCGTGGGGGTGACACTGCCTCATAAGCGTGTCGCTCTTTTGAAACCGAATGAAGAGCATGTGACTAATCAGCTCGACGTCGCCATAGATCTGCAAAATAATCTCCAAATCCGTGTGCACCATTAATACATCAATTCAGTTAATTCTTTAACATTCTTTCACTCTATCTTTTTCTGTTAGATTATTTTAGTTTACATTGTACAAAACAAGTTTTAAATTAAGACCTAACTTAGGTTTCATTGAAGATGTAACAAAAACAAAACCAATTACGATATGACATACTCGTGCCTTATACATTGGCTTATTTTAAGACCATTTAAAATATAATAATTTTAACACTTTTGTTTACAGTGGAACAGTTCAACGCAAATAAAAGAACTGCCTTTACTACTTTATTATCAATGAAAAGCGTGTTTCAAAAAATTTGAAATTAATGCTTCTACAAATTCACAACATGTATAACCTTGTCAGATATTTTTAATTGGATAAATTTTAAACGTTGCATTTTTCGAAAAATGGAATAAAAATCCTTTCAGATTGATGTTTGATATACTTACTTTAGTATATTTTAGAACCTATTTCATGCAAATTACAATTTGAAAAATGTAAATATATGTCGATGCTTGATATAACAACAAATTACTAAATTTTGTTAATATTTTGCTGTTAATTTCTTTTTCACAAATACATCCTGGTGTGCAATCATTTCGTCAGCAATTAGTTTAAATAGAATCAAATTCACATACTAATAACAAACTATATTATCAGTCGCTTCTTAAAATTTTGTGAAAGAAATCGATGTTACATTAAATATTGCCAAACAGTCGGCAGGTCAACTAAATATAATTTTTTATTCAAACTACATCTAGTCTTCTTCAGTATAATTTCTGTAAATACATAAATAAATACAATTTTAAAAAAAATTTTTCATAAAATACAAAATAATTTACAAAAACGCAAGTTACTTACAAGACTTATAAACGAAATTGAAATTTGGTTATAAATTTCAAAACGTAAAAGTCTTCGGCAACACTCGCAAAACTGATTGGCCAACGGATTTTCCTCCTCCGATGCCGAAAACAAAAGGTGCTTCCGTCACATTTACGTAACATCGATTTAAAATTAAATGGTTATAATAGTTTTAAGACAAAACAACTCTATAACAAAATCAAAACAGATCTTGCTTGGAAATTATTAAATGTGGAAATCGAGGATACAATTCATCGCATCAGAGATATTCGAGCCAATCGAAATACTATTTTTTGTAAACTTTCAAGACTTTTACCTTTTGAAATTTATAACCAAATTTCAATTTCATTTATAAGTCTTGTAAGTAACTTGCGTTTTTGTAAATTATTTTGTATTTTATGAAAAATTTTTTTAAAATTGTATTTATTTATGTATTTATAGAAATTATACTGAAGAAGGCTCACATCGAGAGCCGAAACGTTTAAATTGTTTTTTTATATTTTTATATTATTATTTTTGGACCGTCTCACCAAGAACCTCCTAGAACTCCTTAAGAGTTTCGCACTTTATTTAATAAGCGGTCAAGAAAAAATCAAACAGAATGATTTTTAAATCATTTCGCACTTACATCTAGTCTGTCTAAGAGAATCAAAATTATAGATCACTTTACCGAAAATAAGATAAAACAACTTTAAGTACATTTTTTATAATAAATATGTGCCCTAACTGACAATGTGAGATTAATATTTTATGAAATCATTTTTTATTTTTATTAACAATTAATATGTTAAACTTCATTATAAACTTCATTAAGAATTCATTTTCATGTTATCATTATTACGAGTAAAGAATCTTTGGCCACGTGTTTTTAACCAGTTTTTTAAAGGGTTGTGAAAATATTGAGTGTTTGTTAAAGAAATTCCAAAATGGTATAGGTTATTCACTGAAAATATCGCTTTTAGGAGTTAAAAAATTCATTACCGATTTGATAAATTAGTTCATGGCAAAAAGCTTGGATAATATATACATATTACACACTACAAATTTTGAAAAAAAATACAAAATTAATATGAAAAGCTTGTTCTAAAAAATTCTCTTAAAAAAATAGAATTATTCGAAATTTGTGTCCGAATTTACACCATAATTAGTATAATAAATAGTACATTATTTTTCATTTACATGATGTGATTCATTTTGTAATATTTAGGATCGTCCTAGTTATTGCCAAGGTATATTTTCTAGATAATCTCGTTTTTATTGGATAGCGGAGTCAATTGCATTTTTATTTATTTTTAACAATTGAAGTGTTATTATTTCACATCAAATAAATCAATATTACCAGAATAATGTAATATATAACTGAAATTTCGATAGCTTTATGCTGTCAGAATAATATTTTCAAATGATTCCATTCCAAATTTCAGTTAAATCGGCTAAGAACTGGAAGTAAACAAAAGTTGAAAAGATGGAAAAAGATTTTTCTTCGGCATCAGCACTTTCTAAAGGCTTTTAAGAATATTATTCAAAGTTTGTGAAAGGCATATTTTTTATAGACTTTTAAAGAATCGCATACCTCGTAAATAACGGTCTTAGTCAATCGATGGAGCTTCATGAAAAAATGAAACTTTTGTTACAGTTACGCTCTAAATCTACATTAAAAATATATATGCAACCAATAAAGTGATTTTTAATTTCCTTCAATGTCAGTATTTTTCATTTATTGCAATGATGCGCAATAGCTCTTTATTAGCCCATTTTTGTAAATAAATGAGATGCATGTAATATCAAAAATGATGCATACATTACGTGATGAGTTTGAAGTATATTTCACAGTGTAGCCCAGTGTAATCGTGTGATAATACTTACAACTATATACTTTGTAGCGTAGTTAAGATTATGCATTAGTTTAATATTTAGTAAATTTGATTGTTTGCATAAGGTTTGTTTAAAATATGAGATATATTTCACTTAATCTTTCTTCGATTTCTTTTGGGCTTTCATTTTGCCCTGAAAAAAAAACAACAAGTAACCAAAACTTTCAAAATTGCATTTAATATTCCTCATTATACTTGCTAAGAATCAACATTTGCGTTTGAAATTGTAAACAACAAACTATTAAATCTAAGCTTTAAAAAGATTTCATTCGTCATTTAAGTTGAAAATTTGATTATTTAGAAAGTAGCAAAAGCGGAACGGTTCCAGTTTTTATGAAAGTTAAATTCGTTTTTCAAGTAAAATATGTAAATTAATAAATTGGTATCATATGTTCATTTGAAATGCGGATTGTAGAATCGTTAGTAACTATATCAATATTGATTATCAATATATATCTAGAATAAACAAATATAATTTTCGTAGTTTGAAATTAATTTTTTAATGAAATTTGAACCTCCGAATCTGCATTGATTATTTTGCTGTATTATTTTTAAGGGTTCTTTATTATCGAACGGTGAAACAATTGTAATTGAGGAAAATAATAAAGGAAATAAATATTATCGTATTTAAATTACAGTAAAAAATGAACCGTTAGTGTGAAAGTTATCAGTCAATCTTTACTTATACTACATTTCATTTTTCCCATCTATAACTAACTAGCACTAAGATGTAAGAAAGATTGACATATTAAAAAATATAAATATACTGGTTTTGACCTACAATTTGATTTGATGAAGGTTTTCCTCGACGTTTCAAACAAACTCGTGTTCATTACTGCCTATTGCAGTAATCTCTTGAAAATGAAAACGAATTTGTTCAAAACGTCGAGGAAAACCTACATCAAATCAAATTGTAGGACAAAGCCGACCTGTGTATTTATATTTTTTATTATATATACTTCTACACAACAACACTATTTATTTAAAGATTGACTTATATTTTCTTTTATTGTCATTTCATCCCGATTGTCACATCCATATGCAATTAAGCGCAAAATAGCGAAATGTTTAATTGTGTGATAAAAATGTGCACATTTGATTTATTATTTAATTGAATAGCATCAGATAATAACGAGGATAAGATTATAAACGATGAATAATTCCCTGGTTGTAATGAAGGTTACAAAGCGGTTCTAATGATCGGTTCTTCCCTTAAGCAATATCTCTATTTCCTAAATATTACGCATAATGTAACGTTTAATCGAAATTATGTGTCAGCAGAGTGTACGATTGATTAGTTAATATAGTTACAATTCCACTAAATCCGGTCGTGTTCATAATGTATCCATAGAAGAAAGGGGAAATTCGCAGACGAACATAACACACCTGGTGGCATAATTAGAGGGAGGTAGTAATAGAAACACATTGTTATTACTATACGAATTATGAAATGCGGAATTGATGAGTTTTTTAAATTACCAATGTGTCCATTTTTCATTTTTCACCGCACATGATGGAGAATTTTATATGAATGTCATATTATTAAAAATACACCAATCAATTTTTAAGAAAGGTTATCATGTTGTGCATGTGAATTATATTTTTTTTATAAATATATATTATATTTTGCCTTTTTTAGATACAACCATATTGTAAAATACAATAAAGTAGCTACCTTTCCACATTATATACAAAATGTTTTTCCAAAATGTCGGTTTCTCTCCATATACGATACCTGAGCTACAATTTGGTTAATCGTTTTGTCCCTTTTAGACTTATTGTTAGAACCTAATATATAGATACGTAATTTTTATTTGTAATATTGAGAAGGTACATATATGTGCTACGTAAATATATTGTTAAATATTTTGATAAATTGACTACAATTAACATACATGTACAGCATGCGCATACGCTTACAAGATTCCTCGGACGTTTGGGGGGGGGGGGGAGTGCGGATAACCGACAACTCGAAAAGCCGACCGAACAAAAAACCGAGAATTATAAAGCCGACAGGTCAAAAAATCGAGAGTCATAAAACCGACAGGTCAAAAAGACGAAGGTCATAAAGCCGCCAGTCGAGTAGCCGGTAGTTTAGAAGCCGACAGTAATTTTTTTATTTGTCGGTTTTTCGACTCGCGCCCGTTTAGTACGGATGCAGTAAGAAGGATAAAAATATCAAATTGGAAGAGGAAGAAATATTTTATAACGAATGAGTACCCAAAATGGAAGATCGAAAAGAGTGATTGTTTTGAATGAGTTGATGAATGATTCAAAAGGGAAAAATAATGAAAAAATATATGGTATATATAAATACCTATATCAATATAGATAGATAATGTTTTATTTATTTCCAATGTTTCTATTTTACAAAAAGTATTTCTTAAATTTAATGAAATGATGTGTTACCTATAACTAAATCAATAGTAGTTTTTATACCTATACTATTAATCCGACTAAAGTATAGTTAATCCAACTATTCATTAGCTACCTGAACTGCTCTCAATTCAGAATGACATACATTGACGAAACTTTTAGTAAATTTATCTAAGTGAGTTATATAGTAAGATCGACATTTTTAGTAGCTTCTGTAGTTACATTTTCTTAATAATAGGTATATTTGTTGACAGCTTCAATTAAATTAAATAAACAAGAGGACCGTATTACTGAAAAAAACTTAATTGTTTATATAATTTAATACATTTTCTTGAACCAAAATTTAGTTAATCTAACTTTCATTCCTAATCGGTTGGACTATATAAAGTTATAAAGCATAATAAATAATTTGTCCCCAACGAGTAACTTATTATTTAGTTAAATTTACTAAAAATTTGTCTCGATACAAAAGCTAGAAAATAATTCAGTCACAACAATGATAGCAATGTACAATTTTTTACAAATTTTAAAATAATTTTTTTTTAAATAAATGAGGGACGCATTAGATGAAAATTTAACTTCATAAGAGTTAATCATCATACTGAAGGAGTGAGTTCGCAGTTTGAGAAAATATCTATTACAAAGTTACAGGTGATATTAATGATGAAAGGATATAAATATCTTAGTCGTCTTTATTAAACTAACCAAGTTTCTGCAATCGATTTTGCGACTAGGATTTTGTATTCTCATCGTAACATAAACATTGAACTACATTTCTATACAAAATTAAGTAGACGCATTAATGGTTTAATCCATAACATTATTAACTTTAGTTCATGATTCCATCTGCTCCAATTGAAAATTGTACCTTCTGTTCGAAATTGGGTTACTTTTTTCATCAGTAGATCAGGTGACGACAATAATCCATTTAACTTAAAGACTTTTTAAATATAATATTTTAAAATTTATTCGTTAATTTTTTTAATGCACATCATAATAGAACGATTATTAACTGCTTAGAAGATTTCAGGGTGTTTAACCCGTATTGCGTACATGTCCGTTTAATTGTGTACACAAACATTTGCGTGTGTGTATGTCACGGAGATAAAGGGATTGTATTATGTACCAATATAATGGTTTCCGAGTGAACCGACGAAGGGTAAAATAATGCTGTTAGTTTCCGAGGGTAAAACGTCAACTCGCGAATCGCGGTTACGCTTCGTTCACCGCAACGTGTGTCATCGCCTACTCCTTCCCCACTGGCCGTTATTATTTCTTAGTTTCCCCCGGGACCTTTTTCTATATTCTTTTTATTATATTTCGATTTTCCTTCAGCTTACCGAATGTTACTATTATCGTTCGGAAAATTTGAAAGACATTTGGCGTACAATCGACTTGCTTTTGCCGATATTACACTTCAAACGACTGAATAAAACTAAAATCGTATGGCTATTGGTGGTTTGTAATGGAAATTGAAAATGAACATTTGCAAAATTTCGATCCTTTGCAATAGGTGCGCAAATGTACTAAATATTCATTACTCTCGTTTGCGAAACCGTGTGTTACGTGATATTTGTACGCAAAAAAGGAATAATTGATTTAGCCATCCGAAAAGCAGTTAATGCGATAGTTAACGAAACGAACTAGTTCATATATCAACAGCGTTTAATTCTACAATTTTCAAATATTTAAGGAATTTACTTGAAAAAGTGGGTGGTTAAAAAATTAAAATACTACTTCGCTAGATTAAAGCTATTGGAGTCAAATTTAATTCCAAAGTACAAACTGATTGACCTATAGTCAATTTTCAAACTAAAGAGTAAATTTTCTGTCCTTTGAGGTAAATAATCTACTTGGGACGACTACAATGATTTACTCCATAGGATTCAAAGTGTATTCCAAAAGATTGTACAAGTTACTCCACCCATATTAGAGTTTACTTTTAAGGAGACTTTCATATGCGTAAATTAACTATCATAAAGTGGTGCTAAACGGGCACTTTTTGGGGTAATTCGAACTGCGCATGATCAACTTCCTTAAACTGCTAATTTTGGTTGTTAGTTTTGCATTTGTACCTAATTATTCACTCTGCTAATTTGTGACTCCATAACTCCAGTTTCCGGTAGTTACTTTCGTCAGATAAATGTTTATGTTACTACACGTAATTTCGAATAAATAAGAAAATCTGGTATTTGTTTCATTTTATAAAAAAAGTTAGCATATAAGGTAGAAAGTAATTGGTTATGATTTAAGCACTGAATTAAATAAAAATTAATGGTTTTTAATCTACTTTGTAGTTTTGAAGTTACATTTGGAACTATATAGTACATTCTCTTGATTTAAGGTAAGTAGTAGACTGATTATTACAGTATGCAATGTCTCGCTGTTTTAAAAACGTCACGTTGACGAATATTAAAATTGCGCATGTTTTCATAGCTACTATTTCCAGATAGAGGACTTTGATCTAGTAATTATTGCAAGTGATTTTGAGATTTATAGTTTATACAAATTTTCATCACATATTTCTGAGCATTTATACGAGCATTCCATTGATTGTATTATATTTAGATTGTTAAGATATTACGGGCACACGAATACGTAAAGGTATTTTCAGAGAAAAATTATAATCCGGTATCTCACTAAGTGGATATTCTCCCTTGCAAGAGCCTAATTAATTAAAAAATGTGTAATAAAATTAATCTGCATTAGGTTTAAATATTGTTTAATATGATAAAACTATACTATATTAGCTAAATTAAACTACTATGACGTGATTCATCATCCCTTATTTTAATTGGAAATAAACGGTAAAGTAAATTTATGAAATTAATATGATTCATAGATTCTCGCAGAAAAACATAACGATAAAAGTATTCATTATTATTAATTCAAATGTCATTTATACACATTCATACTCAATATCTGTTTTAATTATAGGATGACTTAAAATGATTGAAACAGCCCGGAAAATCGTCCAATTTCGGATGAAAATTAAGTGGAAGAAAACCTATCAAACTATTCTTCTAATGAAATGTTGTGGCCAATTAGCGAAAACTGGGTGAATTATAATTGAAATACCATATCCGAAAATGTTTGGATGTGCAGTTTCGATTGAAAGAGGTTAAAATGCCGAAAACAAAAACTTGCGAAATCGTTAGATTTAGTTAAAAAACCCGTGCATGCACTTTTTTACTTGTCTTTTTTAACTTGAATTATCTTTTGTGTTTGCATGAAACTTTAAAAAAAGTGCAATTGGACCTCGAATTAAAAATTTACGTTGTGATAAAAATGAATTTCCAAATACCGAATAGAATATGGCATCCGAATTGTCTCTTCCAAAAATTCTGAAACAATTAACGTTATACGTATAAATGTTCAATAATTATCTTTAAATAATATCTATAAATATCAAAAGTACCTAAAAGAAAAGGATAAAATATATTTATATTTGTAATTCTTTTTTAAAGCTTATGTTTAGTATAATACATGCGGTTATTTTATCACCGAATTTTAACACCATTTACCCAATTTTTAACACAAAAAAATGATTCCGATACTGACCACTTCGAGGTAGATACATTTAATTCCATTTTTATTTTTGTTTATGCCATTTTTTGTTAAACCCTTACTAAATCCAACATTCTGTTAAGCTTCTTTGTTTATCCAAAACATGTGATACTACCTTTTTATTTTTAGTTTCTATAATAATAGGAAAAATGAAATTTAATTAGCGATATGTTGTTATTTGCAAAATTAGAGTTAAAATAAATCAAAACACTTAATTGTTAATAATTGAAGAATGAATGAACGTTTAGAATTTATATAATTATATTTCCTTTTTATTTTAATCTTAACTTAAATTTAAAACTAAACTCGTAAATCTAATAATCACATTCACGTAATGTTCATTATGCATGTTCAATAGATGTTAATAACGTTGTTGAATTTTTGGTTTTCTCGTTCGTCATGTAATGAAGAGGAGAAATGAGAGTTTTTATGAATTGACTGGATTATATTTTTGTATGTCTTGTGATTGGTTTTAAATACATTTTTCACTGGGATGTAACAAAAGTAAACATGACATTTGAAACAAAAAATGAACTTAAATCTAATGAATGCACAAGTTTTTGTACTTTTTCGCCATTTTAAACTCTTTCAATTGGAAGTGCGTGCACAAAAATATTTGGATACTGCATTTCTATAATCATTTCCCTGATATTCATTTATTGGCACTGCACTGAACTCATAGGCCTCAAAAACTGCAATTATAGGGTTAAACGTTTAATAAAGACTGAAGCAGTACAACAGAAAGTTTATGGTAAATTGCATTAGTTTTACATACGTCCTTTTATAGCCTTAAATCCTGGAATTTCATAAACGAATAAAATTTACATTATCTAAAAATCTATTTTGATGCTGTAACATCCGATTTACGGATGATATTCCGCTTGGGCTACGCTTTAATCCACTCTGTGATATGGTGAAGTAGATACGGATATCGCAGTCAGACGGGCTTTCGAGCCATGTAAACATAAAACCATTTAATGCAGTGTTATTTACTGGTTCGTTTTTTATTTATTTTTCAACAAATGTTATGAGTGAAGTACTTGAGATGATGAATCTAAATAACAGTTTTTCAAATAAGTGAAGAGAAGACATGCATTATGGGAATGAAATGTTATTTTTTATTATAATATTCAATTATTTATTAATTTGTTATTATCCGATGGGCGAAACCACGTCACATTTGTCGAGAATGTAAAAAAATGCTGATTCAGCACTGCTGAACCTACATTAAGGTACCTAACCTAACTTAGGAAACTTACTTCAGATTGGCGGAAGTAGCGGCATGAAAAATATATTTTTTTTTGAGGTGCTATGAAATCTTTACCTGATTGCACAGGACCACAACAAAAATTTGTTTCGAGATAGCTTGAATCAGGAATAGTAGATCTTATAGATTTTTAGTCGCTGACAATAAAGTAGGTATCTCATTTGACCTATGAGGTCAGATAGTTCAAAAAGGAGACTTTAGGCTAGTTTTCGGAACAGATATCTTGAAATCCTGACGTGATGGGCCAATCTGGGTAACAAATTCGTTGTCAGCGGCCAAAAATCTATAGGATCCACTACTTTTGATTCAAGTTCTTTCGCAAACAAAAATTTTGTGGTCCCGTTAAATCTACAAGATCCAATATCTCTGATTCAAGTTATCTCCCCTAAAAAATTGTTTTATACTTCACGAAAAAAATAACACAAGACCACGTTTTTTTTTTGACACAACTTAAATCATAAGTGGAGGATCTTATAGATTTTTGGTAGCTGAAAACGAATTCTTTGTCCAAGTTAACTCATCGTGTCAGAGTTTTCACATATCATAACCTTAAATTGCCAAAAAGTATATTTTGGAGTATTTTTTGGATCACATATCTTAAGATCCTGCCAAATCGAATAACGGATTCGTTTTCAGCGGCTAAAAATCTATAAGATCAACTATTCCTGATTTTTTGTGGTCCTGTGTTATCTAACTCGTTATCTCCTATGAAAATGGAAAAATGACTGAGAAGTATTGAAATAATGATTACCTTTTAATATGGTAACTCCAATTTAACCGTAGTTTGAAGTCGACAATGTACCAAGTCCTCAGTCCAATGTCAATGTTAGTAGGGGAGAGTCGGGTAGCCCTGGCCAGCGGGTACCCCTGACCACTACCTATTGTCAAGTATCTAAATAGGTAACACGAATACTGTTTCACTTATCTTTTGTACCATTGCCCGATTTATAAGATATTCCGCTCTATTTTGAGTAGATTACAGTTAGTATTTCGATTTTACAAAACGAACAAAGAAATCTCTTTCGGCATTTCAGTAATTTTTAATTGAAAATATTTAAAAACGAGTGCTAAATATTCATAAAGTGTTTCGTTACGTCGATTCTTCTACGTCTCAAGAGCTTTAACTTCCATTTTTTATATTTTAAATATTTTACTATTAATATTATAATTTCTTGTCGATTAGCACAGATATGACTTTCGGGTATCCCCGGCCAGTTAAAATCGTGTATTATTTGAGCTAATTTGAATACATTTTCATTATTCTGCTAATAATGCAATTGTCTGAAGTTAATGCTGAAATTTGGGTCACATTTTTCTTATATTTTGACTTGTTCATGATATAATCTACGTTTATACCACTTAGGAAGATTTCGTTAACGATAATTTCACGGACCACAGTTTCCAAAACAGTGCAAATTGTTATTGGTGATAATTTAATAATTAATTAAACAAAGTATTTGTTTTTATATTTTGTAATTTATAGATTTCGAACGATTGTGGTGAAACAAAAATTTTGAAGATAAAACAGACAAGAACACGATGAATTAATAAAAAATACCAATCTTATTTATTGATTATGATCATAATCATGATATAAAAATAAATTAGGTTAAATTTTTATAATTTATACAAATTGTGTGTTATTTTCATGCGTGGCCGGGGCTACCCGACACAAGTTCGAAAGTAACAAAAATCGTTATATAAATCAATTGGCTATACTGACGAAAAAAATCGATTTTTGTAAGTAAATTTGTTTGAGTTATGTCTGTATAGGTATAAAGAATATTTCTATATTTTGATAACTTTTTGCATGCATTATTTTCAAATTATTGCATAAAATGTTTAGGTGGCCGGGGCTACCCGACTCTCCCTTATACTTTCGTGATGTTCAGATGTCCCTGACAATTTTTCAAAATTGTTTTTCGGAGTTTGTATAACATATTCCTTTACAAGTTTAAATCCTTTAGAATTTTCACCAACGTTTCATTGTTTCTTTGCAATTTAGGTTGAGGATATTCCTAGCCAAAGATAAAAATACACAGTAACGATTGTTCAAGTCTCCCCTATTCAGCTGATACGACCGGTATTAAACAAATGTCAAAGTCCATTACTTTGGTCGTACGTAAATTGTCGATTCATCGCGTCATTCGTCTGTGGCGCTTTAGTTCGTCCTTACGGCACTGGGTCCCTTTCATTCCGCTTTTGCAAACGGTGTAATTACTCACGATGCAACGGGCGCGCACTCGAGTGGTCGCCGGAAACGGTCGGGTGTAAACCAGACGACAGAGGCGACTGCGGCAATGTTTTTACGCGGAAGTGCCCCGTTGTACCCGCAATGCATTCCCGACGAACTCCTTTGGCATCGGCTAATACGACCCTGTCCCCCATTCCCCCCCAGCCATTCCCATTGCCCCATTCCCCCAGCAACTGCGGAGTGCTCCGACTCATATTTTCGGATCGCCGAGCGTTCGCGTGCATGCTTGGATTGGATGGGGCAATGAGGTAACTGGGGGACGGGGGGGGGGGCAGTAACGTTCCGAACTGGGGAATTACCGGAAGCCGGATTTACCTAAGAAATACACGACCTCGGCAAGTCTGGCGCTGTATTTACCTCAAAGAACGCGATGCACCTCATTATGGTCGCTTTTGAACATCTCCGCGACTTGCCTTCAACGTCGTGCTCCATTTTGCTGGGATGCGCACTTGTTTCCCCCAAAGGAATCGCGCGAAATAATGATTAGTTGCCCGGCAAAGATCCGCGCGCTCGCTCCCAGCATTTCAAAGAAAATTGTATTGTAAATTTTCTGGGGTGAACGAATTTCCCGACCAAGTGGTACGGCTTCCAGCACGGGGAATAAGGTATTTTTAAGACGGCGAATTTCAAAAGCATCGAGGGATAATCTAGTTACCAAAACACTTTTGGAAGAAGACTGGAATTTCTTTGACGGTAACTTAAACGATGCTTGAGATAGTAAGTGTCGAATTTCAATGTAACTTCGAAAGGAAGAATATTACCGGAACAATATTAAGAAGTTGATTATAAGTTACAATCGAATAGAAACATTAATATTGGGCGACATTCTGTCCATTTGCATTCGGTATAAATTTTGCGTCTAGACGTAAAAAAACTAAAGCAAACTATTCCAAGTTTTACTAATGGCAACTACAATACTGACATAAACAACAACTAATTCTGATATAATATTTCAATGGTGGAAAGTGGGAAAAAAACGGAATTTTTTCATATTTTTTTTATTTATACTATCTAAACAATAAACAATAATGTCTTCTAAGCCATTTATATATGTTATTTTATCGCTAAACTTACAGAAATCGTAAAAAATTGACATGAATGCGTTAACTGGAATTTTAATAATGAAAAATCAAAGAAAACGTTATTTACCATCGAGATACAAAGGGTTAAAAACATTATTAGATATTAGCGTTGCGATGTTATCTCTATTTTGGGCACAAAAATATTTCAAACTATCACACATGTTGCAAATAATGTTCTATTTCAATTGACGGTGTGCCATTGAAAAATTACCATTATTTTAACCAGTTACGCAAGTGCTTTTTAACTTCAAACATATATTTTTTGACTTTTCTTGTGAGCACATTCTTAAATGACTCCTGGATTTCCTCCTTTTTCTGTGTACAAAATTATTACTTTTGACTCGTAACCATTAAAGATATGCTGCAGGTGCAATCGGTGAAAAATGAACTAAAATTGTTTTTTTTTTTAAAAACGAGGGACACATTTGAAAGGCACTCTTTTCAGCCTTTCTAAAAAGGGCACATAGCTCTATAAGGATGCAAATTCCTTGCTTTTTTTGTCTATTAGTACATGTAAAAAATCCGGACAGATTAGAGAAATGCTGAAATCACTACAGGACCAAACGTGAATAGAAATTATGAAGGGACACCTTATTTTAGGCGTTTTTGACACATTTTTCAGTTTGAAAGGTATGAATTTCATACTTTTATCTCAGCAATGAAGCATTACATGTATTGATCGATTATTTGGAGTATACGTAGAAAAATAAAATAAAAATGCTCAAAAATACACAGTGACAAGAAATTTAAAGGTTTCGCAGATTTGCCCATATATAGTCCAAGTAGGACCTGGTGAACTTTTCGGCGACTGATGGCTAAATTCGTTTATAATAAAAATTACCAATTTTCGACAAGGGAGTATTTTATTTCTTAAAAATTGAAGACTATAATAGATAAAGTTTGAGACCAAATACATTGACAGATGGCAAGGGCTATTCACGGGACACAGAACGTACATGCATTAAACAAACTTTTAAATTTATTTATAATAAAAATGACAAATTTCCGACAAGATAGTATTTTACTTCTTGATAATTGAATACAATAAACGCTGAAGTTTGACCAAATACTCGAATGAATGACTAGGTCTCATGTCTTAAATTGTTACATTTTATTCATGAGATATTTTTTAGTATAAACATTTTCCATAAAGCTGATTTTTTCCTAAAAATTCGTAATTCATTGCCACGAATAAAAGCAGTAATATCCGACAATTTAGTCGATACAAAACGGCTGTCTGATAATAATTAAAATTACAAAATTTGATGATAATTTTTCAATCGTAGGTTTTATATTTAATGTTTGATTGCAAAAACGACCGGGGAACAAAGTTCCGAAAATCAAAACCCACCGAAAGGCTAAAAATTCGATATTTCGTGAGACCAAGTTATTTTAATTTGCTCTCTTTTTGCCAAATTTTCAAAGACAACGTGAAGAAAATCACGCTGGAGCCATGCTATATCGAAATTTTGGCCTTTCGGTGTGTTGATTTTCGGAACTTTGTTTCTAGCAATCATCTATGATTAATGTCCCTGGGACCTATATAAAATCTCATTTAATCTATATTTAAACAAATACAAATTTGTTTCACGTACGAGCTCCATAAACTCATAAATATATTTCAAAAAGAAAGTAGGTTTTCTATAACTAACCTGAACCGACTTAATCTCAGAGATTCCAATCGCTTCTTTGTCAAGGAATATTCATGCTTTATAATACTAAAGGAAAAACAATTCCGCGTGTGAACTATTAATATAAAAAATGTATTTTTCGAAAAACGTTGTCGTACCAAAGAAAACACGCGTCGTCTTTCCCTCAGAAAATATCGCCCCTTAAAATTTCTAATTACTGCCTGAGGTAGCGAAATCGTAAAGTGTATATCAGAATTTACTTCGGCATTTACTGCTGTACACTTTTTATTAACGATATTTCTTTTACTCATCTACAAAATGTGTTTCGTGCAAGTCGTCAATAACTAGCTTAATAACATTGTAGTACGCGAAGTTACCTTTCGCGTTTATCCGTTTTCATAATGTATGGTTTAACCATTTTAATCTGCGTATAAAACAGAAAAATCAGCTTGCAAATTCTGCATTTTAATATTTCAAAGTATTATGGAAATACGATAAAATTTTAGCTGTGTATAATTTCTCAAAAATAAGAGGCTGGAATTGAAAATTAATACAACAATTAATAGCATTACAACGACGACGGTGTTTTTTTTTAAATGTCATATGGATATATGACGTTGATTAATACAATTAAATGGTTAGTATCATAATTTGATGGTATAGCTGATGTTATTAATTTTTTAAGTATTTTAATCTATATTTTGTATCAATTGTGCAGCGAAAAGGTAATTTTAGCAGGAGTGAGGAAAACGAGTGTATGTGAAGAGATTTCAAAGTCCATTTTATACGGGACATTTTAAGAATTCATATCTGACGCATAGCATCTATCTTAAAGCACTGAAATGAGAATGGTGTCCGCTATTCAACAGACTATTTTACCCTGAAAATGAAAAACAGGAATCTTACATGTTAGGTTGAAATGCCACGTTAAATTACAGGAAATGTATTTTACTGATGTAAAAAATGTGAACTACTCATAACATGTTATAAATTTGATGGACTTATCAAAATTCTAAATCACATACAGAAATAAAAGAAATACAAAACTTATGACAATCAAATGAAATAATATAATTTTTAATTTAACTTTTATCATTAAAACTGCTGTTTTAGTATTCATGTTTACAATGGTGTGTTTTGTTGTTTCAGGTATGTACCAAAGATACCAAAAGTAAAGGAAACTAAAAACTGCACAAAGGTTCGACATTTTATACATTTATAACTTTAGGAATATTTCAATTTATCACTAATTTTCTTAGGTATTATTTCATAATTGCTTTACAACATATTTAAAAAAAATAATGCAACATTTCTATTCATCTGAAAAACTAAAAAAAATTAGTTTTTACAATCAAAAAAGAAAATAAAACAAGACAGGACTTCATTAAACAAAGTTAAATTAAGTTTATCATTATGATATTTAATTTAGAGATTTCTCTGAGATTTGTGTCGGGTTATTATTACCCACAGCAATATATTAGTTCATTACTCAAGAAAAGTTTGTAACAGTTTTTCCAGTAATATAAGACATCTGCATCAAATAAAACATTAGTACCTTTTTGAAATCTGGCGGGTATAAACAATATTTTTTTTACGAGGTCCTATAATACAAAAATAGATGTGCCACACCAATGTAACTTTTTATATTGTACGTCATTTTTTCGAAGTAGTTACGAGCGTTATAAAAACAGCTTTTTATGCTAGCTTCGTCACGTATCTATCTCTATATCTATATCTATGCGATTGCTATAAAAGGGATGCTGCAATGTAGAAATCATAAAGAGGGTGGATAGTCGTTCCCGTTTCAATGCCAAATGTAATTTAAAAGCTCCCTACCGATAGATGAAATATACATTCCCGCAGGGACGAATAATTTACAGTTTTTTGCTATCATCTTGTACGTGGAGAAAACCGAGTATCATTTTCCACCGATAAAAGAATCATTTTCGTTCAGGGAAGCAAAGTTGTACTAATGGTCCCAATTAATAGCCGTAGTCAGCTTCTGTTCAATGGAAAGAATAAAATAGAGGTGCACATTCAATTGCGAAATAATTTAAATTAAAGTACATTTTTATTAAAGAATGCCGGCGTCTTATATTATAATCTATATCTATTATATTGATATTAGATATCCATTATATGTATCAGTTTAACCCGAAAACCGTTAGCTAGTAATTTTTAGCTTATTTACGAGTCTCAAAAATAAATTAAAAAATGGAAAAGATCACGCTCATGAAATCTTAGTTTATTGTTCATATATAAAGAGTCGAGGAAGATGCATTCAATTTATATGTAAAGGTCAATACTGAACGAAAAATAATGTAAAATAAGGGGATAATTGACAGATGAATTAACAAACAAACAAAAAATTGCAAAAGCCAACGTGGATAAATCATCTCTAGATAAAGATTGTTTTAATGTACCCTTATTGACTTAGACTCCGCGTGCTTTAAATTTCAAAATATTACTTACAAACATTCGATATACATAAGCATCCCCTTTTTTCCATTCTCACGAATAGAGTTTCACAATATTTAACTGAAAGTGTTATATAACATTTTAAAATAGATCACAGAATATAGTATATTTGGGAAAAAGATTTAATAACGTTTGTTATTTAATTTTCACTTTATTTTCACGTTATTATTCTTCAAAACAATTGAGACCTGCAAAAATGATTTGTTAAACAACTTTTGTTAATGATTCATTTCTTCGTCTCTTCTTATAATTTTTTCGTATGGCCTGTTGAAAATTGTTTTAAAATTAATGGATTTTAACAAATGACTGCTTACTTTTTCGAGAAAATGATTTTTTGCCATTTTACCTGCGAATTTTTCCAAATCTTTTACCTGATCACTAAAATTATGGAGAAACTGTAAAGAGTAATAATTTTATTTAAATAAATAGAGAAATTTGCGAATTTCAACTTTTATGAACGGTTATGCTTCATCTATTATTAACAATATTAACAATAATTAAATAGGTGCTCTTAGAGGTATTTGTATGGTATTCTGATAGCCAAGCCAACAGATTATGAAAGTTGAATGTAGGTATCAATTTTGACAAACCAAAAAGATTAAAATTCACGTACGACTACGAAAAAAACAATACATTAGACTATCTTGATGTGAGGATTTTTAAATAGAATCGCACCGACCGACGGTGGTAAGAAATTGGATGAGTCTATACTTCCTTACTTATATAAATTGGGATGATTTACTGTTTAGTAGATCACGTTCTCAAATTATGTACAACAGAATTTAAACAACAAACTTGAAAATAATTAAAAAAAACAATAATTGAATACGTTAGCACTTACAATTAATAGAGCATTGGTTGAAAAATGGTTAGAATTTCTCAATTGTGTAGGTCATAATAGTTTAGAAAATAATAATGATTCAAAAAATATAATAAAAATATACAAAAATATTCAGAGAAGATCTCAAGAATTTTCAGAAATAGAAGAACTAAATTTTTTAACACCCTTTAAAATCAATATAACCAGTTTTAAACCACGGTATTATATTTTACTACCTGGTAAACAAAGAGGAGTAATCTACAATTTTGTAAGGACATTTGTCTGAACTACTAAAAATCACACATCGGGAAGATACGCAGACTATTAAAGGTGCATATAAAGTAGAACACAGAAAACATTGAAGTTGAAAGTGAAGGAAATTTCAGTGGCCTTACCCATCAAAGTGATAACGGGGCACAATTTCCATTATAAGCAGCAAAATGGGGCAAAAAAATAATGACAAAAATTGAAAAAACATGTCATATAAAAAATTTTGATTAAAAACGAAAAAAATGTCGTTAACATCAGGCAGGAAAAATCCAACGTACCAAATATATTTTATGTTTTTGCGCCCTGAATAATATTCAGCATTTTTATTATCTTCAAACGTTAAATTTTCCATTTTTAAATTTTATGCTGCGGCTCCAAAATGAATTAAACATTACAAGTTTTTGAACATTAATTTGTAAAACAGTAAAAATTCTGTTAGAAAACGAGCTATTTGTTTTATGTATAGTAGACAAACTTTACGCTTATTTTTACAAGAGACAGTTTGTTGCTAAATAGGTATAATTTAATCGAATACGTTTTAAATTCCAGTCATCGTTTGTTTATTCTAATCCAATATAAACTGATTCAGAATATTGTTTTACAGTCATTGTTGTACTAGTAGTGGGAAACATTTTTCTCTTATCTCTACGTTTTTACATTTTCATCAGAATTCTGAAATAAGTTGAACACGAACCGTAAGTTCGATAGTTTTATTTTAATTAATTTTGGAACATTGCATAATCCATTTAACCCGTTTCGTCCTGAAATGGCCTAAATTTTGACTTCTTTTCATCAGGTGCGTTCTGATGGAGAAAGTCACTCAATCGTTTTGATGGAACCACACCTATTGTATTTTTTCTCGAACTTTCAAAATCCGGTTTCAGATTGACCATATCTGCCGCCATTTTTTACTATGGCGGTTTAAACATAAAAAAATCGTGAATTTTGAAAAAATTTGTTCAAATAATCGTATTTTTGAACAGGAAAACGTGTTCGAATCAAGCTGAATCTCTGTGTATCTGGTTGAGTAAATAGTTATGCTAAAAGATAGGATGGTTATTAATTTACCATGCAAAATGGCGGCTTCAAAATGGCGGTTCTCAGTGAACATTTTGTTGAAAAATTTCTGGACGCTCTAACTGAACAATTGTGAGCTTGTTTTAAAAAATGCTAACAATACAAAATTCTTAGAATTCGCCGAGAAATATAGTGGATTTATTTCAGATTTTTTAAATGAATTTTTGCAAAATTTATTTCAAAATTCTTTTCAAAATTGTAATTTTTTTTTCGAAAAATTCTGAACAAAATTGAGTGCATTCTATGATGACTTCTCAGAGTTTTTTATTCTATGCATTTTTTCCAAAAGTTGATAGTTTTCGAGAAAGAAAAATCTTATATCTATAATATTTAATTAAATCTATAATATTTGAAATTCATTTCCTCGAAAACTATAAACTTTTGGAAAGAATTGCAAAGAACAAAAAACTCTTAGTATTTATCAGAGAATGCACTAAATTTTGTTTAGAATTTTTCGTAAATAAATTACAATTTTGAAAAAAATTTTGAAAAAAAATTTCTCAAAACTTCATTTAAAAGATCTAAAATAATTCCACTATATTTCTCAATGAATTCTAAGAACTTTTGATTATTAACATTGTTTTTAAAAAGCTCGTAGCTTTTGAGTTAGATCGTCCAGAAATTTTTCAACACATTTTGACTGAGAACCGCCATTTTGAAGCCGCCATTTTAAATGGAGAATTAATAACCATCCTATCCTTTAGTGTATCTAATTACTCCATCAGATACAGAGACTTAGCTTGTTCCGAACACGGTTTCCTGTTCAAAAATACGATTATTTAAAGAAATTTTTTCAAAATTCACAATTTTTTAATGTTTAAACCGCCATAGTAAAAAAAATGGCGGCAGATATGGTCAATCTGAAACCGGATTTTGAAAGTTCCAGAAAAAATACAATAGGTATATTATATCAAAACTGATTTAAAAACAAAAATGATTTTTTTCTCTAAGAAAGCACCTGATGAAAAGAAGTAAAAATTTACGGCATTTCGGGACGAAACCGGTTAAGAAAAAAAAACGTAGATCGTATCTCCCGCAGAATTGATTTTTTAAAATTTAAACATTTTTAGTTAAAGTTTAAGATAATTCCTCTCTTAAATGTATATTTGTTGCTTAAATAAGAAAAGTCGAAAAATCAATACTATTCTACCTAACGAATAAAATGTATTAAACTTTTAACGTTATTTGACCTGGTGATAAAGGATGTAAAATATTACCGTCGCATTTTCCATGCTTAAAAATATTTCACCGAACAACAAAATATTCCAAACACAAGAGACCCGCCAGCGTTCATGAAAGGTTTCAGGGACCTCGAAATTCCGGGCGCAGAATACCGGTCCTATAATGGCGATAAAAAAATATTGAATTATTTTCTGCCCCATTCTATGTAAAACAATCTGCGTATAAAATAGAATTTTATACCTTTTGTTACATAATATACTATTTTGTTGATAATTAAAAATTCAAAACTCTTATATCGCGTTACTATCCAACCATATTGAATTTCTTCTGTGCAAAAATTTTACGATATATGATATTGTACTGGAACTGTGCGCAATTGTATGCAATATTATTATTTTTCATTGCATTTTCCAAGGTATAATATTTTACAAAATTGTTGATTTACATAGTTTCTTTTAGGGCGACGAGATTAGTGAGTTCTACTCTCTTTAATTTCTCTTTTATCATTAAATAATAAATGTGACATATTTTAAAATAAGAATGAAAATTGTTTATATTTGTTTTAAGCTATTTGTGCACCGTTGTATTTACGTAAACTATATTGGAATATTTAGAATAAGTGACCAAACCCAAGGACTCTATGATGGCGCAGTAGTAAAAGCCAGATCGATGGGACATTGTTTCCTTTCGGTCTCCAACTGCGGTTGAAACGTGAGCATGTCAGCCACGCGCAATCAACGGTGCGTGCCGACAATTCGCACTACAGCGATGTATTCACTACGTGAATCATACTAGTAACAACCCTATTAAACTGACAAATGGCCGCCACACCTGGGACATAATCCAAGATTTCCTTAAAGAATAAGAATCGCGTCATTCCATAACTTTATGGTTATTACGCACTTTTTAGCTTCAACCTATTTTTTGCACGAGGTCTAGGAAACAATAGAACAACAATGAATGTTCCAGCGATCATGTCGATAGATTTAATGCAGACTCGAGGTTTCATTGTTCACCAATATATAATTGATGCATGAAACTTATAATTAATTGACCAGCCCCGCTGAATTGCGAACTATGATACAATTATTGACTTTTAGGTATTCCTTTGTACCAGATGGACGTTCCGAATTTCGAATGCGCCACGTACATATTCCACATAGATATTCAATATTGTACACAATAGTTGGCGAAAAAAAATTGAACGAGAAAATTTCGATTAACTCCGAATAATTTGAATTACCAACAAAGTGAGTTATCGGTTTTTCCGTTCGCGAATGTAATTTTCGAGGAATTTCAGATTTAACCTGGTGGAGGGAAATATCTACTTTTTATATCGAGTAGTATTTTCCAATAATTTGACTTTTTTGGTCGTCTTCAAAATTTTCAAAGGACGTGATTCTAACTCCAGCACGGAGAGACATTATACTAATATTTTGATTCATTTTATTATCTCAATTTAATTTGCATATATCTACTAAGGGGTATTTTGTTTAAGTATATAAAGAAACCAAACTTATTGGTTGTGGATTTTTATAAATTGCATTTGAATCTTCTATAATACATGCGATTTAATCAAAAATATTCAGTTCATTGAATCTAAAATGATTTAAATATTTATTATTTAATGTAGATATTGGATAAATTGATAGAACGACTTAACTACCCCATCGTAAAAACATACCTGTATACAAATTACGCAATATCTGAAAGGTATTTCGAGTAACGATAAATTTATTGATGTTCGCTAGTAAAATACAAAGCGTTTTAAATGCTTTGAAATCAGAATACTTCAGAATAAATGCACAGAACGCCGCATGTTGTAATAGTTCAGTTATAGAAACTGCATACAATGTTTTAAGCCGTTTTATTTCATAATACCGTTTCATTCTGTCACCAATATATGTAGAGATCAATAGTAATAAATAGATTTTACTAATTTTGATGCCTTTTTAAAGTTCTGTTACAATTAAGGTATTTAGACCTCGGAATATAGTATGTTTGGGAAAAATATTGACTCACTTTTCCAACAATTTAATTTTCACTAATAATCACTTTTTTTTAAGAGAGAAAGTATCATTGTTCTTGAAAGATAATCGAGACCTGCAAACATAATGTTAATGACTTAAACTTTTTCTTTATTGTCGGTTTCAAATTTCACAAAAATCAATGGATTTTTAAAAAATGGTACGTGCACCGAACAATTTTTTTTTAATAAATAAAGTTAGCATCATAAATTCGCGAAAATCGTATGGAAAAGTTGAAGAGAATTTTTTCATCGAAAAAGCCTTCATTCGTTAAAATCCATTTATTTTAAAAGAATGTTTGATTTGCGGCAAGAAGAAAGCATGATTTATTGACAAAAGTTGATCAACAAATTATTTTTTAGGAGTTTTTTTTCAATAATAATAATACTTTCTACCTGCCACACGGTCATTATTAGGGAAAATTTATTTAATATTTTTCCCGTCATAATATCTAGGGTCCAACTACCTTAAGACTGTAGTTTCAACAACATTGTACATTGGAGCATAGTAATTTCCTTGCAGAACAATTTTTCGTAGCGTTTATAATTACTTTGAATCATAAATGTTAAGTAATTTTAATGTGGTTATGTAAAGGAACCAAATTTTAGAAATATAACTGAACGAACATACAAAAAGTAGGCAAATATAGCTCTTGGGAGTTGGTGTTCTACGAATAGATATTCGTAATATTCAAAATTATGTTTTTCTAAAGATAATCAAGATGCAGACACTTTCGATTTTCTGTGAACATTTTTTCAGTACTTGGTGTCGCGTTAATAATAGGACATAATATGAGACTATATAGTATACGTATAATCTTTGAAATAAAAGGTAAATGAAATAAATGATTACACATCATTATTTAACGTAAATAGATAAAGACCACAAACCAGCATTCGTACATTGCTCCTCGAGTTTATCAAAAGGCCATTAATTATTTTCTATCAGTTCAATAACAAATTATTGTTGAATTATACTTTTTAAATATTTCTGCTTAAATAGTAACATCTATACTTTTTTAAACAGTTTTAAAATTATATTCATGAAGATTTGGGAATCCTAAGTGATGTAAGTGACAACTGATTAGACTGTAAAAATGAGTGTCTTAATCGAAAACACTAAGATATTTAGAACCGTCCTGTTTCCAAAAGTGTCTTATGTAGGATGTCTTAGAAGAGAAACGTCTAATAATCCAATATATTATTTAGTATGTCCTAAAATCAAAGAAGCTCTTTCCAGTCTGTAACCTTAAGTCATATCCACCAAACATACAGTCACGAAAAATTATTCAAATGTTAAGTTTTGTTAACATTTGGCTTTTTGTGGCAGTGTGTTGGAAGGGAAACGCGAACCTCGAGAATAAGCTAGGTTATGGTTGTAGACTATCTCGACACTGAATCGAAAATGACAAAGCAAACACGACACCTGATATATTTTCATTCTCTGATTCGTTGATTCCTGTAACTTAATGTGCAACATAACCCTGTACTTACAGGATGATGATAAAGGAACTTTGTACCTGATCTTATCTGACCTTGCTTTAACTTGTCACGTGTTTTCATCTCGCTGGCATTCCCCGGTGAGTCGCGATATTAACCAAGTCACCTATATGTGTCTTACAAACGATATAAATAAGACACCATAAAATGTATTAAAGATAACCTGGTGTCTTCGCGGAGGACACTCATTTTTACAGTGTCCAAACATTCTTAATAGTGTCATATTTCATCTCATAATTACTACGTTAGTGCAAAATCGTCTATACATGAAGGTATGGTCCCCATATCGAGGAGTTCAGCTTAGAGTCCTTATGGATCTTTAGAGCATTAAGCATTTAATCGCATAACCCCATTTCTCATGTTCATCCAAATTTTATGACATTTCATTAAAATACAAATTCCTCCTATATTTTTGTATGGTAAAAAAGATATCTGGGACTACTGCAATTAGTAAGTAGTAAAATAAACTATGCCAAGTTTCTATTTTAGACGACATTATTACTTATGTAATTGGTTTTAAGTAGTAAGAACAACTACTTAAAATAAGGGAACCTAAGAGTAAGCTTTGCCTCAAAGTACACAGGATCAAATAAGTTTATTAATTTCCGATAGAACTGCTGCCACGTACTCATAGCACCAAAATAATTTACTACGTATTAAGAATTGAATTTTGTCTCAATTTATGGTCATAGGCTTTCTTAATATTTTACATGTATATTAATTTTCAAATGACCGATGTACAAAACATGCTACTGTAATTTTCTATTTTATGGAAATAAGCGATTTACGAGCATTTTCAAATTGTAAATAATATTCAAATACATCAAATACTTATCAAGGATGTACGTAATTTAATAAACACTTGTTTCTCTTTTATAATAAGCCAATCTTTAAATTATTATTTAATTATTTTTCTTATTGGCCAAGAGTTGGGAGTAAAGATGTGCTCGGAATAAGTGTACTGTAATCCTACCCCCATCCTACCCTATATTTTTCGACTTTAGGATTTACTTCTTTTTCATACTTCAATTCTAAGAATGAGTGAATATAAAAGAATATGTGACAGAAACTTAAATACGTGAAAGATAAATAAGAAATCACAAAAATAATTACCAGAAGAATGTGACATGTGTCAAGAAATAACGAAATAATATGTTTAATATATTTATAAGTTAGTAATATAAGCAAACCAATGCACTAAAATGTAATTATTCTCGTATTTATTTCTATTTAACAATTGAGGCATATTACTAAAATGTGGAGTTTGTTTGCTCTTATTTTTATGGCAAAAAGTGATACCAGAAAGTAGGTTAGGTGTGTACTCTTGCGGCAGATCACCTGAAAGAGAACCTTCAACTACCCATTTTCCATGCAGTTTACTTCATCGCTATTACGAGAATCCCCTAATAAGTTATCTAATTTGTTATTTTAATATACACTTATCTCCTAGAAATTGTATTATGTACGTTAATGTATAATGTGCACAAAATTGTGTTAATTTTCAGTGCCATAGCTCTAATCAAAATTAAATATCAAATCCAGAGAAAAAAAATAAGCAATGATAGGTATTTCAAAGAGTCGCTGATAATTATCCCTCAATAAAAGGCATTTGTCCTATAACGTCAATTTTATTCAAATTTCATACTTCAGAGATAATTTAGTATTAAGTGCATTACTTAGAGAAGATTAAATCGCCTTTAATGAAATCATATCCTGTAACATTTTATTGAGGTATTCAATCATATTTTTTTTGAACAATTTCAGAACTCGTAGATTCAGTACTTAACAACTTCTGTTCCTCACAAGTCATTCTTCGATATTTCATGAACACTTAGTATATATGTCACTGTGTCATCCACATACTGATAAAAAATTAAGGTTTGAGGATAATTTTTAAGACAGTCCGCCGCTAAATCATACATGAGCAAACCCGCCAAAACTGCAGAAAGAGGAGAACCCAAGCCCACGTTTTTCTAATTTTATAATCTTTTTTACAAATAATTGTTTGGCATCTTCCAATGGCTCCTCATAAAAAACATACATTTTATGAAACTTTGAATATATGTGACAGATGGCAGAGGGAAGCAAGAAAATGGCAGCTTTCCGTTACTTTGAGAATATTACGTATTCTTAGTTTTAAAAGATTTTTGTGCATCAGTACATTCAGTGTATTAGGCATTATGTTACTAATTATTATAAGAGTCCAATCAATTAAATACAGTAAAAAAACGTGCAATAGTATTTAATATATGGAGTTCAAAGAAAGTACAAATTTTTAGTGGAATCTTAACTCCATTTTCTTTCTGGAAACATTTTTGTTGTTTCGTTCTATCTAATTACTATCCGCACGCGTTTTATTATATTTCACTGAAATATTGATCTTCTGTCTCTGCAATTACATACAATTAGTAATGGAAAATTCGTTCAAACTATTTCAAAATTTATAGTTATTAGTATACTAATTGCGATATTCATCACACATGTGTCATGACCTTGTTATCAACTATCGAAGCTATTGATTGTGATAGTGAATAGAGCAAACTTGTACCTGATCGTCCGATATGCTTAATATTATTACAGCAATGGTTGGAACAATTGGAACAATCTAAAATACTAGTCAGGCTACTGTTTACCTTTGAAATGATTTGTTTAGAGAATCCTGGATAGAGCATGCAGTTTTTCTTCATGATTTATATTAAATGAGAATATTTTATTTGTATTATATGCAGTCGTAAATACTCTCGACACGACAAACCACATCGACAAACCAAGTCACGAATCACGAATCATAATTTACGTTTTCATAAGCTTAATCTGATACAATAAATTGGGAAGTTCGCATGACGAAACTGGGGAAAAGTGGTTATTTTACTTGGATCCGTATGCAATTTATACAAGAGGGTAACTCTGGGGAATCGAACGATGCATTTTGTTTTTCGATTCAAGTATCAGTTTGTGCCACGAGTCCCTGGATTCTCACCATGGTCGTCGAAAATCCATTTGTCACCAGTGTATCGGCTCATTGAATCAAAGGGTTCAGTGTTGGGTCACACGTATCCACTCGTCTATATATGAATCCCACGTCTAATTAATAGAGGGGGAGGGTCGTGATAACTTCGTGATTGTCGGTCGACTATAAGTTCATTCGGGTAATTGATAGATAGACATGATTCACGTAGAATGAATCCAATTTCTAAGATATTATTTATTTTATTGCTTTTATATAGTCTTATAATGAAGTACTATTCTCATTTTCGTTTTTTATTAAGGATCAAATGCGGAAAATATTCACAATAATATCGTTAATACTTCAATTGAAAAGTCGAAATTACAAGAGATTTAATTCTCTTTGAAAATTACATGCCCTCTCATTTCATAAAAATTTTTAAAGCGTGTTTTTTTAAAGTGAGTAATCACTGATTTCCAGTGAAAAACTAATCATGGCTCCGTTTCTACTGAAAACTAGTGATTAGTCATTGTTTCTCAGTGAATATTGCTGCTTCCAATTGAGAGAGTATAAAGCTTTGTAAGAGAGTTTGTGATAGACTGTGGAGTATTGTGACCCTCATTTGCGTAAAATTTAAACAAATTTTTCAATTTAGCATAAGCAAGATTTCATATCACGCTGTGAACAAAGACAGACGACAATAATTTTTATCAATGAAATAAAATAATATAGAACTATTGTAAAAAATTGATTTTGGTATATTTTATAAGATCTTCTATACTCTACTAGAGTACGTCTTATTTAAAAAAAATCAAAATGGATAATCGAGTATTTGTGATGTCCCTGATTGCGAACCAGAAGTCGGTTTTTGAAATATCTATAATGGAGGATCCAACATGGCCAACCGAAATTACAAAAAACTACTTGTAATTTAAGAAATAATGCAAGTAGCTAGATTATCTTCGGATTTTGGAAATTTGCTCGTCTATAATTCATTATACAAGAAGTTTAAAAGAACCGTATTTTCTCCAATTTCAGGTACCTGTTATTAGTTTAACTCCGGTGTCATGGAAGCTACAGAATTTTGAATATGGTGCAGATTTCCTTCAATTTTACAAAAACTATTCTTTTACTAACATGCAAAACGATATCGATGTGTTAATTAAAATGTCGAAATCGAGAACATAATAAAAACTCTCTAAATTGTGTGCATTGATCTTTTTATATTTTAGCAATATTGAATCGACAATTTTGTGATTTTAAAAACTGGATGCGGGTCGAAAAACCAACAACTCAAAAAGCTAACAGGTCAAAAAACCGAAACACATAAAGCCGACAGTCAAAAAACCGACAGTCAAAAAGCCGACCCATACAAAAATAGACACACGGTCAGGAGGACAGTCATTTTATGAACTTCCGGTCTTTTTACTGTCGGCTTTTCGATTGCCGGCTTTTTGACTGTTGGTTTTTCGACCTGTCGGCTTTTTGATTTGTTGGTTTTTCGACCCGCGTCCCAAAAACTATGTTTAGATGCCGAATGTGTGACCTTATAAACGTCAGATTACGTCCTGTTATTCGAATCAAATAACCTTTTGAAAATTCGGTCGGCTATTTTGGTTCCACTATTTTAGAATTTCACAAAACGGACTGCTGATCAGTATCAGTGACCACAAAATCATCCAATTATCCTGATTCATAACAATCACGAGATCTTTTGTATTTGGATTGTTTTATTATCCAATAAACTCTTTTTATTGTTGGATGGAATTGTTTAATTCCTTCACGTTTAGTAATTAAATAATTGTTCATATTCTTATTTTCAGAGAACTATGGCAGTAATTCTTTTAAATAGTACGAAAATTCCTAAAAAATGATGAATGTAATCTTGTTATTCAAATATAACTTCAAATTTGAACTTAAAAATATATTAATTCATGTTTGTAATTAGAATTCAGAGAATATGTAAATTAACCTAATCGAAATTTACTCTCGATTGTTTTTAAAAACTAATAATTAATAAGAGTTATCAATATTTACGTTTCCAAACAGTAGTATTCTTAAAAGTTAGTATTATATGAATATTTGAAAAATATTTAAATATATTACATAATTATTCAAGATTTACCAATTTTTTATTTTTTTGCAAGTGAGTATTAGTACGTATTCGTTTTAGTTAAATCAAAATCTATACAGTGATCTGCATATATTATATACGGCTCAGTTCAAAGTAAAATGACTGCAATTCTTCAATTAACAATACTATTGCGGAAACTTAGTTTTTTAACTGAAAAGTGATAACATTAGTGTTGCAAATTGCATTGAAAGTTGTTCGCTCACAAATTCCCTGCTACAAAGTTCTCCGATGAGATCCTGATGCTCGGCTGACTCCATACTTGCCGTCCACTGAACTTTCATAATTACTAGATCAACAATGGCGTTGGATAGCAGCCGGTAACGTTAGGCAGCAACTATCCAGTAACAATTTTTTAGTAATAAATAAACGCATTGCATGCGTTAGTACTCAGGAAACTGAGTAATGAAGCAGGCATATATATTAAGTTTCATTCATTTCTGAAACTTTGATCAAAGGTACGGTGTTATTTAAGTCACAATATATGAACATTATATTAAATTTATGGTTGTTGATAATTGGACAAATAGATTTCTTGCTGAACAAATAAGTCTTAACATCTTTGACGTAATTTATGATGAAAAGTCGGATAAAATTCGGTTTAAATGTACGAAAGAAGGAAAACAGGAGTTAATAGCTACAGACCCTTAAAATATATAGAATGCAATGTTTGGTAATAATAAATAATATAAAGTGCATATAAATGTATCATGGAGATGAAAAGTTGACTCATCGTATTATACATTTGTATCATTTGTGTTGAATAACAAAATCGAGTGTCTGTGTGGATCGCAATTTTATAGTCATGTTTATGAGAGTATTTTTTATAAAAGTTTTATTGCAGCTGATATACTTGATATTTCATTGATTTGGAACATTCCATGATGTACATATAAGAGTACGTTAGATTCACCACCGCAGTCATAAACGAGAGGCTCGATATTCGTGTTCGTAGTCTAATTGGCCCAATACGTCTTAATTTTCTTTATGGCTTAGGACTCTTAGTATCTTTTTTTCGCTAGATCATGGTATCATTGATTTAATCTATAGCATTGGCCATAAATAAGATTAGCCGTAAGGTTCACTTGCGAAGCATGATTGGCCCGTTGTATATTTTCAGTATCTCTGCAAATGTCTGTAGTCGAATAATATGTAATTCGCGATACAATTCCTATTCGACTGAATTCCTTCGATATCTTAATTCTTAACAAAATTGTCATCTTTATTTTCAGTGGAGGCCAGCAATCTCTTAGATTTTTATACTTTTTGCATCAAAGCATCTACATCAAGATTGTATAAAAAAGAGATTTTAAATGACTTAGTGACATCGATAAAGACCATAAAATATCCTATTTTGTAGTAAAATATCATATTGATAATCGGCAACACAATAAATATTAAACATAACATATACAGCTTTGTAGCAGTTTTTAGAGCACAGACAATTTTTTCCGATTTTTCGAGCTATGTAAGATGTGTTTATATTTCGAGGTAGCAAAATTTGTTTTAATTTACTACAAGTTATACTAAGATTTGCTGTTTAGTATAAGAGTATTTTGTTACGAAATTATTACGTTAAAAAACACCAATTTTCAACGGATTCTAGTACTATTTACGACAAAATGTCTCTCCATGTATTTACTTAATAAATGGTTACAACCGAAATATTAGTCGCTGGAAATAACCAGTCAGTTATTGGCTGGGAGCTTGTAGTGTTTAAAAAGAGTTTGCTTGGTTACTGTCATCTTCAAAATTAGAAAAGCGCAAGATACTCGCAAGAACGATTTAATAAATTTTATATAGCAAGAAATACCTACAGTTCATTTTCTTATCAATACAGTTTGGTTGGGTCAAAATTTGATTCTAGTTACAAATTGGATCGTTCTCATAACAAATCACCACCAAGAACCAAACAGTTGGTTGTAGGAACAGCACAAGTTTGATCACAAAAACCGAACGGTTGGTAATGGAAACAAAACCGCTGCGGTTCTAAACACAACGGTTGCCAGAATCAAAAGATTGTTTGTGGAACTAAAACCGGTTTAGTTGTAAGCGCTATCCAATTCGTCATGTAACCGAAACCGGTTCAGTTATTAGAATCAAAAAATTGGTTAGGGTTGCAGGAACTAAATCAATTTAGTTTCCAGGGCAAACAATCTGGTCGAATCTTCAAGATAATGGCCTAACTGTTTTTAGAAGAAGAGTTTCAGATACTACGCTAAGCTGTGCTATTAAATATATTCTGTTTTGTTTACGTTAGGTTTTGTTTATATTAAAAATCGTTCGGTTCTTATAACCGAACCGGTTTTGGTTCCAGATCGTATAGATTGGTGCTTACAACCGATTTTATTTCCATAACTAAGCTGTTGGGTCTTATAACTGAACCGGTTTTAGTTCCTTACCTTATTGTTTCGCGGTTATAACCGAATCAATTTTATTTATATAACCAATCTTTTGGTTCTTACAACCCAACCAGTTTTAGTGTCATAACGTATTGGTTGTTACTTACAACCAAATCGATTTCGTTTCCAGAACCCATCTTTTGGTTTTCAGAATCGCAGCTGTTTTGTTTCCAGAACAAACGGTTCAGTTCTCTCAACCAAACTGGTTTTGATCCAACAAACAATTGTTTTGGTCTTGGTGGTGATTGATTATGAGAACTAATCCATTAGTATCTTCAACCAAACTATATTGGCAAAAAAGTGAACTATATTTCTGGCCGTATAAAATGGAATACAGCTGTCTTACGAATATCTTGCGCTTTTCTAATATTGATGATGAGATTATGCTAATTCGTAGCATTCCGTATTCCCTGTGTGATTGGTTCGAACCTTGGAAGCATCGGAAAATTAGCAGCACTAGATCATACACAATAGCAAATGTAATCACTAAGACGGACATTCATTTGAATTCGTCGCAACAGAGCACGGCATCGATTTCGTAATTCTGACATGGCTGTCAATAGCTTCGTTTGCTTTCCCGACTGGCCGTCAACCTGACGATCGTGATCCGCATCGCAAAACACTCGCTTTCCTCATTTTCTATGAGGCCGCGCTCACATTTACAGGTATCTCCACCGCTAACTACAGTATATACGTCGGGATCCCGCGTCGCCTGTTTTTCCATTCCACCGGATTTCCATTAATCTCGTCGTTTCTACTTGGTTGAATGGCACTCGATCGCCCAATAACAGCTCTGCCAATGACCCTGCGGAACAGTGGGCGCGCGTACTCGCGATCCACATTTATTTTTCATTTTTATTTTCACGCCAACCACACGTCTACAGCCTCGAGTGTGCACAGCGACGGCCTCCCCATGTTTGTTCCTCTTGAAATTGCTGGTGCTGATCGTCCCGCTATTTATTTATATGCAATGCGAGCTTCCGCAGGTCTAAACTTTCGGTCGTTGCATCGCAAATAAACCGGAAAGAAATAGGTCGCTGGAATAAGTGCGGTTTTCTCTCGCGTATGTGAAACACGCGTGGGCTTTTCCTACTGCGAAGAAATAAACGCATGTGCCGTAAATATTTACTTCACGTTATTGCGGACTGATCATCCAAATGCTGTTTTTTTTTAGGTAAGAAATAATTCAAACGTTTCCATACGTGCCAAGTCCTTCTCGTATTTGTATCCTGATATCGATTACGTATTTATGATGCAAGGAGATTACAAAATTTTATTTTTTGATGAAACCGAATTGGTTGGACCTTTTTTTGATTTGTGAAATCAATCCAGTGGGTACGATTCTCAAACCAAAGAGCTGGCTGACCCCATAAATAAGGAGTTAGAGTACAAACTAGTACAAACTATTTATCATGACTAGCTTGTAAGTCTAACTATTTATTTGTTGGATCAGCCAACCTTTTACTCCTTCTGGGTTACCCGTATCAATTCAATATTCGTTAATTTCATTATTTGGTATGGTCTATCGATAGACTAATTTTATTATCTCTTTCTGTTTTAAATACGTGGATTGTAATTCCCTGAATGAAAGGTTCAATAACCCCACTGATTTGAGGGTTTGGAATGTTACAACTTTACTACATATCTGTAATAAGTGGATGAAATTATAGTTACTTAAGGGGGTTCTAAAGTTCTCGACCAATAAGGTAGGAATTTTCACTAAAAACCATAATTAAAAATGACTGAATCTATTTTTCAAAATTTTGGCTCTGCAAGGGCAATTTTAATTACTATAGGTGGTATTCTTGAAAATGCAATGGAAATTAATTGAGAAATGATTTCGGAAATAAATAAAAATGACTTATTCGGTCAGTTCTCAATTAATATCTTTGGTATTTTCTAGAAAACTGTTTATAGTGCTTACAATTGCCCTTACAGATACCGGCATTTTGAAAATTTTATTAAGTCATCATCAATATACGTTTTTTAGTGAAATTTCCGACCTTACCGTAGGATCACTTTAGAACCCCCTTAAGCATATGACTCATATAGCACGCAACATAGTTCGTAATCATAGTGAAAACAGGGAAAAGGTATTCAGAAGCGAATCGTAGTTGAAGAAGAAAAATTTTGTAGGGAGTAAGATCATACATCTTTATTATAGTTTAGTATTAAATATTAACCCGAATTTTGAAAATTGTGGTCAATTCATTAATATACTTTATTTACATACACAATTATGGTGTTTACTTATTTCTGTTACTCCTGAAACACCTTAAAACCAATGTACTTAATATTTATAACACATGTAACATAATAACATCATCCCGTTTTACTAAAGTTATTAATACCCTTGACTTTATTTGATTTGGTAAAGTTGCAGAAGAGCTACCTCACCTCAAAAATTAATTGTACGACATGTTTTTAACGTATTTTGTGGCGCTGATTACGAATCTGATAATAGAATTTGGCGGTCGGACGTATTTCGTTCGCTATCTTCAAAAAACAACCAAAAAAGGCGTTTTTTTTAGGTTTTTTCTATTTATATGAAAAAGTATGAATCGGACGAAAAAATATTTTAAACAAAAGTAGTAGAGCAGAAAATTCTCTACAAAAAAGGTTATATACGTTTTTTTCTGTATCCAAACAAAAAGTCCGCAAATGAGCATCGAAGGTGCCCGTAATTGGTTTCTGCAGGGTATAGGCCAAAAAATTTTGTTTTCTTTTTTGTGTTAATTACAGGGACTCTGACCAAAAAAATTAATTATACAACACATTTTTAACGTGTTTTGTGGTGCTGATTACGAATTTAATAATAACATTGGGCGGTCGGACGTATTTCGTCCGGTATCTTGAAAAAATAACGAAAAAACACAATTTTATTAGTTTTTTTGCGTTTATTACAGGGACTCAAATGTCAGGTTGGATTGAAATATATATTTCTTGGTTGGAGATTAGGTTAGTACTAAAAAAGGGGGGCTGGGGGCGGAGCCCCCCAGGACGCAGGCACCTCCTAGGTACACGCATTAACTTTAGTAATTATAATTCATTGTTTTCCGCATCTGAAGGGATTAATTACAGTTCACTAACGAGAACCGCAACACCCGGTGGTGAAATCATGAAGCTGCGCTACGCGGGCGTCGTGGCCAGTGCGCGACGGATTGGATTGAAATACATATTTCAGGTTGGATTGAAATATATATTTCTTGGTTGGAGGTTAGGTTAGTATAAAAAAGGGGGTTCTGGGGGCGGAGCCTCCCAGGACGCAGGTACCTCCTAGGTACATGCATTAACTTGAAAAATTATAATTAATTATTTTCTTCAGATTCGGAAGCCGAATGAATTATAATTACTAAAGTTTATACGTGTACCTAGGAGGTGCCTACGTCCTGGGGGGCTCCGCCCCCAGACCCCTCTTTTTTAATACTAACCTAGCCTCCAACCAAGAAATATAGATTTCATTCCAACCAGAAATTTGAGTCCCAGTAATAAAAGCAAAAAACCTAATAAAATTGTGTTTTTTCGTTATTTTTTCAAGATAGCGGACGAAGTACGTCCGACCGCCAAATTCTATCATCCGACTCGTAATCAGGGTCTCAAAATACGTCAGAAATATGTTGTACAATCAATTTTTAGACGAGAGTCGCTTTAATAAACACAAAAAACTAAACAAATCGTCTTTTTGGGCGTATACCCTGCAGAAACCAATTACGGGCATTTTTGTCGCTCATTTGCGCACTTTTGGTTAGGATGTCGAAAGAAATGTATATAACCTTTTTTGTAGAGAATTTTCCGCTCTACAACTTTTGTTGGAAACATTTTTTCGTCCGATTCATACTTTTTCATATAAATACAAAAAAAAACCCAAAAAACGCCTTTTTAGGCTGTTTTTTGAAGATAGCGAACGAAATACATCCGACCGCCAAATCTTATTACCAGATTCGTAATCAGAGCCACAAAATACGTCAGAAACATGTCGTACAATTAATTTTTGAGGTGAGGTAGCTCTTCTGCAACATTACCTTTGATTTAAACATTAATGAGAGAAACATTTAAATATTATTATTAATTTGACGTGACATATTTGACATTATTTCCTTTTAAATCTTTTTTAGACATCCAACATCAGTAAAATTAGGAAAATACTTCAAAATTACCAATTCTTGTTACGTATTAATTGATTGTAATTTTATAACTTCTAATTGTGATATTTATTATTTTTGAATTTATAAAGTCTTGATAGTTCTTGGCACGTCTAAATTAATATGTAGAGAAAATAATTAAAGGAAAACATTACAAAATATATCATGTTTCAAAGAATGTAAAATTAAATTTTAATCGGACCAATTTCTGAATGCTTTTCCTTTTTCTGCAAAATTTTCTTTTAATCTAACATAAGGCATTCTAAATATAAGCTATCTTAGAAAAACACAGTTTTCTACTTATTATACATTTTGACTGAATTTCAAGCGTAATCTAAATTCAGGTAAATTTTAAATGCCATTATGGTTCTAATTTAAAACTTTTATTGGAGTAATAAAAAACGAGCACTCGTGAACCAATTTCAGGTTCACTTTAGAAGCATCAGTTAAAGCAATATACGTTGAATAATGTATGGATATGGCAATAAAGAGAAGTACAATACTCATATATGACAGCGGACATTTGAAAAATGTCTGTATCTTTTAAATGTAATGCCATAGTTCACGGCTGTATTTGTCAACGGTTTAAGAGTTGTAATATATCTGATGAATTGAAAACGTAAAAATAAACAGGACAAAAAACCGGTTATATTAAGTTGAATTGGTGCCAAATTCCAAGAGAATTATTCTGAATTCAGAATAACACACGCTGACAAAAACGTTTAGTAAATTAAACTAAATGGTGCGTTATGTAGGTCTTATTGAGGTCTCTGGACGAATTCGTTAATTTTGCTGAATTCAATTAATTAGAAACATTAAATTTGAGAGATTGGTCTTAGATTCCTAATCAGCGCTCGTCCAATAACAAATTTTCTTCAAATTTTTCTTCATTTCAAACTGTCCGGCATATTTGATCCGCCATTTTTAATTCGGTACAAATAATAACGGGTAACATGAAGCCATTTTCAAGACTTTTGGCTGAGAAATTGGATTAGCTATTTGGACTTTTTCAAACCATCACACTTATAATCAGCGACTTAAAAAAAACAACAGAATTACTCCGTCATGTTGAATTTTTAAAAACCGACATCATATTTGTGAACTCCATAAACCGCCGAGTAATAAATTTCAGTAATTTTTCGCGTAAAGAAAAATGTATAACGAATTCGATTAATATAGTCCTAAGGATATTCTACAGAAACCTTGATTTACATCACTTTCGGAATACAGCGCCATCTATCGACGCATCAGATAAATTTGCATTTGTTTCATATGGTCTACTCATTTATGGAATTTTGTCCATACGTTGAAATATGTTGAGGTGAATAATTTACAAAATTTCTCATGCACATTAAAAGCGCATACATATAGTAACTTTCATCTATTGTATAGAAAATTAACGATTGTATGAAAAAGTTCTGAAACAAAGTAACCCGGGAAAAAATGGATTATATATAATTATATACAATTTTTTATACAATTAGATCCAATTATATATTATTATATATAATTATATATAATTATATATGGATTTTGGCCGTATATAATTATATATAATCGTATATAAACATATATAATTATATATAATTATATATTAGCATATATAATTGTATATAAATGACGGCTTTGTATATAATTATATACGGCCAAAATCCATATATAATTATATATAATTATATATAATTGGATCTAATTGTATCAAAAATTGTATAGAATTGTATATAATCGTATATAAACATATATAATCATATATTATTATATATAATTGGATCTAATTGTATCAAAAATTGTATATAATTATATATAATCCATTTTTTCCCGGTAACAGTTAATTGTTACGACTAGAAGTGTAGACAATTTCCAGTGGATTTTTCTTTTAATGCAATTTTTATGTGAGGACATACTTCCCTTGAATTATTCTACGGTAAAAACCGTAAAAGTGTGAAGAAAGATTGCTGTGGGGTTTTCAAGCGTATAAGTGTTGTTCTACCAGCGCAAGAACGGCATACCGCCGTGTGCACAGGTAGGAAGCGGAAAAGTTCTAATTACTTTTCCCAGCGGCAAAACGGTTAATTATATAAAAATATAAGAGCGTTGGCGTACAAGTAAACAAATTATTTCACGGTTAATCCGCCTGCATTGCGAGTCAGCGTCTGTAACTTTTTGAAACTGCTTGACTTGCTGATTTGTGGCGCGTCCACCGTCTTCGGCTTCTTTTCAAGCGCCTTTTGTCTGAGTTCCTTGCTCGTCTTCTTTGTGCGTATTTTTCGTCTTTCTCATTGCCGGCACCCTGCGAAGCAAAAATCTTCAAGGAATATAGAATTAAGGCGCGCTCGCGGCTTAACGAAAAGCTACTGGTCTTAAATTCCCCGTAGCGCAACGAAATTTTCTCACTATTGTGCCGGTTCGAAAAGTTTCGACGATGAGTCTAGCGAGTTATACGAGATGCAGTGCTAAACTTGGGCTTTTTAATAGCACCATTCGTCGGTCCTTATATGCGTTGAAACTCGCACCCCTTACCGACTAACTCGGACGAAGCACAATGCAGCTTCGTCTACGTTGACGTCGCCGACGAGTTCACATGACGCTTCGTCGCCGTCGAAAGGATCTAAGTTTGGCGGAATTTTAAATCATGATTATTATCCTCAGGACTCGACGCGATTTTTCATCTGGAAATTTGAAGGATTATATAGCCGATTTCGAAATTGTACCATGCGCTGATATTTTTTCTTTAAAATCCATGAAATATCGACCAGTACATTGATGATTGACGTTTCTAGGAATCCCTGTCAATCTTTCTCGAAATGTCGGGAATGACAATGGTCGATAATGCGCAATACTCGTAGTGCTGCAGGGCTAATCTGCCTCGTGTTCTTGCACGAGTCGTAGGGAAACTGATCCCATTGTTACTTTCGAAAAATGTCACTAGTAGATGGATAGTAACATTATTAAATTAATGTAGTAGCTAAGTTTACGATATTAACTTCGGCAAAGATTGTAAATAAAATAATTTTTGTAAAATAATCGTAAAATAAATTTTAATATTGACCTATTAAGCATATTAATCAGTATTCTATTTAAAAAAATGAATTAGGTGTAGTAACTGCATTTTTGCAAATGTACACGATTTCAAAATAAAATAATAGTTGGAATGTATATTGTGCAATATTACTTTTTATTATATAGCATTTTATTCAAATTTGCAATGTAGAATAAAAATAAGACACACCCGAAAATAAGTTATTTCCGTCCTCGAAAAAACTCCGAAACTGATAAATTCGATTAGAATATGACGAGAGCTATTATATAACTCAACTTCGACTGTTTTATTACGTAACAAAAGTTATAAAATTGTTGTTATACACAGATATTATACACAGGAACCTTCTCTAATTTAAGTAGTAATAGGGCAATGCTGTTAACAAAACACGATGAGGACTGTTACTACCAACTTACATCACTTTATCTTACCGTGTACAATGAGCATCCTCAACGATTTTAACCTAATCGAATTTTTCAATTTCGGAGATCCCATCTGTCTTACAGAGTACTAGAGGTCCGATGGCTCTGCGCTATTTGTGGTGGGGGTGACTCGCGAGTGGTATCTAATTAATATCGTGAATTGAGGTCGCGGAATGATGCCGCGATTTACTATCGCGACATGGCTCGCGGACCCCCGCGAGTCACCAATATCTCGCGAGGTAGCTCTAGCGATTAACCCCCACCACAAATGGCGCAGAAACGACATACCTCGACTACTTACAAAAATTCACACATTTCTGGGCATTATTGATATATATCATGATTGGCCAATCTTCAATAAATTCAAAATTTTATCCTTTAATTTTAAATATATAATAATTATTATTTTTATAAAGTAATCTCTTTTTCTTCTCTCACTTTTGGCATATATTTTACTTTAATAACGACGTACTTACAGACATTTTTATATGTGTTAACTAAATTTGTTTCATCCACGAACAAAATTCCAACGAAAATTTTACACTTAAGGGAAAATTAATGTAGTGTTTGTAATTTTTTAAATATTACCTACATTTTCACGATATCTCAAAACGTGGAAAATTTCCAGCATTCACAGTTGTGACAGTTGATAATAATTGTTTTGCAACAAAAATTTTGCAAATAACCCGTGCAGTCAAATATAGGACTTCAGGTATAAAATGCTGCAAACAAATAAAATATTTTCTGAATTTGGGTGATTTCGCGATAAAGTGAAATTTAAAGTGCAGTATTCCGACTAAAAAAATATTATATTTTGGATTTTTTTAAATCGATTCTTCATGAGTATCACTTCCAAAAAATTATGCAGAGAGGGCAAGTTCGAATGCATAATTTAACACTGAAAATTTATCAAATTAACCACTCGATACGTCGACTTACTTCCTAATTTCATACTCTCACCACTCCCTCCCTACGGCATTAAAAACTAAGGTGATAAAAAAATGCAGGCTTTTATATCAAATGAGAATCAATTTTTCGGTTTGGGAATATACAGAATTATTTATTTGCCGCCCTAGTGATGATAAAGAGAATCGGGTATGGGGACACAGCAATATATGCTAGAAGGAAAAAAAAGTGTTATGTAAAGGAAGAAACACATTTCTTAGATAAAGGACATATTTACTGGAAAATGGTAAATATTTACTCACTTTGAAGAGAACATTTATTTCTTTTAATTAAATATTTAATTGTGCAAAATAAATCGTTATTTTCTTTTAAATAAATATTTTGATGCGACGATTTATGTAAATTATTTACTTGAATTACGTACATTTCTTTTGATATTAATCTGACCATTTTCTAAATCAAAACATATGATTTCTTTGGCGACAAAGAAATCTCCTTTTGAACCAACGAAAATTTATCTAAATATATTTCGTGGAGTAAATTTTTATTTTCCGTGTGCTCACTTTTATTTTGTAAAAGTCTTCAGAAAATATCGAAAAGAGCAAGGGGACTTTATTTAACAGTTGTCTAACATATACAATTTTTCCTTAAACAATTACTCTCTCAAAAATACTTTTTTAAAACTCCTTAAAATCATTCATATTTTTATTTGACTTAACTATGCTAAAATAGAAATAAAATGAAAAAAATACTAATGTTTTAAAAAATTTCAAACACGTTTAAAGAAACGCAGTTGAAACGCGAATTTAACCACCGTGCTTCAGCGAAATCTTAAGATTAGCCGTTATCGTTGTCGAAATCACATGTAAATGTCCGTGAAGAAAGCTCACCGAGCGCATAAAATATACATCAACATTACGACTTTTATGAAGAAGAACTTTTGAGTCGTAGTGACTTTCGCCTTTCTTTGCGGCCAATCGTACGATACGAATACAATGGAAGAAATGAGATGCGACTTCAGACAGTGCGGATTCGTATACGACATATCTCTCAGTATAACATGTAAAATATTACCGAGATGATCGACCCACCAGCCGTCAACCTTAATGCTTGCACTTTCCGCAACAAAGCCGTGTTGCGTATCGGATGTGCTTTTTATTTTGTTTCTATATACACAAAGGACGTAAAAGATACAAACTTAATATGAATGAAAATAGCTAGATTCGCTCAAAATGAAATGTATCCCTTATATGAAGTTATGAAAATCTTTAAGCATTTGGTTACCTGTTGCCTACTTGTATTTAATTGTGTAATAAATTCATGAAAGTAAAATACTGTTTTGAAGTACTGAATGTTACACTTTTCGAAGATGTAATTGCATCTCTTAATTGCGTCAGTCTGGTGAATGCTGTTCGAGGACTTATATGCTTACGATTAGTATAAATTAACCAGACATAAAAAAATGTAGACAATTTTGCTGCAGTATACAAGTAGTATATTACCATATCATAGTACGCGAAGTAGGTTATTTGCGCAAGGATAAAGTTGTTACACCGACATAACGAATGTGAGTTCAATCCTATTTAAGCATACTTATTTTTTAGGATACTAATATGATAAAAATTAAAGCGGTGTGCACAATAGTACATTATGTGCCAAGGGCGCAATAATCCATCTTCCACGATTGTGAAGTTTGTCGCCCGAGCGAAGTGAGGGTAACAAATCACACTCGTCAAAGATCGATATTTCGCCCGTGACCAATAATTTATTTTTTGATCCGATTGTCGTACGAGTCGATAATTCACGGCCGAAGGGTCAAAAAACACATTTGATACTCATAGTAGAAAAAAAAGAACTACATGCTACGGAATTCAAAAATATAAGGTGAACTTGTAATTACTAAATTTCTACGTGTTTCGGCAGTACACATACTAAAAAAAATAATTTAAATAAGGTATCTAACTATTCATGAACTACGGTTATTAATTTCTGTTATTACTGATATTACGTTAATAATTTTATGTATATCAAAGACAAGATGTCTAAAAAATACACGCTATTACCGTATTTAATAGACCTAATTTCTCATTTATTATATCGTACTACAGAATTAAACCACTTTAGAAACTTGAATTATAATAAGAATGAAATATTTGAACTCCATTTAACTTTCAGGTAGAACTTTACAGCTAAAATTTAGAATTATTTTCATAATGAAACTCGAACTTTGATCCCACTCCTATACTTTCCATTTAACTTTAGTACAAGAACAGATGTTTACGTTAAAAATGTTACTTGATATAAATTTATGTATAGACAATAATCTAGTAATTGTAATTTATTTAGTTATTCGACCATTTACATGTACCTATATGTCTAATTTCATTAAAAATATCCCTTAATTCGGCACAGTTTCATCGAATTTTTAAATGGCATGCACGCTCCTAAATCAACGATTTTATGATTCTATGAAGTGTTTGAAAACAGGTAAAAATTATGCCAATCACCGCGCATGCTTGTGACACCCTTTTTTGTCATATCAATGCCAAAATTAGTCTAAAGTTGTATGGTAATTAATAAACGATTACACAGCCCCCCAAAAAAATAATTTCTGCAACACGAGCTACACTACCATAACTGTACGTTTTGGGGGTCGCTTAATATGAATCGGATATCTATTTGATCTCGTTAGGTCCGAATCCTGGTCTAATGAAGGTCATAATTAGAAAAAAAAAACAATAAATCGATCTGAACCACTTCTAAATCATTTTGGCGGTCGCTGGATCCGAATCCATTTTGACCCGATAACATCAGGATCAAGGTCAAACGAAGGTCATAATTAGAAAATAACCATTGAATTCATTTGAACCACTATTTTAAGACATTTTAGGGGCCGCTGAATTCGAATCCCAAGTCAGATATTTTTTACATTGTCAAAAATGACTGTCCAAAAGTACCACATTAACCTTACCTGATAAAGTCAAATAGACCCTGGAATCGGATTCAACAATCCGAAAAATAAGAGTAAAGATTCTCTCCGATTTGATCTTTTTTTATTTTGACCTGGACTTAACCCTGCTCGTGACCTGATGTCAAATTGACCTCGGATTAGGACTCAGCGACCCTCAGAATGCTTTAGAATATTGGTTCAGATCGGTTCAATGATTTTTTTCTAAATATTACCTTCATTTAACCTTAATCCTGACCTGATGGGATTAAAATGACGTTGGATTAGGATTCAGCGACCTCCAAAACATACAATCATGGTAATGTAGCTTGGCGTGCAGAATTTTTGTTATGGGGCTGTGTGAACGTATTAAATACCTTACAATTTGAGACTGATACTGGCACTGCTTTGGTAAAAAAGGGATGTCACAAGAATGTGCGGTGATTGGCATAATTTTTTCTGATTTCAAACACTTCATAGAACGATAAAATCAATGATTTAAGAGCGTGCATGCTATTTGAAAATTAGATGAAACTGTACCGAATTAAGGCATATTTATCATGGAATTCTAGATATGTCACTAAATAGTCTTAGTTTTATACCACCTAATGATAAAATATGAAAAATGTTTTTTTTAGATAAAAATAAAAGGAAACATCAAAATCACTATCAATCGACAATATTGTAACTAAATCACAACATACGTATTCGCGATGCAGCGAAGTTAAACTATATAAAATTCATGCCTGTCCTGTTTCCTTAATAATTAATTTTAAATAATATATATTCAGTGTTAATACATACATAATAATGTTATCACTTTTGAGTAGCTACACGGGATATAATTGCCGCTTCAATGGCGCTACTAAATATCTCTGCGAGACCGATAAAGTATCCAGAAAGCTTCTGTGGCTGTCATATAAATAAATAAACCTATTTATAATAATATTGTCATATTTACGTAGTTAAAAACATTCCAACAAAATCGATTCTATGAAAATGCATGACTGTTATTAATATCAAATTCATTGGCTTTTGTTTTAATTGTTTAATTAATTATTTCCCACTGTCAGTTCATTATTAACATATAAGGATTGATAACAAATTTTCGATTACTTTCGAAATCGACATTACTTTTTACAACAGTATACGGTTGCACATGTATCTTATAAATTATGTAAATATTCCATGGACATAATTATACTGAATATGAATGCGTTAACTGGTTTTAAAATTTCACGAATGATATTTTTAATATAGACGAGTAGATATCAAAAATAGATGAACCTATAAATTATGAGTTGGGAACTATTTAGAATACAAAGACGTTAAAGTGGAAGCTACGTTGGACTATGGAAAACACTTTTCAGTTATCTAAAATTATGCAACAGTAGATCTCTATCTGGAGAAACTGCGCAGTGGGAAATGGTAGAGCACACAAACCTCTGCCAGTAAATATTTCGACTAAAAACTACAGAAAACCTATCAATGCTGTACTGATGTAAAAGTTGTTCTTGGAAAGTTCTTAAAATTTCTATAATTTCATTAGAAATTGCAACAAAAAAATTACATTGAAAGTTACGAGAATCAAAAGTTCTTAAATGTACACCTGTTGTTTCTCGGATTGAAATAAATTATCACGTGAAAGGGACTATGTTCTTTCATCGGATTCGTTGAATTTTTAAAAATGTCTCTCTCTCTCTTCTAAACATTATTTAATCTTATTCTAATAAAGTTCGGTGCTGTTACGGTAGTAATATCAGATAGTTACAGATGTTCTTAAATGCTAATCACTGATTCGTAATGCATTTATATTACTCTATATTAAAACTTAACTATATGGCGGTTGCATAAATAATTGACAAAACACTTTGCAAACAAAAGAAATATTGGACATTGGAGTATTCTTTGAATTTGAAAGGGAAAAAAATCCACTATTTGAATCAGTAAATGAATACACGCTGGTGAATCTGTAGTTTTCAACTAGTTCACTGTCTAAACAATAAAATTGAGAAATGAAAATTTTTATTCTTAATAAATAATCGTTAAATTTGATGTTACGCACCAGACCTATCTAATCGCATGTTAAAAAGCGGTGCGTAAAATAGCATTTTACGCACTTGTATCGAAATATACAATTTTGATATACATGTGAGTGAAATTACATTTTACACACCATTTTTAGTGCATTTTAGTGCCACTAATCTACTCATATTATCAGTACTGCCGACTATCGTTAAGAAACACGGTATAATATTAGGGATCGCTCTCCCATTATTTAATTCTCTTTAAGGTGACGTCAGGTATCCCGGAGATGACGTAGATCCCATTAATAAAACGAAAAACAATATAAAATATCAATTAATATTCTTTCCTGTCAGCAAGGATGGAGGGATGTCTGAGGTCTGGATTAGGACGAATACTAGGGCTTTTCTCTTATAGGAGAATCAAGTCCGCGAAAAGTCGAAAGTTTATGAAACACCCCATCACGCAAAGGGGAGGACATGTCGGTATATATAGTCTGCAGGCTGGGAAACTACCTCCCGTTAACTTCGTCGTATCTCATTCTTACATCTTTCAAGCTACTTCATACATCCCGGATATTTCGGAAAGTTACATCTTCTACTTACCGACGTCGCCGCGAGCGACAAGTTTATTCTATTTCTGAATATACTTCTCGAAAAAATTTGTTTTGCTCCTAGAAAACGAGCGAGTACTTTTGTCATTTTAGACACGAAAAGTAAATGGGATTTCCGTGTACGTGTAACAAGTTTTATTTGTGTGAGATTTATTTCGCTTGTTTTCGTCCTTATGCGGGATGTAGGTGAATCGCTGATAAGCACTGATATTAACAACGGCTTAAATTATTTTTTCTTTGTCATTTTTGTAATATTTTGTTTTTATTTTAATGTTATCATAAATCTTCTAGAAAAACGTGTAATATGCAAAAAATGAAATAGTACTTTAGAGGTTAATTACTTTGCTACACTTCATTCTTTCGTACGTTGTAAAACATCCAAGGCAATATAATAAATACGAATTAGTTATAAGTTCCTTTTACAGCGTAACGGATTAAATATAAATTTATTATTTTCATATTTAGTGAACACTCAACCTAAAAATTAGTTGCTATAAATTGCTGAATATCAATAACCCATTAACGCCTGAAATGGCATTATCAATCAAGTATTTCATATCAAAATCGAAGTTGAAAACAATTGAAAAGTACATATACTATTGTTTTCGAGGTCGCTCTTCAAGATTCCGAGGTCGAAATTGAGTTTCAGCCATCAGGAATTCCAATATGGCGCCGAATATGAAAAAAATTTCCAAAAAATTGGGAATTTTTTATACTTATCAATATTTTTCGAGCTATTAGAATATTGGGATTCTATTGAAACTCTGAACAAAGGTGAACAAAATACTTCAATTTGAGGAAAAATTTTACTGTTATACCCCACATCATTGTAACGACCTCAAAATGGCGTCAACAATGAAAATTTATTTGAAAAATTTCTGAACGTTCTAACTCAAAAACTACATGCTGTTATAAAAAAATGCTAAGAATGAAAAGTTCTTAGAATTAATCGATAAATATAGTGGAATCTTTTCAAATTTTTGTGATGACATTTTGAGAAATTTTTTTCAAAATTCTTTTCAAAATCATAATTTATTTATGAAAAATTCTGGAAAAAATTTGGTGTATTCACTTATGAATTCTACGAGTTTTTTGTTCTTTGCAATTTTTTCCAAAAGTTAATAGTTTTTTTGTGGAAAAAAATCCTAATCTATAATATTTTAAATTCATTTCCTCGGAAACAATCAACTTTTCGAAAAAATTTCAAAGAACAAATAACTCTTAGAATTCCTCAGAGAATATACTAAATTTTTTTCAGAATTTTTAGTAAATAATTACAATTCTGAAAAAAATGTTGAAAAAAAATGTTGAAAAATGTCAACAAAAAATTTTGAAAAAATTCCACTATATCGCTTGATGAATTTTAAGAACTTTTCATTCTGGGCATTTTTTTTAAAAGTTCATAGTTTTTGAGTTAGAGCGTCCAGAAATTTCTTAAAGACATTTTCAGTGTTGACGCCATTTTGAGGTCGTTAGAATGATATAGGGTATAAAAGTAAAATTTTTTCTTAAAATTGAAGTATTTTGTTCACCTTTGTTCAGAGTTTCAATAGAATCCCAATATTCTAATAGCTCGAAAAATATTGATAAGTATAAAAAATTCCCAATCTTTCGGAAATTTTTTTCATATTCGGCGCCATATTGGAATTTCTGATGGCTGAAACTCAATTTTGACCTCGGAATCTTGAAGAGTGACCTCAAAAACAGTAGGACACGCACCTCTGAATTGTTTTCAACTTTGATTTTCATACGAAATACTTGATTGAAAATGAAGTATAAAAATTGTCATTTCAGGCGTTAATGGGTTAAAGTAAATTTAAAACAGAAAGGAAGATGAATATTTTATTATAAATACGAAATTTACAATCCAAATTAAAAAACATCGTAGGTTCAGTCGTTCAATATTTTCGAGTCTATTTTGTAGCTGATATCATTCTGTAAACATAAAATAATTTTTTCATTCTTATTTAAGTATTTTTTTACTTGTCCTCCAATGTCTCTTACCTGTTCTCTTCAATTCCTTTATGTGAAAGCAGTTTTCCCCATATTTTAGTCGATAAACTGAAATGTACTTTTGCGTCAAATTTAAACATTAGTATTACTACTGTAAGTTGAAATTGTTGGAAAAATTACTGTGAATAAATTACTTGTTAATCGCTTATGATGGAATAGTTAAAATTATACTAATCTATTTCATACTTGAAAAATTTGGACGCTAATGGGACCAAATTTGAAAATTTGTCGTTATGTATACTAAGATTTATTCCATCATAAGTAAACGTCTTTGCATTACAATCGATGAATGATGGAACTAGTAATTGCTTTCCTGGAATGTATAGAGAAAAAAAGGTAAAAAAGGTCATTTAATAAAGCAAACATGATCATCTATAGGTGCTTAAGCCTGGAGAACACAAACAGATTTTTTTGGGTGAAAAATGTTTTCTTCATATCTCTATTACAATATGACAAACAGTAATAGACTTGAAATTTTGTGAAATCAAGAAGCCTCGTACCAAAAAGTGCTGCAGTTCCTAAATGAAATCAAAATTACACATTTCATATAAAACACTATTTTGTTTTGAATCAAAAACAATATTCAGATGTTGAACTATTTTCAGTTAGTAATAATATGTACCGATAGAATGTAACAATAGTCGTACAATAACCAAAAAGATAAGTGCTACTTAAAATAAATAAATAACAAAAAAAAGAATTAGTACTTCGCCTGATATACCGATTTGGTTGTTGTAAAATACAACTATGTCATTTTCTGGAATTAACTGAAATCAATATTTCTTCACATGGATGCTAACTCATGTCTAAAAGCATAAGAAATCACAGTGTTGATCATAATAGGTTTAGTAGATAATAATTATGATTACGATCGACCATTTATGGCCACCATACCTGTTTGTAATTTTCGGGTGTGGGTCGAAAAACCGACAAATCAAAAAATCGAGAAGTTAAAAAACCGACAGTCATAAAGCCGACACTCGAAAAGCCGACAGTAAAAAAGCCGACTCATAAAAATTAGGCATATCGACAAGCGGACAGTCATTTTCTGAAGTGTCGGTTTTTTGATAATCGGCTTTTCGATTGTCAGTTTTTCGACGCGCACCCTAATTTTCTGCCGCTTTTGTTGGCGAACACCTACCGTAATTCATTATCAATTAATAAAATTAATAGATTATAACACCATCTAAGGATAAAAGTCAACGTGGAATAACAAAAAATATTATCAAGAAAAGCATTATAGTCGATAAAAATGGTTCACTTTTTAATAAATAAATTTCAAAAGTAACTAGTGTTGGCGTGGTGCCTCGCTCGCTTCGCTCGCTCAGAATCTTCGACCCAGTGGAGAGTCGGCTATTCCTTAAGACTCGTTTCTTTACTAACACCTTTCAATTATATTATAAAATTATATTGATATTTGGGGGTCCAATCATATTTAGGTACAAGTGGCTTCGATAGATATGTTACAACAATATAGTGTTTGTTATATGTATGAAAATTGAAAATGAGCATTTTCAAAACTTCGACCCCGATAACAGGCCAGCCGAAGTATTAATAAATAAAAGTTGCAAAATACTTACTTCAAGTACTTGTATTGTAATAGACTATTCGATGCATATTACTTGTTTACAGTGTTTTACTAATTACTGTCTGTATCATTATGATATTATATATACAATATATATAGATACAATTCGTCAAAGATATCTTAAAAGTGTCGAAAAGATCTCTGACGGATATCCTTTAGATACTGTAAGACATCTTTTAGATATATCGAAATAGTTACCCGTATAGGTAATAACCGCGCCCGAGGGGCTGGCGAAGACTACCCCTGGGGGGTAGAGGGTCGAAACGTCAAAATTTGATAAAAAACTATAGGGTAGTTTTTTTGCCGAGGTGACCAAAATCAATACTTTTTCAGACAAGAGTCATAAGCATTTTAAACCAGTTTTTATGGCATTATCCATGACTTTAGGAAGAAAATGCATACAACCTTTTTTGTAGAGAATTTCATGCTCTATCTTTTTTGTTTGAAATATTTTTTAATAAAATTTGTATTTTTCAAAATAAATGCAAAAAACTACGAAGATACTTATTTGGAGCTAATTTTTTTCAGTAATGGACGGATGGATCTAGGCCAAAATCTAATCAGATCTAAGTTATGCCAAGACGCGTATTTTAAAAAAAATTTATGTCAATACGCTTATCCGTTCGCGAGTTATCGCGAGACAAAAAAACGGGACGTACGGACGTACAGACGTACGTACGTACAAGATCACGGACACAAATTTTTTTATTGTTGATTTGTGTTCCTTAGGGTCTGAAACGTCGACATTTGATGAAAAACTATAGCGTAATTTTTTTGCCCGAAGTGACCAAATTCAATACTTCGTCCAGACTTAGTCTGGGTCGAAGCAACAAGAATAATAGACAATGAATACAAACAATAAAAATAATAATGAAAAATATGAAACTGAAAGTTTAATCGCAATATATATGTAACCGAAACTTACAATGAAGTTCGTAATTGATGATCAGTGCAAATTTTATTTTAAAATTATAATAAAGGCCTGTATGATGGAGAGAGTTGGAAAAATGAAAAATGACTTGACTATGCGCGCGTATGCAATACGAGCGATATGACATCATTCTCCGCATATATTTTGCAAACACAACAGCGTTTCAGCTTTCAGACATTCGATACGATACGCGATATCGTTCAATCAGGTTTGCGCGTACTTGAATATCGGATCAATGTCGTAAATAATGGGGACCATGGACTGGCTGAGGTGCAATATAACTTAAAATGTCCCTAAAGAGGTGCGTACGATAGTAGTTTCGAAGCGGCACTTGCTTTCATCGACTATTGTCAGATATCGAGCAACTATTATGAAAGATCAAGTTCCTTCATAGAGCGAACGAGGAGTTTGTGACTTTCGGAAACTTGGGAAAGTTGGAAACTGTGCATGGTAGTTTGGATGAGGGAGGGTCAGAGAATCCACCTGTAAAGTAAAAGCCATTCGTATTTCCTCATTACGAGAGAGTTCGATGAAAACCGAACTTGCATGCTATTGCCCGGACGGTTAGAAAGCAATCACTCTTTTTTCCTCTTCCTGCTACCTCTCTTTCCATTGTCGTATATTTCCCTATCGTAGAGTTCGCTTCGATTCTGGGTACGTCCTCTCTTACCTCTTCGTCCATTTTTATTGTTCTCCTCTACCTTGTCGTTCCGATACTCTGCCGAATCTACATTCACTTTTTTCCCTAGCAAACCAGACGAGGTCGCTTGTATTCCTATAATGGCTTATAGCTCAAATGTCAATTTAAACTCAACTGCGTCCGTACAGTTACTCGAAATTTCACTCTGATCGTCCGACCTTTTTAATCGGCCCAAGCTTGGTATAAATTATGCGCTTCTATAAATTAGTATTTACTCGATAAATTGTCCTCCGTCATCAATGTTCTTGAGCAAACTGCCAATGGAAAGACGTTGAAAAAAGCAGGCTATTGAGAAAAAAAAGTTAATCACTATTACAAGAGCTCCAAATAGACAACTCGAAATAAACTCTCTGAGATCGATTGATGTAGGATTGATATTGCATTTAATGTATTCGTTAAATTGATTACTTTTAACGTTGATATTGAATACGCTGGCACTCGGAACTTTGCTACCGAGCGTATCGAATTTTTTCTATCCATTTTAAAATTCAATCTCTATAAAAATGTTCCTCTTCATTGGCATTTCTGTTTATTTGCACTTCTGCTTTCATCGTAGAACAGGCTGGAGTATTATGAAAAATTGTTGAACCGATTTTCAATTTCATTGCTTTCTCTCCGCCTTTACTTATGTTCGCATGTTTTTTATTTTATTGGATCATACATAAACTTGAATAGAAATACGCAGATCCGTGAACCCATATAAAGTTCCAGCGATTCCGATGATTCAGATCTGGTAAAGAAGAATTGACTATTGAAATATTTCTATAGAAAAATAAAAAATAACATCGCAATTTAAAAAATTACAATTGGAGATTAGTAATTTGGTTTATCACTCACTATACACAATTGTAAGAGAGTTTCCCTACACTTTATTATGTACAGTTGTATTAGTACTAAACTATTCGTATTACTAGTCCTGCACAGCAAGTAAATAAACATCATCATTATTGGTAAAGGAATTATTTGATTTAATTTCATTAGGTGAAGAAGGGCTTATAAAATTATTATTTTTCCCCTTAAACGTGTTTATTTATTTTACTTAATATATAAAGCATAAATCAAGTTCAATTTACATTAATATTGTAATATACATATATATCTATATATCTTTGTGTTCGAGAGAGAGAGAGAGGGGGAGAGAAAGAATGAGCGCAAGATATATATATATGCAGATAACTATGTTGCCGATTAATGAGAATTATTTCGTTATCGACTGACCGAATTACATGACGTAATGCAAACAATCGACGTAAGGAATCATAGGGTGCAGTAGTGGTGAAAGCTTCGTTGAAATAGGTGAAAGAAGAGGAATTCATTTCTAGACCGCTAAGAAGCAAACATCAAAATAGATATAACGCGTCGTTTCTTTTAAAAGTATTTTACCGGAACGTGCTGGCTTTTGCACAGGTGTTCTCGCGATCGTGAGAATTCATCCCAGGTTGTTTAATGAAGCTTCCATAAATTTATTCCTGGATTTTCGACTCCAATAACCAACCCCAATCTATACATTTGGGTATTGCCAAGGAAAGGTGTTCCAGAATCTATCATGCAAATAGAATGGCGTTTCCGGTAACCGACAAAAATTCGATGTGTCTATAATTCATCTAATTGGCCAGAAACGAAACCCGCTAAAATCAGATGGGAAATCGATGCTGACTATTTCACCACGAAAACGAGAAAACCAAAACACAGCTTCGAAGTCAAGATTGAAGAAATGGAAGAAACGATATTTCATCTGAAATGGAACATGAAGTGACTGACTTGACGAATGACTCGGTAAATTTATACTCTCTTTCTCTCCCTTTTTATATCAATAATGTTTAATTTGATTTTGTTTGCGTTATTAGAGTAAATTCAAACATGTATGATTTTTGAGTAATTAAAACTACGTTTGATAATAATAGTTGTATAATAATTAATGTAATTTCATATTTATAATTCTAATTTGTCTATTTCACTATCAGAGCATCATCATCGCGCACATAGAAATTTTGATTTAAAATAATTTTGAGTTTGGACAGAAAAATAGCTGTCCAAAAACCCAAACTATTACAAATGGCGCCCGGAACAGAGACGCGATAATGTGATGATGCTTTGATTGTGAAAATTTATTGCTAAAATATATTATGAGCATATCACGAAAAAGTATTCATATTGCGATATATAACAAATAGGTATTATATTTGAAACTTAATTTAATAAAATATGGAAAATTTATTATTATATTCCAAAATATTTGATAAATTTTGAATATTATGCTTCGTTAAATTTCAAAGAATTTCAAAATCATACCTATATTCGAAGGTAAACACGTTTAATTTAAGTTGCGAGGTCAATGTATAGATTTTATTATGTTTGTATATCGTTATTAAATTGAAAGAAGTGAAAACAAATATTGATTCGATGAGTGTGTAAATGGTGTTGATTAAATTATTTATGTGAAAGAATAATTATTCTATTTAGTGTGTTCATGAATACAAATAATATTATTACAAGATCTGGTCGTGCTTCAAAACAGAAGTTTAGTTGTTTGAATTTTAGCAACCGACATCAGAAAAATATCACAATGCCGATTCTTGAAAAAGAAAATGATCGGGTTGTTGACGGATCGAATCAATATTATGAAGAAGTTCAAAGACTGCGTAAACAGTTAGCGGATAAAGAAAACGAATTGAATGTATTAGCAAGAAATAATGAAATTAACACGAATGGTTCTTCTGGACAAAGATTGATGGGAAATACAAATAATTTAAATGTTTTGACTAATATTAATTTTGACATTAAAATGTCTAAATTTTCTGATGAAAATACAATGAATCCTAGGGCATTTCTTGTTGATTTAAGAAGATTTCAAAAAGTTAAAGGAATTAGTGATGATCAAATATTATTAATTTTGGATACATTTTTGGATGGGCGTGCCAAAATGTGGTGGGACTTGAGTTCGGAGTTTAGATCTGTCGAAGATTTTCAGGAACAATTTCTAAATGAATTTTATTCCATCGCTATACGTGTAAAAGTAAAAAATGCGTGGTCGTTTAGAAGATATAATTCCGAGTTTACCTTTGTCGAGTATTATTATAAACAAATGAAGGAAGCTTCGTATTTTTTACCCGAATTATCTACATACGAAATTAATTATACGATAATGCACCAGTATCCTGGGTGGATTAAAGATCATCTTGCGACTATAGATTTTAATGACAAAAGTCATATGGCCAGAACATTAACGAACCTTGATGAAACCAAAAGAGACAATAGATATTCGAAATCCAATCAGGTGTCTAGGGAGAATCAAGGGCCAAGAGTTAATGCTATACGTGGTCGTTATGGTTATCGACAGTATGATAATCATGGTGATCGATACGTTGGATATCAAAATCGCCGAAAAAATGTAGTTTTTAATAATAGTCGCGAAAATAATCAAATAGTGAACGGTCCGTTACCCGATACAAGGTACCCCCCTCCAATACGTAATGCAAGTGTAAATACACATCAAGTTCAATCTCATTTAAACGCGTAAACGGCTCATTGAAAAGCAATCCCGCAATGTGTCGTAATTATTATGATTATATTCAAGATCTGGACGCTGGATTAATTAATGAATCGAATATTAATGAAAAAAGTTCTAATAAATTTTTGAAGTGTCTGCATATGAAAATAATCATGGGTGGGTTGCAATGTCTGGCTTTAGTGGACGGTGGTAGTCAAGTGACTTGCGTGTCAGAATCGTTTTATAAAAAATTAAAAGAAAAATTCCAGTTCGAGGAATTGCCCGTTGCTAACATTCATGTGACAGCTGCTATTAGTAAAAAATCGACAACTATAAATAAACAAATTTTATTAGAATTTATATGTGATGGTCGACAATTTAAATTTTATTTTTTAGTAATACCATTGTTGTCTACTGATATTATTTTGGGTCATAATTGGCTTGTTTATAATAAAGCTATAGTAAATTATGATATGGGTAAAGTAACTTTGGGTAGTGTTGAATTGGCTGAAAATTCTATTGTATTTGAACGAGAAATAAATGATCGTGTAATTAGTATGAAAAATGATTCTGACATGTATATACATATAATTATTACTCGTGAAGGTTTAAATAAAACAAAGCAGATGGGGAATAATTTTAATTTGTTTAATTTGGGGGATGTAAGGTCCTCATTTGATTTTAATGCTGATGAGATGAATAACAGTAGAAATGATCAGGGTTTAATTGTTGAAGCGGACGTTGAAATGATAAATACGATTCGTGATAATGATATTAATAATGTTAATTTTGAAGCGGACGTTGAAATGATAAATACGGTTCGCGATAATGATCATGATGTAATTGTTGAGACGGAAGTTGAAATGATGGATACTTTTTGCAATGATAAGTCTAATAAATGTCAAATTAGGGTTGATGTTCACGTTGACGCAAATGATAATGATTATTTTATTATTGAAGATGAAATTTCGAATGATCACGAAATGAATATTAGTGTTTCGAATGATAATGTAAATAATTTTGAAAAAGAGTCTACTGTTAAGAATAATTTAAATAAATCGAATCCGCAGGTGGAATCGAATGATGTTTTGACCAAAGACGATGAACTGAATCGTGTTGGATTAGAACAGAATTTAACTAAAAAAGGGGTTGGGTTCTACAATATTTATAGTGAAATCAATAGTATTGAGTGTGATGTTTTGAAAGAGGATAATGTTGAAAACAATTGTACTTATGACTCGTCAGTGGGGTGTGATTCGCGGTGTCGATTGGAAAAGATGCGTGAAATTGTAAAACAGACAAACTTAGCTAGAAATGAACAAAATGAATTTTTTGGTGTAATGAGGAAGTGCGAGAAATTATTTATAGACAAAGTTGATCCAGCAAAAGGGTATACTCACGTTATTAAATTAAAAGAAAACGCTAGAATAGAACGCAAAACTTATCCGGTACCTCTGAAATTGCGGCCGGCCGTTAGTGCGGTGATTCGAGACATGCTAAATGCTGGAGTAATTGAGAGATCTAATAGCCCATTTTGCAATCCTTTACGTATTGTTGCCAAAAAAGATGGAGGAGTTCGCATTTGTTTAGATGCACGGTACCTAAATGAATTTGTGATATCTGATCATGAAGCACCCCCAAGTGTTAATGAGTTGCTTCAGCGTCATCATGGTGTTCGTTACTTCTCCAAAGTTGATCTCACTGCGGGGTATTGGCAGATCGAATTAGACAAAGATTCGAGACCATATACAGCTTTTGTTTATGAAAATCATATGTATCAGTTCTGTCGAGTGCCCTTCGGTCTGAAAACAGCGGGAAGTGGCTTCGTGCGGGCACTTTATGATACGCTGGGCAACGTTCCGGGACTTTCAATTTATATGGATGACATTATGTTTGCCACAAGTTCTTTTTATGATCACTTGGTACTAATACAGCAAACCTTTATGAAATTAGTAGAGTATAATTTTACTTTAAATCTTGAAAAGTGCGAATTTTTTAAAGAAAGTATCGAATTTTTGGGTTTTATGATCACTCCAACAGGAATAAAGCCAAATCCAGAAAGATTAAATAAAATAATTGAATTCGAGAGCCCGCGCAATCAGAAGGATTTACAAAGGTTTCTAGGCATGTCTAATTATTATCGCCAGTTTAGCTGTAAATATGCTGGGTGTGTAGATCCGTTACGGATGTTATTGAAAAAGAATGCTGTTTGGGACTGGTCGGAACAGTGTGAGAGGGCGTTCCGGCAATTAAAAAGAAATTTAGTAAATGCTATAGAGTTGAAACATATAAATCCAATGGCGGAGTTTCGAGTACAAACCGATGGTAGTGATCTAGGAATCAGTGGTATACTGTATCAAATAACCCCAGAGGGTTATCATGGTGTAGTATCCATAGTTAGTCGATGTTTGACGAATTGCGAAGGGTCCTACTCAACGACAGAGAAAGAACTTTTAGCGATCGTATACTCCGTTACAAAGTTTCGTGTATATTTGCTGGGAACTCCTTTTACCATTGTGACTGATCACGAATGTCTAACATTTTTAAAGAGCACGATATACCATAATGCTAGATTAGTAAGATGGAGTTTATTGCTTTCACAGTATGACTATAAGGTCGAGCACTGTAGGGGGTCAGACAATGTGGTCGCGGATTTTTTTAGCAGGAATCCAAATGGACGATTCGAGGACAGAATTCCTGAATCATTGATTATAGCCTATTTAGAAAGAACAATAGAATACAATCCCTCTCAAATGGATGGTGTGGTTTTGGTATATTTATTAGAAAGAGATAAAAGATTTAATAAGGTTTTGGGGGATGTGTCATTATATCAAAAACAGGATCCTGTGACTGGAAGGATTCGCGATTCATTGTCTACCTCAAATGATGAAAGTAATTTCCGAATCTATGAAGATGTTCTATTTAATTATGAAAAATCTATTTCGGCATGGCGTATCGTGGTTCCGAATAATTTAAAATCGAATGTCGTGGAATATGTACATTCGAATTTAGGGCATGTAGGAGTTTTTAAAACATTGGCACACATGCAAAGGTTTTATTATTGGCGAGGAATGGGTAGACATGTGAAGGCGTGGATTAAACAATGTGATTTATGCCAAAGAACTAAATATTTAAATGTTACGATGGAAGGGCCATATAATATGGTCGCATCCGAAGCACCTAGTGAGTTAGTTACCGTAGACTTCTATGGTCCCTTGCCGACTGCTCGATTAGGGATGCAGCATATACTAGTAGTTATCGATAGTTTTTCAAAATATGTTTGCTTATTTCCGCTAAAAAAGGCAACAGCTCGAGCGAGCGTTAACGCTGTTTTGAAAAAGTATGTGTTTCGATGTGGTAAACCAAAAGCAATTTTGGCTGATCACGGGTCACAATTTACGTCGCGACTCTGGAAAACGAGCATGAAAGCAGAGGGTATAAAAATCCTGTACAGTTCAATCCGACACCCGCAGTCCAACCCTACAGAGCGGGTTATGAGGGAGTTGGGACGACTTTTCCGAACACTATGCTCCAATCAACACACCAAATGGGTAGAATATGTTCCTAAAATAGAGAAGTTATTTAATATCACAACCCATTGCAGTACTAATTTATCTCCTACAGAAGTACATTTTGGTATACCTGTTTGCGACGATATTGCCAAAATTGTTAAATTTCCAAATGGGATGGAGAGACCGCATGAATATTATCTAAAATTAGCTCGCGAAAATTTGCTCAAGAATTTTGAAAGAAGGAAAGGCTTACAAAAACGTATCTCAAATGTAAAATTGGAAGCAGGTGATCAAGTATTGTTAAGAGTCCCACATCTTTCTAATTTACTTGAGAAAATGACACAGAAATTTTTTCACTTATATGAAGGGCCATATATAATTAGAGATAAGATAGGTGAGAATGCCTTTCGATTGATTGACCCGCGAGATAAAAATAAAAGGATTATGGGAACATATAATCGACTTTCGTTGCGAAAATATATTGCTTCCCCCGCAATGGTTGTCCAGAAGAATGATTAGTTGTTGATTAGATGTTAGGGTTACCGAAAAATATTGATGTTTTATCAATTCATAAGTGATATATTTTGTATTTGTGCGACGCCGAAATGCGTTATTTGTATCGGATAGAGCGTTATCGACCAGGTGTCAGAAGAAACTGTATTAGAATTTATAAGAGAATGAACATTTTTGAGATTGTTCGAGTGAGTTTCTCACATTCCAAAATGTTGGGGGATGAATGTAATATACATATATATCTATATATCTTTGTGTTCGAGAGAGAGAGAGAGGGGGAGAGAAAGAATGAGCGCAAGATATATATATATGCAGATAACTATGTTGCCGATTAATGATAATTATTTCGTTATCGACTGACCGAATTACATGACGTAATGCAAACAATCGACGTAAGGAATCATAGGGTGCAGTAGTGGTGAAAGCTTCGTTGAAATAGGTGAAAGAAGAGGATTTCGTTTCTAGACCGCTAAGAAGCAAACATCAAAATAGATATAACGCGTCGTTTCTTTTAAAAGTATTTTACCGGAACGTGCTGGCTTTTGCACAGGTGTTCTCGCGATCGTGAGAATTCATCCCAGGTTGTTTAATGAAGCTTCCATAAATTTATTCCTGGATTTTCGACTCCAATAACCAATCCCAATCTATACATTTGGGTATTGCCAAGGAAAGGTGTTCCAGAATCTATCATGCAAATAGAATGGCGTTTCCGGTAACCGACAAAAATTCGATGTGTCTATAATTCATCTAATTGGCCAGAAACGAAACCCGCTAAAATCAGATGGGAAATCGATGCTGACTATTTCACCACGAAAACGAGAAAACCAAAAAACAGCTTCGAAGTCAAGATTGAAGAAATGGAAGAAACGATATTTCATCTGAAATGGAACATGAAGTGACTGACTTGACGAATGACTCGGTAAATTTATACTCTCTTTCTCTCCCTTTTTATATCAATAATGTTTAATTTGATTTTGTTTGCGTTATTAGAGTAAATTCAAACATGTATGATTTTTGAGTAATTAAAACTACGTTTGATAATAATAGTTGTATAATAATTAATGTAATTTCATATTTATAATTCTAATTTGTCTATTTCACTATCAGAGCATCATCATCGCGCACATAGAAATTTTGATTTAAAATAATTTTGAGTTTGGACAGAAAAATAGCTGTCCAAAAACCCAAACTATTACAATATTTGTAACGTACAGTACGTCGTGAGTTTATCGATTAGTCAAAGTAAAAATTCCAAATAATACCTGCCCAAATAAATTACTTGCGAACCAAATGTTGGTGAATTTAAAAATATTTGATAACAAGGTAGTAGATGATTGCAGGATTTTTTACTGGTTTTCAGAAAATGTTTCTGACCATAAATTGACAGTAAAACCTGATACTTGGTTTCTTTGGTAGATTCTATCGGGAATAATTCGTGTGGTGATAATGCTTTACAACCGTTAATAATACAACCAAAAAGATGAAAATGAAAATTTAAATCAAAATCATATTTTCGTAATGACTTCAAGCGAAATCGAATTTCTGTCATAATATATGACCATCTTAGTTTAATATAAAAACAATATAATAATAACAACAATAGTTAGCCTACTTTTAATATAGTTTCATTGAATAGTTATACGTTAACAACCCGTGTGCATTAGCACTCACACGCTCTTCAACTTTGTTAAGCGCACTCCAGACGCCTCGAATCTTAAATTCCGCTAATGCTGCTCTTGCGAGCGTAGTTAATTGTATCCGATTATTATTATGAGTAAATCTGTGACTTTCCTCTGGCATTACGCATTCATTCCTGTTCTACAAGTACCATCCGTCAAGCAGTCCTTCAGCAATAATTAAATTGTAACATTTGCCATTAAAATTTCATCACCAAAATTTTAGCCAGGATATATTTCATAATATTCCTCATTATACTATTTTCAAAATAATATTAAAATTCTTTATAATAAACTAATATTTAAATGATATGTATTATCCATTTCGTAATTTTGATCGCAATATTTCAGTTCCACGTCATGAATGAAAGTCTAAAGTTAATGATATATTCAACACTATGTAATAAATGATATAATTTTAAATTTTTATATTGAAAAATTGTAGGGTTAATTATTATAATGAAAAAATTACTCCAAGATGAATTGTGATAACTTTATCTGCAAACAAGTCCATCGTGTCTCTCACGACCCATTTAGCGATTGTTAAAAAGGGAGCAACGCTATTTGGACACATTCGTACGTGGTCTGGTCGTGGAGTTTGTCTCATATACAATTTAGCTCATAAAGACCAATGAGTGTCGCATTTATGCCCATTTCCCAGCGGTATCTTATTTCGAGCACTTGCATCTTCTACATATGAATTACGTGCATAATTTGTCATGGTCATTGGCGGTGTGTCAGAATGTTTACTCACGAACATGCATCTTGTAAAAGTGACCGTGAACGTCCGCTTTTGTACTTCTACGTCTTATTTGATGCAATTTACTTTTGGTTCAATTGTTCAAAATTGTCCGCTGAGTGGAAAAATAGGACTAGCACAATTGCTCAGAATCAAATCATTATGTTATGTTTATTATGGTCAGAAAAGTTGTCTACTAAAGTAAAAACTTAGATTATTCAAATGGGTTCGAAACTTCCCTTCATTAGTACTATCTAGACTAAAGTAGTTCAAATTACAACAAATCCGGTTCATGGAAAGCTAGGTAGAAGAAGTTACTTTGCTTAACTGAAGAAAAAACAGTTAAATTTTAAGTCAATAATAAATTCTTTACTTAAATAATCATAGTTAACTATACTGGATTATCAACTGTATTTATCTACTTCCCAATGATACTTCAATTTGCCAGATAAAAGTGTTTCATTGTATAAATGGTCCAGTTCAGAAAGTTGATTTTGCAAAAATAACTCCTTGCTATTTCTTTATTAACTTAGAAATGTTATGTTAAGCTTACTATAATAAAACCATAAAATTGATATGTCTATTTTATGATAGTATTTCACTGACATTGTAATGTTGAAACTATGATGTTCGGGCATGCAGCAGATGACATCAGAAAGACTTCTAATTTTGAAATTAAATAATTCCAAGCTTGGATGCTTCGTTTAAATTCAAACCGCAAATTTACTAATATTTGATCAAAAATATAGGAAAGTTTTACGATTGAAGTTGACCAAATCCGGGTTAGGACAAAAGCATCATGAATTGACACGACGAGCTCAGTGACGTGACCCGACTTCGCCACACGACAATTGACAAACTTCACTCATCTGTCATTTAATTCAATATACCGGACCGAATTTCGTTACCGAGGTTTGTTGCTAGAATACAGAAGGCAAATTTACATTGTAAAAATATTTGGAAATTTAAAAATAATTTGAAGTACAATTGTAACCAGATTAAATAGTATTACTCAAAACGAGAATTAGTAATGTGTAACAACCGACAGTGCAATTCGGAAAACTTTCGATTGAAGTTTCTCTGGTATTAAAAGTTTCCCATCACCCTGGTGTGAAGGCTTCAATAAATATTTAAATGTTCAACTCTGAACACGGAAACAGAGAATTGTCAAATTTCATGATTGATGATGAATCAAACAAATCATTCATTTGGAACAGGAAATTGAAGTTAATGCCAATGTTTCGTCGTTTGCTAATAATGTCACTCTAGTGTAGAATGTTAAACTGGTGGAATCCGATGTCTTGTCATACTTACCCGACCGGGAACCAGACAATCAGTAACTATTGATTGAGAACAAGTAAATTTTCACTGATTCAAATCGAGAGAGTACAGATGTGAAATATGTTGAACTTAATTCTCAACTCATCATTATTTATTATTGATTATATAATAACAATAATTTCTAGAATTATACAATTTGTAGTTAATCCCGCTGGTTAAGTACCCGAGATTTATTATTTTGCAAAAAAAGGAATAGGAAAAAACATTGATATAAATTTGGTTAAATTTCACCGAAAGCGAATGAATAAAAAAATTAATCAAAATAACACTACTTTTCTTAAACATTTCAGGATGTGGAATTATTCGTCAATTAATGAGAATTAGATCAAAAATTGCTCATAAATGAGGCATCCTTCATATACAGATTTGATCTATTTTTGATCCATTTTTTTATACACGCAACGGCAGTGGTACTGCAAGGATTCCAATTGTATTAGATGTCGATTAGAATAAGATAACTTTTTTCTATATGACCACCGAATCCATTCCAAATATATTCTGTTATCTGAAATTTCTAACTATTTTATTATTATCAAAATCCAGTCTTATTCAATTTAGGTTGTTTCACATTCTGTTCAAAATGAGCAACTAACAAGGTATAATATTACTCATTTAGATCTGAAAAGTTCCACATTTTGGTCCATTTTGAACCGAATCGTAAAATGTACACGCTTTTACTTTTTTTTTATTTATTAATCTTATAAAATCTTTTACAGATTTATTAAGTGTTACTCTTAATTTACATTGATTTCAAGTTTTGACAATAAAATTCAGCTGTTTTTGAACTTATGATTATTCATCGTATATTTATTATTACTATTACAACTGTTTTGTGTTGTAGAGTCTATGGCATTGTATCAGTCTTAAATAAGAATATTATTAACGATTAAAAATTTGCATATAATAAGCAGAGTAGGTATGTTTGGACCGTGGCGATAAATTTCAATTCTGTGAGGTGGATAACATTTAATAGAAAGAAGAGAGTTAATCATATTACTTCTTTTATTTTCGTAAATAGGGCAGTTCTAAATTGTATGATTAAGGTCTTGAAATGCACAATTGCAGTCACATTTACTGTCGATGACAAAGTCAATACGAGCAAGTGATGTTCTTAGGTGGTAGTGATTAGATCGGCCTCTATTCACCCATGTTATAAATTTTCTTGACAGTCTTTTTTTATAAAAGCAGGGCTTAGAAACATGTGTATGATACAGGTTAACATACTCTATACCTTTAAATTTTGCTTCAGCTTTTAGACGGATATTTATTGATAACTTAACATTTTGAGTTAAGAAATTGTAAATATCTGTAAAAGGTATTTTATAATTATTTTTAAAAATGGAAGTAGTAGCTTCTTTTGCAAGAAAATCTACCTTATCGTTAAATTTGATGCCTATGTGTGAGTGACTCCAATAAAATCATGGAAGGAATTGTTAAGAGACTTATTTAAAAACATTAGAGCCTTTTCTCTTATCTGTAAAAAGGTAATAATTAATTTTTGTTTCAATTTTGGGGTTTTCAAGCACTTTTATGATGCTCAGGGAGTCTGTAAAGATGTGAATGTTCTTGTCATCATATAGCGGAGCGAAATCTAGAGCTGAACATATCGCTATACATTCTGCTGTAAATATTGATGAATTTTTGTAAATGATAATATTCAGTGACTGTTCAAGTTTCGGGCAGATAAAAGCTGCTCCCACAGAATGAGCATTGTCAATTTTATTTCCATCAGTGAAAAGAATAATACAACTTTCTGAAAGTGTATCGTAAAACTCTTGAAAGTAAGGGTAGCGCCGATTGTTGTATTGCATGTAAAAGAGTGAAATATAGACATATAAATTGATGAATAAATACTGAAGTTTTCATCATTTGTAATGTATTTGAAAAGATTTTTATTTTCGAAAATATTTGTGAGAAAAAACGATTAGCTTTTGAAGGACATCAGGTGTAGCACTCCACAAACATCACTATAGACCAATCTAAATGTTTGCTTTTTGAAGAGCAAATCTCTTATGTCAAAAATATACCTTTAAAATTATTGCCAATAATAATCTCCTAACTACAAAATTTGTAATGAAAATCAATGAAATCCCATCTCGATTTTACTTGACGTACTGAAAAGTCATGCATAAAAGTGTATTACTTACCAACTAATAAAAAACGATTCGAAAACGAGTATGTTATTATTTAAATAACCTATGGAAAAATTACCTCATTTGATAATTATGATTGCAAATCAGCGTTCAAATATGTATTTAGGTCTACCACATGCAGCGAAATATCGCTCCGAAAACTGCATTTTGGTATCTTTACTTACGTAGATAAGTCTACCAGACTAGAGTATAAAACAATACATAAAAGTTATCTACATACAAGATCTTGGCACTTAAATGATAGCCCTAACGACTTGTTTTGACTCCATAGGATGACCTGTTACATTTAAAGCGAGGCGTGGTTGAGTTTCACGAAGCCCCTTACTAACTTGCAACCTCAACCAAACACAATTTTTAAAAAATGATTACTAATTGCTGGTTAACGGAAACCAAACCCGCGACCTCCGTATCAGCTCCTGCAAATTAAGACAGAAGCCTTAGCTAGCACGACCATTGGTCACATCCCACAATTTAAACTACGTAATTAAATCGCATTGACGAGGACGCGTTAAATATTGTATTTAATAGTGGTGCGTGCGTATAAGTAGTAGTTTCGAGATTGATATTGGCATGGGCGGACGTTATTCCGGGTCGCGTGGACAGCAAACAAAACCAACGACGAATATATAAAGCGGCATCAAACGTAAAAGCGACAAATTGATTTTCAAGCCACGGCTGATTCGTGCATGTCGCACGTCAGTTACTGTTTCGTATCGCTTATTTCGCAGCAGTTCACGCCACGGCGGCATGCTCGCACTTATTAATTTATGGTTCATACCTGTCGAGGTAATAGGCACATAAATGCTGCGAACGCCATTTAATCCTTCCGATGTGCTCTGAATAAGATCGCACGGAAATCGCATTGAAGTGCGCTGATTATGAAGTGACATTATTCAATGCAATAATCGAGAGCAGTAAAATTGCCGACGAATTTCGGCTTTGTTATTCCTCGGATACCAAGTGCATTGGTACTCTGTCCTATGGACCGGGTGCCTGTGAACTTCTTTCGAACGTGGATGGAGTTTTTTCAGAGCTTTCCAACATTTTTCACTAACACCTGCTATAATGCATACAAACTTATAGGTTACTGTTTATATGGTGGAAACTATTTATGGAACATTTCACAATTAACCAAACAATGATTCGGCCTCTACGCCTCGTTTTTTTCCAACTTCTGATATATTTTAGTAATCGATGAAAAGTGCCAAACCCCAAAGGTGCACCCCTCTACCCTCCTCATAAACTTCCCGATATATATGGATTTTTATGATTTTATTGAATATTTCAGATTCATTTGCAAATGCATGAAAATAACATTTTTTAAAAATTCCAAGGCATACATTTTGTCGGAAAAACACAGAATTTTTAAAAAAGAAAGTGAATTATTCCATTTCAGAAGGTATTCCAAGGTCAAATCACACTTTTTGTGTTTTGCAACGAGATTTGACCCTGTTCCCCACAATTTTTCGACTTTTTTATTTTGTCAATTCAAAATATAGTTCTTTTTCTAACACAAACTAAAATAATAACAATACCCTCTGAACTTTCCCCTGAAATAGTGATTATACGTTAAACACTCGAAAAATCATTAATTTATCTATTTTTTTTCAATACTAATGGAGATAATTGTCTAATTGATACTTATTTAGATATACTTCGATGAAGAACAAAAATTTTTGAAGCAGTTTTTATTATCTTTATTTTTAACATTTAATAATTCGATATGGGAATTTTATGACATTTCTGGCAATAGTTAGTTTTTTAATAACGGCAATAACGTATAATCACTATTTCAAGGGAAAGTTCAGGAAGAGGGTATTATTATTATTTTTATTTATGTCAGAAAAAGAACAATATTTTGAATTCACAAAATAAAAAAATTTTCGGGAACAGGGTCAAATATCGTTGCAAAACGCAAAGTGTGATTTGACCTTGAAATACCTTCTAAAATGGAATAATTCACTTTTTTTCGAAAAATTCAGTGTTTTTACGACAAAATATATGCCTTGGAATTTTTTAAAAATGTTATTTTCATGCATTTGCGAATGAATCTAAAATTTTCAAAAAAATCCATATATCTTTTGGAGTTTGGCACTTTTCATCGAATACTAAAATATATCAGAGCACATAACATAACTCAGAATACAGATTGTTAAATAAGTGTTAAAAAATAGTTTGACTACACTAAAAATATGAATTTCGGAGTAGTTATTCTTAAGATGATTCTTCGCGCCTTTTATTAGTATCTTATTATAGGTTCACTTAATGTTTTCCTTTTCTATCAATGATTTGATACGAATAAAATATGTCAAAATAAAATTCATTTTATTCTCTTCCTTCAGTGCTTTCATTGTTCAGAGAAGAGTGTACACTAGAATATGTCACTAATGGAGTCTTCGGAATAAGCTAATTACTTTTACCTATGACTTGTGGACTTACCTTGGGTGGAATTTATTTCTCCGTCACGTATCTTGCCAGGTGATATATAGACATTTGACGTCCACCCAGTTAGTCATCTTATATTTAACAATGTGAAGAAGCGGGGGTAAGAGGGAGAGCTCCTCGTCCATTAGTAATAGATTGGAGTCATCCGCATGTCGTAAGTTACATTAGTCGTAGGTCTAAAATTTTGTGACCGATTCTACCACGAAACATTTTTTCATAAGTCCTACCTGACAAATTCAACTACTGCGCGGTAGCTAACCGAAAATAGTATAATGAACTACATTTTATTCATATAAAGTTCTTTTTCTGCTCTCAATTTCACATTTTCTAAATCAGTAACTAATATTTAGTCATTAAATGTACATTAAAAAATTTAATTCTTTGATGTTTTATTTAATTTCAGTCACATTGAGTAATAAATGTAGTTTGTAAATTTACTTCATTTCATTATTCTGTTAGCTGATATGGGGCTAAGTACTTAATGACTTACGCATTGCTGATGAAAAGTACAAAATTTATTATGAATTTTATTTATAGAGTAAGATACGTAGAAAATAAGGCGTATTTTTTAAACTTTTCCAAATATTCAGAATCAATTATTATTAGACCGATAACATGCCTGGTAGAAATTTGTCCATTTTTTCTTAGACTGGCGATTTCCCCTATACATTTAACATGGTAAATAAGAATGTTATACAAGAATTGTACAAAAAATGTTTTCATTTCTACCAGGGATTATAAAATTCATTTAGTATTTTTTAGTATAAATTATTCAAACATTTGTTTAATTAAAAAAACACAGATTAATAAATTCTCGTGCAGTTCTGTCATATAATAACAATGACAGAAGCTTTAACAATACGTACACATTTTAATTTTAATTAGAAAATGAATCCATATATTGTGACGTGAGTTTAATCATAGTTAATATAAGACATCAGATAATGTTGTTTAAATTACTTAAACATCTTACATTCTCTTCTAATTTTTATACTGCTTAACCAGACACTTAGTTAGAAACGTTAAAGAAAAATATATGAATTATTTTCAACTAGACCCTCGTGGCATCAATTTTGTAATAAAAGGGACCAACTTAAAATAATAGGCTGAATTAATTACAATAGGACAATACTCGCCAAATATTGAATATTGTATTCAAATCTAATAATTTGTTAACAGTACCATATAATATTCCTCACACATACAAAAATAAAATAATGATATTGGATAGTGAAATAGGCCCAAATCAATAACTTCTTTGATATGATAAATATCACATTTTGCATTGAGTATTTGTATTTAACTTTCAAATTAGCATTATTTATCAGATTCTTTAAACCACAACTTATTCATAATAAATAAATCCGTTGATATTATTATGTTATAAACTGTCATAAATTTTACTTCTTCATTATATAAATTAAAAAATGAACACAACGAACTAATCAGGTAATTTCAAAATCGTGTCAGTGTGACAATTCCCGTCTGAATTATAACATGTTTTATTCATTCTATACACTTGTGGTTTGATCTATTCTCGTTAGTCACCCTGATGCTTTTCTAACATGTAATTTTTCCGCGGACTATATTCATACCGTATACTTATAATATAGCTGCTAGTCTTGCATAATCATAGTACATATGAAACTGTCATGTCAAGTATTTTATGAACATGGTAGTCGTTAAGACTCTATAAACGCATAAAACTATTCTTGTAACCGACTTAAATAAAATAATGCCATTCAAATTGATAAATGAACCTTCTGAAAGAAGTACCATTAACAATAATATAAAATTCTAATTTATTATCTTATTATTTTAAGTTCTTAACTTTTACAAAGAATCAGAATTCTTATATCCCGTAAGAGTATTTTTTTATACAAGGCCGCAAAATTTTGTGTGTCGAACATTATTTTTCGGTACTGAAAGCTGTAAAAATTCGATTTCGCCACTGCATTTAGTCCTTGTAGATTATGTTTTTGACAGCGCAGATTTATATTTCACGTAATACGTGAAATTTAATTTTACGCACTAAAAGTAGGCCGTAAAATCTGATTTTGCGGCTATAGTACCGATATGGTCTTTTACGTATAGAGATAGCCTGTTTATTTAACCGGTTAAAAGACGAAGATTATTTTTCTAAATAATGATATTTTTGTTCCTCGTACTTGTCAAGTAACAATAATTAATCAATTACGCTTATGTTGAATGAAAGATGTAAATTTTGTTAATATATTTTTTAACATTTGTATCCCAGAAGTCCGAGAATCTTCTGCACAGTTCAGAGTTCTATGCAATTTTTTTATCGGAAAACATATTTTGTCAAAGATGAAAATTAATACTTTTTTAATCTCATTTATAAACAAAAAATGACGGCCAAACTATTTAGACATTCGTTGCACCGGGACTCCAGTCTAACGTTCTCGACCTAATTAATTAAGTATTAATACAAAGGTTTAATAAGAAATTTGTTTAAAATTTTTCTCTTTAAAGTAAACTCAATTTTCTGTGTGGAAAATCATCTGACAACTAAAACGATTAAAAACGCCTTCTGTTAATGTTATTAAAGCATTCCTTTATAACAGTAGGGTTTGGTAGATGTTCTTCAATTAAATATGTATGAAATAAACATAGCCTAAAAGACCAGAATTTTAGAAGTTATAATACATTCTTTTAAGCGTTAGTCACTGTTTTACAAGATAAAGGATAGTGACGGATAAAAACCATTCTTAGTGTACTTTAAGAAGTGTACATTTCTAAATTTATTATTAATTACTGCTTTCCAGCCTGATAAAAAGGAACTATCGATGAGGAGGCACTCACAACCATTTCATACTTTTAAGGCAACTTTTGTTGGTAAGAATTATTTTTAAATAAAGCATATAAAGTTATACATATAAGTTTGCATATATTACGTAATATAGTTATGTATGCGCATATCACTTGAACTTATAACATGTCGCCCATTATGACACCTTGAAACTCATAAATAAATATTTTTTTTTTAAACCATGATTTATTTGTATTTTTGTCTTTTACATGTACATAATATTAGTTAAGCATTATAATTGTATACGAATTAAAGAGTGAAGGTGAAAGTGGCAAATTTGACAATTTATTATGGGCAAAATTTTTTTTTTCAATTTATGCTATAGCTCTTCTAAGGAAGTTTTTTAGAAGTAAATGTAGGCTATGTTTAGTACAAGTAGTCAAAATAATAAAACAGTAAAAAATCTTGAAAACAACGATAATGTACCTGATTTAAGGCGGAAATGAGGAGCACTTAAATTAGTGTGGGAACTTTTTTCGAAATTCGACTTTTTAGTAATAAAACTGCTGTATCTTTTATACTTTCATAATATTTTTAACAATACATATAACATATTATTCTTTAAACAATAGCAATTGTTTTGAACGAGGGTAAAAATGTGATTTACTTGCAGGTGTAAAGAATAATCTACACCGAAAAATTGTACATAATTTGAAATCATATGCTAATTTTGTATTTGGAGTATACAGAAAATTCTTAAACCTATAATAAATGTTTATTTTTCTTTATTCCGAATTTTGACCGCTCGAACAATATAATAATAGATTTGCATAATTTATTGGTAACGTTTATTATACCAAATAAAGATTCTTATATTTCACTCGAGTATTAACTTTTATCAAGTTCAGTAATTTTGAGAATCACTCGTTTTAGTGTCGTTAAACAAATTTGTTGTTTAATCTCAACATTCCTTCGCAAAACAATTCACTACAATATACATTTCAACATAATATACCTATTACTTAGAATCGAATGTTATGTCCTATTAATGTTCCTCTTTTTCTCTAATTTTAATATCTACATAAGGTTAGATTAGCTTAAGTTATGTTGGATTATGTTCAGAGCAGTTAGATTAAGTTAGGTGATCTTGGTTTAAATTAGTATAATACCTACACAATGTTAGTTAAGTTAAGTTAGGTTACATTAATTTTACGTGAGTTTCGGTCAGGTTAGGTTAGTTAATCATATAAAGTCAGGTTATTTTTATAAATACATTTCATTTTTATAAATACATACCGCATTCGTTGTTTGTTTCCTGATAAAAAGATGTGATTGTATATTGCAAACGCTTGTGTTAAGATATGAAATGTCATATTCTTGTTATGGAATGTTATTTGTTGAAGAGTCATCTGTTAATTGGTAAACCATTTCCATAACTTCAATTATTAGATTGAATTGCGAATTATACTTATTGGTTTGAAGGATTTTCATATATGTACATGAATTCACATATCTATAATTATCATAATATACGAGATATCTACCAAAAATAGTTCATTTCAAGCAGGAATATTATTTATCTCACAACGTGCTAACGATGTATAACTGTTTAAAAGTAAACACTATTTGAATGAAACTGAAGCATAACAGAGTATATTCGAGTTGCATAATGAAGCCGCATAAGAACAAAGTCATTGCAACTTTCAAACTTCACGTAACATCAAACGGATTTCGCAAAGATCCGTAACGAATACACAACAGTTTAATCCAATTTGAATTCAATCTAATTTTAATTTGTTAAAAATACCTATCTAATCTAGTCGAAAATAATTCTTACAATTCCTCGATACCAAATTTGTTTTAATTCTCATGATATTTATTGGATTAAAAAATTATTTACACTTGGATTTATTTGGGTACCTAACAATGATTTTACTTTTTTCGATTAATGCGAATTCAGAGCAATTTTCAATCTTAAATGGTATTTGTATTGAGAATGAAAGACGTTTACTTGCGAAGAACTCGGAATGACAAACGGTCATATCGATTTTCACTTCCTGCAGAGAAAATCATTTTTCATTTATTCGCAGCAACAGTCACGTCAAGAATTGAATTGTCGAAGAATACTTTCATAGCCATAAAAATTTCATTTAGGAATTCTGAAACCTTGCTTTTCTTTCTTTTTTTATTCACACGAATTTCGGTAAATTGTATTTTATTGACACGCGTTAAATCAAAATAGTAACTCTTTTTTTCAATATTATATAACTTTCACTACATTTATCAATATATAATAGTGTATTTTTCATTATTCGTTACAAAGAAAACGCAAAACGATCCTGATTCTGTAAGTTTAATAAATCCATATCCCGTTACAAAATAAATAACGTAAAAATTAAATCGATTTTATCAAATAAACTGGTAAAAACATTAACGTAGAAAGTTTTGGCATTTTCTCACTGTGTACTAAAAATTTTGAATACATTTTTTACTCCATTTTGATAAGGATGGATACGACCTTTTTGGTATTCTGTAATAATGTTTTGTGTTCGATAATTTAATAAAATTCAACCAAAAGATATGAATAATATATTTTTAAAACTATTGCAAAAAACGTGAATGGCTTACTTCCAAAGTGTTGGTTTGGAACAATATGATTGCGATATCGGGACGCGTGCTGCTCGTCCATTTCGATATCGATTTGCAATTTGACCAACGACTTCCAAGTACCACACAAGAGACCAAGTAGTCGGGTGCACACGTATAATTTCCACTATCGAATGAATATGTACGAGCGCTTACACGTTCGATCGTGCAGCCCTCGTTGAAAGTGCTTCTTGCTTTTTATGAAGTTTGACAGCGAGAAGGATTCAAACGTTAAAGTTTATTTAGAGAGGATTTTTTCTATGAAGAACCCTTCACTTAAAAGATAGAATTATGTTGAAAATAAATTAATTGAAAAGAAAACCAATACTAAAAAGTTCCAAACATAAAAGTAAATTCCATTCTTACATAAAAAAAAAAAAAATTTAATTCTGGATGACTAGATTTTTAATACATGTAAAACTCAAAACTTGAAAATAAAATAATTTTTAAACAAATTTTTCAAATTAGTTGTTAAAATTTATATCAACACGTAGACTAGAATAAACTTGACCACGTCAATATTTTTGAATAATTAAGGTTCAATTAGAACACTAGATAAAATCTCTTGTAATCTCTTGGAAAGTTAATTGTAAATTTTGAACTTATTAACATAGTTTTCTCTCCGTTAAAACCAATCTATTTATTTGAATAATACAGCAATCTAATAATGAACCAATACTGAGTAATTGGTATTACTCATAAATGTTAATATCCAAATTTCACCACTACTATAAGTCTACCATTAAAAATATTGGAACATCGGCGAAAACTACAGTACAATTAAAATTTATAAAAAATTAGGTTATGATATATAGTAGAAATATTTTTCTGACCTAGTGTAGCTCTATAATCGAAGTACTAATTTGAAATTTATGATTTCCTGTATTTATTCTGATATTACCGACCCATATTTATTTTAAACCAACGCAAATTCAGAAACAAATTCCAGAAGTAAAACTTTGGTTGTATGAGTAAATTTTCCAAGATTCGTTGTTTGTTAGTACAAATATAGTACACGAAATATTAAACAATAATGAGTGACCCCGAGGTTATATTTAGAAAAATAATTTAAACTATCCTTAACTCTGATGAATTTCGGATGATTTCACAAGTTAATTCTTGAAATTCCTGCATGTTGTCACTTATTTCCATTAGTAACTTCTTCAATTACTAGCTTTTGTATATGTTTTAAATTAAGCATGCAAATAGTGTCTAATAGCCTTAATTCGACGAAAAGTAAGTAAATGTTCGTACATAATTTGTGGGGAAGAACAGCATGAATAAATGAATGAGCAAATACTTGAATCGTCAAATTGACCCATGCCAGACACAAATTAACTAATATATCCAAATTCACAAAGGAATTTTTTTTAAATCATAACCTCAACTAGAGGTTACATCTAATGTTTCCAATCGGAATATTATGAGTCATAATTTATTAATTTATTTAAAACTAACATTTAAATCAAGACGCTTTCGACTCAACAGTTTTTCTATTTGCTAATGAAGTTATTAGGTATTTTTATTACATTTCCTAGAATCGAAACATGTTAAAGTTTCAGGAATACAAATATCCCCATCTCAGGGAAGTTTCAACTGCGGATCAATGAAATGAATTTGCTCGTTGTCATTCATCCGTGTATCTCGACGAGTTTTGCATGCACCTTCGGCATTCGCAAATTAGCATTTACGATTCGAACAATAGGTGATGTTTGACAATCTGTTGTGCTTTACTTACGTCGTGTCGATTCAAGGAATACGAGAAAATTGTATTTAGGTGAACTAGTAACACCCGAAGTTTCTAACTGTTATCAAAGCATTGAATAATACATTATACATTCTATTATTAAATATGGGCTATGATTGGTAAAACAATTTGTTGAAGGTTAATATCTTCTACCATCGATTTGAGAAATATTTAAAATTTTTTAAATATAGTAAGTTTGTTATTATAAAATTAATAAATTTAATATTCTTTACTACAGTAAGTAGAATTAGACTTTAAGTAAATATTTTCTTTGGAAGCTGATTTTTGTAGTAGAGGATTTTTTCGTGTCATATCTCTCCTTGAATTTCGAATTTAGGATGATGCAAAGTATCATTTGATAGGTAATTTCATAGTCAATATTTACATACCTGTTACTTATATGCTACATGTTTTACAGATACTCAGCTATGGCCAATTTAAAAAACTTAAAAAGGGCAGAGAACTATCATAAAATTAAGTGCATGTCATATGATCTTTTAAGTTTTTATTATTTGTTTTATCGAAAATAAAATTTGTACTATGACGTAGTGAACCTGTTCAGATATATCAAAGTTTCCAACAGCAGCAAGAAAAGAAATTGCATCTTCGGAAGCTTTGAACACTCGTATTATATCAGGATCTCCTATTTTAACTTCATCTTTAGTTACTTAATGCATTCATCAAAAGTGAATTCTAATTAAAAAAATAATCACGGAAAAAAGACATCCGGGAAAAAATTTAGCCGCTTAACCCCAAAATATCATTTGGGCTTACAGGTACGATATATCATTATAAACAAACAAAAAAGAAACAATTCATTTTTTTATAAATAAGCCCAAAAAATATACTTTTAGAATAAACATATAAATAGTGATTATTAAATTGCCAAAATGAAAATATTCACCAATCTGAGAACAAAGTACAAGAAAATGACTTACAAATTTTGTTTAAAATTTACATTTCTCGCTCTAAAAGGTAGGTAAGAGAACGAAAAATGAAACGTTATGCCTCGAACTGAGTAAAATGGTGTAAACAAAGAAACCACATATGATATTTTACAATCAGGATGCCCACGATTTTGACAAATTTGGTTAGACTATCTCGAGAACTAACATCAAAAAGTAATTTCGATTGATTTATCATATGTTGATTTTACATAGGAAAATGAAATTATAACAATTCACTTAGGCGTTGGTAAATACTTAATAATATATGGTCTGTTTTCGGTTTCGAGATAAATTTAAAGTCCAAGTCGCTTGCAGTGAGTTTATGAAAAATTGAATTTCGTTAAATTCTAACTGTGACTTTTGGAACAAACAATATTATGGCTCCATACGTTAGGAACTTTTAATTTATGATATAATAGTAATAAGTGACGTATTCCAAGGAAAAAGGTGTGCCTAGTCTCATCTCAATTATGTGCCTATTACAACCTACAGTCTTCATGCGTAACTGTTGGGGTATCCGATTACGTATGTCATGTCAGAATTCGAAAATACAAAATGGCGGACCAATATGATGAAAGTGTTCAGATTTCAGTTGAAAATGTCTAAGATTACGATTATGGCGTTAGAGTCGGAAAAATCAGAATATTCTATACAACTATATCGCGTTGAGAATCGTACAACAGTGTATACAATCGCAAAAGTCGGTACATATGCAAACCATCCAATGAGCAGATACAATTACGATAATAATATTCAGATAAAAAATGCAGGAAAAAAAAATTGAAAGCAAACGACCCACAACCATTGAAATACAAATATTAATAATTCGTTTTTAGCCATTTATTTAATAACGAAACTATTTTCCTATTCAGAATGGGTGGTTTTTAAGATATTAATCGTGTAAAAGTCGCGATTTTGCATGATAATTTGATACAAAATAGTATAAGATGACATTTTTCGCTTTTTTCCATGGTTCGATTGTATAGAGCACACCCAAAAACATCTTAGTTATTCAGGCATTAATATTGTAGCGGAATAACGGACTCGCAATAATCCGTTATTACGAAACTATCTTTTTTTTAATCTGGGCCATTAATCGTTTTCTTAATTTAAAATAAAAGTTTTAAAAAATAAGTTTTAATTTAAAAGTAAATAAACGAACGGTATTAAGGTGTAACGCGCGCGAAAATTATAAATATTATAAAACCTTCTAAATTAATATAAACCTTACATTCATGATATTTTTTGAGTTATCTTACTTGTTCTGAACACGTAATTAGTCGTATTTTATAAGTTTCAAATTTTAAAGATGCACTATATTTTTACTATATCTAAAACATTAACATAGCTAAAAATGTATAAAAATCTATGACCTCACTCTTTTAAAATGAAATCGCCAGAAAAGTAATTACGATGACAAGTAATTACGGGCAAACTATTACCTTATATGCCCCTAAATTGCAAGTAAATTTGTTACTTATTTTTGATATTACAGTTTTTACCAAAAAGCCAGTAACACAGTTGCAAATTCGCAGGACAACATTTGATAACAGAATGATGACATAACATTTGTTTATAAATTTAGAATCTCTTTTTTATTAATAAAATGTCGTAAATATTTCTTTACCGTAGTTAAATACATTAAAATCATTAAATTGATTGTCTTTCCTGGTTTTTATCGGTCACCATACAATTACATGTTTAAGAAAAACATAAACGTGCAACTAAGTACAGTTACTAGGTTTAATTAAAAATTGAACGTTTCGTCCTTGGGGGCGCATAGGACTTCTCAATAAGGTTTTGCGCCTCCATCCTTAGACGTTCAAAAAAGTTACTAAATTTTGAATTTAACAATCTGTTAAATATCAAAAATTTAGAAAAAGTCTCAAAATGCATCCGGATTTGGATGACATGTAGAAAAAAAAAGCAAAAAATATGAATGTTTCATCATATGAAGAACATATAACGTCGGGAAAATTTTGAACGATATAAATAATTTCGTTCAAAACCAACCAGAAGTCAATGACGTCCATCATATGTACAAACAATAACATATTTCACTTGCGAAAATACAATTTTGAAAAAAATGAAAATACACAATCCGTGGAATTTTGTGTATACATATAATATAGATATAAAAATGAATTTTCTAAACTTTTGCAAAATCTGGTCTCAATTGCAAATTTTGAGAAAAAATTCAAGAAATATCTAGTTTTTTAATGCTGGGTATTTGAAGTGTGTGTTTTATGATTTGTCGGTTTTTTGAGGTGCACCCTCAATGAGAGAAGAAAATGTTGAAATTTGGAGTTTGTTAGTTAATAGTTTTTCTATTTGATAAGTAAAGCACGACGTGATATGGTATTAGTAATTATTAACAAATATTGAATAGTTTGATTATGAACATATGAGTCGGTGTCAGAACAAAATATTAAAATATAACAAAATTGATCACAATGTACTCTTCGTAATTAATATATCATTTATAATTGAAGAAAATTTTGAATCGTATTTCCTCTTTGTCATTAATGTATTCTTTATTATTGTGCATATATTATTACTGCATATCAAAAAGGTTACAGCTTAACGAATATTAAATTACTCATATCATGGGCATTCCCCTTACGATTTAAAAAATGAAATTTGAGTTGTGATTCCGAATAAGTTATTAAGCTCATATATTTTGAATTACAGACTAGTTTAGTAGTAGATATTTTCTAATAAATGAAATAAAATAAAACTCATTACTATTTTCGTTAGAACCACAGAAACGCATTTAGTGATGGGCACATAGTGAATGACAATAGCATGCGGGTTTTTGGCAATGAAAAATTAAGTGCTGCGGAACGCAATCAAGAGCACGTATTTTCCGGAAACTTGCCCGCATGTTTGTTTTCGTTTCTGCAAACTAAGCAATACGTTCCTGAACCGCATTTAATTGCTGGTTGGATAAAATTAGCCTTCTTAATAAATTAGAGTTTTTATTATCGACCGTTGTATTTAAAATAGAAATTAGAACACGCTGTTATAATCGGTCGATGATTAATCAAGGATTTAAGTAATGAATCCGTTAATGTTTCATTGGTTCTTGAATCATTTCTCGTACATGAATTAGATTTTTCATATTTTTTAAGTTACAGTTTTATTCTTAAGCTATAGAATAACTCGGAAAAGCATAAAGTTAAAATAAATTCCAGGAATAACTACGGTATTATTTAAGTATGAACACGATTTGACATATTCTTGACACGAAGATGACAATCTTTACTTCTGTTCCAAGTTTACATTAACATGTATAATTTAAAGATTCTAGTCCAATCTAATCATTGTTTCGAAAGATTACGAATATGTTCATTATAATAATATACTGTTTATTCGCTTTAAATGTAAATTTCTGGTCAGACTTTTCGTTAATATCAGCGAGAAATTTTTTAATACGAATTTAAATCTGCGAACCACAGAACCAGAAGGAAAGTTTGATTTTATATTATAACTTATACTTCATAGAATACTTTCAACTGGCTATCAAAATCGTTCGATAATAAGTCAGAAGGGATATTGGATTTTCGATAAAAATTTACGAAGTTATTCTCAGCGGTGCTTTTACCCATCCCCACAGGTAAAAATTACTTTTAAAATTTAATAACTTTTGCTAGTTGTAGAGGGTAACGACCGAAAGTTTGCGAAATTAAACCAAATTAACTGCACAATTTATTGTTCATTGATGCAGACAAGTAGTTACAATATCTACGCTGCAGTGTATTTTAATATATTGAAAGTGTTATGTATATTCAATAACTGAATTTCGGGAATATGTGATAAGTACTTTTCAGTTTCATTCAAATATCTCTGTGCAACGTTTAAAGAGTTAATAAACGTCGTTAGCTACAACTTCTGTCTTGTACGGTTTGGTTCTAATTTAATAAATCTTAGCAGCACTTTTGTATACAAATTTTAAATACAACTATAATGTGGGATAATAAATTCACACGGAATAAAGTAGTTGTTAGAGTAACTACATACCCTAATAAAGCACACTTTATTCTATCCATATTCCTGGAATATTCCTGTGGAATATTGCAAGAACATTAAATTAATCCATTTTTGGTTCCATTAAAATTAAATAAATTTAAAAAAAAATATATTCCGAGTGGGACTCGAACCCAAGGCCCTGCATAAAAACCCGTGCTCAGAACCACTCAGCCGCACATTCTGTTGAAATAATTTGCAAGCATGTTTAATTTATTGTCAACGATAAGCAATATCCAATATTGCATTCTATATGTAATATTCTTGAAATATCTTGGAAAGCAAATGTGTTTTTATGAAAACAATGATTCGAATATTCGTATATAAATATAGAATATTTTTTTAGCTAATCACTTGGTAAGTTTTTTTGCAAACTTATTTTTTAAAATCATTTAAATTGGGAATTATTAATTCGCCGGCTTTTCAAGTTTTGGTTACCGAATCCTTGAAGCTATTGTGATTCTTACAATTTAAATAATATTATTAATGATGAAATCTAGTTGTTACGGGTTACATCTAGCTTATAAATGAATTGTTGATGTTGATAGATGTTGCTTATAATGATAGTCAATGGCGATCGATGAGTGCGGTTGACGCGGTAAAGAATTTTGAACGACAATGATGAATGATGTTAATAAATGCTGATTTCCTCAAACACTCCTGTGAATGTCCAATAATCGTCACATTTCGGCATTGTCATGCATCATCATTCTGCACATTATTTTCGACCTCAGGATCGCTCTTTCGAATGACGATAATAAAATTTAAAAGAAAATTTAATTTGTTTAAGCTTTTTATACGATAATCCCGATTCCTTGGTCATCTGGCCCTATTCCAATCAAAGTTGTGTCTGCTACCTCTAAATTATAAAATTTAACGTAGGTACTAGTAAATAGTTAATAATTAATACTTAATAAAGTTAACGGCTTTTTGTCAACAACGTACATTAGATGGTTATGCTTAAATTTTTAAATATTTTAGAAAACAATTTTATTAACTACTGTATACGATTGTTTTCAACTAGACTTTTTATTAAGTTTGGAATAATATTTGACATCATTCTTTTATATATTTAGTACCTAGTTCACCTACATTTATTAATTTATATTTTTTAACAAATAAACCAGAATTTTTTTAAATTGAAAAAATAGTATTAATTTATTGTTGGACGTAATGCTTATGTTTTCATTGTGCTAATTATGAATATCTTCATGAAAATTGGCGACAGGGACAAGACCGTGGTTATCTCAATGCATAACCTCCACCTATGAAGGTGTAGGTTATAATCGAACCTACGTGATGCTCGAGGTTCATGTCACTAATGCAATTTACATAAATGTCCCCAAACTCGGAACCATGTGATCCTCTATATTTTTTGCTCGAAACACTTTTTCAATCGATAAGTCTTTTTGCAATTGCAAAGACTTGAAAAATAAGTTTTGACCTTGAAAGTGACCTTCTCGACGATTTTCTTTGCGAAATTCTTAATGAGCGTACCAAAAGACATTCGAAACCATAGTTAGAATAGAAATTGGAGTGACACCTTTTCGGAAGTACATCGTGGGTAGTTTATTTTATATGACCTTGTATTCCAATATACAATTCTAAAATAGTAAAATAACGTACGGGAAAATTGTTTAAAAAGGCCGTGGGAACATCCTCGTATCTATATGAAAATCACGGAGAAATTTTCGAAAAATAATCCTAAAACTTCGAAAATAGTTTGTTTACCACAACTCAATGTAAAAAAATGTAATCTATGTAAAATATGCACATACTAGACTATGAAGTAGTCAAGGTTTACTCATCATTGCAAGGATCTGCATTATTCCTCTATTTCATATTTTTATTTTAACCCTTTCTGGTATAGCGATATTACCTAATACCACTTACCTTTATTTTTACAACGATGTTTGCGAAGCAGTTTTTATCCGATTTAACTTGTATTTTTTGTAATTTTATGTTAATGATGTGTTAAAAAATGAAAATTTGCGTAAAAGTTTTTAAATTGTCTAATTGATCATTATTAAAGAAATTGTGACAATATTAAAACAAAAAAATTATTATTAAGAAAAGTTACTGATGTAACCCACGGAACTTAGTATGCAGGTATTATCCAAGCCGTTGATTTCGACTCTGAATTGAGATTTTGAAAATTGAGAATGGCGGATCCAATAGCTAAAATGTAAAATTTTACTTTAACGAGACAAAACTCGTCTCGCGAAGGATTTCGTGGACTTTCGTTGCGAATCAGAACGCAGGTTTTGAAAATTCAAAATGGCGGCTGAAATGCTGCAGACTGGAATGTAAACGTTCACATTATGCACAAGACTGTGGGCTTAAGAATTTCCGAGTACGCTGATCGAAATTAAATTTTTTTTTCTTGCTTTCGTTTGAACATTTATGTAGAATATAGCTATATTTTTATAAATCCTAAATGACGTAATTTCTGACAAGTCATCCAATTAAATAAGCAACTGGATTGTTTCAAATCTTAAGTCATATTCGTAATCAATGTCACAGAAAATCCCCATGTACACTTTCAGTGTATTCAACATCAGAGATCAATCTGATCTGCGTTTCCTAAAACCCCCACGAAACCGCTTACATCTCGATAAAGGACATTATAACATTACAGTCGGCCACCTTATTGATAATTAATTATTGAAAAAGAATATGTCGACTTGGATAATCATTTGAATGTCACATATTACATTCTGCACGTCCGTAAGGCAAATTAAACATTTTCAACAAAGTACAACATAGAAATTGCAGAATTTGATAATATTTATAATTCTCAATTTTGATTTTTAATGCAAGTTATTGGCAAGTTTACAATTTAATTCCAAATACAATTAGGCATTTTTTTATCAATGAATAAACGTTTGCTCCGGTAGCGATTCGTTACTCACTGAAACCGAATATAAAATGTTACAACGAGCGTATTTTCGCAGAAACGGTCGGTTTGAAATTCGGTATCGCGGCATTTCCGTCCTGTTCTCGACACCGCACTGTTAGTTCGCAATTTTGAATGGTTTTGTATGCCAAAAGGTTTCCAGTGGGAAACGGACACGTCATTGTCCTGTAAACTCAGAGAGTACGGGATGAACTCGTCGATATATATATTTATTATTCGCTACAGGCCCGTGGCCTTTTTGCTGGGATACCATGGATTTTTATATGATCTGAACGACCAAGGTACCGACCAACCATGACATTTTCATTTATCTGAATTTGAATTGTCCTGTCAGGAAACCTCCATGAAAAGATTTAATCGCTTTTACCAAAATAAAAACCACCATAAATCTTTAATCTTATCATGTTGCGCAGGAAGCACAACAAAGTGTATCATATCTTCAGGATATCCTAGAATTCTCTTATAAATACCCGTAATTGATTAAAACGAAGTTTAAAAAATATCTCCGCTATTCCTTAATTTCTAATTTGGAAAATAGTAGAATAATGGTTTTCAGAAAATAAAACAATACTTTTTTAAAACTGTTTTTTTACATTTTTTCTTAATAAATCTACATTATTATATAGTTGTAACATAATCTTGACTATCTACAGCCTTCTAATAAAGTATTGGTGGGAGGAGTAATTGTAATGGTAGTAACACAAAAAATTTGTGTACAACTTGAAGGATTCCAATTGGCCAGAAAAAATTTGAGAATATTCGGTTTTTCGTCAATTTACGAAGATACTCAATGACGTAAAGTAGAAACAAAAACACACTCACAAAACCGAGATATAACGTAATGAAATAATTTAAAATTTGTGTCTTGCATGAGGAGAATAGGGAAAAAATGAATTCTTCACAGATTACGGAATCTCAAAAAAAATAGAGTCACCATAACCATGGTAAATTCAGTATTATTATTTTATGTATTAATAATTAAAATGAATATTAAATCAAATACTTATTATTTTATACGCCATATTATTGCTAAAAAGATTGTTTCGTTTATACATTTTTAGGAAATGCAGTCAAACTTTGGTATTTAATAGTTTGTCTCACAAAATAAATTTTAATATATCCGAAAAAAATATTTAGAAATTCATGTTTTCGCAAAAAAAAAATCAGCAATTTCAAACCTTTCGGTGTTAACGGATTAATAATAGTATAGTTAAACAAAAGTCAGAAAGTTATACAAAAACATAAAATGTTATAAATACTTCGAATTCAATGACGCATAAATATATTTGCCAGGGAAATTATAATTTGAATAAACGGTGGAAAACTCCACAAACTATTACTGCCAGTTTGAGTAAATTAATAATTCTCGTGTAACTTCCAGGAAAATTCATGAAATATTCATTATTTTATCAAATATTTTAGAGATGTAATAGTTTTGTTTATTTAGAGCGACGTAAAATATTCATTTTCGAATTAAAAATACATTGACAAAGTGACTTCGTTAATGCAGCATTCGGCTGCTTTAAAATAGTACAAATTTGTTTGATTTATTTATGATTTCTTTTATCAACATACAAGATGTAAATCCAAGAAATTTGAAAGAATTAAAAAATCTAATTATATATTATTCTTTAGATGCTAATATTTCTGATTTATGCACATTGGACATATTTCATATTAACTGATAAAATTTTCTTTTTTCAGGTAAGACGACAAACTTTTCTCTAGCATCGTAATCAGTAAGTACTACACAAATATTTGTGGGATGATTTCAGTACATTCATTATGTAAGTCCAGCCTAAATATCGATTTAATTTAAATATATCAACCCAATTTTGAATTTAAATTAGTCTTTACATTACATTCAATTTTGCATGGCATAATTTTAAGACTAACTTTTTTCCGTGTGTGCAATAAATTTGATATGTTGCTACGATTTAATGATAAACTACGAAAATTTAATTTAAAACCAACATGTATCTAATGTGTCAATTTAGTTCGGACGCGTTTTAGTATCACACTGCAGTTGGTCATATATCGGCACCCGTACTCGATATCTGTAACAAAACATCAAACGAATACAATCCTTTAGAAACTTTCGATAATATCAATGCAACCTTCGATATCCTTTTGTACTTTGCTTATGATCTTTAGCCATATGTACTGAATAGAATGAACATGCTCTAAACTGAAATTCACAATGAAGATACATCGATCGGTGGTTATCTATCGCGTGTTATAGTTACTTTACATTATATTCCGGAGTGAAAATGGAAAATTCAAAATAAATAGTTTAGTTTTAAATATTTTATATATACATTTAGAATATTTAATAATAAAATAATAACACATATGTTACGTACCTGAGCGACAGAGCATCATGCTTTAACATTTATTTACTGTAAATGCGTGGTCCCAAGAAGAAAGAGGTGCCGTTTCAAATAATTAAGTAAAATTTATCATTTTCCGAACAAAACATTACCTACAAATCAAATAGATTGTAAGGACTTAAAAACAGGTTGAAAATTTCGTAATTGTAAACAACGTAATGCCTTTAAAGTCCTGCGACATCAAAGGCGTAGTTCAAATTACCTCACCTATACCAAAATTATATCTTCAAAGTCGAATAAACGTATAGGTCAATAACGGGTTAACTTTAGTACATAATAGAAACTCACACGTTTATCTCATTTCGACTAAGGGAGCGAAACATCTAGCTTAGTCATATGTTTTTAAAAATGTTTATTTCGATAACCAAGTTAAAATGAAGACCTAGTAGCATGCTACAAATTAATCCTGAAAATTGAATTTACCTCGGAAAATTCGTTATAAGGCATTTCGACCCAGATTTACTCCGATACCCTAACCTTAAAATGCGTCATTTACACATATTTTCTGGAAATCTCATCCTTAATAGGGCGCCGTAATTCGGCTACTACTTTAGTAATAAGTCATTGTCGAAAAAATCTGCTATCATGAGGAAAGGTTGAAAAAAGGTAATTTCGCCTTGTTTTAATGTTGGGGGATATTAATCAACAAAATTAAAGTTTAATGTTACGCAGACGAAATAAGTTAATATTTGTCATTATGGAACCGGTAAACCTGTACCCGATGTCAATTTACTTTTGGGTTTCAACTAATTCGTTAAGAAAAAATTATGCAAACTTAGTATCCGGGCCATTAGTAGCGAATAAGTTACTTCTGAATGCAAAAAGTAGTAATTACATATTGTTTAATAGCTGTTTGTTTTTATAATTATCAAATCGGCTTCGTGGCTCAGGCGGTTAACGCATTGGACTACGAAGTCGTAGGTCGTGAGTTCTATCCCCGTCTGGTGAACAATTTTTCAATTTCTTTTCCAAGCAGCAGCTCGCTGTTGGTAAGACGAGCCACGTTGTTTGTGTTTACGTTTCGAAAGTATTGTTTATCGGGCGGAAATCGACTCATGACCGCTGCTGTACTTGGTGTAGGTTTCTGCAGTCCTACATTTCATACACAAATGTGAAGTATGGCGCCATCTTCGTAAGTCGATCTGCAGCTCTCGCAAAATCATATTAAAATAATAATAAGCCAACAATTGAGTAAAAAGGGCGATTCCGCCCGTTAATTAATTAATAAAAAATTAATTAATAAATTTATACCACCTGACCTCCAAAGTGTTCATTTATAATTAAAACAGAATTTAATGATAAATTATTACAGCTACTATGTCGCTTGTAAACTGAAAGGTAAATATCATGCAAGTAAAAGTAATATAAATAGAAAAAAGTGGTATGTAACATATAAGTGTAATGCCGTCCAAAATTCCTTTTTAAAAACACCTCTCTTGGAGTTCTTGCGTCTGAGTTTAAATATATTTATATTTAATATTTTAAATTTTCATTGACGTAAAATGACACAAGGTTTACATAGATTATATTAATTTTGCGTGCTCCTCTCGACAAGTAGAAGTTTGTTACGCGGGTAATGAGAAATATTGTTAAAAACAAAAGTCTCCTTCGCATTAATTAGAGCACGTCGTCTTACGATGTGTCTGCATTAAGCCAAGAAACGTAATTTAAAAACTTGAAAGCAGCTACGGATTACGCGCTTTTTATACCTCTTTTTTTGTTCTGTTGCGTACCACGTCGGCGATGATGGTGAAATACTTGGTTCTTCATTAGGGTAGATTTTAATTTCGCCGAAGCGTCCCGCGAGTGCATCTTTGCTATACGTATATATAGGAAAGCCAGCGTATTTTCATCGCGCCTGCTAACTTTCTTAAAATCGTTTAAAAGATGCAGTGGTAACGAGTGTCAGGGTGTACTGAAATATCATTTTTGCATTGATTTATGAATTATTCCTGCCAGGTTTAAGAAGTTCTGTATAAATTAACATATTGTTTTGCAACGGTGCTGATAATAGACAGCTCTAAGGAAAAAATGCGTTTTTTTACTTGCAAGAGTTCTTTCGCAATAACACTCGAACAGTATTATTTCAGGATTTCAAAACAACAATTTTGAAGTTAGATTTTCAAATGTAAAATTCATTTTGTTTTTGATAAAATAAGCTCCATCTGCCATTGCTTTCTACGTCAAGTCATTTCATTGTCCTCCAGATCATCTTGGATGAAGAGAACTACTGGGTGTAGTCTTAACTACCTCACGATAGATTTGGGTTGACCTAAATTTCCTTTCTGCTGGAGCATACTATGCTATAGTCCATTTCGAGGGGATCCGAGGATGTCGACTCTGTTTTGCACAGGATACCGTCTTCGTGGTTATCTCCTTAGCAGGTTGCATCCTCCGAACAAAGCCATTCACCATTTCCGGTTTTCACTTTCTACTCCAAGCTGGGCACGAATTTTCAATTCCAGCTGGTGAACAAATCCGAAACCCGCGTGGTGGCAGCATCTTCTCACTTCCGTTTCCAGCAACCGAAGTCTGTCCTACACCATTATCAGATCATCCTTCTACAGAGGTGTATAATCTCTTTAGCGAAGCTAGCTCCAATCTTTGAAAGCTGGTTCGATTCCCCATTCTCTCAGAGACGTCCAATAGGAGCTTAGGTCTTTGTCGACCGGAAAGCTTGTGTGACTCTATATTCTAAGACAATTCAAGGGCACTTACTCTGTGATATTCCCATAATTAGTATAAAATTTTCTAATTAAGTGATATCGAAATGGAAATATTGGCAGGAGCTACAATAGAAAGTCGTATATATTTAATGGATATCAGGTATGTAAATGCTACTAAGCCGTAATGTGCTTGCTAATGTAGCTCGCATTACAAAATAAAATTGAATGAAGTTTAATTTTGTGACCTAATCGTTTGATTACACAGGCCAGCACAATGAGGTAAACTGTCTTGCGCAGAAACCTGATTGGCCCTTTTTATAAAAAGGAAACCGTGCTTATATAACCTCAAACGAAAATAAAAAATGGTGTATTAAATGTGTTAAAATAGAAAAATGTTACCATACCATAAAATTCTTATGTAAGAGCATTTCTGAGGTCAGATTTGAATTCAGTGCATCAAAAACTTTCGGAAAAGTAAATCGAAAAAAAAGTTTGGGCGTTCAACCTAAACCTCGAAGTTTGTGCTCGACGCAAACACAGTTTCTTATAATAAGGACACTTTTTCCCAGATGCACACTAAGTATGGACTGAGCACAAAACTGGGTTGGGTTTATGATTAGAATCAAATTGGTTAGTTGCAGTACTAATCTATACTCTAGGTTGGGAAACTCTAATTCTAGTGTTCATTGGATCCCGATCAGAATATAAAATTTAGTTACCGTATAGGTAAATGAATTATCATTTATTGAATAGATAACACTCATAAACTCAACGGGTTCTCTTTCAAGTTAGTTTCAATTCAATATAACCAAACTATGCAAATATTAGCAAAGCCTAAGTTGCCTAAATGAAACCTAAAAATTAGGTGCACCTCGTGCAGTTCTCTAGGCAGTGATAGTTTTCTATTACTTATCTGATTATCTGGTCGCATTATGTACGGACCCTTACTACTTACAATTATATTACCATATTTTATTATGTATAAAAAGGAACTTTAAAAACGTGTTTTTCTTTCATATGCAATAAAACAATCGAATTAGCTTTTATTGTCGTAGATATTTGATAATTTGTCCTACATTTTCGATCTTCCAGACACCAAATTGAAACAATAGTGTATGCAAAATATACAAAATTGTAATAACATTGTAATATATTCATTTTGTAAATGTCATAGTGAAAATTGAATTTCCCATTTCCTGGATACTAAAGTTAATATAGGCGTATTAAATTTCATTAATATCGCATTAAAACAGTACGTACTTGCATTGCTTTTCGGAATTTTTAATGAATTTGATGTAAATTTCAAGCTGACATCGTAACATTACAGTTATATACACTTTTATGTTGCAGTATGAAAAATGTAAAACACACACTTGCAACATCAAATAGTTCGATACATGGGCAAAAATGAAGCAGTATGGGAAATAAATTACCGTATGTAGATTATTAGGCATAATCACAAACATATTAGAACGACGCATATTTATTTTCCTTTATTCCTTTGTTTACATTTTGTACAATTGCCGCCTATACCAAACAATTTTACTTGTTTGTTTTTAATATCACAAACAGTTCGTTTCTTTGACTTTTTGGGACAATAAACGCTATCATCTATGAAAAACCTGGAATTTTTTCCTTTTTATGTTTTTCGGGCATCATGCGAATTTTAATTATTTCTTGGAGTAATAAATTTTTTTTCAAATCTAAAAAATAAAATCTAAGCTAACTTGCGTTCGTAAGCTGTGACAGGTTTTACAAGAGAATGGCAAATTGGCAATAAAAATGGAGCAAATTTTTATCTTCTTGGATTTTGTTAATTTTAGCTTTGGAGCTTTTAAGAACCCCAAACTAATTAGATCTAACAGCATTTTTGTTCAACCACGAACCCCTTTTTTCTATATTCAGAGTAGTGTCCTGCAATGTGTCAATAATTAGTCCAAATCAACTTCAACGATTAATTAATAAATTCTGCATGTAATATTCACAGCGATGACGAAATTATGTACTAGTCATGTCGCTAAGAATTCTCTGTGTATATGTTTATTTTATTACATGATCTATTCGATCTATTACGATTGGTTGGTTTTATTTTGTATCGACAAAAAGTGAAAAACCATTAGGACTCTTATTATTAGGATATTTATTGTGAGTACCGTATGTTATGTTGTTTTCCAGCATGAAATTAACAATTCTCTTTTTTAGTATTTAGATTGTCTAGATTTACATATTTTTATTTTAGAATTTGTTTAGAAATTCACATAATGCCGATGAAGCATAAATCATTGGTAAATATTGGTTTTCTATTTATCTTTTTATGTCTTTGGTCATAAAATATTAAAACAGAAAAGTTTATTCATAACAAAAATCTGTTATTTGATATTGAATAAGTTATATCAAGCTCAAATTCAAATAATTCATCCATATACATTAATTATTTTCCTGCTGAAACCTGTACATTGTACTATTCTAATCTAGAAATACGCTGACTTATGTTGAATTAATATTATCTCATGTTGTTTTTTAATTAAACTCGAGGCTGCAAAATTCAAAATATCTAAAAACAAGATTCTGGAATTACTCTTCACAAACAAATGAATATTATATATAGAGGAAGGCGGGGCGAAGCAACTAGGATTTTCCGTGTATCATATCTCTCCTTTAATTTTGTATTTAGGATGATGCAAAGTATCATTTGATAGGTAATTTCATAGTCAATATTTACATGCATGTTACTTACGGTATATGTTTTACAGATGACCAGCTTTGGCCAATTTACAAATATTAAAAAACACGGGGCGAAGCGGCGATACCGGGGTGAAGTGTCGAATCCCTATTTTTAGAGGTCTCGGAGACGACTATCATAAAATTAAGTGGAAGTTATAATCTTTTAAGTTATTATTGTTTGTTTTAATAAAAATAAAATTTCCACGTTGGTGGAATGAACCTCTTCAGATATATCAAAGTTTCCAACAATAGTAAAAAAGAAATTGCAATTTCGGAAGCTTTAAATACTCGTATTATATCAGGATCACATATTTTAACTTCGTTTTTAGTTACTCAATGCATCCATCAAAAGCGATTTTTAAATTAAAAAATAATCACGAAACAGAGACATCCGGGAAAAATGTCGTCGCTTCAACCAAAGTATCATTTGGAATTCCAGGTACAATATTTCATTATAAACACACAAAAAAGGAACAATTCATGTTTTATAAATAAGTCCAAAAAATATACTTTTAGAATAAACATATAAATAGTGATTATTAAACTGCCAAAATGAAAATATTGACCAATCTGAGAACAAAGTACAGGAAAATGTCTGAAAAATTTTGTTTAAAAATTACATTTTTCGCTCCCAAAGGTAAGAGAACAAAAATTATTGTTAATATTTTGGGCACAATTTCGGCTTAAGCTCAAATGCACTTAAGCTGACCGGATTATTCTATATAAATTTAATCAAAACCCTATAATATATCCATTAATCTGTTAAAGAATTTTAATAAGTTGTAAAAATAGTCAAACTTGACCGAATTAACTAATAAGTTGGACGTGCAGTCCTATATCGCAGTAAGTGGCAGTATCTACAAAAAGGTTATTTGTACTTCAAAGTATAGAGAATTTCCGCAATACTCGTTAAAATTTAATCAAAGCCTATGAACAAGTGTGACCTGTAGATAGACACTTGACTCGCGCGGCGCGTCCTGTGATGTACCGAAAAAAAACGTCGACCTTATACCCACACGAGCGTGACACAATCAAAGGTGATTCGTACTTCGAACTTTGATCGTCTTTCCAACACCTTTAATGGGAATCAGTGCGAAGGTAAAGTACAGGGACTATTCTTTTTCAACAGTTAATAGCGTTTGCAACTTCAGCAAAAAAGTTTCGTTTTATTCGGACAATCATTCACTCCTGTACGATTTATGTTTTGAAAATAAGGTTTTATTTGTTGAAGGATTTCTCTTCGAACAAATATGTTCACATAAAACAATTTTTAAAATTTCAAATTTATAAAAAACAGTGTATTTTATAAATGTTAAATTTTATTTAATGTTAATTCGAATTATTCAATGATTTTTAAGAAGCACGAAAATTGATAAATGAAACAGTATTCAAGATTTTTTTCAGATTGTGTACTCTTATGAACTACCAACGTATTAAAGAAATTGACAGACTATTAATTTATTGATAATTTAAGGAGACTAAACTGGTAGATTGCATTTCTTTACTACACTATGGTAGAACTGCAAAATTGTGTGCATTAGTTGTATATTAATTCTTCATATTATTATGGTATAGACATATTACATAATAATGAACTTATAGTAAAGTAAATATCTGTACATTAAATACACATGGAATTTCATGCTCTGTTTAACAGAGAATATTTACTAAAAAGTACATGACCAATTTAAAAGGACTTCAGCAAAATTTTGGATATACTCGCGAAAGATCCAATTCTCATACTGTATGCATACACTTCTATAACTTTATTCGCTGTGATCACAAATGTAATGAAAATTGGTAAGGAAACACCATTTATTTTCAAAACAGGTTATACGTATTTTTTGGGGAATTCAACGGAAACGCTAACATCTAATGTACAGATACAAGTAATGATCGAATTATGTTGCAGTTGATATTATAATCAGTTGCAGAAGTGCAATTTTGTAAGAATAAAACACGTTAACCCGATTATTCTTGGTTCATCTTTCTATTATACAGGACCAAAACAATTTTTTTGGAGATCACTTGAATTAGACTTAGTGGATCTTATACAGTTTTGGCAGCTGATAACAAATTCCTTCTCCCGTATAACCCATCACGTCAACATTTTAATCTATCAGGTCCAAAAAATATACAACAATATTCTTGTTGGCAGTTTGAGGTTAGGATACGTGAAATATCTAACGTTATAGGTCAAATTGCACAACGAATTTGGTTTCAGCAGCCAAAAATCTATAAGATCTTCTACCTCTGATCAAATTATCTTCTCTAAAAAATTGTTTTACGATCTTGTGTAATTAGTCACTGAAGGTACTTCTCGAACAAAAATAACACAGGACTGCAAAACTCTTTTTTTTTGGGTACAACTTGAATAAAAAATAGAGGCTCTTACAGATTTGTGGTCGCTGAAAACAAATCGGTTGTCCAAATTGACCCATCGCTTTACATTTTTCACATATCCTAACATGAAATTGCCAAAAAGGATATTTTGGAATATTTTTCGAACAACGGATTCGTTTCCAACGACCCAAAAATCCATAAGATGCATTATCATTGAATCGAGTTACCTATCAATAACATTTTATTGTCGACCTGTGTTATACCATAGATACTTTTAGAAAAAGAAATGCCGAAAACCTTCCGAGTAGAAATTTTATAGGGCTGCAATGAGGCCGTGTTCAGACTGCCTGACTACATTTCAGGCCCTTATGTGGTGCGCCTGATTTCTGCCTAATCAGGTACTAATCAGTCAATGTTAAGACCCACTTTATCCGACACGCTTAATTGCTGCCTGTTCAGGGCCTGATACGGAAGTGAAAAGGCACACTATATTAGGCGCGCCTGATTGCTGCCTGATCACGCCCTGATAAGTTTTCAGGCAGCCTGGACGGATTTCTGCTCGGAATGCAATCCACTCGCGCTTTGTTATGAATTTAAAAAAAAAGTTTATGTGTACCTAGTAAGAATGTTTTTTTTTAATTACCATATCAGTATTATATTGTTTATAAAATTCAATGATGTAATTACAAGTTTTCCTTACAATTGTTTTTTAACTTTTTATGCATATTTAGTGAAGTAGTTTTACCACTAAACATTAAATGTAAATAGCAGTTTAGTAATAATTCTTCCTACGAATGTCTGATAATGCATACTCAATGATTATACATTAGGGCTTGATCCGCCAATGAAAAAGCACGTCTTATTAGAAGCTCCTCATTATTACCTGATCAATAATTTAGCATCCTTAAGAAGTAATGCTAGAAGAATTCGATTCAATGAAAACACAAGGAAGATTTACATTTTAAAAATTCGCATAGCGTATTGATTTCCTCGTATATCTCAAGCATATACGATACTTAAAAGAAAATATTCTCAGAACGATTTTCCATTTTTCCTATAAATTAAACGACACAGGAATTGATAGTAAGAATTCATTTGGTTATGCTTTGACCCATTTTAAAATTAAAATGATGCAGTTTTTAACACATTTCGATTAATGAAACTATTATATAAATAAAAAAAGCAGAGCAAAGATTGTTTCTTCCATGTGAAAAACATTTTTAGCGTTTTAATAGTAAATTTCCTAAATAAGGAATCATTTTAAAATAATGTTATAATTTCTACATCTATTTTCAAAAATTAAAATTTAAGAATCCTATTAGAACAATAATGATACCTACAAGTTCTTATAATTTTATGTGGACAAAGTTTACCGCTGCATTTAATGCTGGTATATTAATTTTTATGAGTTTACTATCTTTATGCAAAGTCTAATTTAATGTTGGAACTTTAGTAATTCGACTTTGAGCGTGCCATTTGCAGAATTGAAAATTACGAATGAGAATTTAGCATGGGCATTGCGGATACAAAAGTAAAAGTAGAAAACGTATCTTCCTTCAGAAGTTACTAAGAAAGAGACCGTGAATAAATTTAATAATCGATAACTGGAAACCCTGATGAACCTTTCCTTACTTTTCTAATTAATGCATGCTTAAATATACCATTTAATGGTAACAATGTTTATTTTGCACTATTATTATTCATTTATGAAATCAATTACCATACAACGTTTTTCCAAAAGAGCATTCCCACAATGGATTTCAGCAACGTTATTAGTATTTTTTACGCCGTTAAGGGAGTTCTAAAGGCTTTGTAAGGACAATTCTAAGCATGATAAGCAGTTTTCTAGAAAATACCAAAAATATTAATTAAGAACTGACGGAGAATTTTCGGAAATAAGTGATTTTTATTTATTTCTGAAAATTCTCGGTCAATTTCTTTGGCATTTTCTAGGAAACTGTTTATAGTAATTAAAATTTGTCTATAGTAATTAAAAATGTAGAGCCCGAATTTTGAGAAATCGATTCAGTCAGATTAGATAGACTCAGGCACATTAGAACCCCCTTAGTATAACTACTTTTAACAATAAAATGTAGGATAAAATAGTTAAATTAGTTTTCTCTTCCTGCCATAGCGATTATTTTAGATTAAAATGTATATGAGATGATGTACTATTAAATTAACAAAAATTTCGCCCAAAAGTTACTTAGGTTGTGCATAACCTGATGCAATAAAATCTGAAATGAAATTCTTTTTTTTTAATCAATTTATGACATATACCATCTTAAAAGCTGACGCATCTTCGATTTTTTTTGCAATTCAATCAGTGGTGATATTCCATATCGAAAGTTTTCTCTCGTAGCCGTCAGGAATCTTCTTTCATTTAGTCGTTTTGGCAGCTCTCAGGATTTACGGCGCAATGAAGTTGCCGAACTTATGCGGCGACTTGGTATTGCTGTTGCGTTCAATATTTCCTAAAGTTTGTAACCGCCATATCTTGGATTCACCAAATGCTAGTGTCATTAAGATATCACAGCTCATGATAAATTCATCTTCCTCAAAATTACATAGCGTATAGCTTACAACCTTGCAAAGTAAACACACACAAACGTGTATATAAATATCTATATCCCTCTGAATATTAGTCTCATACACTGAGAAAAAGGATTGTTTGTTGTAAAGAAATTTCATTGAATTGAAATGTTGAAATCGTTTTTTTAAAGTAAAAATGGTATTGTAATATTAAAGGCGATTCATATAAATTAGCATTTTATATCTTACATCAGAATTGACCATTTGTTAATAGTTAAGAAATGTATACTTTGAACTCGGCAACTGCGCAAATTCACAAATAAGACATGTATTTGTTTATAAAACGCGCATATTTAAGACAGCGTATAAGTGATATCTTTAATTTATTTCTTTTCACAATAACAACCACCGAATTGCAATGACACTCAATCGTTCTTAAAAACCCAAACAAAACATCCATGTTGTCATTTTAGGTTATGTTACGATACGCTGCGACTCCCACCATTATATTCTGTAACTATTAAGAAATCATTACTTTATAGCTACAAACGTGTAGCATACAAACGGTTTCTTAACTATTAAGGGTAAACCTTCGGAAGAGGCTCATCCTCGACAAAAGTTTTTTAACATATTTTGGCCTCCTGATTACGAATATGATAATAAAAATTGGAAGTCGGAAGAAATAAAGCCGCCATTTTAAAAAATAGCCAAAAAATGTGTTTTTAGTTTTTTGCATTTATATCGAAAAATACTAATCTGACAAAAAAATGTTTCAAACAAAACTTGTAGCACATAAAATTCTATATAAAAAAGGTTGTATACGTTTTTTTCGTTAGTCAAACCCACGTGGCATTCGGTGTCGCTGTAACCATCGGACTATATACCACTATAATAATATGTGCTAAACGTGTCCCGAACCTCGTTATGAGCATGTTCAGCACTCATTTGCGGGCTTAACTAAAATTTATACAAACTTTTTTGTAGAGAATTTTGTGCTCTACAAGTTTTATTTGAAATATTTTGTTGTCAGATTATTATTTTTCGAGATAATTGCGAAAAAACTAAAAAAAAAAACATTTTTTGGCTATTTTTTTAAGATGGGGGCTTTATTTCTTCCGACCGCCAATTTTTATTGTCATATTCGTAATTAGGAGGCAAAAATACATTAAAAAACTTTTGTTTCGATTTTTTTCGCGAGGATGTGTCTCATCCGAAGGTTTACCCTATTAAGAAATGTTTGGTTGCATTTAATAGATATTTCTTAATATAGAAAATGCATTGTTTGCACTAAAGAAATGTTAGCTTTATACGAAATGAATAATTACTTCATACTTAAAAATTATTCGATTCGCCGCATTTAAATATACGATTTCTTAACTATTAAGAAGCCTTCCTTGTAGTAAACAATCATCAAAATAATCGTTGAAACTAGCAACGAAAAAGTTTTCTTCTCGACCGTCTTAATTTTAAATTAAATAATAATTAATAATATTTCTTGGTGTTACGGGTCAATTAACTAATAATATAAAAATTCTTTTTAAATCAACATAATTTTTTGGTAAAAGATGAACATCGCCGGATTTTGTATGATAATCGCGACAAAACCTTAACTTTGGAATATTCATATCTGTTATGTGTCTCATATTTCTTAAATTGATTTACATATAAATGGGTTTTGTGTCCCTCTAGCGACTATCGTAGAAACAAGTGCCTATTGTAAATAATGTACATTTCGTCCCAGGATCCCGTGTAGACTCTTCACTAGACTTTCGTTGCTAGTTTCCAAGATTGTTTTGATTTTTATCATTGGATACCAAATATATATACGTACTGGATAACGATATTCCGTTACCGAATAATAGTCCTATATATATATATGCAATAATTCTATTACTTCCTCCTCTGATAGTTAGTTTTATTTAAAAATTGCACACTAAATGAAGAAACCATATATACATCTAGGGCAGGGATTCCCCTACTGAAGAGTCTACACGGGATCCTGGGACGAAATGTATATTATTTACAATAGGCACTTGTTTCTACGATAGTCGCTAGAGGGACACAAAACCCATTTATATGTAAATCAATTTAAATACAGATATGAATATTCCAAAGTTAAGGTTTTGTCGCGATTATCATACAAAATCCGGCGATGTTCATCTTTTTACCATCTTTGTGTTTTCAATCGAAAACCAAAAAATTATGTTAATTTAAAAAGAAATTTTATATTATTAGTTAATTGATCCGTAACACCAAGAAATATTATTAATTATTATTTAATTTAATCCTTTCCATCAGTGTATATATCAAATCTTTATTGATCCCTTAAATAAAACATTCTTAAATCATAATTGTAAACGTGAAAATCTTTCTTTTTATTTTTCAATAAAACAGGCATAATATTGAAGCGAAAACAATCAGTACTCTGTTAAACATTTGCCAATATATGAAGCATATGGGTGTGAGGTGTTATCAAAAAATGTCAATATGTTTACAAAAAATTGTAAACAAAAGAAATAATAAAACATTTGTTTGCAATTTAAAAAATGATCATAGTTATCACCAAGAATCCATGTACAGTAGGGTCCCGGTACAATGGCTTCTAGCTACATTTGGGTCCCAGTACATTTGCCTGCTTCCGTCCGGATATATTGGCTTGTCACCGCTATCTTTTTTCCCCACCTTGCGGACTGCAGCCTCAGGAAGGACGTTGTGAACATAATGCAATTTAGGAGAGTGGGAGAAGCGCTAATATACCGGGACTCTACTGTATTATTTTGCATAGAGACATTACATCGTATCGATTTTACATCTGTACTTGATAAAATAATTTTCAATTTCCTTTCTTTTTTTATTATTACGTTCAGTAGCTAGAATTCTGACTTCGTTGTAGTTGAAATTATGCCCGGTTTCCAATCTATGTCTGGTTAACCCAGTATATTTACTCTCGCTACCCTCGATGTTATTTTTATGTTCTTTTATCCTTGTTTCTAATCTTCTTCCAGTTTCACCAATATATAGTTTGTCACAATGCAAACAAGGAATTAAATAAACTACATGGCTGTTTTTTAGTATATGTAGTTTATCTTTATAAGGTCTAATGTTTCCTATGTTTTTGAAAATAGGTTTTGAGACGAGTCGTAGATTTTCTTTTCTCAACCTTCTTTGGATCTTTTGTGTGACACCTTCCTATTATTATAGGCTGTTATAAAAATTATGTATTTTCCTAGAAATACATCCGTTTATGAGTTGTAAAGGATATCCATTTTCCAACAAGATTTTCCTCACTAAGTATAAGTTTTTTTGTCTGAATCTGATTTCAGACAATTTGACAGCTCTGTCTATTAACCCGTAAATCACACTAATTTTGTATTGTAGTGGGTGATTGGATGAAAAATTTAAATATCTTCCTGACCAGGTTTCCTTATGAGCCCAATCAGTATCAATAAATCCATTGTCTTTCCTTATAACAATCATCTCTAAAAACCGAATTTTTTTGTTTTTCCCAGTTCGTGGGTGAAAGAAATACGATTTTCCAGGCCTTTGATTTTGTTTTGAGGCTATTAAACGTATCGAGGACGCTCTCCTCTTTTCCATTCGGGTATGCTATTAAAATATCGTCTACATAGCGGATATAGAAATGTAACTTAAAGCTTAGTTTTGAGATCAATATGTGTTCAATAAACTCCATGGTCATATTAGAAACAACCGGTGACAGGGGGACCCCATGGGAACATCATATACTTGTTTGTAATATCGGCCATTGAAGGAGAACATGGTATTGTCTAGAACAAGTTTTAAGCCATTTTTAAATTCGCGTTTTGGTAGAGAAGTGAATTCCGATATTTCTTCCCATTTCTTTTCAATGATTAACATAATTATTTCAGTTGAGACATTGGTGAATAACGCATCATTTCTTATACAATAGGTAACCCTGTGAAGTTGTCTTGGTGTTTATTAATGTTTTTTATGAAGCTCAACTTATTTTGAAAGAGTACATAATTTTTTAATATCAAAAATTAAATACATCTGTTTGAAAAAGGCTTACACACCAACAATTTCCGAGCTAGCTCATAAAGAGCCTATTAGGAACTCCTCCTCAAAGTGTTGCTCGGTTTTCAATTCAGAAACGTAATTAACTTCGTTCTATTAAGAAAGCGTATTCGCAGGAACAATGAAATCTTCATTATATTCCTAGCTAAGACTTTCATTGGAACAATAGAGAATTCCCTATCCGAGTCATTGATAAGAAATACATTTCCAGTAAATATGTAAAATTATGTTGAACGGAAATCCGAAGCAGAGCAATGAAAACTAACGTTTCATGTAACATGAATGTGTAAGGAATTAGAAAATCCACCGTAGAATCATTATTCTCTGGCTGATCGGTGCTTCAGCCATAACCGCGTAGGATAATCGCGGCTACAGGGCGCCATTTCCCAGAGCTTAACGGGGCGAATCGCCGCTTCTGTAGGAGCGCGCCATTAAAGCAAAGCTCGTCGGCAATTTGCGTAAGACATGACTGTCACGCTGCCACAATGTGTCGAACTTCTCGCCTCGTAAATTCGAGAAAAAAAAGCGCGAAAATAAAACTGAAAAAAATTATGTGCCCTCATTTTTGGTCCCATAAAAGAAAAATTTTAAACGAAATTGTACCTTGAAGAATTAAAATGTCAACAGCGCCAATCATTGATCTGGATTAATTTTATTGAAATATATTATTTTGAAAAATCTATTGAAAAGCATGCGCCCTAAAAATAAACAAATTAAAAAATTTGCCACTCTGGAGCAAAAGAAAAAAATAATTATGAGAGTATAATGAATAATTATGTACAAAAATGACGAATTTTGAAACGGATTGTTATACGTGAAAGCTTCGCATTTAAAGTTCGAACTACCTAAAGATCATTTTATAAAAACCATTGCTTTACGAGACTACAAAACTTATCTTCTTTGCTGATATTTTTTAAAACAAAATTGAAAATGAGGATTCATTATATTAGCTCCCATAGCGAGGAGCTTCATTTGTGAGTTTCTTTCTTACTGAGAGAAATAATTTTTGCTATTTCGATTAGGTATCCGACCACAAACCAGAAATCTTGTTAAATTTTACTATTATTTTAGTAAATTTTCCTATCCAGATAGGACTTTTTTCTATAAAAAGTAGGAAAATTTACTAGATAGATAGTAAAAAATTAACATGATGTCAGGTCTGTGCTCGAATTCCTAGTCAAAATAGTAAAAATTGTTATACAATTTCTCTGAGTGTATTCTACTATTCTTTAATGGATGTATTATTAAATTACAATTTTTTTTATGTGTAAAATTCATCATCTTTTTCATGTGCGTCGCATTTTACGCTTACTATGAAAAAAAATAGTTCAACTATGAAAAAAAGTATTTTGCTTCATAATAGTAGAATTAACAATGTGGAAAGTTATTAATTTATACCGTAGTACTTTCAAGGTTAAAAATCGTCAGTCTTACAATAAAAGAATGATTTTTGTATCTAAATATTTCAAAATAATATTGGACTTGACTTAGTTTCCTCGTTAATGATTTAGTGATGAATTGACAATTAAGATGAATCGATCGATTAAATAAATGGATCCAGCAATACAGTTGGGGATAGTATTAACAATATACGTTTTTTCATGAGGTTAAAATTAATGTCTGGATATCTTCAAGGCATACATAATAATTTTTCTTTGAATAACTACTTTTTTTGAGCTTGAACTCTACTTATATATATATATATATATATGAAGATAACCATATTCGTCCCTTAAATTATTAAAACTACTGTTTTATTTGTAATAATATAGATTTGGTAAATGGCGTTTCAAAACCAATATCAAAATTCGAAAATTCCCGTTCCATGCAATTAAAACTTAACGGTGTCGACCCGTCAATCTACAGGCTTTACTCAAACTCCCTGCTCGTTCCGGGCTGAACACTAAGAAGGTTCCCTGTATGTGTTTTGGATAGTAGATTTATGGAAATTGATCATAGATATTCTTAAAACAGCTCTGTCAGGTATTTAGGAAATTAAATACATACATCGAATAGAGGTATTAATGTAATATTTAGGTAAGGTGGCTACAAAATGCGCACGACTTGCTAACGATTTCAGAGACTAAAAATTTTATAAAGTATTTCGAATGCTGTCGCAGTTTATAGTCATAGAGTTTGTAAAACTGTTATACAATTTAATTTTTTATTGTCCGTTATGGTGTACGAGCCACTGTTATTTTCCATTTCACAAAAATGAGCGATTTATGAATATTTTCGAGTTGTATACAAGATTCAAGAATGAGCGTATATAAAAGAATACACAGTGGTCTTGAACCGCTCGAAAGTTCGACTAAAATGCCAACGTATTTTGGACCTATAATTGTCTTCATATATGTTTAAGGTACTGGAATCAAGAGGAATCGAAATCGTATCTGCTTAGTTATGCAAGATTGGTCATATTTTTGGTCAAAAACTGACTTTGTTTAACGTAATGTGCTTTTCTTGAAGTGCCAATTTGATTGAGCGCTATTTAATCGTATATTTATATTCATATGCATATCTAAATATTTCTTTTATAGTTATATCTAGCCTGCAATTTACATCTGTTACAAATAAAGTAACCAAGCAATAACAATTGTAACAAACAAATGAGATTTGACGAAAATTCTAATCCCATTGGTTTATTTTACAACAAAACGCGTTTCTATATTTATGTTTACAGTTTGAATGTAATTCGGCGACTTCTTTCACACATTGTTATTATAGAAATATATAATTAATACTCCGTATTAGTTTTACTTCTAAAATATTCAACATTTCGAAGTTTTGCAGTCATGAAAAAAATCGAACTAAAGTTTGTGCACCATGCTGCAATAAAATAGTTTTTGGCAAACAAGTGCATAGTGCTTTCAACATAACCGACAAAATAGAAAAACTGATAATAAAACACTTCAACAGTAATTTTTCTAAAACTGCAAGCGAGTTTCCTGTAGACATCTGCAATACATGTCGACATACTTTATCTGATTACGAAAAAAATGACAGAAAAAGACCTTTACCAATTATGCCCAATTAGGATAATATTCAGTCACATGTTTTGGAACGGTTTAGTTCCTATTCTAGATAGAGATACTGCGTTACTGTGGCCCAAGAAACTAAAATTAATCCTAAAAAATTTCCATGGTGAGATATTCGAAGGTAACGCGTGTAGGAAACTTTTAAAGGAGAGTGATAAATTGCTAGATAACGACGTTTGCCAAGCCGTTGGACAACTTCGAATAGTACCTTTTGTTAGTGTTTTATAAGCGATGAATAAAGTGGTAGATAGTTGCTTTTCAGTTAGAAAAGTGTCATATGATTTGGATATGCACGTCAACGAATTACGTAAGGCGCAAAAAACAATTCAGATTTCAGAAACCTTAAAAATCCACGTTCTTTTGAAACATCTAAAAGATTGTTTAAACTATTTAGAAGGCTGCGGTTTAGGCATCTGGTCAGAACAAGCAGGTGAATCTATACACAGAAAATTTATTAAGTATTGGAACAAATATAAAATTAACTTAATGACGGGCCCAAAGTACCTACCGCAATTGACAAGGGCTGTCGTCGAATTTTCGTCAAGGCACGTTTAAAATTTAATGTTATTAATTTGTTATAATTGAGATTGGTTGCTTTATTTTGTTATTGTTACTTATAAATATTGTTATTGTTATATAATTTTATGAATAACTTCCATTCAATCAGTTGGCACTTCAAAAAGAAGCATATTTCGATAATAAAATTCGTTTTTTTGCAGAAAAATGACCGATCTTGCGTAAGACCACTGTGAATAAGTCAGAGAAAACTTGAGTTTTGCTAGAATTTAGGTGCGAAATAAAGAGATAAAAGACAGATAAGTGATATAAAAAAGAATTAGCAAAAGAATGTGACATGTATTAAGAAATAAAGAAATAATATATTTAATACATCTAAATTAGTAATGTAAGCAAAAGAATAATATAAAAAATAAATATTCTCGACTTTTTTTATTTGTAGTTATTAATTTTTGTTTTTGACAGTAAATTCCTACAATGCACTAATTTCCAAATTTACTGCCTGGATCTTGAAAGTATTTGTTATTTCAACATTCTGAATGTAAATAGAGAATCTAAAGAGTGACGTGCCATGTAGATACTAATATTTTAACAATCTTCAATGTAGACTTAAAAGTTTACGAAAATATATTTGCAAGATGCAGATATTTGCTCCATTAAAACAACACACTATTATTTGGGAAAATGCCAACACTAGCAAGTACTATATTTTATTCATTAAAAAACAGATAATTTTCAGATTTCATCCCGCTAATATAAGGGACGATAGTAATTTTTTTCCAACAAATCATTTATCCGCATTGTCATATGATTTTTAAAAGATTTTTACCGAAATAAAATGTATTTGAAACATATTTTATAGGACAGTTCTATTTATACATAATATATACTAGTCTGCGATATATGACGTCAACTAATAAATAATAAACCATACAAAATCTACCGGAAACAATAAAAAATAATAAAATAATAAATCCATTACTTTTATTTATAAATATAGCAATTAAAAAAACATGTGCAGAAATAGTATAGCGTTATGATAAAATTTACTTTTGAAAATCAAATGTTTTATTTCATACCGCATGACTGAAAATTGAACATATTCATTTTCCACAACTTCCATTCCACACCGCAGATGAGCTGATTCATGAATATTTATCATTTACGTTTTGAACAAGGCATTGAATATATCCATTCTACGCTGATGAATTTTTGCATGACATGTTTAAATAATTAGTCATACGTACATTTGATATTTTAATCGATCAGCTGCAGTTAATATGAAGTTAAGGTAATCATTTTATTCATTAAAACTGAAAATAATCGATTTCTTTTTCGAATGCGTTAAAAGTTGCGCAAGACTGCGGAATATTTTATTAGAGAACTAGCTTTCAACATTCGACTTCTAGTGTCACATTAATCTTATGAGAGTCAAAATTGTTCCGTAGATGAACGGCAGTCGTAAAAAGTTCATATTATAATCATAATCCGTGCATAAACGATGTTTCACTTAACGTATATAACTTCACGAAGAAAACATTTTCTTCAAAATTTTACAATTCCAGATACTTACTTTTAGACAAACTTGTAAAATGAGAAAAACTGGTATTCTTTCTGACAAAATGTATTTTAAGTTATCAGAACTTTTACAATTTAAATGGTAAAAATTACAAAAATTAAGTAATTTTTCGTAGAAATAATGGTAATTTTCTCCATTCTACTGTCCCGAATTACCATCTCGAATCGAAAATTAGTCTTCTTGTACTTTTTTTGATTCACCAACAATCAAGCAATCAGTGCTGTAATATTTGAAGAAGACGCAGGTTGATTTAACCTTTTTAATTCGTCTAATCTAGCAGATTAGTTGTATATAAACTCAGATACACAAAAAAAGATCTGAAAGAAATGTAGTTTTGCAAAGTAACTCATGTACGAAAATTTGGTCCTCATTTTAGATCCTTTTTATTATTAATTAAAAAAGACATCAAACAAAAATAGATATGATACATGTTAGCAATGATTCGAAATTTCGTGAGACTCGCAATGACAGCTTGAAACGTTATCTCAGTAGTCCTTAACTAAATACTTTTTCAAATAACCTAACCCAACCAAATAAGACCGATCTCCATACCCAGAAACGTGACTTTTCCAAAGGTTTTTGATGCGATAAGGCCAAAACTGGCCGCTGATTTCTTTCATCAGCTTTAAAATGCTCTGGAAGAAATTCCTATTCGATTCGATGTTTTTGGATAGCTCAAAATCAAAGGCAATAATTCTGCGATCAGATTTGGATTCAGCACATCGAAACCCTTCGGAAAAGTATACTCAGGTTTTTGATAAATAAAAATGTTGTTCTGCTACAAAGACGATATTTTTTGCACATTTAGATTAGGATATCTCAAAATCTTGAAGTTATAGAACAATTCTGAGCATGGAGGTTGGCCTCATTTTCATGGAACTACACATTTACTAAATACCTGAAAGTTACATTTGTATCTTGTCAAAAAGTTCGATAATTTGATGAAATCTGATGACGCCAAATCTTTTACTTATTTTGTGATTCTGACAAAATTTCATGCATTTTAATCTAACTAATGAATTTATATATTTATTACCTACAAATGCGTTAGCAATAACTATAATTACACAAAAAGCAATCCAAAATGATGGTGGTGCAGTTTATACTAAGATAAATTGATATACTGGCTCCATTCAGAAACGGTTTCACTTTGCCTGTTTTTTCGGCAAAGATGTCTGTACAAATACCAAAGCGATATTTGAATAAAAAAGTTAATAATACTACACTAAAAAATAAATATAATAATATTTGTATTAGAATTTCATGGAAAATGTATTGACAACTAGTTTGGAGGTCGACGAGGAAAAATTCGAAGCACATTCTTTGGCTATTCCTTTGATACACTTGTACAATGAGTTGGCAAGTCGCCCATCTTTTGTTCATATACATGTATAACATTATGTGTTTCTTTTTCGCGCAATCCACAATTACGTCTGTTCAAGTAGCAACGTGATTTTTCACTGGTAAAGATAACTCTTTGAGATAACTGTACAGAATGTCGCCATTTCTTGGTTCGACGTCCATCTTATTTTACTCCCTTTGTGCTGTTTTAAATTTGTTTTGTATTTGCGCATTCTGCTTCTAACCGGTAGAATACAAAAATATATTCTTTCTTTGTTTATGCAATTAGGATTTATTGTAAATGTCTGTAAATACATTTTTATTATTGATTCATATTTCCTCGTTAAAGAAAATGATATTCATTTACTACATTGAAAGTAGCATAAGTAAGCTTTTTTTACTTACGAAATTTAAGTTAGTTGGAAGATGTGTAAAATTAGAAAAAATAGCAATTGTTACTTCACAATCATAAAATTAGTACTCGTGTAATCATGTAACATTGTTGCATTGAAATTTATTGGAATAACATGTTCAATTTGTTCCAATTACTAACTATTGTAATCAGTATATCGACTACTCTGACTGTAGTCGGTCATTATGTAGTTAATGTATTCGACGATTTGTAACTGAATACTGTATGATGTACGTATCATAAAAGTTCTAATTTTTCACCATTCACCTTTATTTATTCTTAAGAGAAAATAATGAGAAATTTATGGAAACTTACTCATTAGAGTCCTGCACAATAATACAACCAGAATTAGTTGTACCATATAATTATAGCATGATCTGAATCTGAAAGCTGATCATTACTCATGAAGATGATCCCATTAATGTGGTCACTTGACTTTTTGATAAATACCAATAAAAATAATTTGTTACGAGAAACTTTTGTTTCTGTAAACAATTGTTTGCAGTTAAAATGACATATACGATTGATAAAGATGTACCACTGCTACACAGCTCAGAACCTTACAACAAGCAGCAAACTTATCATCACAACAATTCAACAAATGACAATTCAGCATGCAATGACAACAGAAATAAAGAACCTGATCAATTCCATATAAAACAAAAAACCGAGGATATCTAAATAAAAAGATTAGACATTTGTATTTTATGGTACACATAAATGAAATCACAAACTTTCTGTTTAAGCAATCATGCACTGATCTTACCTCACCTAATACAACCAGAATTGACTTATCCCAAGATTACCTAATCTAATCTAGTTTGACCCAACCTAACCTAAATTTTTATTTAAGTATTCAAAATGGCGGAGGAATCTTCTACACCCGCGTAATGAATTTCGAGCAACTGTAAGCAATTTTGTGAAATTCTTCCGCCATATTGACTGTTTGAAAACTGATTCCAGACTTGTGTTCAGCGATCCTAAAAACCCCTAGTAACCCAAAACAGATTCAAGGGAATCTGAAAAATTTTATTGGTACTTTTGACCAATTATAAATAAATTTACCTGAATTACGTAATATATCATTTTTTTCGCTTACCACAAATCCTGAACATTAAAATGTTGATTTCTTTTATTTTATAAAAGTTCAAATTCTGTAAGTGATACACATATGTACCGAAGGCCTGAAAGGCCTAAATACAATTAGAATTGAGTACACAATTGCTGTACAAAATAAGTATATAAATTTGAAGCATGACTGAAAAACTCTTCTTAATCATTATAATAAAATGAAAGTTAATGTGGACATCCCAAATTATTGCTGACATACCTTGCATCTTTTATCTGTTTAATTTCATGGTGGCCAACTATTCATTTTATAGCTATATGGTTATATTAAAGTTTCTATCAATTACGAGATAAGGATCCTAATAACAACATGCCAAGAGTTTCAAATTAAGAATTTTCGCAATATATTTTTTATTTGAAAAGAGAATAGACGAAATACAACTTGACGTCAGGACAGTCGCACAAAATTGAACTTGTAGCATGGAATATGACTCCACATAGGTATTGTATTTCCTAGACCGTATATGACTATATTCCGTACATGGCAGAACACACGGTAGTACGGCATCAATTTCGTGAATCCGTAGTAGGTTTACGCCCATGCGAGGATTATACAGAACGGGAGAATTTCCTATAAACCATTTTATGACGAGGCATCTTGTTACGTAAACTACAGCGTGCTACAAAATTATCTGGGAATTCTTGTGGATCAGTAATCTCCGACGAGGAAAATGAATTGCAAGGGCCGGAAAAAGTTTATCCAGATTATGGCGCATTTCGCTCGCTATTGGATAAGTCTGTTTATTAAGTGGTAATTGAATTTCGCACAAATTTTTATCATAAAACTGGAGATGATAAACAATGAGAAAACTGAAAAGAAATTCAAAGAATAAATAATTTTATTTATTGTTACCAGACGTAATTTTCCGTTGATTTTGTCAATTAAAATAAGTGGAATATCTTTACTTCGATAATATACATTTTAACTTTATACAATGTCAAATTAATAGATTTTATATAAAATTTGATTAAAAATGATTAGAAACCTTAATTAACCTCATTTTTTTCAAGAAAACAAATAAAAAACACCGATTTATTATTTCATAATTTTTTTAATGGGAATGTACGTTTGTCCTTGCAAAATATTGCTACAATGCGGATATCCAAGGGATATAAGATCATACCTAGAATTGACCTGTGAACGGAGTTTTTAAAACATTTAAAAGTTTTAGTTCTGAAGTCACTAAGCACGATTCTGGCTGCAGAAATATAAATCATAAAACATCCCCTATTTATGAAATAATACTAATGCGAAGAATTTACCAAAATAAATAATGATCATTTGCTTTTAAAAATTATATTAATACAAGTGCATCCTTAATTTTCGAATGCAAATATGATTTGAATTTTTCCGAAATTATTTTATATGTGAAAAAATGGAATAAATCATTTAAAAATTGATGTCAATCTAATATATGCCTAGTAAGTATTTACTCCTTATTGGTATTACTAATGTTTTCCATCTTATATCAAATGCAAGGCAAAGTAAAGCGAAGTACAATCAACATCAAAGGATTTATCTCATCATCCTAATAACTGTGACATATGGAATTTTCTATGTAGAACCTTGATGTCAACACAATGATGGGTAACAATAACTTTAAGTAATCACGGTCTGGAGTATTACCGTTATCAAACATAACCGTCAACGCTATCTTATGTGTTTAGTTACAGAAACTAGAAACTATATTCATATTCTGTAAGTCAATTTCGATGATGTCGTCGACGTTATGCAGATTTTAGACAATCAAGATCCAGCATTTCGTCGGTATCGAGCATAACGTTACGTTCTGTCAAGGTAATAAGTCAACGCCTGGATATTCTCGAAATTATAGTTTCTAACTTATAGCACTAACAAAGCTTACAATTTAGATTGTAATGGTATCATAATTTTGTTCATTTTTGTTATGAATAATTTAAAGAAACTCAGTGTAACCTAATTTGAATTTCTTGCATAGTTTTGTACGTTAAAGGCCTTTTTAGAATTTCAAAAATGGACATTCTTTACTAATTTATGTTATTGCTATAAGTTCCAATGAAATTAATACAGCTTTCCATAAATACAAAAAATACTAAACTTTTCTACAATTCCCAAAATGAGAGAAGCAGGTACGTCAAAAACCAGCTCAGTTTCTGGTCCCAGCTCACCTTCGCAGCTCACCTTCGCAGTAGAAAGAATTTTTTTTAAGTTTTGGAAAATACATTACCGACTATTTTGAAGTGTGCTCTATCGATTTCCGTTATGGTCAAAAATGGCTATTTCCGCAAAAATGTTTCAAAATAAAAAAAATGTCATGTTTTTTTTTTAGGTCGATTATTTATTTTTCACGATTCTCTCCACCGTAACGGATTTTAATGAATGAAATTCATATATAACAATTTTTGAAAAAATTTGATTCGTTCAGTGGCCATTTCGAATCGGTCATTGCTTCTAAAAAATATTCTACACTAGTATATTATTTATGTTCAACAATCGGGATCACTTTTTAGAAATAGTCATTTTGCCATTTTCTCGACGAGGATTGATAGATACTTCAAAATAGTCGGAAATGTAATTTCAAACATTAAAAAAGAATTCTTTCCACTTCAGAAACTGAGTTGGTTTTGACGTACCTGTTCGCTCATTTCGGCAAAAAAGGGTTAATTCAATTGTTCTTTGTTTATGAATTTACTAAAATACCTTTATATTCCAACAAATACAAAAGAAAAATATTAATTTTTAATTGTTGTAATTTAATTATTGCATCCGGTGTATACCAGACAAATTCAACATTGCTCGCGTTCAGAGCGAATCAAAGCTAAAATGTTCTCATTTTTGCTAATATTTCGTTTACAAAAATATAGACTTTCAAATATGCAATTAATACAGCGTCTCAACATCAAGTTGTCTCATAGATTTTAAAATTGACAGAAGACTGTAACATTATTTATAGTTTCAATTTATTGTACACATTTTATATTTTTAATGTATTTATCAATGCAATGCTTTAAGGCATGGCGACGAATCCTCACGACTCGTGTTAGTTAAAATCGAATGTGAACATTAAATCACAGGAAGAATTGGTTAAGACTTACAGAAAATTTATCAAATTTTCCCATATGCATTTATAATAAGGGTATATTGTACAAAATGTTTTAAACGTCAAAAAATCGTTTCTTCTGTATTCTAAATATGTTGTATTGTATATAATACTAATACTATTAATAGTATTTATTATATATAATAGTAATTACTACAATACTAATGTTGTATTGTTCATAAATTTGCATGTATGAAAAATTTTAAATTTAATATATTTTAAATTATAAAACGTACACATAATTTAATTTGATATCCTATAATATGAAATACGTTAATAAAACTTTCAAATACCAATTTTATACCCAACGTGTTTTATTATCTTATTATATAATTGAGATTAATCCCAATAAAGATACTATCGTTTAATGTACGTTTATCACACGTTGGCCACAAGTTGAGTATAAAAATAGTACAGGTGTTACTTCATCTTCTTGTTTAAGTAATAGTACAGCATAGCCGTTAACTTATTGTTAGTTTTATACTCCTTTCTCTAATAATTTTCCTTCTGCACAAAGAATCTCCTTGAATAAATTAAACAATACTATAAAAATAAAATAATATTTCTGTATTTTCGTTAATTAATCGATTAAAATTGAGTTTTTTGTTTCTAAAATATTCTTTTTATATTTGGTTAATTCAGGATATGTGTTTACTGAAATAATGGTTTTAAATAGTTTTAAATGGTAGACGGACATCCACTTACTATCTCATAAACGCCACGAATTTTTTGCAACCTAAAACACTTATTCATTTGAAACGTGTGCATATTTTGGAATAGGAAAAAAATTATACTCTATTCTTAAGTAACAGTAAAATCATGGATGTAGATATTAGTAGAATAAAATATCGAAATTAAAGGTTGAAAATATACAAGTTCGATTCCGGTGATCAATAATTGTGCATCATGTATATAATAATATCATGTATATATATATAACTCAATTATTGGCAAAGAAAGACCAATGCTCAGTAGACCGAATGTAACTCTAACTAGAATCTTTTAATGGCAACTGTTATACTATAGTAATTAATAGCAAAACTTACTCCACGTCATTAAAAAAATCCTATAAGCCTTTTTGTGAAGTCTATCAAATTGTAACGAATTATTTTTGTTCTGTATTGAATGAGAGCTTTTCAGCACGTTTTTTATAATAAATTCAGAACTGTAGGATAAGTTTCCCGAAACTTGAAGCGTAATGTCATTAAGGGCTTAAAACGTTCTGAAACTTCATTATCCGCTGTCATTATTGCGAACTTTGTAAAAAATATATCCGTTGAGCTGAAGTTTACTAAGGTTAACTTTTACCATTAAATGAAGGCAACATGTTTTTTCACTGAAATTTCTCGATTTAAACTTTATTTTTCTAATCATTTTTTTCCATTTGTTTGGAAAGAATTTATGATTGAAATTTTGTGCAAATTTGCTCGATGTTGAAGATTCCTGTTAACAACATCATGTACGTATATCGCCACAGCTTTTCATTCACCAGAACCATTTACAGTTGATTACATTTTCCCTCTAACCATCGTATACAGTGTACGTGGTATGTTGATAAAGACGCCTCTTGCCCGCGCCGGCACAAAAGGCCGATCGTACTTGCCTGTTTATACTCGTAAGAAACTACGGCGAAGCGATTGAACGTACAGCTGAAAATTCTTTGCTCACTTTTCTATACAAGTTACGAAACTATATTAAGTTCTTTGAAGGTAAATTTTACCTTGCATAATTATTTTTGACGTTTTCCAGAATTTCTTCAAGAGCAGTTTAATTACACGCGTTTGAACAACAATGTTTAATTTTTTAAATATAGTCGTCAATTATTTATAATAATAAGTTGTTTATTTCAGAGAGTTAATTAGGATTATACAATATATAATTAAAAATATTCGCATATTCAATGTGTATTTGACACTCGATACAATGAGTTGAGCTTTCGTCGAAAACATGACGTTCCTGGTATTCCAGTCACCGCTGTATTGTACATAAAACAACATAGTATATTATGTAACAAGGGCGCAATTACCGATCTTTAATGAGTGCGAAGTTTAACGCACGAGCGAAGCGAGGGCTATAATTACACTCGTCGGAGATTGATATTTCGCCCATGTTGTATGCGATATTTTTTTATGATGGGCGTGGGGCTCGATAATTTGCCCCCGAAGATTTCCTTACGGGGCGCAAAATACAGTTCTACTCCCGGACTGTAAAAAATAACCTTTTTACGACAAACTTTGCACTCGTCGAAGATCAGTAATTGCGCCCTTGTTCCATAATATACTATTTTCAAATTTTAAGTACATATGTTTGTATTGTAAGCAGTTCTGTAGTTTAATCATTGATGTGAATTGGCAAAAAAAAATATACACCAAATACATTTCGGGGTATTCATTCTGAGCAATTACTTTGCTTTATTCAGTAACTATTTATCATCACTGCGCATTTCAAGAACAATTTACATCAAATTAGATACTCAGAAAATATAATTTACAATTTCACGGTGGCTTTAATTAATGAAATTAAATTTTTACATGTTATTTTTTATACGCGAAACTTTAAATATTGTTACTATTATAATGATCTTTTAATATCACTGTAATGAACTTTTTTTAGAATAAATCATAATTGTTAGCTTTGAGTAAACACAAAATAAGTGAACTCCAACTGCTAAATTTAGCAGATACAGTTAACAACTTATGCCAACTCTTCTTTTGTTTACTACATTTCTTTATAACTTAAGAAGTATTCGCAGCAATTAGTAACTTTCGAGATGTGGGCGGCAGCTAAATACAAATAGCACTGGTAGCTTAATCATTTATTTCCTGATGGATACGTTATCAACTAATAAAAACATAAAAATAATAATTTGATATACAGTAAACCTTAATCCAATCAACGAAATTTGGGACAATCTTTTTTAGATAACGTTTTGGCTTTAAATTTTACATGAACGTTTACGTGTTCAATATCTGATAAATGCCAAAGCATAAGTCATTATAGTCATCGCCAAAGATTTCTCTGTCATTCAGATTCGGTGATTATTCACAATGACTTCTTTTTTGTTTCCTAATTTTCACATATATGATGGGGCTGGAACGTTCATACAGTTCGACATCATCCACGTCTCCATGGTCACCTTCCAAATCCTTATACTACTTGTACTTCCTTGCTATACTCTTAACAAATTCTTCAAAATCAAAATCTAACACTTAATATCCATCCTTTGATCGACTACTCTTATAAATAAAAAATTACCCAGTAATTTAATTTATTGCACTGCTTAAAAGAGACTAATAATCCCGTGTATATTTCATTATTTGCATGCATATTTATATCAATACAATCACGAAAATGATACGAGTTTAATAGTAAAATGAGTATATGTTGTACCGTAATATTTTTGATCCATTTAATGTCTAATTAATTTAAATCACTGTGCTACTAATTAAACAGTTTATACAAGATTTACTTACCATGAAATTGTTATTGTTGCTTACATCTGCAAGTTTGTGACTTTATCAAAGCTCGGGTATTTCTGTTGTTTTCTTAAATTCCAAAGCACTCTGAGCAAACTGCTCCACAGAGAGATTGAATGAGCCACTGTAGGAAGGGAAGAGATATATAGAGGTAGTGTATGTGAAGGATAGAGTAAAAGAGAGATAGTGAGAGAAGGTGCGAGAAAGCGAGGCATTGTCGTCGAACATTAAATTAAATTTTACCATCAATTGCTTTCGCGCCTTAACTTACCTTTAACTTCACCACTGCCTAATGCGATTTCATCCTCATTGACTTTGGATTCTTGTCCACAGGAAATTTCGACTGTGTCAAAGAACAGTATTACGTCATCGTTGTCTACTTGGAAATTTTGAGGTAAGAAACTCGAATATGTATATCAATAGATTTAATGATTTTACTAATCGGTGTCGTCTTATTTTCCGCAAGGGATTAAGTAATATTAAATTGTAAAATCGTTTCTTCGTTATGTCGGTCAGCTAGAGGGACACATACTCCATAGTAGTCAACTTTCAAATAAAATATAAAAGCAGCCCGTTAAAATCAAAATTCTGTCGCGATAATCATAAAAATTCCGATTATATGTATACAAATTTGTTTCCATCGCACGTGTTTTCTATCAAAAACCAAATATATGCGGTTAATGATTTCCTTTTCTGTATTTTTATATTCATGTGGACGATTTTACACTTTAATAACCAAACGCTGTTTGCGAAATTGAAATTGTAATTAAAAAAAAATACATAATGACACATGCATAATGATAATGGATCACATTCGTCTAGAAATCGGTCATTATCAGCTAGTTATGCACGAAAGAGTCTAAAGTACTTTATTTTCCAATGGAAATTTATGCAATTTAAGGAATACAATATATATTTTTTATGGCTTTAATCTTCCGTTGGTGTTAAAATCAGCACCAAAAACAATCACACATCACACCACACTATTGTACACCTACAGAATTTTAACAGTGTATGTACAGATATTTAGTAATCATAATATAATACATTAATTATATAATCATAATATAATCATATTTGAACGAAATCAATAATTATTTTTACACAAAGCTGATTTCCACTACACCACACGGTTAAAAAACAAACATTTCTAGAGCATGCATCAAATATCTCCAGACTGGATCAACATAGAATTGTGTTAATAAATTTCTTTAATGTTCCAGAAATTAAATTGATTATTGAAAAATAATTTTAAACCAGACAAAAATGAATAATTTCATATAACCGACAATCGGCTGCATCAAAATTAATTATTTAGTACATATCAGACGTCTTAAACCAATTAAATTGATATTCTGTATACGTTGAGCACAATTTAGTGGTCAATAAACCAAATCCCAATTGCAATTAAGGGGCAAAACATAATATAAATGGAAGAAATGTACTTAACTACACTAATTGCTAATAAATGTGGACTAATAAAGTTTGAACGATCATCAACGTATTTTACATTATTTAGTGAATGAACGAATGTGATCGGTTATACTTTTATATTATATTAAATTGTGCGCAATTGTTTTCACAATATCAGTATAATTACTTTAAGATGTCTAATAAATAAAATAATTAATTGTAATTCATTTTTTTACCTGAAAATAGTAAAGGAATCATTACTTTATCTTCATTCAACCTGGAGATATTTGATTGATACACAGAACATTTTTGTTCTCCTCTCCTCTCAAAATTAAAGTAGCTGTCCTATTAGTTAAATTATGTAAGGCTCTTCAAAATGATAATGATTTCAAAGTCAAACTGTTCGAAAAAAGTGATTGGCGTCCAGAAAATTTAGGTAGTTGTTAAACGAATCGAAGGGTAACAAAAGACTTTATTAAAAAGTTCCTAAATTGATAAGTATGATTTAATCTTGCAATAAGTATTTTATGTTTTTCGTTGAATTCTGACCATTTCTTCTTTACTCGAGTATATTCAGCCCATGGCACATAGTAGAGTATAAAAGAAGTTTCATTGAAAATGTTGCATTAATAAAAACAATATCCACGAATTGTTCAATACTCTTCAACCGCCATGAAATTCAAACCCCTAGAATAGAAATTCAGTGTTCTTAAATTAATATAATTAATTATGAAAGTATGATTGACTTTAGTTCTAAATATTCTAATAAATAAATATTAATTATACTCCAATATGCATCTGCAACGTTTAAAAAGGGTTTTTACGTACACGTTTCCCGGTTGTGACCTAACGGAGGTATAACTTTGTTATTTGTAATTAAATTCGTGTATAATAATTAAACGGTAAAAGCAACCAAACACCGATAATAGCAATACTAATGATGATAATATGTTTCCAGAAAATAATAATAATTTTCATATTACTTCTGAATTAAGAGTATTTAGCTCATTCATAGGATTTATGTATTTATAAAATTGTTATTGCAATTTCCAGAACGTCGCCCATTAAATAGCATTATTTATTGTTTATATAATACTGACAGTAATCGGTATATTCAACTTAACTGAAGAGTTTAATCATTTCGACTATTAATAATATATAATATATTCCTAACAATTATCCTATTTGCGATATCATATAAAAATGAACTTAATATGTTTTATTTCCTAAAGTGGCCGAGTATTTGTAACTGCTTACATGCAATTTCAAATTACTTATATCACATAATAATTTTAATAAATACGATAGTTTCATAAGATAGGTATATTTTTAAAGAAGTGTTTAGTGATGACAAATTCGTATTAGTAAACTGATATAGTAGAAGTTTTCAATGGATTCCGTTCATTTCCTCTCCAAGTTAAACGGCTTAGCAAAAACATAAAGAGCAAATTACAGATTTTTATTTGCAATTTCAACAGTACTCACAATTCTACAGTAATGGATTCGTCAAAATTACGTTCCAAAAAAAGGAAAGCCCCTAAAGCGATATGCAAATACTGTACAATTGCTTCCAGGTAAAAATATTATATTCAATGTTTAATATCAATGTCATGAATTTCATTTCAGGAACAAAATTTGCATAGCAATTTGGGATATTTGCCAAGTATCCCTACAACTTTAAGATTATCTTTATAGATAGATAGCTTTGAAGTATTTCTAGTCTGAATAAGTTTAATCTCGATTTAAATTTATTCATATCAATTATGCAATTCCATGCCAATCATATACAGGAAACTCATTTTTTATTTGTGACATATAATAATCGACATTCTAAACGAGGATGAAAGAAACAAATACATGCGTTGGAAAACTAGATAAAATGAAACAATTCGACGTTGTCCAATAGTGAATCGGCACTTCACCAAGACTGCTGTCAAATGGCATGTCAAAAAAAAATTATCGATATTTGTCAGTATCTGTACAAAATTTAGTTTATTTCAAATATATGGAGCTCAAAGAGGATGTCGATATATTCCGGATTTATTCGATTTTGCGTATTGTTTTAATGGATATTTCATTCTGGTGTATTTAATAAGAATTTAATTTCAAAATATTTGTCGTTTTCAAACATTTTTAATAATAGTACTATGTATGTTATATGTGTTACAACTTGTAAGTCAATCTTTAGTTTTGATATTCATATCCTCTAATCTGATTACGTTAGGAAATGCATTTCAAACATTTAGATGGTTCATTTAATGCATAAGACTTATTTACTCTATGAACTATGTAATATGCATTCGGTTAATTTAGTGATTTGGGTCGATCAGAAATGCCCTTCGAATCTGTGAATCTGAAAAACGTTGAAATATGAAATCGTTTTGAATACCAACGAGTTAATAATAAGCATTTGACTCACATCATTTTATAGTATAATGTGAATAATAAATACATATTTTAAAGACGAGTAAACGTAAAATATTATGTCTCTTTAATTGCTATCTGTATGGCCATGGCGGGAATGGTTTTTTAAGTTGAAAAAGATTTTTGATTCGTTGCGCATCGTACATACGACACTGCTGAAGTATATTAAGCTCTTAATCATCATATAAATTCAAACGTTGAGTCCGTAATTATTCTAACTAGACCAAGCGAGGAAACTGATTCGCTGATAATCGTCAAAACTCAAGCAGCAAAATTGAACGAAATTGTGTCAATCGGAATCACTAATGATTTTAACTTGATTAACGTAGCATCGACTTCAATTTCAAGTCAATGAAGAACAAAATAACAATTTTCAGGTTAAAATCGACCAATAGAAAACATTTATTTGGGAAAATATAGGGCTGCGTTAGGTCGAAAACTGACTTTATTTAATTAAATTGATTGTGGCCAATTCCGTTCTTGTTTCCACTTTTTCATTTGTTTGGATAAGCATGGGTATCTTGCATAATCACCAAAACTGAAAACAACAACAGAAATAAATACGGATGATATTAATTGTTTGTTAATTAAATTTTGATTAGAATTTCATGATAGTTTGTCGAAAATTGATGCACCCTGAAAACTGGAAATTTGAAACAAAATAGTTAACTTGTTTTATATGTCAGGTACCACAAATATTTGTTCCAATTGTAATACAAATGAAAACCCTATAAATAAATAAATACGTATTCTTTGGAACAAAATTGGCAAAAATCTCACGCAAAGTTTGCCACTTGCATAAACCTAATTGTGAATTCTTGATTAATGTATAATGTTATGCTTCAAATGATTACATAAACGACGTGCTGCCACTATGCAACTTCAAAACTTGATGTACGCAAGTGTCGACGCTCCTTTTCAATACGAAACGCAGAATACATTACGGGCTCTTCCTACAGTCGCGGAATATTTAATTAGAAACGATTTCGTGACCGTTTTGAAAATAATGTTTCGGAATGCAAAACATGACGATGGCAGTGCGCCAGCGATCAAGAACCTACTTTTGCGAAATTTTAAATTCCTAACTTTTGTTGTAAACGATGAATATCAATCAACAATTAAGGTATTACTGTTATCATTACTACAAGACAAGACCGACTTGAAATTTATTTTGATTCAGGGTAGTTTGAAGCAAATGAGCTATATTTTGATTTGGTTTTGCAGGTTATTTTGTAAATAAGAAGGGATATAAAAGTTTACTCGGCAGCTATTTAATTTAAAGAACATCCGTAGTTATCCGTGCTTCTGGTTACAAAGCATGATTTAAATCAATTTATAAAAAGTCATTGTCTGAAGCTTTTTCTTCGGCGGGAACCTGTTTTCATTTTTTCTCATGCGACTCCCTCTTTTCCTATAGCATTTATGCTATACGAATTGGTGGGTATCAGGTGTACACTGATGGTGCCGATTCTGCAAAATTAACACATTCGTACTTTTATGACCTAGTTATTTTTATTGTCGATAAACAATATATACGTTATTGGATCAACGGAAATCAATATTATAGACATCTCAGTATAAATTCGATACGTTCATCAGTCTATTTCAGTTTAGCCGAATTGGGTATACAAAGAATTAGCTACAGAATAAATTAAAATGTTTATTAAGTAAAATTATTATTTTGTGATGTTCTAATTTTTTAGCACTGAAAAAAGTCTATCTAGCAAATTCAAGTAGCTTTGAATATTTCACTGCAGAGAACAAAATTCAGCTGCTTTTATAGAACCGTGAATCCAATTCATGCAGTTAATTGTAATATTTTTACTGTAGTTCATCTGTAATCATTAGAGATATGTAATATTATTAATAATAATTAATAATAAATCATGGATGAGGTATATTTAAGAAAAAAGTGATGGCGCCTGCCGCTGCTGATTTCTCCGGGGTAAGGGAAGTTGCATCAATAACTCCATAGTTAAAGATCATGCTGGTTCATCTTCTATGCGTTGCTCTGCGGTCAGCAACGCCAATCGGACCTCATCAGTTTGATTGCAGTTGTTATTCCACCGATCTGTCTGCCCGAGCTGTCTGCTGCATGTCCGTGGCTGGTTAGCAAACGTAGTCAATCTACCGAATCATCTCTGCCTATTACTAAAGGTCTGGGTATGCATAATCTTAAATGCTTTTCATTGATCGATTGTTTATATGATTGAGGAAAAGTTATGTTCAGAAAACAATTTCTTGTATTTAATGAGATGTCGTTATATGAAATGAATAAAGTAGACACTTTGAATTTAGTAAATTCAAGCTCATTACTGGTGTGCATAATAATAAAATGTTTTAAGAAATGAATCAATAAAGTGGACCCTAAAATTGAAATCTACAAAATTTCACTGCATAAAACTTAAATAAAGTATAAATATGCTGATTCAATTGGCAACTTTATATTAAAATTTCGGACTTTTACTTTAAGAAGTTTAGAGAGAAAAACAAACTTTTTTAGTATGTAAATAAGTTAAGTTTCGGCTATCAATTATTTAGCCCTACTGAAAAAAGTTGTATTTTACACCAATACTATGCCAAAGAAAAGTATGGTTACTGCTGAAGTAATTCAGCAGTTTACTGTAAGAACTTTACATAATAATTAAATAATTGCGTCAAGGGAAGGCAGTAAGGTTTACAGTTTTATAGACAGCTATCAGGGGGATGTTTTTTCCACTCATCACAATCGTTGAATGCTTTTATCTGGTTATATAAATTACAACAATAGTCAAGAGTGTAGCATGGATTGATATCACAATCACATTATCATATTTAAAACATTTATTATTATTTACAAATATATAAGGACCGTAATACCAAGAATATTTGATTTATTATTTAACCCATTCACGCCTGAAATGACAATTTTTATACTTCATTTTCAATCAAGTATTGCGTATCAAAATCAAAGTTAAAAACAATTGAGAGGTATGTATCCTACCGTTTTCGAGGTCGCTCTTCAAGATTCCGATGTCAAAATTGAGTTTCAGCCATCTGAAAAAGACGATATTTATGGTTAGTTACATTCCAAAAAGAATTGGAAACAAAATTAAGAAATTCTAAAAAAAGAATTTTAATCTTCTGACACTCTGTAAATTTCCATCAGCGAAAACCACTGCGAATTAGCTAGCTGTATAGAGTATGAAAATATACGTATTTTAATATTAAATAATAATTACTTATCAAATGAGAAATGTAGTCGATTATAATTTATTAGTGATCATTCTTCGGAATTGCAAGAACATTTATTTCGACCAAAGTTTTCAAATAACATTTAGCGTACGCATAGTTATTCATCGTAAAATTTTAATACGTAATATTCATATAATATATTAATATTTATATAAAACCAAGATTATTTTTTATAGAAAGTTACTTATATAAAACAGCAGACTCAACAACAAATCAGTTATTATTGGTCAATTTTTACAATATCAGTTATTCACTTTCGTTGTATCTGCGTGTAACTGCTTGTTATATTAAAAATACAATCCACGTATCAGATATATAAAAGTTAATATAACATTTTTTTACTGCTACATCTTTGTATAACTGACTTTTTTAATTTGTTTATAGGAACCCTTTAATAAAAGTAATCAATAATTGCAAAATATTTTAAATTAAATACACATAAAATTTGTAGAAATTAACATGCGATGAAAATGTTGAAATTATATTTTAATACGATAATTTTAAATATCATTCGTTTTCCAAATGCTATAAAATTAATTAAACTGTTAATTTAGTTTAAATAAATGCAAATCAAGGATATTACAAATTCATTAAATGATATCATCGTCCCAATATATTTCTATTTTGAGTGACAAAATTCTTCTAACCGAGTTTAAATTTATATTTTAAAAAGTTGTATAATTCTAGTGTTATTAAAATATAACAAAATTTAAAATTTGAAAGAGAATACTCAAAGAGAACAAGTGTATGATCTAATCTAGTAAATACACAATTTCAATTTATAACTAGTGTTGTGCCTCGCTCGCTCAGAAACTTCGACCCAGTGGAGAATCGGCTATTCCTTAAGACTCGTTTGTTTACTAACAGCTTTCAATTATATTATAAAATTATATTGATATTTGGGGGTCCAATCATATTTAGGTCCAAGTGGCTTCGATAGATATGTTACAACAATATAGTGTTTCTTATATGTATGAAAATTGAAAATGAGCATTTTCAAAACTTCGACCCCGACAACAGGCCAGCCGAAGTATTAATAAATAAAAGTTGCAAAACACTTACTTCATGCACTTGTATTCTAATAGACTATTCGATGCATATTACATGTTCACTATGTTTTACTAATTACTGTCTGTATTATTATGACATTATATATACAATATAATTCGTCAAAGATATCTTGAAAGTGTCGAAAAGATCTATGACGGATATCTTATAGATATCTATAAGACATCTTTTTGATATATCGAAATACTTATATTCGTATGAAGGGCGTAAAAGAACTTTGCGCCCGTAGGTGGTCACCGCGCCCGAAGGGCTGGCAAAGACTACCCCTGGGGGGTAGGGGGTCGAAACGTCGAAATTTGATGAAAAACAATAGGGTCATTTTTTTGCCGCGATGACCAAATTCAATACTTTTTCAGACAATAGTCATAAACATTTTAAACCAGTTTTTATGGCATTATCGTTGACTTTAGGAAGAAAATGCATACAACCTTTTTTGTAGAGAATTTCATGCTCTGTCTTTTTTGTTTAAAACATTTTTTAATAAAATTTGTATTTTTCAAAATAAATGCAATAATCTACAAAGAAACTTAATTGGGGCTAATTTTTTTTAGTAATGGGCTGGTGGATCTGCCCCAAAATCTAATCAGATCTAAGTTATGCCAAGACGCGTATTTTAAAAAAAAATTATGTCAATACGCTTATCCGTTCGCGAGTTATCGCGAGACAAAAAAACGGGACGTACGGACGTACGGACGTACGTACGTACAATATCACGGACACAAATTTTTTTATTGTTGATTTGGGTTCCTTAGAGTCTGAAACGTCGACATTTGATGAAAAACTATATGGTAATTTTTTTTTCCCGAAGTGACCAAATTCAATACTTCGTCCAGACTTAGTCTGGGTCGAAGTAATAAAGATGAATATTTTCTTTGTGGAATCTATTCGCTTTTTCCTCTTATTACACCTTGTTGGGAAATGATAAAATATTAATTTTAAATCCTTTCGTTTCGAATTGATGATTTAAACAAGAAAGAAATACATTTTCCCATTACTAAAAATAAAAATAGAAATATTTTTATTTCATCTACTACTAGCCAAAGGCTACACTACTGGAGTGCACACAGATTCATTAGATACACAGTTCATTACAAATCAATATATCAACATTATTTAAATATTGTGAACTTGAATGTTTTCCTAAAAACTAAGTAAATAATTTACATAATAAAATACTTCATAATTGATTTAGTGATATAATCAATATTATATATATATAATCAATATGAAACTGATCGTTGGTTCATGGTTTGCTAAATTCTTTTGGCTCGTGAGTCAAATAAATACTGATTTTTCTTTGCCTATTGAGGTGCTTATGTAGGACTTCATATTTTTCATCTCGAAAACAGAGAGTGAACTATAAAAAATTACGTTTAGGTTATTGAAAGTTATGTAATGAAGTTGTATACAAGAAATGTCTTTTTCAATTCTAAAAAGACTAATGTAATAAATCGATAATATATAGTTGGAGGACGTCACAACAAAATATATCCAAACATAAACTTCCCTTAAAAATTGCAATGTAGTTTATCAGATACCATGTCACTAATGAGACAAATTTTACATAGGCCAAACCAAACTCGAGACGAGACTTCATAAGAACAAAATAAATATAAACAAAAACAATGAACAATGCACGGGCTCAACAATGCATCGATTAAAAATGGGACACAATTTTAACTACAAAAATTTGGGAATTTGCGCCACAGAAATAAATTATATAAAACGTGTAGAAATAGAAAATTACTTTATTAAAGCAAAATATAACGAAATCAATATTAGATTTGAAAAATCAAACATACCTGATATTAAGAATCCATTATTATCGCCAGCATTTTAAACAACTATTTTTTTTTATCATTTCTGAAGATAACTATAAATAATATAGCCGAAAATGTTAAAATGTTTTTAAACATTTTTTTTTACTACGCTTAAACCCAGTAGTATGGCTATTAATTTAATCTACTGATTTTGAAATATTCCAGATAATCCTAAATACTTAATAATTAACAAACTATTTTTTTTATATTTCATATAATTACGTTTATAGAATTGTTAAAATTTCATATTTCAATTTAAATACAATTAATGAACGTTCACTAAGAACATTTTGTGTAACAAAAAATTATCTAACCTCGAAGGGATTTTAATGACAATGAATTTATTTTGAAAAAACAACCTCAATAGAGATGTGATTGTTACTGTTTTATAGTTTGTCTAGGAAATTCGTGGTGAATAAAATACAACTCTATGTCTCTTTTTATCGTTGTGAGAACATAATTTATTTAAAAGTTTAGAAGGACTCTTACACTAATAATGTTCAATATTATTATAAGCAATTGTATGATAACTAGCGTAACATGCATTAGGGTATTTTTTTAAATATTTTCATATTTTTTATATTACTATTTTCAAACCATACCTTTACTTAACGACAAATGTAATTTTCAATTCGTTGCCTGATTGCAATGATATTTTTTAAATGTTAAAACACTTTTCTTGTTATCAATTTTGTAGGAGACAATGAATATAGATTTAATTTGTTCTACTGTGAGTTAAAATTTGGATTGCATAATTTCATTTTATGCACAAAAGGTGTTAACAGGTTTTTAATGCATTCCAGATCGTTTTGATGTGCGAGGGAATGAAAATGAATTAAATGATAATTAAATTAGATTAACAGTAATTAAATTGGTCCTTTTTATGCCCGCCACTTACAAAAGTAATTTGAAAATGCCTTATCGGATTTTATCCAGTTTCATTTATTCCGTACTTTGTTATGAATATATTGCTATTATATATTAATCTATTACTGAGATTTGAAAAATGATTATGCAACCAATAGCATAAGGATGTTATGCTTTTTGTTTTTGATTTGTGTACAGTTACAAAGATTTATAAAATTGCCCAATTTAAAACTTGTGTCACAACATCTTCAGTGAAAATCTTTGTTAACAATTTTGTATTAATGTTGAACAGACTCAATTTCTTTGTTTACAAAGAGAATAGAATATTTATACTCAGTAAACGCATTTGCCACATTGTTACAGAAATGTTGTTTCAATTTTTGCTTTTTACTCATATTAAAAAAATGGTGTCAACAAAAAATAAATAGAAACACAATTGCATTCAACAAATATCCATTAATATGATCTGAAGTTCCAAGAACTGAAGATACTCAGCAATAAACTTATATGTCAAATACCCTGTAAATTGTCAATTGTACCGATCAAAGAATTCAAAGGAATTTCTTTACGAATTCAATTAATGACGAATTAGAAACATACCACGAGATTAATAAAGGTTAACCTACCGTTGTTTTCGCCAAGTACAACACGCGGTCAGGCGTTATACTATATTTGCTTCGAGTGCTATTCGTACTTGGTCCTGCAACGAAACTTTGCAATTTCGCAATCCGGGCGATAAAAGTACCACGATTCTCAAAGTAAAGTTTGATCTCGCGTTTTATTAGTAGTTTATAGAAGTAGCGCGATTGCAGAACCGTGCTTTTGAATTGACGATTTTGAACGCATGCTACACGACGTTATCAAGAGTTGATTAAAGCGGAGAGACTTAGAGTCTTGTTAATCGAGACGTCTAGTGCAAAAACAACTTGCGGAGATTCAAGTTTACGGCGAAAAAAAGTAGTACAAGTTTTTCAATTAAAAAGTTTCTTTTAAGCATTTTTTTTTCTGATAAGCAGATTATCTGACCAAGTGGAAAATAATTGTGTGCTTTAGAACGTTCTCCATGTAAAAAGGAAGCGGAATCTTTTTCTAAGTAAAAACTAGGGTAATCAGGTTTAGCGCAAGATGAGTTTGAATAGTACGAATATTAAATTTGCCATTTAAGACAAAGAAAATAGTTACCATTCGTGGCAAGGTATATATATTGCCTTTGATGCAGCTGAACTATAAATGAATTAAATAATATTTTTAAAGAAATACCTTGTTTAAAATTATGGTTCGAGCATATATATTTTAGTTTTCACTTCCGCCACTTGTTGAAGCAGGGCGTCGGCAAAATAAGCGTTTTCCTTGACCTGTACTTCTTTTCTTTGAGAGATAACATTTTTTGTTCATTTTGTTAGTCCAAAATCACATCAATGTATATTTATTATTCATTATAGCATTTCCAGCTTTTCGAATTTTTGCTGTCAGATTATTATCCGCAAATTTTGCACGAAAACAAGAAAAGAATTATATTGTGTTTGGAATTCTGGCTTGATCCAGAAACCTACAGTAACAGGTAAGTAAGTTTATTAGAACAGATTGAACTTGACTACTTATGGGAGCAATTTACTACATTTTTCAATAAGAAACTTTGCAATATCCCTTTTTGCTAATACCATTACGGAAATTAGCGAAACAACAAATTAAAGACTTTTCTTAGATTATTTACTAATTGATACGTTACGATTAAAATTAGTGTGTAAAGGTGACAAAATTTAACAGATCTTTCGAACCAAGAACCGAAAAACTCTAGCTCGTAAGAATTTTTTATATTTCCAGGTACATTTGCTGAACCAGGATTTTGTACTATATTTTAGTTCACGATTCAGAGGAATAATTTTATTTTGGAAAAGATCACCTACATACTAGAAAATACTACCTTTTACCTTGAAAATCTAGTTGCTAGCATAAAAGACACTTATATTTACTTTTGAGAAATCGTCTGTGTAATTTTCTGAGCTAATCCGTTGATTTATTGTAGTAATCTCCTTTAATTGTACTATTTATAATCATTGTTGTAAATTCTACAATACGCATTGTAAATCTTAACATATATTTCTCGCCTTGCACTACTGGTGGCTGAAAAATAACAAAACTGACGTTGCTAATAAATTGCAATTTCTAAAAAACATTTAGTTAATTAATATTCAATATCATATTTACAAATGAGCATTATAGCACAGGCGGTTATACTTTTTCCAAGAGTTTTTGGCCCGCTGAATCTGAATCTGACCTCCAAAGAACCTCAATATGTCAGATTTTACAGATATTCTTAAGTTAACAAAGGAAAACTCGATTCTTTTTACTATATTTGTGGTCGGGTAATATCGAGTGCTAATTTGATTTACACAAAAACTAACTTGTAAGTACTTTTACCATGCAATATCGAATCAATCAAAACTGCGTAAATGTTGATAAGTGCAATGGTCGTAACAGTTCAAGGGGCCAGTGAAGATGAGTATGAAGTTGGTTTAAGGGTAATATATACAACTAGAAGCCAAAAAAAAGGTCTTATTTCTGATTTTTTATTTAAGGAAACCTAAGGGATACTTTTTGAAAAGGGGTTTCTGTATCAAAAAAAGTATACATTAAAGAGTATGTTACATATGTTTTTATTAAATAAAAAAACATCAAAATTACATCAGTTTTTGAATTTTTATAGAACCGTTCGAAAAAGGGTGAAATTTGCTTGTCAACAGTACTCCTCGAAATATTATCTGAAACAAAAAACCCAAAAGATTATTAAATTAAATACAAGAAACTAGTACTTTTCATAGCCAATTTTGAAAATATTGATTTTTGATAAAATGGCGGACTTCCATACATAAGGTTGCGATTTTCGACAAAAAATGCATCAGTATTTTGCCTATAAGTAATGAACGGAGCAACGAAAAAAAATCAAAAAGTACTAGATAATTATGTTTAAAATAAGCCCAGCAAATTTCCAAGCGATAGGTTCACATGGTTTTGAGAAATTTTGTCAACCGATTTTGAAAACATGGTATCGAAAAAAACGCATTTTAAAATTTCGAAGTTAATAAATCGTAATTTTTTTAACTTACATAGAATCATCGATGTCTGGCCCATAATATATGTCGCCTACAGTCGTCGGAATGTTCATTTCCTGGATTCTTTGTTGTTACCGCCGAATTCGTCTTTTTTTGAAGTTCGCTTAAAAAATCCATATTTGTATTCAGTTACCTCATAATTTGTAAATGCTATTACACTTATATGGCATATATTCAGTTTCAACAAGAGCTTCAACAACAGTTGAAACTGAGCATATCTCTTATAAATGCCACTGCAAAATGTCTAAAAACATGAAATATTATTTACATCTATCAATCATAAATGAGATTTTTTTTCTCATAACCTCCGATTTATGATGGAAACAGTAAAAGTGTCTCCATGTATGGCGTTCTACACAATTTGAGACGTTTCCATGTTGAAATACTTGAAATCGAAGTATTTTTTATCGAGCCTTTTCGGAAATAATCGGCAATTTTCGTATGTAAGTTAACATCACTTATTCTGTTCTGGTTTTAAATATTTAAGCACTGATTTGCTCTTTGTCACCTCTTTTTTGTTACTTCATTATTTTGGAATCATAAGGTGTGAAAAAACGCCAGCCACGAATCTTGCAGTGTAAAATTGCAAAATTTGGTTCGAAAATTATAAACTAAACATGTCACATAACGTCTCCTTATGAGATAATTGAAAATGTTTTAAAAAAGTGAATAAAATTGTCTGCGAAATGAAACACCATTTTTGTAGTGTACCAAATATATTAAAATATGTATTGTGAAATCTTCATAAACGTTTCTTTCCATTTAGATTTCGTTCAGAATAATTATATATGGATTGTAATATATATCAACTCCTACGAACTCGAAATACGTATCCTCACCTACCCCAAAATCAACACTTTTGCCTGACATTCAGTTATGGTCCTAGTACTAACAGCGATTAAACGTGAAGCGATGCCGCTTAAGTTCAGGCAAACATAACTATAACAATAAGCAAACTTCCACTGTGAAGAGTATGATGGTTCGCTCCTGATAATCAGGTCACTTTTAGTACGTGTCATTCACCGATTCAGATTGGAAATTTTCGCATTTACTTAGGACTATGTTTGCGACATCTTGATTGCTCGGATACATTGTCGAGTGCATAGAGCGTAGTGCAAGGTCGTTGTAAATCAGTGGGATAAATTGCCTCTATCGAGCTTTTAGCAAGCAGTGGTGAGAACCAGAATCCAGTCAGGCGCTATGTTTAGAGGACACGGCAAACACTGGCCGATGTTGTTCTTCGACATAATGCCGTCCTCGTCAGTGCTGCGTTGGTGTACGTGAAGACCCCTTAAACTTTGTATGCATAAGCTTTGGCGCTCCACTCGATGCTTTAATAGAGCTAATGGTTAGATACCAGTAGTGGAAAATCTACACGTCCCTTAGGGAATATACATTCATATAATATTACACAAGTATACATATCTTCGCAGGTGTACTACGTTCGGGCAAGTTTGAACAAATATTATAATACACGTACGGCACTACATGCCCAGCACCAAAACCTGTTATCATGTGAACCTAATTTCCTGGCCAATTTATGTAATATTTTTGTGTACATACTTTGCTACATATTTCTATACAATGATGCCAAATTAGTAACATATTACTATTTTGCCACAGAGCTATGTTTCAGTTCATACGTCATTAAATAATAGTTACAACCGTGTTTGGTACATCATTTTCGAACGGTTTTATGAATTCACATCTTTGTGTAACGAAATTATATATCTAAGAATATATTGTAAGGAATAAAACAATAAGTCATGCAACGTAAATTATTTGTGAAGGAACATGTAACAAGTGAGCGATGACAAAAAATTATGCAACGAATAAAAACGTACAAAGGGACATGCAACAAATGAATATTAATAATAATGAAATATCCAATCTACGTTAACACCATTAACACTTATAAGCAGTTCGCGCTGATGGGGTTGACTAAAAGTCACGGCGTATAGTGATTTGTCCTGGTGAAAACTCTGATGATCTCTTACTAGATCTAACTAGATTTAGATACCAATCATAATCCAAGGGGGCGTTCCGAAATCCGCATACAGTTGGGAGAAAAGAAGGAATCTTGCGACGAGAAAAAGAAAAAGAGCTCTCTCTTTTCATGTCCACGTTTGATAACGCCTCGTTCAGAAAACCATCAAAGGGTTGTCCATAAAATTTGAACAATCAATCGAGGAATCAAGAAACTATTCACTTGGTTAAAGATCAAAACGCAAGAAGCTATTGTCCTCACCTTTGTTCGTGAGAAGATAATATTCAATTGCGAATTAATGGGACCACCTCCAAATTGGACAAATGGAAGGCTGTTCAAACTTCAAACCGGCAAGGAATTTGATGTTCCAAAATATCAGTGAGAAGAACGATTTAAGCGCTGTGGAGAAGATGTCAAAAAACTTACGTTGAAGAGTTGAAACCTGCATTGAAGACTACATCAAATCACATAAGAGTTATTGATTTGTTACATAGTTCCTATCATAATTTTGATAAATTAAATAGTTGTGTTTTTCTTAAGATCAATTTAATTGTGAGCTAGTTGCGATTCATAGTAACAAGTATCTTTATTCGCGATAATCCATAATAACTATCATAATAAATAATGAAATAACAAAATAGTTATTACATTTATTACAAACAAAATGTTTTTTTCAGATGATTCGTTAGATTTAAATCCCAAAGTCGAATTGCTAAAATTTTGAATTGGAATGATTTATAGCAAGGACGTCACGTTGAGCATTCTGCCAAGTGCATTTTTAAAATAATATTGCACACATATTTGAAATTTTTCAATATTTTTGGAATAAAATAATACACATAAAGGCTAAAAATGAAATGTATGACGTGAACTGATGCCCCAGTTATGCATTTCATTAAAAATATTATTGGTTTTAAAAACAGATTCATGACCGAACGCGATATGCATATATGATATCTATTAAAAAACAACGTTGATCATGTTAAGTATTTCATAAGTCGTGTCATAAGGATATCTTATTTTTAAAAGGTTATTAATCATAGTTTTGCTCTTATTTTGATGCATGTTGTAATATTTCGTATTATATAAAATATGAGATGATGCGCTTTACTAAGAATGCTCGTAATATCTCTGTAATGTAAACTTCTATCACCCCCGGCTAGAAAATTATTAACTCTGCTACTAGTTCCACAATCAATAGTGCCAAGTATTGGAAATGGTATTGTAGTTGGGAGGTAAGCTACTCGAGCAGCTCTAATAAAGGAAAATACAAGACTACTAATTACGATCATTACATAAACGGTTTATTCTTGGAACTGATGTTTCATATAATCAATTACGATTTAAAGAAAACTTGGGAAATTAGGCATGGTCTTAAATGTTTACATTACTTACCTACTTTTATTCTGTTTAGATTATTAATATTTATTAGTACAGTAAATACGCTAATATGTATATTTAAAATAATTATTTGTGTAAAAAATATAAATAATATTGAAAACTGAGGTTAATAAGTATTGTAATGTGGATTTATAGTCGAATTATTATTTATAGGTTCGTAAATTTGTGAAAAATATAATGTTACAACCTAATATAATATTAATAGATTTGTATAGTTTTTAATGCGTTTCATTTATTATCGATGGTGATTAATTATAATTGACCTTCATTCATTCATAACATGGCTCAATTTATCGCGTCGTCTATTTTCTGCAATAAATTAAAGTTCACTTAATAGCCGTTAGTAGCATCAAATAATTTAACTCATTATTATAAAGACGCGTAGATTATACACGCCTAATTACTCATTATTGATTTACTAATATAATTAACTGCAATCTGGATATGTATTCACTGGTTGGTTCCATATCATTGCTCGGTAATACTTTAATTCTCAAATCCATTATTTCACGCTAAGCGAATATTTAACTTTGTTCCAAATATAGAATGACAGATATCTCAATTACTAGTACAATAACATGATACGCTGAAAATTATATCGCTATTGAAATTAAAATTTGTATTCGATTCGAATCAAAATAAAAATGAAACAGATCTCATTATAACAATTTGCCTAAACATAATTTAGTAACATTAATATAAACTACAGTCGCTACAAATATATTACTACTTTATTTCAATTTATTAAATAAAAAATTTAGAAATGTAGAAGTCGAAAATGTTATATTGTATAGCATCATTAAGATTTTGATTAACAGATCAAAATTGAAATCCGAATATTAAACTTTTGCGAAAATCTCGAAAGTAATAAATCATGAGTTTAAGAAATAGCATCAAAACCACTGAAACATTAATTGCTATGCAGAACTTTGGCTCGGATTAAGTCAAATATTAAATCGCACTTTACATTCCATATAAATTGAAAATGTAAAGAGGATCTATCGTTTGCATATACATCAAAATTCGAAAAGATGTACAATTTTAAAACCAACTAGAATAAATAAACTAAAATTATATATTTAATAAACATATTAACTATTTAAAAAATAAAAATTAACCGTAAGTTAAAACAAATTATTCAACTATTACTGAGTACCAAAGTCCTTATCGTTGACATATTATCAAAGTAAAATCTTTCCAGATAATAAATAACTTCCTGTATATTATTTGGCATAACTTAAGATTCCGAAGTAGGAATTGGAGTATACCTATTTTAAAATTTATTACCGCGTCATTGACACAAAAAAAAATCGTTTTTACGAGCATAAGTTAATATATTCAAAGTTTTCAATAATTTGAAAATTTATAAAGAAATAGATTTTCTTGGAATTTTTACTATTCTGGATGCTTATTTCGTTATCATCTTTAAGAAGAAAAAAATGTTCCACTTCTTGTGTTTAAAGTACTACAAGTTCTTGGACTGTTTACTATATTCAGACAGTAAAGATTACGAAATCGGCTAATCGAAAAACATCTGGAGAAATTGGTAATTTTTCTTATTCTGCAAAATCTGTCACAAAATAACTATCAAAAATTTTGTATTCAATCACATGCTATTCTTAAAAATAGTTACATTAGTAAAAAATAACAGAAGCAATATATATCAATAATAATGTTTTTACACATTGCTCACTCGTTTTTGGGGAACAGCCTCCCACTTTATTTTCGCAGATACATCGATAATTTTTTACATAATTTTTCCAAAGTTACAAAAAATCATATTGGATATATAAATTATAAGACCAAATCAAAGTTACAAAAAAAAAAATAAAAAGCAATCACAAATTTTGTTCGAAGGACTGTCATTTCATGAAAAATAAATAAGTATTAATTCTTTTCTTGTCTTATGTAGCATTTTCAAAAGAGTAATAAAAATAAACATAAAATCATTTCATTCTTAAAAAAAAAAATACAATTTTTACTAATTATATCCAATCAATTATTAAGAAAAAAATCCTGCATCAGGTTTTTAGAGCCAATCAAACGTGTTTCATCCATTTATTTGTCAACAAAATTTATCTTTATACTAAGATGGCAATTTTTTAAAAATTAGGTCATATACAGTTTATCCGTTTAACTATTTGAGAATATTCATGTGTTTGTGTATTCACATCCACTTTCAATATAAATTAAAATAAAAACCCACTTTTATCAGTTTATATAAACGTACTTTCTGTTGCAAAATTGAAATAACTATATAATTTTTACATAAACGTTGCTCAGTAATGATATAATATTCGATTGCATTCGTACAGAATTTACTTTGTTTACATATTATTCAACTCATATTCTTTTACGTTTTGTGCCCACGGTCCTGCACCCCGACTGTTCTTTTCTATGTAAATAAAATGGACCAAATGAGAAAAAGATTGAATCAAACTTTCAGCAATGATTTTCTACAAAAGTATATTTGAACGACAATGCAAGTTTCCTGGTTTTATTTCCGAGTACTTGCAACTTGTCGAGTGTTGCTCATTATTATCTGACACCTAATAAAAAATCGTTTTCCGTTCTTGTGACAATAATTACACGATGACTAACAAAATCGCAAACAATTCTGAATCATGCGGACGAGTTTTTAACTTTAGAACTAGAACATAAAAAATTTGCATCTTCGTTTATCATAAAATATTAATATAATATTATTACTTATAAAGATACAATTTTTCATAATTTTAACATTTTATTAATTATTACACAATCACTTAAAGTATAAATCAATAGTAAAACCAATCACTTACGAAAAGAACAGAAACCTACACATTGATTGTATGAATATTGATAAAAGTAGAATAATGCGGCTAATAGTGGATTCTGCGGGTGGTGCAGGAACACCGAATCGGTCGGTGGGTTTGGGACAGAATGTCGCGCGACCGAGTCACTATGAATTTTTAATCAAACGAGTTACGTGTTTTCTGGTAAAACTCGAGTCAGAAGATTCCTTCCAAAGTCGTTAAAACGTGCTTGCTTTTTCGATGTATTTGCAACCGGAGGACGAATTTAAAGTATACTCGATTTCGATCTTACTGACCGGGAATTCTGCGCATCCCCCTCTTTTATTCCCTTTTTCTCGTTTCATAACTTCGATACAATCTAGTTAGTCGTGGTCTCTAAAAAAACGATAATTCTTTAATAACTAGACATTTTTTAAAAACTTTTTCTCATAATTTTTAAATTATGTTTTATTTAGTTGCTCTCCGCAATAGCCAACTTTAGTGGAAGCGTGTCATAAAAACAAGTTCTCCCTTTCATGTTTACATATATTTAGTAGATCTATAACTAGGCAAGTGGTCGTCTTTTACTTTTATCTTAAAACGAGACCGTATAAGACACATTTATGGAGCATCTCAATGCAGGAGTATGTATATCAGTAAAAGAGTAAAATAAGAGTTTTTGAGATTTGCACTAACAAACTAAACCAGGGTATTTTATATCATTGATTAATGCAAGATATAGTTAAAATGTTAAAGTTTTCTTTTTCAAATGTTTCATGAATATTTAATGCGTTTCCTTTTTTAACGTGTTTTTTTAAGGTTACCTCCTAAATCATATTTTTTCTTCTCCATGATACTAAATTTGTTCTTCCACAAAATATTCAACTTTTATTGGGAAAATTCTTATTTAAAACTTACTTTCGTACTGTTTAAAATTGTATTTCTACGGGTATTCAATAGTTTTTATCATGAATAGCATTTTTCATGAACGTTCTCTAAACTTACAAGACGTAATAAAGTCCTTATATGTACTACCCGTTCTGAAATAAAAGTAAAAGACACCCATTTATGTTGTTATTTATACATAAAAGTTTATATATACATAAAAGCACACGTATAAAAGAAAACGTATTTTAAGGGTATTTATTCAGTAAATAGGATTACTGAAAAGATAATGAACAATGTCGAGTAGTAAAAATATGTTTTATTTTATACATTAAACAATAAAACCATATAGAGATTATCAGAATATATGATGAAATGACCAATATGGTTCCTTAGCCATTTCAATTGAAATATTAATTCGCTTTCTAATTAGATATAAAGATGATAATGCCTAAAGTGTAATAGTAGTTTTCTACAACATATCTTTTTAGAACATTCCTGCTCCGAATGTCCAGCATCTCTAGAAAAAGATTTGTAAAAGATTTGTAATCAGCAATTCTGAAAACTCCCGAGTATTAATTTTCAAATTTTGTCTGCCATATTGGATCCGCAATTTTGAATTTCGAAAAATTGACATCGGATTCGTAATTAGCGACCCGGAAATCCTCCGAGCATAGATTTTCACGAACTTTACTGAAATTTTTAAAATTTTGGCCGCCTTATTGGATCCGTCATTTTGAATTTCGAAAAACTGACATCGGTTTCGTAGTCAGCGACCCTGAAAACTGTGCGTATCCTACATTGTGAAATAATTAGTATATCCCTTGAAATGGGGGTTTTAAAGGATTAAGAAAGCATGAGCAACAGTATAAGGAAAGTATTGCCAATATTATGAAACTATACAGCCAACACTTTGGCCCATAGTATTTCAAAGAATCTATCCATACTTTGTCAGAAGGACGTTTAGAAAATCATTATTTGGCCCCTTCTATCGGAAATATCTTTCGTGATCTGTAAAATGCATTTATCACAAAGTATGTTATTGACGATTTGAAATACTATGCGCTAAAGTATGATACAAAAGTGTTGCAACACAATACTAATGCCCATGCGTCCTTAAGTATATTCTTGCATATATCACGTTTCTGTATTGGTAAATAAGATGAGGAGTTGCTATTTAAGATCGTCGTTCAAATTCATATTCAGCAACATCTACAAATGTACAATTGAGCGTATTCATTCTAAATCAAACCTACTTTAATTTTCGCTTTATGTGTATAATTAAAAAATTCAAAACAAATGATTACTTATTTAAAAATGCGAAAACTAACCAAATGGTCCTGATACAGATTATAGTAGATGAAAGTTGCTTAATTAAAATCAATGTATAATTTTGTTGCTGCGTTGTTTTAGGAACGAAAACGAGAAATTATAAATTTATTTTTAATTATTAACCGAATCACAGTTATATGAAATATGATGCATTAGAGTGGTCTAATAAACTCTTGTATATTGAATTTGCGTATAAATTTTAGCAGTTATCAGTTAACGTATGAGTCAAAATTGTATAATTACACACGACTAGTTTATTTCCCGATGCGGATATTCAAAAAAGTCAATATTTTACGACAGAAAAAATCTGTTTCAGTTTAATGAAATTTTTTTAGACTGGTTGCGGTGCAGGAAATATTACTTAACAAAAATAATAAAAATTCTTATGCTACAATTTAATATTTTCAGTGTAGAAATAATTTAAAAAATTTATTTTATTAATATCATAATTGCAAGAACTTTTATTACGCCATATTGGCGTTACGCTTGATCAGGGTCTTAATAAATTTCTACTCGGGAATTAGGATTCGACAATTTATCGGTATAGCCTCTTGGTATCGGAGTTTTATTCCAAATTTCTCCACGATCTCTCGCTCACTTACTTGGCTATTACAAGGAAACGTAACCTGGTAGCGGAACGACGTGGAAGAATCAGCATTCCATACAGTGAAACAGATGCTGACCGAGGCCCCCATCCTAGTCTGCCCTGATTTCAACCTAGAATTCAACCTCTAATCAGACTCCTCGAACTATGGGGTACGATGTATTTTAAGCTAAACCGACAAGGATACAGAAAAGGTAGTGGCATATGCTTCTCGAACCCTCCAAGAAGCCGAACTGAACTATTCAGCCACGGAAAAAGAATGTCTCGCAATAGTCTGGGACATTAGAAAAATAAGGTGGTATCTAGAGGGGTATCATTTTTAAGTCACCACGAATCGTTGTGCTCTGAAATGATTACGAAAGAATGACAACCTGTCTAGTCGACTAGCACGATTCTATCCTGCAACGCTGTGGATTGAGAAGAACTTATCTTATGACTGGCACGAGCAAAAATATCGTAATGTTCTCAATAAACCAGAATAGCACCCCGACTATCGCATCGAAGAAACCCGCCTGTACCGAAACATGCCTCACTCATTTAGGCACGATCCTGCTCAAACTTGGAAGCTGTGGGAATCAAAAGAGCATGGGATTCGCATCCTGCACGAATGCCATGACGGTCCTATGGCGCACAGTGTGGCTTTTTTGAAAAAATCTCCAATCCAGTCAATTCAAAACAGATCGCAATAATTTTTTTCTTCAATTGACCACCGAACAGGTTACATAAGGGCTGTTTTGGACAAAAGTCTTCCACCCAGTCAATTCGGAACGTAGTGCAATAATGTTGTTTAAATTTGCGTGATAACTTAGCTTATTCAGGGCACTTTAATGTATGAGGTCTTTTGTCCTAGTGACAGGACACATACGAGTATATTTGTTTATTTTCGCGCTTAAACCCCATAGAGGTCTTGTGATGCGCCAGACGATATTAGTTATAAGTAAACATGTAGTAGTTTTTCATTTTTGTTAATCGCATTATCCTGCGGGGGACAGTCCGATCAACCGAGAAATACGGTAAGTGTACCGTTGTATCATTTAGCATTATACTATTTTTTATTTCATGCCTGGTACCGCTGCGAACTATGCCGGATTGCCGTTCAATTTTGCTACCGATGCATAACAGCTATGCAAACATTTATAACCAGAGCATTTTTTGTCAAAATATAAGTATTTTCATTCAATATATTTTTTCTTTTCCGTTCTCTGCGAAGGAAAGGTTCACATTCTCGCGCGCTCGATACCGATTACCTTCTACTTCAATAGCGGATGTCACTGGCGGTGTCTATAGGGATACCTTGTCATGGTACGCATCATGTATATAAATTCAGGCGCATTAAGGCAGAATGGACTAAGGGATTATTCGTCCAAAGTCCTCGGATGATTAGCCAGCTTGTCATGAGTATTGCTCTCGCAAGCACCTGATCCTCCTACCTCGCCTCGGCTTAGGATTGCCCTTGGAGAGAGTCCACCTGTACCGTCCCTCCCCTCGACTTGGGTATTGCCCTTGACGAGATCCAGCAGCATCAGGATCAAGACACAAGATCGCGAACGTTGTGTTTTTTACCATGTCTGAATTTTGCTCTTTTTTTACTGATTGTAACTATCTTTGATTGAATAATAATTAACTGTTGCCTACATTTTGTGTTGTTAACTTGTGAGCTGCCCTGGCAGTTTAAATTTAAGCCTCGTCGTACCCTGGGCTACCGACACGAGTTGGGAACGGGGCGTCGGGGAAAACACGATTATAACTTCTATATTATGGTCAAATTCAGTAATCATTTTTTTTTACTCATAATTGGATTGCACGATTAGCCAATTTAAATTTATGTTGTAGCTTCAGAGGACTACATTTCAAATAACGATTATCGTCCAAAAATGATTTTCAACTCCTGTAATAATAATCCACAATTCTGTCCCAAACTTTAATTATTTATTATCCTCGATCTCTCTTCCATGTCAGCTACTAAAAATACCATTAATAGTACATTACCTAACAAGGGTGTAAAGTATAATTTTATACACGGAAGGGAACTGCACTGACGAGGCACCGAAGGCGCCTTCGGTGCCTCGTCGTGTGTAAAGTTCCCGCGCGTGTGTACAAAAGCATCAAAAGTACTTTATAAACGAAGTTTACGCAAGCAATTACGAAAACTAATTTTTTAATTGTGCATTGATCTATTTTAAGTTTTCATGCACTATAAATACAGTTTGTGAGACCATTTTATATTTTGCAGTATCCACACGTAAAGAAATATTTAAAAAAATTGACATACATAATCTGAAATTGTATGTTTAAAATTTCCTGCTCTAGTTCGTGCACTAAATATGTTTCATTTTATTAAAAAAAAAAAACATCATGAAATACATAAACTACCAAATGCATAGCCTTCAATTGCAAAGTGACGATATACAACCGGACAGGCTCGCAATGACTAACGCTATCAATATTGCAGCAGAGTTAGCTCGGTTTCCGGTGAAACCCTAGATTGTAATTTGAAAAACTAATCGAAATTGTTCCCGCTTCGTGTGCAATTGAATTTTTAATAGTTTCAATTAATTTTTCGTACCTTCGTCATGTTTGCGCCATTCAATCCTACTCTGCGACAACCATCAAGCATAATATTGTCATGCACATGCGCACTGCATTTATACAAAAAATGTTGTTAAATGGGTACTTCGTACGCAATATCGTAAACATCATGAACATGAGATTAAAATAGTACTGCAATGAAAGTGGGAGAATTCAAATAAATTCAAAATTTGTGTTCGTTTTTACAATTTTAAAATTGTTTTAACTCATTTTTAGAACTTTTAATCAGTTGAATTTGCACGATCAAAGAAAGGATTGATAGTATTTAAGTAAATTGAGTTGTTACGATTGTTACCAAAGTAACAAGGTTTGAGTCAATTGGATGTCAAGAAAAATTCGTGGCTCAAAGGGTTAAGTCATTGCAGAATATGTTATAAATTACATAAACATTCTTAAGAATTTTAACAAATATAGCATATACTGCAGATTAACAAATTTAATGGTTTTACTCACTTGGTTCAAAACAGCTCTCTGTAGAACTATTGATTGTAAAACAGATACTTTCGACAAGTAGCCCAGACTTTCTCAGGCTACTTCTAACAACTCGATAATAGTTATACAGAGCACCTTTTACTGATAAAGTTTCCGTCTATGATGAATATGGCACGAAAATTAGGGTCTTTAATTAACGATGATCTGATGTTGGAAACAACTGGCAACTTTCTTCTGCTAATTCTTTGAATCTAGCAGTTGTTATGCTGCAAAATTAAGAACTTATTTCTTGATGTATACATAATGTTATCCAGGTTATACACTTTCGACCCAAAATGGCAGAATTTGTGTATGCTTTGTGTCGTGTCAAATTTTGAAATTATTTCTGTACTAAAAGAGTTTTTGAAATTGAGGATTTTCTGAAGAGGGCTGTCATCAACGGCCGAAACGTATACCAAGTGTAATAGTTTATTTTAAAAAAGTTCAACCAGACCGTCTCTACCGAAAATCCTCAATTTCAATTCAATCATTAGCGGTCAAGAAATCAACATCATAATGAGTCAGCATGCAATTTTAAGAGTTTTTCTAAAAAAGCCTTCTCCTTCAAAAACATTATCAATCGGAGTCTGCTGCCTCTTTTCGAAATGAATTTTTTCCAAAAAACCGATTTTCATCGACTCGAGTTTAATTAAAGCACATGTAGTCGTTGTGGTCATTTCCAAAAAATTTGTTTCGTTTATTCCTGTATTCATGTGCAAAAAGGAACAAAACAAGGATAATTTTTATCATGCATATAAGCATATGTACATGTTTGTCAAGAAATTACAATGTGACATGCGAAGTATATATAAATCGAAAAAAAGTTACCTTTAAAATCTTTTCGAACATTCTCGAATTCAAGTTGTAAAGAGAATATGAGTTAATCATAATACGGGAGCTGGATTATAGACGATCGGAAAATAACACTGTATATTAAAAAAAGGAATAGGCATGACTACCATTTTCAAAATTTCTTCTCGACCGCTTGATGAATATTTATAGAAAATTCTTATGAAGAATAAATCCACGTATTGACGTTTTGAAAAGGTTGAATTTCCAGATGAAATTCATAGATTTTGTGCACTTTTATTTACGGTTTGGCATCGATCCCACAATCATATTGAGGTGAAAAAAAAATCGCAAATAATGAAACACGCAAAGTTTTGTTCCTTTTTTATTTAAAATACGCTATAATTGTTTTGAGCTATTAAAACGCAATTCCAATTGCACCAATCAAAAGGTTGCCCTACAAAATAGTTGAATAAATTTGTTTGGAATTTTCATTTCAATTTTTTACTGCAGCAAACAAGTCTCAAACATCAATAGAAAGTTGTGCATTTTTCTGTTAAAATGAATTTGTTATGGGGTAAAACACAAAGAAGTTAGGATTCCATTGACGATGATTGCTAGGCTGTATGAAAAATCTGTTAGTGAAAATGAGGGACAAAACATGTTTTTTTTTACCCTCCGGCCGTAAAACTTGATTTCTCGGCCTAGGGCGAAACCTTCGGCCGCGAACTATAGAGTCCTACGACAATCGGATCAAAAAATACATTATTGGTCACGGGCGAAATATCGATCTCCGACGAATGTGATTTTTACTCTCACTTCGCTCGGGCGACAAACTTCACAATCGTCAAAGATCGATAATTGCGTCATTGGCACAAAATGTACTGTTTTAAGAAAGTTGTAATCTACGCGATAGCGGAGGAAGTTATTACTTTGCGTAGTAACGACATCAAAAATATTGATTTTCTTCCGTTCGTTAAATTTGCTATTCCAGCAATAATTTATTTCGTTATTTATATTGAAAACAATTAAATATAATAATTATGTTACAAGGTTAGCGATTTTTGCGCATAAAGCTTGGCTCATTTTTACAACGAAAGGCATTAAACAATATGTGGTTGAAAAATTAATGTATATAAAGCCCAGATTCAACGAAAAATGGTATGTATAGGATACGCTTATGTGTACAGGTGGGAAATTAGGAGATGGCATCAAGAGGCTTCTCTTAATTAAACTACAAGAGTATTGGTTCTCTCGATCGGATGCATATGGCAATACGGTTAACGTAGCACACACCGGAACACGCCGTTGCGTAGGATTGGTTCTGTCATGATTGATCCGACATCGCTGATTCCGTTCAGATCAATTGCTCTTGCAGTTTTCGCCGCTATATACGATCGTGGGAATATTTCGTCGAATCAGTGCCGGATCTCTGGCTTCCTCTTGTTCCCTTCCCTTCCGCCACTTCGTCAACCTTTTAACGTTTCCCTTCTGTCCATGTGCGCGACCATAAGAGCGACTGTGACTTAATTGTTAAATTAACTTGAAATATCATAAAATGACATTCTTTTGAAATTAAATTATTTTCCACATTAATTTCATCTGTTACGTCAACAAGAAACATGTAATTTGAAATATTCCCGCGTAAAAATAAAAAAGACTTTAGAAGATCTCAAAAAGATCTTTCTTAAAAATGTCACTATTCAAGATGTATTTGAGAACTTTTTAAGACTTCAAACTACTAGTTTATCAAAATCTTTTTAAGATCTTTATGAGATCTTTAAGAAAAATTTGTACCATTTTTTGAGATCTTTTTAAGACTTTCTTTTCACATCATGATTTTACGAAAACAGAATTTTATTAATCTTATCGAGATATTTTTGAGATCTTTTCAAGATCTTTTTTTTATAGTTTTCGGATATGAACAAAAATATTTGTAATAAAATGCTGAATTCTCTTATTTTTTTGCCAAAATTAATTATCGAAGATGATTTTTAAGATGATTACCCAGTGTACTTGCTTTCTGCTCTGCTTTCTACTCTCTAATTTCCTAATAATTAAGATGGAATAAATACATTATACTTTTCTTAAGATATCGGTAGTAAACTTCATTATTTGTAATACGTTGTATTGCAGAAATTATAATGTGTATAGGTAAAAGAAAATGTATCAATTTTTGTCTAAGACACGTAAAATTGTAGCGTTTTCCATGCTTTCCGAAGGATGACAAATTTTCATTTCTCTGTCTTCATTGCATTAAACATTGTCAGCGAAAAACAACTCTGGAAATCTCTCGTCTTCGATTTGTGTTGTAAATATTGAATACTCGTAATATGAAACTTTCTGTCTTCATGACATGAATCGCATTATTAACGCCTACAATGTGTTTATTTCTCATCTTCGACTCGTTGTAAATATTGATCCCATATTATAAAGTGAAGTTTTTGAAATCAGACCGGCAAGTAAGTAAAAAAGGTAATTACTTTAAAATTCATCGTCAGTAATTAATTTTGGTAAAAAATAAGAGAATTCAACATTTTCTTACAAATATTTTTCTTCATATCCGAAAAAGATAAAAAAAGATCTTGTAAAGATCTCGATAAGATTAATAAAATTATGTTTTCGTAAAATGATGCTGTAAAAAGAAAGTCTTAAAAAGATCGCAAAAAAAATAGTACAAATTTTTCTTAAAGATCTCATGAAGATCTCAAAAAGATTAATAAAATTATGTTTTCGTAAAATGATGCTGTGAAAAGAAAGTCTTAAAAAGATCTCAAAAAAGTAGTACAAATTTTTCTTAAAGATCTCATAAAGATCTCAAAATGATTTTGATAAACTAGTAGTTTGAAAGTCTTAAAAAGCTCTCAAATTCATCTTGAATAATGACATTTTTAAGAAAGATCTTTTTGAGACCTTCTAAAGTCTTTTTTATTTTTACATTCTTATTATATTTATTCTAATAATTATAAATAGTGACACTTCTGTTAAAAATTAATACAAAGATACCAATTCCAAGAAAGACATGGAATGACACATGTAACATTGATGTTTCGCTCCCTTCAATTGATCATTTTATATTTCGCTATAAACGAGTATACAAATAAGAGCCGCAAAGAAAGAAAATGTATTTAATATATTTTTCCATTCAGGGGGCCTAAAATGACCATTATACGTCTCCTTTTTGTGGGCGTGAAATAAAAAATGTCTGAAAATTGACTTTTTGCCGAATAAAAAGCCAATAAATACGATTTCTAATAATTTTCTACATTACAATACATTATGATAATGGTGGGAGACAATAGAAAACGACAGTTGTAAATACAAATAAACGCGCACTAGCCGGGTATTACACCAATTTTCCATCATAAACATAAGCATTAATGATTGAAAAATAAACTCGCTAGACAGTGCTACGCAGTGATTCGTAAACATCTTTAATTTGTGTGATAAAATGAATGGTCATTTTACTCTCCATAAATCGAAAAATATTGTTTGCATCACGGGCGTGTCTAAATAAAACGACCATTTCACGCCCTTGGTGCAAAAAGTACTATTCGTTAATAGTTTTGGTGATAAAAATATATATAATAACAGATTTTCAAAATAAAAAATAAAGCTAAATAGTAGGACATAAAACGAGTTCATGAGGACAGTTCAAAATTGACAGCCGAATGAATCGTTTGAATGCTAGTTTATACGATCTCCAAAACCTTTGCAGTTATTTAAAGAGCATACTTTTCCGTCAAACAAATTTTGAAAGGATGTAAGTACATTATACAGAAGGATGTAGTAAATTTTGCAGGCTCTATTTGATCTGCAATTTTGAATATCAAAATTTAAACGTAATGTGATCAATCATTATCAAAACATATGTATATCATTGCTTGCAAAAATTCAATCGATAGAAAACTTCATACTGCTACTGGTTTTTTAATTTCAAAAGACCAAAAAAAACACGTATTGACAAAATATATGTTTTCTTTTTGGTCCCTGAATCTATATCCATTGTTAGTTTGGCTCCATGATGTCAGGCAAATGCTTATTATCTCGTCTAAATCTGCATACACTTGGTGCTAAAAATATCATACAACTAACCTTCATGTGCACAAGAACGAGTGTAACTACATTGTTTCCATATGGGAAATGAAAAACTCGTGCCCAGGAGGGTTAAATCATCCAATACAAATTTCAGTATGTATTATCCATTATGTCATGACTTAATAAAAAACTTCAAAATTATGAAGTCGGATTAAGTACCTACGGCGTCGAAATACGTCGACGTTATTCCAGAAAGGGATCGAATTCTCTTGAAACTTCTTGGGGGTTAAATATATGATATCAAAATATGTAGTTCAATGTGACACAGCTTAAAATAAAATATTTAAAGCTCCAAATTAAAGATAGTGGAATGAATATGGCGGTGCGCAGTTTCGAGTTCAATGATCTCAGAATCTCCGGAATAAGACGTTTCGAGAGACATAATTCGTTCTGTTTCTGTAATACGGATGAATTTTACCGTTTTGTTTAATCCAACATCTTGAATTTTAAACTACAAATGGTTTATTTTATTCTGTGATACAGTAGTCCTTCCCTTATTATAATTTCCCTTATTCTAATGTCTTCCCTAATTCTAATTTTTTCTCTTCTCCTATTCTAATATTCCCCCTCACCGTTCTCCTCACCGCATCATCTACTTTGCTTAGAAGCACATATGACATACAACTGCGCATGCTCTGCGAAAGAGAAAGAGAGAGGAAAAGCGAGACAGCAAACGCTTAGTGGGAGAGAGGAGCAAATTAGAATAAGAGAAGAAGGTCGCCATCTTCCCTGACTGGACAAATTAGAATAAGAGAAGGACTACTGTACTTTGAAATATATTCCGATCGCAGAATCCAGTTACTCAGAAATCGGGGTATTTTGCTGCCATATTGAATCCGTCATCGATAGAGAGACCGGGTCATTTTGTTATCTAATAGAAAGTTTCATGGAGATAATATTAAAAGGGTCCTGGTGGACAGCAACTATCATGTAGATTTCATAAATACGAATATAAGTAAAATACTCACTTATTTAACCTAAAAGAAATGTACTCAATTGAATTTCAATGAAGAGATAATGTTTTACAAAATAATGGTCATTCCATACACGGGTTCTATTAATAAAGAACTTATAAACGGGTGCCGACAACTCAAAAAGGCGACGCATCAAAAAACCGACAGTCATAAGCCGATAGTGAAAAAACCGACTGTAAAAAAGCCGAGCATAAAAAAATAGACACTTCGTCAGGAGGACAGTCATTTTTTGAACTGTTGGTTTTTTTACTGTCGCCTTTTTTATTTGTCGGGTTTTCGACCCGCACCCCTGTAAACAAATAAAAAAATCAACTTTACGATGATCGTCGACATCGGTGCGGGTCGAAAAACCGACAAATCAGAAAGCCGACGCGACGGATCAAAAAATTGACAGTAAAAAAAACTACAATGCAAAAGTCGACCACCAAAAAATTACTGTCCGCTTGTTGATGTTTCTATCTTTTTGTGTGTCGGCTCTTCGACGGTTGGCTTTATAACTGACGATTTTTTTATCCTCATCCAACGGGTTAATTTCCGCTGATTTTTAAATATTCAGCAAAGGATGTTCTATTGGATAAAATTTCGAAAAAATAATTGTTTTCGATTAAAAGAATTAAATAGTTGCTTCCATGAGTGTCAAACAAGAGTTTCCACAACAAATTTCTCATATTAAGAATACCTTGATTTTGCACATTAAAAATGTATGTCCTTTCACAACTTGCCATTCGCCTCTATTATTGTCATCGGGATATAAATTCTGAATTTCATTACAATATTTTTAATTATTTTCAAAAAGTGAATGATTTTTAATGGTGATGGTTTACGTGGACTTGTTACGTTGATGATATACATCTACTTGGGAGCTCCTGACCCATTTCTCTAATTGTTACGAAACGGTTGCGCAATAGTGACGAATCTGACTTTAACCTCATTCCCAAAGAATGCGGAAATTCACACCGCATAGCCCCTCATTGTTAAAATGAATAATGCCGCAATTCAATATCTCGCTTTCTGTTCGACGTTCGAGACTCGGCGGTATAGCGAGGAAACAAGGGAACGGGTCAAAGTGCCGGGCAAGTACGGGTTACATATCCAGCGGCTATAAGGGAGAGATGCGCTCAGAAATTCACTCGACATTCTCGGAAACTCCATCGTATCTGCACCGAACAACATCTCCTGCATCTCGTATTTCTCCCCGTACCCCCTTTATATCCCTGTCCCTTTTCTCTCTCGCTCTTTATCGCGTCCTTTCTCTTTCTCTATCTCTCACTCTCTGAGTCTCTCTCATTGTCCACAGAATAGTTCTCTCTATATACGAAGTTCCGCGTCGTACCCGATCCAGGGAGCGTGGTACTCGGCCATCAGTGGGAGCTTTCAAGTGGCTTCATTAAGTCACAAAGAGCAAATTGACCCGATCACGGGGAAAGGTACAATCTACGAACCGAACAATTTAGCACGTGCTTATTTTAATGTGGACAACGAGTCGTAATTTCACGAGGAGAGATGCAGCTGTAATCAATTTTTATGACACACCGAGGCACTATTTTACCCCTTCTCCTCTGATCTTTCATACTTAAGCGTTTTATTATAAATGCCTGCAATATCCTAAACAAGATTTAACGTCGAATTACAACATTGTTACTTTAAGTGCTAAATGTTGACGCGGACCTTACGATACAATTTATATAGTGTACTTCTATCTCAACAAATTTATCACTTTTTCATATTTATTTGTAATAACTAGTTTAGGTCTTACATCATATATCGATCCTAATTAATTTCAATCTTGCATCTTTCAGTGGTCGAATGTTTCTTATGCATCTCATCCAGGGTGTACCTCTCACTGACAATAACATTCCCCGGTTAAAAAAAAATAGTCTTATAATGATCTTTCGAAGATCTTAAAGGCTTGATCTCGTTAACATCATTTCACTGGTAGAGATCGGGATTTTTCCCGGATAAAGTAGTGCATACAATGCAGTATATTTTAGACGGTTGCAAGACATTTTAGTGACAATTGCAAGAAACTGATCATCCTGTCGACATTCCAGGTTTCCTGGTAGAGCGGTGCGGGTCGAAAAACTGACAAATCAAAAAGCCGACAGGTCGAAAAACCGACATTCAAAAAGTTGACAGGCAAAAAGCCAACACGCTAAAAATCCGATAGGCAAAAAACCGACACGTCAAAATATTGACGTTCAAAAAGCCGACAGGCATAAAGCTGACACGTCAAAAAGCCGGGAGGCAAAAAACCAACACGTCAAATAGCCGAAAGTAGAAAAACCGAATTGTCATAATACCGACAGTCAAAAAATCGACTATCAAAATACCGCCAGGCAAAAAGCCGACAGTAGAAAAACCGAACTGTCATAATACCGATAGTCAACAAACGGACAGCTCTATAAACCGACAGGCAAAAATCCAACGCAGCTAAAAACCGAGGGTGCGGGCCGAAAATCCGACAAATCAAAAAGCCGACAAGTAAAAAAACCGACAGTCATAAAGCCGACAGTCAAAAAACCGACAGTCAAAAAGCCGAAACATAAAAAAAAGACACATCTTCAGGAGGACAGTCATTTTTTGAACTGTCGGTTTTTTGACTGTCGGCTTTTCGATTGTCGGTTTTTTGACTGTCTGTTTTTCGACCTGCCGCCTTTGTGATTTGTCGGTTTGTCGACCCGCACCCAAAACCGACAGTTGAAAAACCCTATTGTCAAGTTACCGACAATCAAATAACCGACCGTAGTAATGCATTTGACGTTCACGTAACATTGAATGTTTGACACAGCGAACGTGTAACAGGAAATAATCAGTTGGAAGTAATTATGAAATCGCATAAATTTATTTTTCAATAAATAATTATACATGAAACATGTTAAAAAATTGTAATGAAAGAAAGTAATGTTGAAAAATGATAATAAAGGTAAACGAAATAATAAATAGCCACGCTTCAATACTTGGTACCATTTTTATACACATTAAAAAGATCTTTAGCAAAAAGTCTTCGAAATTGAATCTACAGAATAATTATGTGCACTTTATGTCAATGAAATGGGTAGGATTAAAAAAACCGACAAATCCAAAAGCCGACAGGTCAAAAAACCGATAATCGAAAATGTATCTATATTATTATGTGTCGGCTTTTTGACTGTCGGCATTTTGACTGTCGGCTTTTCGACTGTCTGCTATATGACTCTCGGATTTTTTACGCTTCGGCTTTTTGAATGTCGGTAGTTTGACTGTCGATTTCTTCACTGTCGGTTTTTTGTCTGTTGGTTTTTTGACTGTCGGTATTATTGCAATTCGGGTTTTCTGCTTTCGGCTTTTTGACGTGTCGGTTTTTTGGCGTGTCGGCTTTTTGCCTATCGGTTTTTCGACCTGTCGGCTTTTTGATTTGTCGGACTTTCGCCCCGCACCACTGGTAGAAAAGTTTTATAACGGGTTTCTAAGATTTTAAGTGTTTTCCTATATATAAAAAATGTATACAAATTATGTAATTAAATGGTTCAATAAATAAATTATACAGTTAGTGTAAAGTATTATACATTCCGATATCCATAAAAACTTCTATAAAAATACCTAAAGTGAAAGAATTGTATAGAGAACATGAAATCAAGTTTTTTTCAGAATTAACCTAAGAATAAGTGTCATTTTTGGAAAAAATTTTTTCAGTTTATTACTAAGCATGTCTTAAAAAAAAAAAGAATATGACAAACAACCCATCTGCGTAAAGTATTTGGAATCTTCTAAAATTAGAGAATGCCAATGAAACTATTTGCCTATTTCAGTAAATGGAGATCTATATAAAAGATGAATAACATCTGTAAAGTCTGGATAATCCTATCTGCACGAAGATTTCTCCCACATCACGATGCGGATAAAACCACAAGATCTATGGAATATTATTTTGAAGTACAAAATACACCGGTGAAATCTATCTGATATTAACCAATTTTTACAAATTCCAAGATTCCTGGAACGAATCTGAAAGAGAACTGATTATTCCGTCAAATTTTGCGGAAATATAGAATTCTTTTTACCAATAGTCACAACTATAAGTCAGGTTAAGCACATCATGTGGTTTCGACAACTGCTGCCGATATAGAATACGAAATTGATTTTTCTTTTCGACATTCTTGAACCTGCAACATATACGGAAAACTCCAAGAGGAAATAAACAGAGATTTTATTAACGTTTTTTCAATTCTAATTTTCAGTACGATCGCGATGCACATTCTTATGGAATCGAATCAAACTGTCAAAAATATCCACATTCGCTTCTTTCGACGCAATGGTTGGGTTTGTTGATTTCTGATGTCAGCGTTCTTTTTCATTTTCCAGCCTGTACAAGAAGTACATCAAACTGGAAAGTAGAATACAAAAAATATTAATAAACCCTTCCTGAGTTCTCACCTGCTGTTTTCCGTGTCTTCTGTGGGGTCAGAAATTTCATAAAATGGAAGCGTTTTCGGGGTCTTTGTTCAAACATTGTTGAAGGATGGATGTTATTAACCTGAATTACAATTGTGACTGCTGGTAAATAGAATCGAATTCAACTGATTCAAAGACGCTGAAAATAAACATATTTTTATTTCGAATTAAAAACACTTTTGATAGTCATTTAATTTCGAGTTCAGTAGTATCAATAAAAAATAAATTAAAAGAAAGTAAAGCAGTCACTACGATCTTGAACAAAAAATGTCCAAAGCCTTACCAAGTTTCGTCGAAGCAAAGATCCATTTTTTCAATTTCAGACTACGAATTGTATGTAAAAATGTCCAGAGTCATCAAAATTCGATTGTAAAATCACTTCTACTTTTCACACCACTTTTCGCTGTTAGAACTAAAGTTTACGTAAATTAGATGCGATCGAGAAAATTGCTCATCCTAATGGAAGGTTAAGAAAAGGTATTTTTTCCCTACTTTGGAGCTTAGGATGAGCCTTGGTATGTGTAGTGCTGTCCTTTTGATAAACTTGTTACTATTAGTAAAATATCTCAAATTATAAAGGAAGTAATTGAACCTCTGATCTTTTATTAGTATAGTATGATGGCCCAGTTTTCTCAGCAAGGCACTCGAAACAAATTATATTGGAAATTCGGATTGACCCTTGATCTATTTATTTTGAGCGATACATTACGAAGAAATATTTTCCTGCAAATTTGACGAATCATATGGATGTAATCTGGGCATTGACCCTCACAAGTACATACGCTATAAATTTTTGTATTAATTACAAGCCTATTTTAATCAATACAAAACAAACTCAACGAGCAAATTCAACATTTTCAAACTCAACATTTACGAACTCAACATTTAATTAAATCGACAAATAATATAAAAAATAAAATAATCAAACATTACATTACAACAAGAATAAATATATTTAGTTCAAACCTAACCTAACTAAACCCAACCTAACCTGACCTAACCTAACCTAATTTAGTTCGAACCGAACCGAACTTAATCTAAGATAACCTAATTTATTGGAATCTCTCCGTGGACAAGCGCACAATACTCACTAAATTCTTTGATACAAATTGTTATCATTCATTTGTATTATTGAGAATTATTAACACTGATTTAAAATTTAATTTATGTTATGATTAATGTTATTACACTTGATTTTATAGATACAATATAATACAATAACATAAAAATAATGTTGAAATTGTAAATGTTCAGTTTCGTAAATGTTGAGTTTGTCGAAAGTTGAGTTTGCAAATGTTAAAATTGCAAATGTCAACATTTCCCAATGTTGATTAGACCTGTTACCAGGAAAATGTATCTCAATATATAATATTTAGTATATGATACGGCTTCAATAAAGTGGATACTTTGTCCATCAATCACTGACATATGAAAAATTCAATTAACATTTTAAAAAGGGGTCACGAGAACGTTATTATGGTTCCATAATTAAAATCCACGTCGGTTATACGAGTACTGATCTGCATGAATTTTTAGATGGGATTTCAGAGAATTCTTGTGCTCTTTATGAAGAATATTAAAATAGAAGAATTGATTAAAAGATCATTTTTTATGTAAAACTTAAAATTATGTCAAACTCCGAATAACTATATTTAGTTATATTAATAAATATAATAGTATATAATAAATATTTAGTTGCTCAAGATTTTGCAGGTACAAGGAAAAAAATAGTTCATTGTACTTACTATATTAAAAGTAGACCTCGAGATGTAAGCCCAAGAAACACATTGCTAGTACCAGCAAAGGTTTGTTTGTTACCGCGATTGTCATGAAAGGGTTAATTTTTACAACAGCAAATTATAGTATCGAGCCCAAGTTACCCTAACTACCTCGAATAGCTGCAAAAGAACTGCAACTACGAAAACACGGCTGTTTTTTGCAGTTATTTAGTTTAAATTATACTATCTATATGTTAATAAATTGTAGTATCTAAATGTGTGGCGGTTATAATACATTCATATCTAATATCATTAATATGAGATTTATGCGCCCCGAAGCGCGCAAATACATACTGTAATTCTTATATGCCTTTGTGATATATATTCAAAAATAACATTTAATATTTTCATCCACAAACATCTTTGATTTTGAATAATTGCAGAGTATATACCTACATAGTCTTATTCCTTGCTTTTTTTATGAATCTGTACAAAAGGCCAGACAACATGACCTGAATGACGACGTGCTTTTCTTGTAGTCTTTTTTTCAGAATAATCATGTATATTTTCATGAATGTAATATATTAATCTCCGTACATTCGTCTATTTTTATCTGCGGAATTTTAAAACCTGCACTAAATAAACAACTCCATACTTTTCCCGACCCTGAGTTACTGTAATTCTGCCAGTTACCCCTTATTGCATTTTCAATTGGCTACAACAATAAATAATTTCTCTTACTATATGTATGTAACGTATTTCATTATCTGAAATAATAAAATCATTCCGTATTCTTATCGGGACAGGTGACCTCTTTTGCGTATGGGAACCAACTATCTTTAGACAGTAAGATCAAGAGAGTAAGATACCTGCAGAGATAGTTCGGTTTACTATTTAAATAGTAAGATCAACCATTCTTAAGTATCTGCAGCCAATCGACATTGTTGTAGTGGATTTCTGCACTAAAAACCTAGTAAACCTAGTAGTTTATCGCTTCGAACATGCAACTCTCACTATAGGGGAGTTTACCATCACTGTTGTTACCACTACCAATTAGGTACTTTCTCACAACAAGTTTGTAAAACCTATAACATCAGTTGATGCAACCAATATGTTTGAAGCAATTTGTGCAGTAGATGTTACCATTTCACAATTTTTATGACAACAAACTATAATTCTTTGGTATCACTAACATCTTTCTTGGACTAATCATTTCCGTTCTTAATGCCTTTGAGGTAAATACATCTAAGCACTCTTCTGTGTACAGCAGTTGCCCACCTATATAAGTTTTCTCATATATTTCAGTTATTTTAGCTTACTTATCTTAGCAACCGAATATTTTTATGCATTTATAAATAAATTTGTAATTTAATAGTAATGAAATGTCATAAATTTAGAATAATTTTCAAAAAAGCGTTTTTCTCAACGGAAGAAGATGATAGGAGATGAATTTTCTGCCCGTATTTATAAGTCATCAGTTTTCTACTCGAATTTCTGGAATACTCTAAGGATTTCACAAGTTCTGCTTGATTTTTTTAAGGATTTTTTATTGGGTGCCTTATAATTAGAAGTGCAGTATTCCAGATTTTTCTAATGTTTTACTAATGGTGACATCCTTTATTATATTTCCGCATTGAAATTGTAACTTTAAGTAACATTGATTTGAAAAGCATTTATTTAATTCTAGACAAAATTGGAATCAATCTTTTTACAAGTTTAAGATTGCAGATTATTTTAAATGCAGCCAAATGTTAATCTTAACAGTGTCTTAGAAATGTTGAAATTAGACCAGCATTGTTAAGCAGGGTTTCTTGCAATTCATTTTTGATCGGTTTTTCATCCACTTCTTGAGACAATTTCAAACCTCGTTTAATATACAACACTGCTTAACACTTTCGCTGTGGAGACCGAAAACTCGGAAGTGGGCTCAAAATGTGACGATGTTTCCGGCCAATTTGAAATTTGTGTAAATATGGATATTTATGTTTTCGACGACGCTGATTACGAATTTGGAGTCAGTTTTCAAAAATTTAACGAATATGAAGTAAGTTTTCAAACGGTTTAAAAGAATTATATTTGTCGTTGCATGGACCAATTTATGGTGAGATTGACGGGGTTCAGCTGTAATTCTATTGCCATTTGTATTTTCATTTTTTTATTATTTTTTTTATTTATTTTTTTTATTTTTTGGGGTTTTATCTAATTTTTTCGAAAGCACATGCCATCAAGAATAATGTGTTACGAAAAATACTTCAAGTTTGTCCGATTTTGAGCGGCCAAATTGAATTTTCTGTTTAAAGTTTTAAAAATTTTTACTCAAATTCGAATTCAGAAATTCAACATACCCAATAAAACATAACTCTTGAGTATATCTGTTTCTTTATTCTCTATTCATTCATCCTTTTATAATTACGTGTATAATGAAAAATGCTTAAAAATTGTCCGATTTTGAACGGCAATATTGGATTTGACGTTTAAAATTTTCGAAATTTGACCACAAATTCGGATCCAGCGATTCAAAACACCCAATAAAACATAACGCCGGTATATAGCTGTTCATTTATTCTCCGTTCATTAAATCTTTTATAACTACGTGTATACACGTAGTCCACAGTGCGAGCCCACTAAGTCTACTACGTGTATACACGTAGTCCACAGTGAAAGGGTTAAAAAAGCTTTTCCGAATTGGATTACATTTAGATCTTCATCGATTTGATCAATTTTTTATTAAATTTTGATTAACTTTTTTTGCATCAAGACAGTCTTGACAACCAATCATGACAATCATTACTTCGATTGTATTTACCACACCTCTTTTTTAGTAGTGTCACATTTATTAAACGTTTAATACGTGTAATATCCACATCTTCAGAACCAGTAAGGCGGCTAATATTAATTTAATATTAGTCCTATTATTTTTAATATGCATTTTACTCAAACTTACCAGAATTTCTTTGATCTCTAATTATAATGACGTACTTCATTCCCAATATTGAATATCAAATATGTATAGAATATCTAATTTTCATTTCTCCAGTCTATTATCTGAGTTATAAACTACAGAACGGGGGATAAAACATGAAATATATATAAATTTTGTTCTAACTAAACCCGCTATGATTTTGTAGAAAATTATTAATCGTTTGATAATCAAACAAAAATGTATACCGGGAATGCCCAAAGAAATTGAACAAGGGTTGTTCCTGACGAACATAACCCCGGTGCAAAATACAGCTTAATTATCTGACGCAGTTTCGAGCAAGTCATTTATATCGCCCCAGCAAACATCAGGAGCGTAACCTACGTGGTTCATTTCTTGCATAATTTAAAACATGCGACGCCAGAGTGTTGGGAGATTCATGACACGTAAAAGAGGCACTGGTTGAGGTGCTGAGGGGAGGAAAAGGGAGAGGGTTTGCAGTAGGGCAGACTGATGTTAAAAACGAAAGACGCGCACCTAATAACAATTCGCTCGGAATCGCGGTGCCATGTCGCCTGTGGCTATATACCGGATGCTCTAGTACGGTGCATCGTGTATGTATGCGTATAAAATGCACAGCGTTATGCGTGCATCCTTACCCGAGTTCCGTCAGACTAGTAATTAAACGAGATGCCGAGACAAGTGGTGAACACGATGTACGCTCGTGCTGCATAAATTTACCTTCGGAAATATAAGTAAATGTAAATTTAAAAATTATTAAATTAAATGTACCTGTATTAAAACTATTAGAAGTATATCACGCGAAAAAATGTATAAATTCTAATTTCTGATCAAAATGTTTCGGTTGCATCTAGTTTGATTCGCACGAATAAAGGATTGGATACAAGAACTAGACATATTTGGCAGTTAAAGAGGTTGGTATGGTACGTAAGGAGTCTCATGCTTTTTTCGCCCGATTTTGACTGGTGTAGTACCATTCAGAAATTAAATAATGGCTACCCAATAAGCAAAAAGATGTCTAAAAGACATCTAAAAGATATCTTAAAAATGTCGAAAAGATATCTAAAAGACACCTTTTTTATGCAACACTTTCCGATATCTTTTAGACATCTTTTAGTTACCTTAAAAAATAAAAAAAAAAATTAAGAAATTACCACGAATTATTTTATTTAATTTGAATTGTATTATTATTTATGTGTCGTTAGATTTGTTATTACGGAATGTAGTTATATAATTTCGTTCGCAAATAAATTTATGAACCTGAGAAAAATCTATCCCGACCGAGGATCGAACCCCGCTTAAAACACTGACACCTTAACCACTACGCTACGCTCGGACATACATACATATCAATCGAAGAAGGCTTATTCATAAATGCAGCTTTAGTTAAAAAAAGAGATATATTCTTTAACATTAAATTAAGCAATTCTTTGCAGCCGCTATTAGTTATATGTACTTAGAAAATAGCAAACGGAAACATTTTATACAAATAATTTTATCGGAAAACATATGTAAATGTTACACAATTTGAATTATTTTTAATTAATTTTGGCATTTCTATATGGGAAATAATGATATTTTAATATTATGTTAATATTTTTCAGTCATTTATTACAACTAAAATAAATATTTTTAAGATATCTATATATTATTTTCTAAACGAGGATAATTAATGTACACTTTAAAAAAAAAATTTAATTGATACATTTATATTATTTTTACGAATGCACTACTTGAAAATAAGTTACATGTGTATTAATATTAATATAAATACATCAATTTTCAAATAATGAACTCAATTTAATACAGTTTCCTTAAAAAATAATACGTGTCTTTGTGTTTTTAACGATACATTTTTGTAAGATTATAGTTTGAGTATCACGAGCTGCATTTGTGTAAATCTCGCTGGTAATGTGACGTCATAAAAGTTTGTATTTGTGCGACGTATGCGCTGCAAACAGTAAAGTGTTTGAATGTCTATACTGACATCAATGTAATTTTCACGAGATATCCCTTCTATTGTGCGTATATATGCAAATTTGGTGCGTGAAGAGGTTTACATTTCTACTTAAAAAAATTTGCCAGGTTCTTATTACGAGAAAAAAATACTTCATGTCAAATTTGTTACCAAGAAGGTTACATACATATATTATTCTTCCACAAAAAAATGTGAAATCATGTGATGTGGCCAGGTTCTTTCGAACCAAAGAAAGTATACAATGAAATTTGGGGCAATTGCAAACACAAATTCATTGCTATATACATATTATAAATCCGAACACAACTTTTTATAAAAAAGTTATTTGAATCCAACATACTACATTAACAATAAACAAAATAAACAACGTTACAAAGTAATGCTAAGCATTTGTTAAAAAAATAGAATTAATTAAAAAATATTAACTGAATTAATTAATTAACTTTTAATATAAACACAATAACATTGACCGTAGGTTCGGAAAAATTAAAAAAAAATCCGGAGGGAATGGAGGGAACCCATCTTTCGCCCCGTACTGTAAAAGATATCTTTCAAAAAGATATTGTTTAGATGCCTTCGAAAAAGATATCTTTCGAAAATATAACTTTTAGAAGTCTTTTTGCAAGATATCTTTAGGAAAGACATCTTTTAGATATCTTTCGAAAAAATATCTTTGAGAAGCCTTTTTGCGAGATCTTTAGTAAATGCATCTTTTAGATATCTTTTCAAAGCTATCCTCAAAAAAGACATCTTTTAGATATCTTTTAGACATGCCCTGGTCGAAATGTTTTTTGGGTACTAACCTGCACGAAAATGAAGTTTTGACAATGATTTCATTTAGTTTCTCTCGCCTGACGTATCCAAGCGATCTAATTCTTTCTGGAAGATTTATTACATATTTTGCTTTAATCGAAATTAATTTTGAGTAAATCTGTTTGATAAATCTCGCATATAATAAAGACTTAAATAAAGAGATAGATAGATAGAAAAATAGAATTAAAAAGCAGACTTGAAAAACACTCTGTTACATAAAATACTATGTTAATAGGTACAAAATCTTTTTCATGATTTCTCAACACTGAGGTAACCATATGAATCAAAATATTTAGGAATTTTATATTCCTATCAACCCATTAAGGACTAAATGTAGACAAACTTAACATGAAGTTTGTCAGTAATTTCTTTTTATTAAAACGCAATGAAAAAATGTTTGGAATACACATTTTTAATGCCCAAACCCCGCTCTTTCGAATCGTGTATCGAAAATTGCTGCACATTAAAAAATAAACAAACTACAAGCATTTATTTAACCGCAATTACGAGTTTTTTTAGGTTATCTTTTCACTTATCGTACTTTTTTACCATTATCCGTATCCGAATATAGATGGGTATAAATTTCGCGTCAAAAATATTTGGGCTGATATTATTATATTAATATTAGACGTGTATATCAACATAGATATTACTATATTAATATAATTATATTATATTAATCGAAAGATACAAAAGATAGAAGTAATTAAAAAGAAATTTTTCAAAATGGCGGCTCAAAAATGGCTACTGAAGTCGATTTTTTTGTTCAAAATCATAGTCCCGTGTACTCAACCGACTAACTAGCGTGAAGTCACTTTAAACTTGGTACCCGGGGGTTGTCAGAGTCGCTGATTCGGAATTTGAAGTTAGTTTTTCAACATTCAAAATGGCGGATCCAATATGGCGGACGAATTTATGGAAATCGATCGAAATCACTTCAAACTTGGTACTCAATTTTTTGTTTAGTCTCGTAGCTCGTGAATTGTTTATTTTTTTAATTTGCAGCGGGGTTTGAGCAATAAAAAACGTACATTCCAACCATTTTTTTCATTGCGTTTTAATACTAAAAATTACTGATAAACTTCATGTTAGACTGATGCACATTTGGTCCTTAATGGGTTAACGTTTAATAATGTTTGCCGAAATCTGTTTGTTAATTCTCAAAAACATACCAACCTCCTTAGACCAAACATCTTGAGATGTCAGAGGAAGTCGGTTCTGTAGCTACAACGAAATTAATTTGTTGTGCAATACGCACGTCTATATGCTTTTGGCTCGATCCATAAGTCAAGCTAAGTCGCGTAATCCTACAAAATATTGAAGAAAAACCTTTATTAGCTCACATAGATATATATAACCCGATTTTATTACGTATATTGTTTTTGTTTACTCTAGATTTTATTGTCAAAGAACATTTTCAATGAATCAAAATTTATCATGAACATACACTGATATTTAAAAAAAACTGTCGTAAAAAAAGTTTTGACTTATTGTTTCATGACTATAACGGTGGTCGGAATGAAGAAAAATTGTACATTTTCAAAATCATACTAAATCTTTTAGGAATATAATTCTATTAAGACCAAACGCATTATTCGCAAAAGTCTTTTAGGCCGCTCCACAGCCCAACAAAATGTTGTTGTTCTATAACTAAGAGTCGATTCTAATAGCATTTTTGCTCCAGAATCCACATATGACCACTAACATATCCAATTTGCTCTAGTTTTTGAAATATTGAAAAGCAAAGGAGTCAAAAATTCGATTCCAGGCATTTTTTAGCATCTACTCGCAGCTCAAAAAAAAAATGGTGTTGTCCCACCGGTCAATAATATTAATAGTCAATTCAAATATTTCCCGCAGAATCAATATTATATCTACCAAATATTGAATTATATCTAGATAAAGAGTTTGAAGTAATTCGAATTTTAGAAACTTTGTCGGGCATTTTTCATTTCCTGATACTTTTTGGGTCGCATTCTACAATATAGATGCGAAAAATGTCCAAAATTACGCTTTTTGTCCCCTTTGACCTTCAATTAAATCAAATACTGGATCCACGTTAATAATTTGGTGTACATACATCCTACCAAAATTGACTCTTCCTAGTGCGACAACACATTTTTTAGGGCTGCCAATAGATGCCCAACATGGCTGAAATCAGATTTTTTATTAATTTGACGTGTATTATCTCAAAAACTTACGCCAATTGGATATTTTGGTGGTCATAGTTAGTCTGGAGCAAAAATCCTATTAGAATCGACTCTTACTTATAGGGCAACATGAAATTCTTAGATTTTTGTTGGGCTGTATTATGAATGTATCATTCGTTTGTTAAATTCAAGATACTAACATTGTCCGTAATATTTTTCAATAGAAAAAGAAAAAGATCATTGCAAATTAAATTAGATGCTTCTACTGCCAATACTCAGAGACAAAATTCCGTGGGATTAGAAGCAATGAGGCGTTCACAGAAGTGTTGAGGAAACGTCATTTATTCATATATTCTGGAAAATATCTTAGAATATTTTATATTTTCGAATAGACAAATACTTTCATATGAAATTAATAATTTGTTTTTTATAATACGACCACTATTTTGGAAATCAGTCAATAAGTGGAACAATTGCCAAATTCCTTTAGTGGATACATTGAGTGCATGTTTATGACAAATTTTGACTCAACGTTGCGAAACATCTGCGGCAAACTAAAATATGCGTTAAAAAATCATGTTTTTAAAATATTCAATAAAATTTGTATTTTTAACAAATGTTTTCAATGCCATTCGAAAGAGCGACCTTCAAAAATTAGCTGATTTTCTGTCGTACCTGTTTCATATGAGAAATAAAAGTGCAATTTGAGTGCGCTTGTCGGTTAATGGATTAAGGACATGAAAATTAAAGAGATTTGAATGAAAAATACAATTTCCCAACTAACTCACTTTTAATAAATGAAACGCTAAAATGTCTACTAGGGTAGCGATAACTATATTCGGTTCTGTTCCAGTTGAAGCCACAAAAAGTTTGGTTTTATGATGTAAACGATTTTTCGAGTTCATTCACATTTCGTCCGCTATCTTTGGGAGTCCAGAGTTCTTTTCAAAAATCTTATCAGCCAAACCACATTTTTTAGGTATTATAATGGACCAGTTAGAATAGAAAAATTGCATGTCTGCACTACAAAAAGAAAAGAGAGACGCATATACCTGAAATACGTAAAGAAAATCCTTGCAATGCAGACAAGTTTCAAGATAATTCAGGCGTATATCTCCGTTACACAGCAATACACTTTTTACAGTGAGTTGAGTATAGTATGAAAGTAAGACATCCTCACTTTATTAATATCTGGACACTAAACATATGACCCTTACAAAACCTTTTATAAAATGCAATTGTATATTAAAATAGTAAAACTTCGAATTCCGGATGTTTTTGGCTTCTCTATAGCAGAAGACCAGTCTACCTGAATAGTAATACCTACATCTTCTTTGTTTCTTCTTCGTATACTTTCCATTTATGTGATCGCTGGTAATTTCGTGATTATGTAATGCTGAAGAATTCATTGCATGAAATATAAAAAAGAATCTTCTATTTTACTAAATGCATTCGTCCATAGTTTAACGTAAATCCGGTTTAAATATCGTCTTTTAAATCAGTTTTTATCTGTGTACAGAAGTGTTATGAGTTTTATTCATATTGTATTACATATTTCGTTAGAAACGTGTTTTATTTTTGACAGTTGTACATTATATTTTTGTACATCAATTTCGTTACACACGGTTCTTTTCGTTTCATTAGCATGCATTGCACGGAAATCAATTATGCAATATACTACGTTGGATTTAATCATTTTTTAATTGTAGCATTGCGTTTCTCAATTAATCAATTGAACTTATGTTATATACCCGATACTGGCATATAGTATGTTTTTCAAATGTATTAATTAATAGACTCCATTATCGCATGGGATTTGTAATTGCTTTTAGTCTCATCCGTCTCTGTACAGATATTATTTTTATATATTGTATTAAATGGTTTATATTAAATAACGTTTTATTAGCCCAATACAAAGCGAACTCAAATAAAATTTGCAGTAAACATGAGAGACTTACCACTAATCCCGCGTGTCACCAATTTTATTAAAACAGTTGTGGTTCGGATGCTTGGCACGCTTTCGTTCTAGAAACAGAATGGTTATAGCCAGCAATATCGCCTTTTATATTTATCAATTTTTATACTATGTACAAACTTGGTTAATTTATAATTGGGTATGTGAATAACGGCGTAATTTCACAAAACTACACAAAATTTCACATGGATGCAGCAATTACATTTGTTGCAACCATTAGATTTATTCGATCTGGTTATATAAAATTAGTAGAAAAAGTTGTATTTGTAAGTTATTTACATTGTATTTGGGATTATCCTATCCAGTACCTATCCAGTTATCTGGGTAAAATGCACATCAAATCATTACATAAATTGTTGTGTTCTTTATGATAGAGGCAATATTTGCTATTCAAGAATATGATTTGAGGAAATTATTAATTTCACACTGAGAACAATACGTAAGCATTTTAATATTTAATAGAGAGGTGATTTACTAGCAGTTTCATAATAGTCCAAAAAGTCAATATTACTGCAGTAGTATATATATTTTTTTCAAGAGTATATAACAAAATCGATGCAGGCGTCATTACTATATTTAAATAAGTTGCAAAAGACTATTTTATACGTATCTTAAATTTTCTCATCGATTTCCAGCACAATATTAGTCGATAACTTTACTTAATAACCTCAAAGACGAGTTTCAGACAAGAACATCTTGACGTGACTTCTACTTTCTTTAGAAACAATTCGATATTTTATGAAGCTAGCTTATGTTAAATGTATTGTTTGAGTTGTAAGATATGGTTTGAATCTGGAAATAAAACGATTTTAGAATAAAATAACAATAACAACAAAATAAGGTCTTTACAAGTATATTTAAAAATGGTTAGATTTGCTCACTACCATTAAAAGGCAAGTGACCGATCAAAGCTGTTTTACACTGACCTTTCGTACATTTTATTTTTAAATCTCTTTAAAAGTCTTAATTTGAGAAAGTTGAAATGTTTTTTTTTCATGCATTTCTTTCATATTTTTTAAAGTTTCCAATTAGCTTACAAACACTTCAAAACATGTAAGAGACATATTTCAACACACGAAATTATTTGAAGTAATTTATGCAGTTGTAGAGAGATATAGTGTAATCATTATTGCACAACTTTGAAATAAATTGTATTGCATTAGTTAGTTTGAATCACTCTATAGGATTAGCTAAAACAATATTACATTATTACACCAGTCATTTGAAAATCATGCAATTCTTGACAGGCATACGGACATTCATTTACTGAACTAGATATCATGCGTTAGAGGTGCGACAGAAATGTTGATTATATGTTGTACCTCATCTGCGTGTATCTTTACATAAAATAAACTAAATAACGTATAATATGAAAAAGGCATGTATTTTTGCATTTTGTCAAAAGCACTCTATTAAGTCCCTAACGTAGAGTGAATGTACAAATTACTATGAATGTTCAAAATATTACACTATTATATTTAATCGTACAATTGAAGAGTTGCCTTTTCTTAAATAAATATATTAGGTACACTCCTAGAATCCGTAAACCATTGTATGCCATTTGTAAAAGTCCAGCATTAAAAAAAAGAAATTTAAAATATAATTACAATGCTGCTATTATGTTAATACTAACCAAAATCTATGAACTACAACTAAACATTTTTTTGGTTTGACCCTGACTCAACCTAGCCTCTTCAGAACGTCATCATTATTTGTTCAAGTATGAAAATTATTCATAGTATATAATTGAGGTTAGATTTTCAAAATTCAGGACGGCTGATTCAGTATAGTGTACCGAATTGAATAAAATGATTAAAAATCGCGAGAAAATGTATATACCGGGGTTTTTCGCCACGAATTTAACGATAGATGTTTAGAATTCAAAATGGTAGATCCAATATGGCTGACGAAAAATGAAAGAATCATGAGATCATTTTTTTACGGGGGTTTTCGGAAAGAATATTTATTGTTAAAGGGTTAATGAAGCTAAAGTACCAGTTGTACTTTATAAATCTAATCTTGTCTATTTTTGTATAAATATTATGTGAGTAATGAATCGAAAATATGTAATATTAAAGGTTTCATAAATAACAAAAATTGCTGCAATTTCAAGTTCAATCTTAAAGTTCAAGTTCAATTATTCGAATTATAGAAATTAATAAATTTTACACTAGATGTATTATGCACTATTTCTGATGCGAATGAAGTGCGTGAGTGAATCCAAGGTATATAGTAAGAAATCTACCGCAACCAAGGTGATGCGCAGTATCGACCAATTAACTGCGGCAACAAGAAATGAGGTAAAGCAGCTTTTAGACTATTGCGATACCTTTATGGATTAATCAATTTGAGTCGTTTGACACAACATATAAGCTTCAATAATAAGTTTTCCTTTTTGAATCGCCAGAGAGTAGTAAATTTTCACTTCATACTTTGAAAATATAATACATTTTGAAAATAGACGAAGTGCAAGTGCTCTTAAAACTCATAAAATTTCAAAACAGAAATGGATTAAAAAAGAAAACTCAGAACTATATTCTTGGGAATTGATAATATAATCTTCGTAGCGTCGTTTATAATTCTAAAATAAGGATACATTTAGTTTACTATAATTTCTTAAACTATCGATTTAAGAAGCAAGCATCTTTATATTGAAACCGGACTTGAGTATTAGTAACATTTTAGTGGGTATTCCAGTTTATTTTTTAAAGCATGAAGGCCCCAGTTTTATAAACGAAATATTCAACTAATAAATGTACATACGTCAAATAAGATCAAGATTCCACTAATTATTGGGCATGTACTCTTTTCCTGATAAACCTCCCCATTTTCCTTATTAGTAACACTATCAATATAATAAAATACAACCGAAAATTTCTAACTCCTGTAAAAAATTACCATTAATGTGCATAACTGCATTTTCGATGTTCTGATAGTGGTTTCGGAACTGTTTACAAGCAGTTTTAGTGCATAGCAGGAAAATTCTTTTCAATTCATTTTCAATTCATTCTTTTTTGTAACTTAACGGATACTCACTGTTTGGATGCATCACGCTTCAAGCCGGTAACGAAATAAGCCTTTATAATATTCTCATTTTCAATTATGCTGAGATAATGATAAATGTTGCGAAAACGAATATGTAAACGTGATTAAGTAGTGCACAAAGGATATGCAATAACCAATCTTTTGATACAAATTGTTTAGTAATGGCTAATGTTCATATAATAACTTGAAAATGTTCTTAATTCACTATTACCTTATCAGCAATGAAAATTAAAAAATGAGAAGAAGCCAATATATTTTAAGCAATATTATCTACCACATGTTTTTTAATCTTGTAGCGAGAACTCTCCATTCTTTATTTTACAATTTAAGCTAATTTATCTGTTAATTATATGTACTGATGAAAACTTCAAATTTATGATCATGTGCTCCAAATTTACACAGAATAATTACCCACATTGAACATCTAAATGTATTTTGTTTTTATCCTCGGGAGCTCTTCAGATATTATATGATAATAATCTCAAGTAATAATATCGAATAAGTATAGAATATGCTCAGTGTCGATAAATGGATGATGATTGATGGTGTCATGTAATGATGCATGATAAACTCGCAGTTACTCGTATTTGAGTAATAGTAAATATCTTCATCTGTTACAATATCATATACTGTCATCCGACATGAGTTTATTCATATTTTATCATATACATAAATATATTTGTCTAATTTCTGTAATTTTGATCACTTACGTTTTATTACTTACTTTACGAACCACAAAAGTAGTTCGACCCCGGTTATAGTGTGTTTGAGAAAAACGTTTAATAACGTTTCCAAGAATTTGACTTTCACTAATAATGACATTATTGAAACGAGAAAGTGTTATTGTTCTTAAAAAAATTGAGGCTTGCAAAAATAATTTGTTCAAAAATTTTTGTTAATGATTCAAACTTTTTTCTTATCTACAGTTAAATATCTGTTGCAAATGAAGGGAGTTTAACGAATGTAACGTTATTTTTTCGAGAAAAAGATTCTCTTCAACTCGAATCCAAAATTCAAAATGGTGGATCCAACATGGCGGACCAAAATTGTAAACATCATTGTATCACATTGAAAACGTTTACTCAGACGTTTCGGGGTCACTCTATCCAAATCTGATATCAGAATTTCGACATTCAGAATGACATAAACAATATGACGTAAGTTATAAAATTACCGGATCAGATAAAACATCACGAAATATGACTTCAATACTTACAATTATCATAAAAAATTGGCTTAAATAGATCATTGTTGTCATTCTACCTTTCGTATTTATTTGAAGATATTACAATATTATTCTAAAACAGATACTAACAAGAAGTAAATTACTATTGAAACAATTATTTAGAATTATGTGCTTATTTCATATTTTTGCAAAACCTTAAGTAAAGCTTGTACCATAAATACAATCAATATTAATTATATGTAGGTAAATGTTTATTATGTGTATTGTAGTTAATTGCTTAATTTCTCCAAATGAATGTAGAATAATATAAAACATAAATTACAGTTCCTCAAAAAATGTTTTTGAAAACATTTTCGAATTACATTATTGTTGTAATTGTTAAATCGTAAAATTAACTTAATTTCTCAATCAAAATATTTGGTTTTATCTGGTATTTTTTCATACTTTTCTGTAGTTTAACAAACCGAAACTATTTATATAAATTCAAGTTAATGTTAAAACTGGAAAAAAGGGAAACAAATATTTTCGCATATTTGTTCTGGTGTCGTCTGTTGCGATTTGATGCTTTGGTTCATATTCGAAATTGACGATCCCAGATTACCATGTATAAATTAATTAAAATTGATGAAAAAATGGTTGATTAAAAGGTAAATAATGTAATACATTCTTATATATTTATCATAATTATGTGGTTAATATCCACAGCTCACTGTTTATTTATGTATTGTATTATTTACCTTTTAGTATGAGAGACTGGTATCCCGCGATTTCATCAATTTTAATTAATTTATTACATACAGCCTTTGCAACGATCTACTTAAGTAGCATGCATTAATTTTGAAGACAAATTTGATAAAGCATAAACGCATAAAAAGAAGGTATTGTAAATATCCATGTAGTTCTGGGAAACGTTATAAAAAAACATCACTTATCAAGAAAAATCATAAGGCTTGGACTAACAGCTCATTTTAAAGACTAAGAAATTATCAAAAAAGACAATGAAATTCTTTTTCTACGCAGTACATAAGTTCAAAGTAGTGGACAATTTTGTTAAACTATTAATTCAATACACAACCTCAAATTTCATAATGTAAAGGGCTACTAACCATGCGAATATTATGCAGAAAATTCCTTTGAATATGATCGACCATTTCCCAAAAATGAAACCTTGCTGACCTCTTTAATCACTTTATTAAATAATTATCACATTTTTATATTTATTAAATATAATTAGGGATAGAATATTTAATGTTTCTTTTGGAATCGTCGAAATTACTGGCATCATTTTGCTAGTTAGAGAAATCACGATCTTTGAAACCCTCGTTACTTCGTCTCGCCGGTTCAGTAGACTCATGATATAAACTGATTCAAAGTGCCGAGTTTTAATCGTAGGATCGTTTTAATTGTACTTCTGAAGAGAGTCGTCGCTTCAGGACACATGTTCCTTGCTTAGTGGTCAGACAGAACTGTCCCTTCCTGACCTTTATGACTATTATGAGAATAGCAATTAAACAGAAAATGGAACTCAACTCTGGCATATCATTTGTAACTGAAAATTTTCTAAAATTACAATGTTCTCTAAGAAAAAGCATTATTTAAACAAAAATTAATCACCGGAATTTGTTTGATATGGCACATTAAAAAGAATAACATTATGTAACATGACAAATTAATAAAATAGACTTTCTTAGTTTAATGAAAAATAAATATATCTAGTTTAAAATTCAATAATTTACACAGAATTGGTTTCATTTTGTCTTTTATGAAAAATAAGCAGATCCCGAATAAAGGTTATTCTGTCCTAAAATATTTATTGCATTCGGTACATTTTTTGCGTTCAAAATTTCGTTCAAAAGATTAATAATTATTTGTCCGACAGTTTAAAAAACTGCTAAAACCGCCAATTTACGTCGGATGCTAAGATAATCTTTCCCTTATTAAACAAATATTCATTTAGAATTAGAAGAAATATATGAATGTAAAAAGAAGATCCAAAATAGAGTACTAAATTTATTAATTATGTGGGATTAAATATATATGGAGTTATAATTTTCCTAGTAATCATTATTTTGTTATAAAGTAACATCTAAAATATTGTCTGAAATTGACGTAGCGGTGTGAATTGTATCTACAGTTAAGTCGATGTTACATCAAAACTTTTAGTATCGATATTGGAAAATATTGCATCGCTAGCTACGAGTACTCCGAAAAGAAAACTTGTTCTTATGTAATGTTAAAAATATATAGGGATCCTCAACTGAGAAAACATATTAGCAGTTATTTAAAACAATATTTCGAAAAATTAAGCAATGATATAAATAAAAATTCATGAATTATTCTAATATTGTAAACACTTTCTGAGTTTCATTTAGTATCTTACCGAGTATCTTACTAAAAATAAGCAAAATTTTTTGCAGTTTTAAGGGCTTTGAAAAGAAAATATGTATTTTTGTTGGTAAATTGCCATGAAACTTTGAATAATCATCAGTATCATTCATATTTTTTTTATTTTTTTAAATTTTTTTTTTTTTTTTTTTTTTTTTTTTTTATTAATTAATTAACGGGCGGAATCGCCCTTTTTTACCAAATTGTTGCCGTATTAAATCGTAAGATTTAGCGAGAGCTGCAGATCGACTTAGAAAGATGGCGCCATACTTCACATTTGTGTATGAAATGTAGGACTGCAGAAACCTACACCAAGTACAGCAGCGGTCTTGAGTCGATTTCCGCCAGATAAACAATACTTTCGAAACGTAAACACAAACAACGTGGCTCGGCTTACTAACAGCGAGCTGCTGCTTGAAAACGAAATCGAAAAATTGTTCACCAGACGGGGATCGAACTCACGACCTACGACTTCGTAGTCCAGTGCGTTAACCGCCTGAGCCACGAAGCCGATTTTATGTATATTTTCTTCTCATCGAATTTTCAAAGCAAAACATTTTAGACGGGTGATGCAATTCTAGTTATTCTACACTGAACATGAAATATTTCAATAGGGTTCTTAAATCATTGCATTTCTAGGTAATACATTTCATTTAAACCTTTCCTCTACTTAAACAAAACTGGTAAAAGCAGGTTGTCATTTGCCAATTTCTTACTAAAGGATTAATAGAAGGAATTATTATAATCAAGAATTTTTAATAATAATTCAATAAACTGATACTCGACATTACAAAATTTCATTAATTCAAACATAACTTAAGATGTGTGTCAGTAGTTGAACCAATCCATCTACTTTATCATTTAATTCGTTAATTTTACATTTAAACCTTTTACTCTCATGCTTAAGAACATATAAATTATGAATATAATGCTCTTCAAGGAAACGTAGAATAAGTAGTTGAAAAATAATGACAATATGTTATATTTATCAAGTACATTTTCGCACAAAGAATTGCGAGATTGTTTTCATTTTAGTTTTGAAGAGTCGTCGCTTAAGCACACATATTCCTTGCTTAGTTGAGAGATAAAACTGTCCTCTCCTGGCCTTTATGACTATTATGAGAATAGCATTTACTTAAACAGAAAATAAAATTCTATTTTTATATGCAGCATCAAAAAATTGAAAATGAAAAATAGCGTTGCAGTAACATTTAAAGCTTTTAAAATATAATATTATAATTAATTTTCATAAAAGTGAAAATTTATGTTAATATCAGCTTTGAAAACAGGCAGATATTATTGTGTGCTATTTAGCAGAATAATATTTTATAAAAAACATTATCTAACGGTATATATTATCGTCGGTTATAACAAAAAGACTATCAAGAATATTTGTAATATATAGCCATACATTTTTAACACGATACAAATTTATTCCATCCACAGCCAAATATTTGCTGCCGTAAAATATTTGCGTTTGTACACTTTCAGCCAATACTTGTTATTGGCATAAATTTATCGCATTAATTATTAACAAAACTTGTATCAAAACATATTATTGCCAAGTATTTTAGAACATTTGCCCTCAAATTACTTTTCATTATATTTGCAGTATATTAAAGATCCAGGCAATTCTTTTTGTTTGTCCAAGGATATTATAGTGCTAATAAAATACGATATAATGCACCGCTATTTAAAAAGCAATTATATCGGGCCGGTGCGTAACATCAAATTCTTATGCATGAGAATCGAACGATATTTTTTTATAGCATAAAATCGATTTGGGCATATACATACATATAAAAGCACTAAATTTCTATTAATTCTTATCACAGTACAGATATATCACTTGAACTTTAAAGAAATATATGGGTCATGTACAAAAGTTGGAATACAGTAATAGCATTTTTGACCCGACACTTTCCTGGTGATGTCATGAAATATTATTGCACTGCTACACTATTATTTATGCCACTCTAACGGTAATTTTCTGGTTCACGGCTTATTTACCTCTAAAATAGAAGTCGAATTATGATAAGTGGAGACAAGAGCGACATGTAATTTACCGGTTGAAATTTGGTAATACAAGGCTTTTTTCTTTCAGCTTATATTTCAAAATGTCGTAAATTGGACCTGCAGTAGGTTGAAAATATTTAGGTAATAGTTCACCCTTTTCGATCTAATGTTGACCAAATTTGTGCATCTGTTGTTTGTAGCCTTTTTCTTGGGCATATGGGTAAATCTACGAAATTTTTAACTTTTATAATACTCGAATCGAGTATCAGAAGTATGTATTATTAATATTTTAAATTATAATTATATCATTTCAAACGTGAAAAAGCACTTAAATTTCATTTACTGACCTAATTTGTTTATGTGCTTTAAATTGTATTTCTGTAGAAACAATTTAAAGTTATGGAAAGTGTGATTTCATTTAAATTTATACATTTTCAAAGGCAATATTACTTAAGATGGTGTCAATGATATGGTGATCGAAGCATTACCATAGAGATATTGAAAAAATGAGTATGGCGCTTAAGGATTTTTAATATAATCTATCTTAATACGTTAATAATGTGCTTAAATGTCAAGAGTTTTCTTAAAACCATAATCAGTATATCATAGATTCAGTCCTTTTTGAACTCCATATGATTGTCATTTTTTGTCTGCTGATGGCGAAAATTGCAAAACTCTACATTTTTATGGTTATATTCCATAACGCCGACTCTTTTCTTATGTTAATTTTAATTTATATTCAAGAAATTACTTTTTATTCGCCCAATTTCTATTAAAAAAATTTGTATAGATTATATCTCTTTTTAAGACCAGAAATTATACAAAACTTAAACCGATATTATTTAAACTGAAACTGGTCGATTCTAATAATTAAAAATGTATTTCTCTCAGTAAATAGAAAAAGTATCCAAAATTACTTTTGATAAAAGTTATATGTCAATGAAATTTGATTTTTATGTTGCATTTTACGTTGCACCAAAATTGCAGATTTTTGTAAAAATTGATTATAAAACCCATACGAAATATTTGGTATAATATTTGATATTAATTTTATGGTAAAAAACGTAAAATACTCGAGGTTCATCTTTAGACATTCCAATACGGTATGATTCACTTCACACTTCTCTTCATGTGATCATAAAACATTTATTTTTTGTCTTTGTCTTACTTTTCTCAAAATTCTGACGTACTACACAACTTTTAACCCCTGGATTATATTCAGCACACAAAAATACATTGGAAATCATTCCGATGTCAAGAATAACAAAAAAAATAGTTGAATTTTGCAGGTTGGTGTAATTTATTAACAGAAAAGAGTTGAACATTGACGGCATGAGGTAAAAATAGATCACCGGTATAAATTTGTAATGCTGAAACGTACATGAACACGTATAGAAAATGATATCAACTTGCCTGCATTTTTTTCTTGACAGTCAACAATTTCATGGTTATGTCCATATATTTATCCTGTACCAGTACTTATGTGTTTATATTAATAGTTGTTTATCCTTGGCAAAAATCTTTCCAATTTTGTGTTTACTGCCCAGTTTCCTTATACTGTTAACGTGGGAAATAACTAGACAGAAACTAGACTAAACCTGGACTCATTTTAAAACACAATGCTCTAATGCTTTAATCAAAGCACATTATAATAAATAAAATAAATCACCAGATGATCTCAGTTTTGTAATGTAACATATCGCATAATGTAGCGTTAAATTTATATACGACGAAAAATTGTCTCATCAACATTTAATGCTATATAATTAAAAATTAACTTGTCGCCCAAATAAGCAACTTAAAGAAAAAATTTAACTATCGTGAATAAATCGTCTATTTTATTTTGCGTATTAATCACCATCGAATACTTTTTTTAAATTCCTATAATAAAAGTAATAGAAACTCTTCTTTAAATTCATAGATTGAATAAAACATCAGTATTCAATTAATTAGTCGACGTGTAAGGTCCAAATTTCCTTCACCTTACCTTCCTTTAAAGTCAAATTTCCGTATGTATATAATTTTGACTTCAAAGTTGTGGACTTTGTCGTCGAAATGTCGACCAATAGGGTAATTGCGGATATTATGTATGTACTATCAAAATTACGAAAGCGTCCATTAACTCTGTAAGCAAATAGTAAAGTGCCAATCAAGGCAAAACTTGATCGTCTCCATTTTAAGTTTACCGCCGTTTTAAAAAAATAAAACAATAATAGAATACAATCAAGGCGGTGACAAGGGATACTTTTTCAATTATTACATTTTCTTCAGTTCAGTATTCTCGGAAAAACTATCTGCAGGAAAATGTTGAGAAGATTTGTTTTAATGACGAACTTTAAGATTAGATGATCGGAGTAATCTTAGTCAGATGAAATGCCTCATAAGTAATTTTCCATGGTAAATTAGACCTACTGGTTGGACTTGCAGCACACCAATCGGTCTTAATTTTAAACTGATCTTCGAAATGAAGACTTATATAACCGTATATTGACCAATTAATACTCTTCGCCCGCATGGTTAAAAGAGAACCCGATACCGACCTATAAGTTTATTCGGCTTTGACGACATAATTTTCGTTGTAGATTTGATAATTTTAACATAATGAGCGACTTTAAACTCACACGACTTTCAATGCATTTTTTTAGGTTATATTTAAGTAATTTTTTCTATTTGTATCCAACTCTTAAAAGTTTAGCTGGCTTATAGCACAGTTTTTGATCGAAGAGTGGTAAATTTAACTTAATTAAGTTTTTGGGATTGGTCGAAAAGCCATCTCTTGCTATTTAGTCGTTGTAGCACTGCGTCTAGTTCTATTGAACTATTTATGCTAATATTACTCCTCTAAAAAGGAATGAATCCTAATTACATTTATATATCTTATCGATCGCATATGAAAGAATTCATTTAAATTAAAAAAAATGGTCACTATACTGTCAGCCTTATGTTAAAGTTTTCGGTTCGTAATTAGAACATTCTTCAGAAAAAGTTATTAAAAAGAATTTGGTGAGGGGGGGTAATAATTTGGGATTTTGTGTATTACTGGAAATTGACAAGTATTGACAGAGAAGAATGAAAATTGTCAAGACTAGACACAGACAAGTCCTGCAGTATGGTAGTATAAACTCTTCCTTAACCCATTAAGTCCCAAAAAGGCAAAATGTGTATCTTACGTTTGAGCTCAGGAAACTTTGTGAAAAAGTAACAAAATCTTTTGGAAAATACCCAACTCTACTATTTTCCGGTACGCTCTATACGATAGAATGGTGTACAAATTTAAAAAATTTGATTTTCAATTGTTAATTAACAATTTAAAACAAAAACTAGATGCCTTCGACCCGGTTGCTTACAATTTTGGCTAAATTCGTATTGCAGTTCCCTGACGAAAGGCTGATGCTTCCGGGAATATTCCCATTTTAACACTGCCAGGAAAGAAGGCGGCAGAGGGTAGTTCTAGCATCGTTAGGTTCGAGTAGTTTCTATACATATATTGTAACAATATTCCTTAAATAGGGCGAATATGCCAATGAATCGACGGTTAAGCATTTTTCGCACTTTGATCGATTGTAACTTTTGAATTCTTTTATGAAAATTTAATTATGATACCACCATTAGAATCGTTAGACTCTGCTCTTTATGACCGTGTAGTTCAACCTTTGATTTTATTTAATTATTAACCCCGTCTTCATAAGTTTGTAAAAAAATCCGCTAAACCCCAATGAATAGACGGGTTAAATCAAATGGGACGTTTTCAGTACCAGTTTTGGATGGCTTTAAAACTTTGCTTTGATTTTACAAAATAATAAACACTGGAAGATCAATAGTACTGTAAATATTGTTTTGAATGTTCAAAGAACATAAAAATATGTATTTTGTTGCATGTTGTGCATCATACATTCATACGAAATAGAAATATGTAGAAAATCATCCATTCATTGGTAGTCGTCCATTCATTGGCATATTTACCCTATATTAAAATTGAAAATGAGCATTTTCAAAACTTCGACCCCGACCGCAGATCAGTCGAAGCACTGATAAATGAGCACGTCTTGTTCACACTGATGCTTAAAAAAGCAAAAATTAATGAAATTTGTATACTAAAATAAAATTTAATCAAATTTTTAAAGTTAGCCCCCCCTCCCCTGATACCCGTTTCACTCCCCTGCTTCCTCTGTGTCAATGTTTTTCATGTAATGTATATAATATACATACATATGCATTGTATATGTGTATGTACAATTTATGTTAATTTGCTTTTTACGGCATTACCGTTGATTTTACAAAGAAATGAATACAACCTTTTTTGTTGAGAATTCGATGTTCTATATTTTTTGTTTGAAACATTTTTTTGTACGATTTGTATTTTTTGTTAAAAAATGGAAAAACGTGTTTTTTGAGCGTTTTTTTGTTAAACATCCCCATAATCTAGTATGCATTGTCTCCAAAAACTAATCAGATCTAAGTTTGGCCAAGAGAAACCCAAATCCGTTTGTACTTTTTAAATTTGCCCTGCCAGTCGCGAGATATCGCGTATACAAAATTTTGCCCACGGACGGACGGACGGACGTACAACCTAACGGATACCAATTTTTTTATTGTTGCTTTGGGTTCCTTAGGGTCTGAAACGTCGACATTTGATGAAAAACTATAGGGTAATTTTTTTGCCCGAAGTGACCAAATTCAATACTTCGTCCAGACTTAGTCTGGGTCGAAGTAATACGATTTTTTTTTGAAAAATGTTTAATCAATCAAAAATTTGAGTAGGAAGGAAATTTTATTTACCGTCGCAAATATGCACAAAATTGCACAAAATATCTAAACTTTTCAACCTGCTTTGGTTTTTTATCGTACGATTTTTTTTTAACAAAATGGCGGCCAAAAAACGAAAGCTAAGAAACATTAATTTAACTACTTTTTTTTGATGTTTTTTTTTCATTGGAATCGGGCAAATTATTCAATTATTTAAGTAAAAATATACTCAAATATAATATTTCTTTAAAAATAACTATAAAAAGGGTTAAATATGAAAAATAATGTATTTAAGGTTTTAAAAAGTCGTTTTTGTACGGTTTCTTGTTATTATTTCAACAGAAACTAATGCAATAACGTAAATATCGTTGATTTTTGAAATACTGATTGATGATCTGATACTTTTAGGGTAAAATTCATAATATAGTCATAGATATAGACATTGGTCAGTTTCACTTGCGACTTTATGCTATCATTCGGCTAATCGAGCAAAGTTCATCATCATAGGATGACGCAACATTTTTAGCTTTCGTTTTTTGGCCGCCATTTTGTTAAAAAAAATCGTACGATAAAAAATCAAAGCTCGTTGAAAAGTTTAGATATTTTGTGCAATTTTGTGCATATTTGCAACGGTAAAAAAATGACCTCCCCACTCAAATTTTCGATTGATTAAAAATTTTTCATAAAAAAATCATATTTTTTGTTTAATTGTTAATTAACAATTGAAAATCAAATTTTTGAAACTTTAAAACCATTCTATCGTGTAGAGCGTACCCGAAAATAGTAGGGTTGTATATTTTCCAAAAGATTTTCTTACTTTTTTACAATGTTTCCTGAGCTCAAATGTAAGATACAAATGTTGCCTATTTGGGACTTAATGGGTTAACAGGTCGTCTTATGTCATTGTGTTTTCAGCAGCACACAATGCATCGCAATCGTGATAATTGAAGATGTAAGTTTATAACTTGCATCTATTAGTAACACTAATAATAGTAACACTAATAAGTATCATCTAAATAATGCGACCTCGATATAAAAGCTACTTTTTATTATGACGTTCGTGTTTCCATTCTACATTTCGAACAATTCTATCTAAAAAGATAAATTCTAGACCTTCACAAATTCAATTCTAAAAATCGGTTTAAGATAATCTGCATTTTTCAGTCTGTGAAAAACTAAGTTTCGACCGAGAGGAATGTGGGGCAGGAAGAGAACCTGAAGTCCTCGATCGATATTCATCGCCAATTAACGACTTGCGGAGTCTCGTAGAAACAGAGCCTGTATATATAGCTTTTTCATAATTGCTCGCAACGTCTTTATAATTTACGTCGGAGCCGCGTTCTTAGCGTTCGTTATACTTGCCATCCCCTTTACCCCAGCCCTTAGAAAACCCTTTCCTGCCTCATTTCGCTCTTCTTCCCTGTCGCCTGCCCACGAAATTCCCTTAATCAGTAATAACGACTCAAAAGATATAACTGTACCCGGCGTAGGTACCAAGATAAAGGTAAAGAGCGTGGAAGTCTCTTATCGTTGTAACAGCTGTCGCACTCGTCGCTCTTGGTGATGACGACGTCAGTATGGGATAATATTACATTGGTCCTGGAAAAGGGGAAGAGGCGTAAACTAAGACTGCGTGCTGATTAAAGATCCTGGATATTATAATAACCAGGCCAGATGGACTTTGAAGTACAGATTGCTTCTTCTTTTGCCAATTATCTAATCGTCTCGAAAACTCGAAACTGCGTGATTTCGGTGTGAATGGTACTCCAGACGTCCAAAATCTTTTGAAACCTGGTGAAATTTTGCATATTGCACTAGTCGCAACTGACTATTACGAAATTCTCGGCAACTTCTGCGGTTTTCGGAGAAAATAATATGAAATTTGAGAAATTTTCGGAGGAATGTTACACAAAACTTTCATATTTAATGCGTGGAACTTAACATCGAATTTTAATTTTCTAGTTTCAGAGTTCTCTCTCGACCAAGATTAAAGATAACGACTAAAACAGTAATTAAATAATATAAGTAATAGCTGTTGCTAGTATATAATTCTAAATTTACAATATAAAAATATAATTTCATTTTTATAGTTTCTTCACATTTTTCATATAATTAACATCGAAAATTTGTTTCTCAATTTTGATGAAAAGTGTTTTTTCAATTAAAAAAAAAAAAAAAAAAAATATTGTTGGCGCCGGCAGAATTTTCTTACAAGGTTCCATTTTCGAGAAAAATGAGGTTACATGTTTCAAAATATGAGTTTTTTCTAAATATATCAATTCTTTTTGTAGCAATTAACTTATGACAATATCACTTCTGAATGGATTTTTTCCATCACGTCCCATTTTCGAGGAAAGTGAAGTTAAATGTGTAAAAGTCAATTTATATCTCTCTTATTAATACACGTCCGAGTGCATAGAAACCAAAGTAAATTGTTTTCAATGAGGTTAATTGGTAATTTTGCAAAGCGGGTAAGTATTTAAAATGTAATGCGCCACTTGTGTGTCATGCGCCGTTGAATGAATGGAAGAGAAACTATATATAATATAACTCGTCCCATATTGAATATAATTACCGCCATTTTGAAATTTTTTGAATATAACTAGTGATGATGACCGACCTCAAAAATTCTCGAGAAGCTAGTTTCATAGTTTGTTTAGTTAATTACGTTATTTTTAGATATAATTTTACATTCATAATCAGCAATCTCAAAACTCCCGAAGCAATAGGTTACATTTCAATTTCTGTTATTTCCAGCCATTTTTCATACCGGTGACGACCGACAAGGCAAGATCTATTTTAACTAGGTTTTGTTGTGCGAAAGTTGTATTTCTTAAAATTAAATTTTTTTTCTCTGACAGTTATAGTTTTTTCCTTAATCCCATAATTTATTAATTTTCACCGGATCAGCAGAAGAAAGCTTTGGAGTAAACTGCAGCATATAGAAAGTTGTTAAGCGAATTACAGTAATTACTTTTTAACACAATTAAAATATCATCTAAGGCTTAAACATATGAAGTATTTTTAACAATAAAAATTAATAAAATTATGTAGAAAATGTATATTGAAATTCATGTTTTGCATTTGTGGGATCTGCGACTAACCAAATACCGTATAAGAATGAATTTCTAAATTGTTGTTGATTTAAGAATAATTTCTGGTCAAATAAATTAAAAATTCCATTTGCAGATATATTATAAATAGAATATGTAGATATTCCTGTATCTTTCGACCAGATATCGATCACCCAATACAAGTTTGCAATGAGAGCCTATTTCAGTTTTATTGTACCTGATGGTTCTGTAATATTTTAAGAAGCTGCTTGTGTGATATTACTCCTCGAAAGTTTTTCACGAATGGTTGCACGAGTGCTGTTTTGTTTCTGCAACTTTCGACATTCGGGTAATAAAAGTCTGAGAAAGGAATATACCGTTCCCCTTGTTTCTCTCTCGTAAGCATATATCTGTAACTGCGTATAGACTGAATATGAAAAAATCTCAGAAGAGTTTAAAATTAATATAAAATAAATCTAGTGTTAAAAATTTAGAGTCTAACGCGCTGATGGAAATAATTAAATTTAATAAACCATGTTGAAATTTTGAACTATTGCCAGCTAACACAATTCAAATAATTTGAAATATAACCAACATGATTTCAACGTACAAATGAAATTGTTCTAATTTTCATCCTATTATACAGGCAATATTTATTATTTTACATTAAATAAAAAAAAAATTAATATTTATTGTATAAGGTTTCCGGTTGCTGTATACACTTTGAACAAAATTGTATATACTGAAACATTACTCCCTTTTATTATTTACTCTATTACTCCCCTTTAAATGAGGTAAACTAAATTAATTGTATGATCCTTTTAAACTAAATGCTACATACTTATTTTCATATATTAAAACCAAAATGCAAATTAATTTTCACCATTCTCATCACCATTGAAGTCATTTCCAAAATACTTCATGACACAATTATTTTTCCTTGGGATCACAATATGTATAAAAAATTACTCCAGTATGTTATATTTTGTTAAAATGGTTAAATTGACATTTATGCTGAAATGTTCCGATTATATTTGAATGTCAGGATTAAACATGAAAAATTATATAATAGAAATGAATATAACGAGGAAAGTGAACTCCGCACATCTCTTAATTATTTTTTAATGATTCTTGAGAAAGTTCGAAATTCCACCAACGCGATAAGGAATACGTAAAAGTTACGAAAACTCTGCACCCTAGTTACCCTTTCAACACGTTCAATGTTTAATTTTCGTTTGCCGTCAACTTTTAATCCATTCGCCCCGGGGCTGCTTTATCGGCACCCGCTTCGTTCGCGGCTTTTTCCCGGTACGAAGTCAAGATGTTTATATAGCCCTTTGAGAGAGCAAAAACGTGGTGAATATAACAACTAAGTATTTTTTTTCTTGCAGCTTCCGCGCAACTCGGTCGCGCGGAAGTCGAATGCTTCCGGTTCACCGATATATTCCTCTTCTGGACCTCTCGGTGACCTCCAGCCAGCTTCGATGGCGATTTCCGGTCACGAAGTTATTTCGCTTGTAAAGGCAAACGTTTTGCGCCAGCTGGGTAATCCATTTTTTCTTCTCTTCAAAAATATGGTTGAAAAAAATTCGGACAGTATTCATCAATGTTTATCCCATTTTTGCAATAGGGTCGTCGAAACGCAATAAGCACAAAAAATGTGTTGTTATTCTAAAGAATCTTAAATTGACTTTTAAAACTCAGAACTCGGTCATATTTAGAAGTATTATTTTGAAATTTAGGAATTCGATCGTATATTCATGGGCAATAATGCACATTTTTCTATAAAGTATATTGATATTACTTCGGGTGTTAAATTTAGAAATATACTTTCTTGTTCTTCACTTATATAAGAATCCTTGAGTGCAATTTCAGCTTTCTATATCCAAGGATAATGTCGGTACGGGAGTAAGTTTGTCAAGTTTTTTATTTATACTAATACACCCCTTGATTAACTACGGAGTTGATTTTCCGATTTATTGTGTATGCAAGAAAAAAAGTAGATTTAACGTTAGATGTATTAATATAGGACATTACATACATTTCTATCTAGTTTAATTTAAAAAAAAAATCATATCTCGGTTGATCTGCATTTTTTTTAGCAAATAGTATATGTTTATTTAAGCAATTGCAAAACGCTTCAACACTGCCCTTAGTAAATCCAATAGGAGATTATTGCCCGATCATTAAACAATAACATCAAACATTGTTAATCTATATATAATAAATAATAATGTTAATATTACATTGATACAATTAGGATTTATTATACTAACATATAAATGACTGGAAAAGTATATTTATTTAAATTATTTTAAATTAATTTTTCTCTCTAAACTTTAATATTTGTTACTTTTCAGAATTTCTGCAGTGCTGGCTGGGTCAAATTGTGTTAGATTATTAGAGGCTAATCTCTCATCTGGTGCAATTCTGGCATTTCGTATATGGACTGATATCACGAATAGGTACGTATAGCTAGTAAACCCATAATCAAATATCGACATTTTTAATATTGTATAATTTAAAAATAATTTATTTATAATTTCATCGAAATAACCTTAAAAGTTTAATATTTTCAATAGTTTCATTAGTTCATTAGTTGTAAAGATGTAACTTTTGTAATATATAAAAATATATAAAAGAGAGATATTGAAATTAATATTAACAAAAGAATAGTTTTCTTGGAAGAAGAGAAGTTTTGAAAATATCTGTCCTTAAAATTTGTTATGTCTGAGCAATCTGTCTGTCTCTACTTACAATTTAAAATGTACTCATTATCAACATTTCTTTCTGTATTGCATAACTTTCTGCAGTATATTAGGATATTCCAAACATATTTCAGTGTTATATTTTCGGTTGAATTTTCATCACATAGTTTTCATTATATTTTTGTAATCGGGTAATTAGAAAATTGGTATTAGAACTTTTAAAATAATCAAAGTATAATAAAATTTCTGGACCAGCATATATTCTATAAATTATACTCAAGTAGCAAAATTAACACTAGGATTGTAAATGTGAAGCAAATATTATGACAATAGAAATAATCAATACAAAAAATTAGTTCGTGTATTATTACATAGTAATATAATTTTTCCCAAGACTATAATCTAATTCAATCGTTTTAAATACTCTATCGCTAATAAAAATACATCTAATAAATTTGCATGCAAGGCAAAATACTATTGGACAGTTCTATGCATTCGATATCTCGAAAACTAGTCACTTTCTTGCATCGCATCTAATACAAGTTTTGTGCGCAATTGCTTATTTGCATTTATACCGATTCTATTCCCTTAGTGGAGACTTTAAATTACGAAAACTTTATGGAATTTCACAAGGAACTGTTAAAATTTCATGAAATATGATCAAACTTGGAATTGACAAATGTGAATATTTTTGAATATTAGAAATTGAATGTCGCTCTAGATCCAATTCATTATGGGGACACAGAAAATCGGCAAAAACTGATTAGAACTTTGAATATATTGAAATTTGTTTGCTAAAAGATACGGATATTGGCAAAGAGATGAGATTTTCCACGGACCGGATGCGTGGATCGATTTTTCGACAATGAGACGCGATTTATCGCCAGTTGTAGAATCGCGCCATCCTGGACTTTTTTGCTTGGCAATGGCTGAGGCTTTTTGTACTTACAATCAGACTTCGGTCCATTTGTTACAACTCGAGAAATTTATCTCTTTTTTCGAACAATACGAAGTACTTTGGTTTTTACTTTTATTTTTATGTTGGTCTTAATTCAAATGTATTTATAAAGACACTTGCAATATGGCTAACACTTAAATTATGACGATAAATTTACAGGTCTGACCACTTTAGACCGTTACTACTTAAGCACTTCAACTGAGTTTGCTTTGATACGAAAAAACATTGCTTGAAAAAAAACCTAGATTATTGAATTGTATATGGGTTTAGTAATTTAGCAAACTAAGTAATAACATTTTATTTATTTATAGTATAAAATGACGAATTATTGTTCTTGCGGGTTTTATATATGCAACCTTCCAGTTATAGTTAACGGGAATAGTTTTTTGTTTATCTGTCTAATATTAATATAATTTACCATTCCAAAACTTCATACTCATTTGCTATGATCCAGGGAGATGGTAAAAAAATCATTGTGTAAGAATTAAAATATTGAAAACAAATATAACAAAGAATTTTGATAATGAAGAACAAGATAGTCTATGAGATCATTTAATATAGATATTTACGTAATTATGTACCAATTTTTCTCCTGTACAACTCCAGTAGTTTTTCACAAACTGCAACAAATAAAAATTACTTTCTAACAACTTTTTACTATACGAAAGCCATCAATAGATGTCAGTATATTGTTATTTTATATGGTTTTAGAGCTCGTTTTGAAACAGAAAATCGTTGTGATAATAAGAAATAATTTCGTAACTAAAGTAATTGACATCCGGATTTTATGAAGAGATAAACAAAAATAAATGCGATAAGTGTGCAAGGGTGTACATCAGTTGGATGATTATCTAATGAATATTAATGAGTTCATCATTAAAGACTGATATTCCTTCGGAAATAAACAGAGCTTTCTCGACTCGAAATAGGCGGCCGTAATAATTGTTGGATTCCTGATATTCTTCCGAGCATTTTAAGCGGTCGTTCATTAAGATTGATTTCAAATTAATAAAGATACAAGAGCTTGAATTTTAAGAAAAAAGATTGCTGAAGAATCAAGTTTCCCCTTCATCCAAATACATTTCTTTTTCCCGATATTATATTTTGGCTATAATTAATATTCAGTAAATTTTGGGGAATTTGATTTTGAAAACTATAATTCCGTAATAGAAAATAAATAAATATTGAAATTTAAAAAAAATTTGTACTTAACTGTACATAATTGAATTCACCATTTTTAAGTTTAAAAAGATAATGGTAAGCATTCGACTAAGGAAATCGAAGAATCGCAGATTCGAATTCCGGCGCGAATTTCTACTAATTATTTTTCAATAATAATGACGTCACAATTGACAAGTGCTAGAGAAATTTGCGCTAAAGTCTGGATTGTACCGACACGTTTCTAACTTCCAAGGGAAAAAACAATAGAGAGCATTTTAAAAATGAATTGCTATTCCATTTTGAGTTTTGCATAAGTTTTATGTCAAATAAGTAACTTTATCCTGGATCTGCCATAAAATCATACTTGTGACCTGCGATCTCAACGACCTCCGTATACCCAGTTTCTGCTCGACCAACCAATTTTTTATATTTCCATTGTCCATGCTTGATGTGACATTTTGAATTTTCAAAAACTGCAATCTGATTCCTAATCTGCATATTCTTTTGTAATATATGTCATTCACATTTCAATATTTACTATTCAATTAGATTGTTCTAAAGTACTCAGAATAATGCAGAGAAAATATTGTTCACTAATCGGTCACTGTGATAATTTACTTTCAACAGATTATCAATTTAAACTATAATAATGTTAAACGTCGGGTGATGAAGAAATCTATAAATTAGAGTCAGAATTTCATTTTGAAATAACATGCAGCGTAATACCTTCAAACACAGTCATCTCCTTACATCGTTATTCGATGTCATTTTAATAATCTGACAATTCAAAGCAGTTACATTTGAACAAATCTGGCATAAAATATTTTCTAACTGTGCAGAAGTATAATAAATCGCTGTAATGTATCCAAAATATTAATATCCTTAAGTGGCGCATACATCACTTTATTTTACTCGGGGTGCATTAATTATTCAGAAATTCAAATTCGTCGAAGTCTCGAGTAGAAAGGAGGTTGGTAACGTCACAGACATTTTTTTTGAGGCGACAAACGAGCGCAAAGTGCTCGGCGTTACAATGAGATTTTCACGGAAATGTACCCGCGATGAGGTGCAGATGAGTAGGAGGGGTCATAGGTGGGACACAGGGTGGCTGAAGACTCAGGAGGACAGAGGACGACCCAGTAAAGTAATATAAACGAGAGGATTATCGACCGAGCTCCGCTCTCATCGTTACTTAGTGTTGGACATTAAGCGCGCTCCTTTAGCACTTTTCTTCTTAAATGTTTCCTTATCTTGTCCCAGGCAATACGTATACGTCTTCTTCCCTTACCTAACTACTTTTTGTACCTCACTTGTGGCGATATATATCCGACTTAATGTCGTCTTGGTAATTAACTGTAAGCATCTCCGTCTGGTGTAAGGCGTAAAAGAAAACTTAAACATACAAATAGCAAGATATCGTTTATTTTCAAATTGGTAATTTCAATTACGAATTCAATTAGAGAAATAAAGGATCTATAAAAAGATAACTTGAACGAATGTCTGCTATAAAACAGGTAGCACGATTCTTACGACTTTTTATCAAATTTTCAATCTATCGCTTTGAGGTGCGTAATTTATTTTTTGGGATTTTTCTCAATGTACTTTTAGACTTCTGTCTACTAGTATCCTTAATAGGAATTACGTAATATTTAGTATATAAAAATAATGCAAATTACACTACCGATCAAAAGTTTTACTTTATCCTTATCAGTCAGAGAATAATGCAGTTTCTTCACAATATTTTTTTTCATACTTTGTCAACGAAGCAAAGAACATCACACAAATTACATAATTTCAAAATTGCATAGTAATTCTTAAACATAATTTCTGCTTTCGTACCTTCCAATAAGTGTGCAAAAATCTGCACAGCTGTCTTAGACAGAGCAATTCAATTGCTGTCAGACGAGTGCGTTGTATGATTGATGTATTTATCCAGACAGCAACGAGTTCACATAAAGTGCATAATGGAATTGTGAGTGCTATTTGTGTCTGGATCACATATGAGTCTTACCTTTTTAAACAATTTACGCATGCGCTAATCACTAACTTCTTGCCGCACCACGAGTATTCTATCTGACGCCGATTGGTTACCCACCAAGACTATTAGCCAATCATTACAAGTATCACAAAAGTCTCATGAAAAGCGTAGACGCGGAGATTTTTTGTTTCAAATATTTTACCTAATCCTGAACTCTTATATGCATTCACATAAGCAGAGATCTCAAATATGAGGACATCATGAGACTCAAGTCTTGCTATCTAGGTAATTAATTTTTTATTTAGAAACAACCCATGAGTTGATATTCCTATCAATAATGACAACGATTATAAAAAGATATTCGATTTTTTTAGTTTTCGAGCGGTAGCATTTTCCAGTGCTGTAATTTTCCAGATGACATTTTCAAAACTTAATTTAGTAGTTTTGTAGAGTAATTCTGACATTTAGGATATGTCATATGCTATAAAATTACAAATTCAGTAGACAAACATTCATGAACTTTTTAGTTTTTAAAAGAAATTTATTTGAGTCGGCCATAAAATAAATGACGGAATCGAAAAGAAATTGAATTAAACGGTTAAAATGAATTTCAACTGAAAGAAAACAGTCTCAATAACTTCTCATTTACTAGGAACCTACTTCCTCGCATCTCTCTCGTAATACAGGATATTATGGATACCTATATTCATACTTGACTGCCGTTTTCTACGGTGAGTTAATGTTACCGCTTATAATGTTTACGTTTTAACGCAAATATTTGCAAAAGTAATTTGATCGCCAATCAGTTGGCCAATTAATTTTGCACTAAGTTAATAAAAGTTCTATTAGTCAGAGAATTGTGTACGCATACAAAATGAAAGTGTATTATTAAATCTTCTAATTAGAACGTACTTGATAGTTGCTACGCGCTCTTCAGATTGGTATAGGATTCACTTTTACAGTAATAGATTAAATGCGCATTCATTTGTACAATTGAACCGAATGAAATGTTAAATACAAAAATAAAGAAAAATTACTTATTCAAAAATGCTTAGTATATATGTATATTTTAAATAAATTTTAGAAATTAATTTTAAAAATTAGTCCTAGATTTTCGAAAAATATGTATTTATATCTTGTCGACGAAGTAAATATTTCGCAATACCGTAGATGTCGTTAACATTACACATTTCCGAAATATCAAGAGGTGTCCAACTCGCAACACTGTCCAACTCTCAGCAAACTCCCGTATGTGCAGTAGAACCACACACTCCTTTGACCTCATACTAGTGATATACATGACATAAGTAACGAGGTATACTAAAGCTTATCATGCTGAAGGGGCGAACCTTTCCTCAACTCGAGAGTTCGTGAATCCGTAAAATTGTAATATGTAGGAGAAATATGGCAAATAGATGTATACTTTTCAAGTCAGACATTCCACTACTATTGTGCAACCAGTAGTTGATGTTCTTTTTTTCCTTGCCTTGTTGTTTGTATCGTGGTGATACAGAAAGTAGTGGTATGTGTACCAATTCCATACGTCCATTTGCAGTTATTCTGTCGATTTTGACAAATCTTTTATTCAATTTTTAGGCAAAGTTTATAAGTTAAAAAAATCGTACATAAGATCTGTCATAAACGAGGTAATCATTATATACGAGTTTACATGTATAATGCCACTCCATCTATGACATTGCTGGAAAATGGTAACTCAGATGTCTTACAAGTATAAGATAAACAAATAATAAATGATTAATTCGGAGTAACTGTAAGACAAATTAATGAAACAATTTAATAATATCATTACTTGTTGATTAACAACTTTTATATTTTTCTATATATATGTAATGTTCTAAAATTCTTATTAGTTCTACATACTAGTTCATAATAAACTACCAATAAATAAGAAAAACTGCGTTTATTTAATTTTATAGCTTCGCTCTACTTTCTTAGAAACAATCATAAAACAATCTAAAAATCTTAATTATTTATGTTACTCTGATTGATACATGTGATTTTTTTATCATCGAAAATACGTATGAAGCAGTCAGTGCGATAATTTAGAAGAGAAACTATTAATCATGATTCATTTAAATTTCAAAGATGAATTCTTGGTAAATTTGATTACTTCTTAACTACTGGGAGTGGAGGTCAATAGGTCTTCAACTGAAATACATATGTTTGTATTAATAAAGAAAATAACTACCTGCATGAAATTTCGAAGTTATTTCGATTTAGCCTTCAAAAATAAGCTTCAGTTTCTACTGTATATATATATTTTAGTAAATTTAATGAATAAATAATAAAATTAACCATATCAATCTAACTTGTGTAAGGAAAGAAGTGGTTACTTTTGTTACTTTCCCGTTAACCAAGCAGCGGCATTGGAAGTGTAAATCTTCATTCTGTTAAGCAATAAGAACGTTATAAACCTTCATTTTGCAGTATAATATTTGGGCTACCATGAAGGTATAATCAGAAAAACTAAAAACATAGAGAATCAATTTAAAAAAATAAATAATCGGTTGCAAAATTGCCAGCTATGTTGACTATAAGCCATACTTACCATATTTATATTCATTTTATATAGTAAAACAGTGATAAATAATAACTAATTGGGATTTGAATAATTAATGTTTTTACGCGTAGTAATCAATAAATTCTGAGATAGTTGTTAATAATACATGGCTAAACAAAAAAGATAATCTATCTTTAATATCAATCAATAAATGTTCTTTATATGAGTATCTCAATTAATGATACTTGATGAAAAATTAACGAGGCAATTAAAAAAATTTCAAAATTAAAATTCCCATGTACAATTTTCATAATAATACAAAAAAGAAAAGCTTTCTGGGAGGAAACTTATATATGTATACAATTCATGCTTCTATAAAAGGTCTGACATTCCATTATAGAAATGTAATTCTCAAGGAATGTATTGCTCTCAAACGATAAAAATTTTCTTATTCATCAACATCCAAAGATGTTTTTGAAAAATAACAGAAATCAAATACTCAATTGTCGATGGATCCGATTATCAGACGAGCTAAGAAAACAATGACACAACGAAAGAGAATATATCCATAAGTAACAACGATGGTCTACGCTATTGAACAAAAGCAACTCGTATCTCTTAAACCGGAAACAGAACACTCTTCCAGCTATGGATGGAGGCAAATAAATCGGATCGACGTCGGGATCGAACTTGATCAAAGGAATAGTCCTGCAGTGTACATTCACTTTGTCTGAGTATATTGTCGGCTTACCAACGAATCGAGAAATGCGTTTCCTTCGTACCTATAAATATTATTTCACGGATAAATAGATATATTTTTTACTATTTGCCGCTGAGTTTATACTAACTAAATGGCTTGTACGTGGAATGAGAGCTTTTTTCTACAATCTTTTTAATATTTACATGTATTCTTATGATCTGTTGCACTCATCTCTTCGTGCCTTTTTATTGACATAATTGAATTTGTTCCGGAAGTCTAATAGATATATTTTATATTTTAAACAAAAATCTACTTGAACTGTTACCACGGGGGCTTTTTTTACAAAAAGAAAAAAAAAGCCATATATTCACGTGGAATAAAGTCATTTTCGCTTTTTTAGAAAACCTAACGATCTGATGAATATAAACCAATCAAACAATCATTAGGAGTTGAGATCATTTAAGATAAAGCAATTCTGTAAATAGATAAAGAATAAAAAATACTGATAGTTCTGTTCGCATTGTTTATCATTAATGTTAAGTAGAACTTCTTACAGAGATCGTTTTTGCTTAACAAATTTTAAATTTTTATCGCTATTTTACATTCATCAGAGGCTCAAGATTGTCTAGGAGAAATATAAAATCTTGATTCTACTTTTTTTTATCTTCAAGTACACCTTTTTACCTACTATACTTACGTGTACCAACCTAACGTAAACGGACTTGCACACAAAATATTCAATTATTGCATTTTAACTTATTTGGAGTGTCAATTGTATACGTAGCCTCGGATGCTTTATTTTTTAAATATTTCCACAAACATGAAGGTCGATAATTTGCATGTTCCACTAGAGCGCGATTGAAAAGTAATCCAATTTTTGTCTTTAAATATCCAAAAATGGTTAATTTTTTCATCTCATGCAATTATAATTGAGATTGTTTTTTGGTTGTAAACGCGTCCAACTTTGGTCCTGGAATGTCTCAAAACTTGGACCTCTTTTGGATCATTTTTGGATCTGACCGATTTTGATCTCCTTTTGATCAAAATTTGATCAAAATTTGATCGACTTTTTTTTACTCGGGGTCATTTTCATTCATAAAAACAGAATTTTCACTCCAAGAATTTTAGAGTGTACCACTCTATATCGATCTGGCATACAGAATAAAAGCTTATAACTGATCCTATCCCTCATTTCTTTGGACGTTGACAGTTCGTCAAGTAGCACACTTCATGACTGATTGATTTGATAATAAGCTCATTTCATTCAGTTAATCGCGTCCAAATTGTTTAATTACTTTAACCAACGTTATGGTTCTAACAACCAAAGCCTTTTTCTATATTTTAAAGACCAAAATCTAAATTCTGTAACTCAGAAGAAAGTTAATTCACTACTTAGAAACAAGCACTTTCGTTTTTATGGTATTATTTTACTGAAGTGGCTATTTGCTTACAGCTTAGCCTTTAAACACAGAATTATCTAAATTTGTTTCATCTTTTCTTTTACTTTCATAAGAATTTTAAACTAAATCTAAAAATTTTGTATTTAAGTAAATATTTATTATATAATTAAACTAATTTATTGCACTAAGAAAATAAACTTTTATTTTTAAATGTTTCTTCTGTTTAGTAAAATCTGACTCGCTTTACGATAGTATGTCTTTTACTAATTAAATATTTATTTGAATTCTCATATTTCTTTTTCTATTTAGGAGTACTCAGAGTACTAAACGTTGCATAAGAAACAATTTCTAGCATTAATCATAAAAATCCCGAGCAGAAGTTTATTACAGCCCTGATATGGCCCTTAACGCTGTGGTCAGACACGATCAGGGCCTGAATAAATATCTACTCAGGATATCATAACAATACAATGCTTTCGCGTTCCAATTTGTTCCTTTCGGTAGTTCATTCAATTTCTTTAGCCTCGCATGTTGTATACAATGAACATCTTCAATACATATAATTTTTTTTAATGCATATTGTAAGGATATAAATAATAGCTTTATTTATTAATTGTTTTGCTTCCAAAGGATGTGCTGGTCGAACGTGCAAGGGTATTTATATTTATCCGAGTGATTTTCACGCTGAAGCATATCTCAGAAGCTTGCCTTATTCTGGATATGCTAGATGGATGGGAACAGAGTGGTTGGATTACCGCGCACCAGGGAATCTCGTTTATCAAACACGATGAAGTTGTGAGGTCAGGCTGTAGTCGGCATAAACGCAAGAGAGATGGTTGTTTACGTAGATATGTATAGTTAGTATCCAATCTTATATGTGTGAATTGTTGTGTATGTGAGGACGAGAGAGTGAGTGAGAAGGGCGGGTCGGTAAAAGAGAGAGAGAGAGAGAGAGAGAGAGAGAGAGAGAGAGAGAGAGAAAAGCCATCGTCTTATCGAGAATCACGATGTCTTGTTAGAGTACTCGACTTCCAGTCGATTCGCTAGCAAGTGTGCAGCATAAGCGTACACGTACAATGCACCTATACATAGATCGGTACATAAGGCTGTGCCGTATATTTTATACTCGTATACAACGTTCGGTTGTGTAACCCACACCATGTATATTATGGACGATATATAATGTATATACGTGTCTATTTCGGGGAGGCAGATCCAAATATATCACCTAGTTTCCGCTCAGAGATATCTTTCGGGGTATATGTTATAGAAAGTATCGCGCTTTGCTTTCCATTACAACGACGTGCCCTAAAATAGAAATCGACGGGTAATAGAACGTTGGCTAAAAAGCTCGCAGTGAAATACGATTTTCGAAATGTTCTTCGGAACACGAAATTGATGTAATTGCTGGAGAGGAGAAAACTTCGTTCCACGCCGGTTTTAATCGCTTCGAGAGTTTACTGCGATCCTTTAACGTTTTATATCGAAATTGAACTGGTGTGTAATACCAAATATGTCTTTGGTGCGATTATTGTTTTTATTGGGTATGATAAATAATGATGGTAATGCTCGAGCAAAAACTAACTATTTCTTGATTGGAAATTTTGGTCCTTTCCTTTGCCTAAACTGACCCTAAAAAAATTACTAATTTTATGATTTTGTGTTCACATTTTCCTTCAATTTTATATTTCATTAATCTAATTAAATTTTTTATATGCAAATACAGAGTGATATGAATACTTTCAAGTCCACATATACTTTTCATAATTACTCTCTAAATTTTTTGGAGTGAGAATTCACTTTTTGGTTAGTGAAAACCGAATAACTCTCGTAAATTAGTGAATATTCAACTCTTTAATAGTGAAATTTCAATCTAACAAGAGCGGAAATTCACTCTTTCCCTCCGAGTAGTGGAATTTACAACTCCAGGGGACAGAGCGACTTTCCGCTCTTAAAGAGTGAATTCCCACTCCAAGAAATTTAGAGAGTACATTTATTATGTACAAAGAATCAATCACTACACTTTGCCCTATTTATATGGCTGAATTCCCGGAATTATCGTAGTACTCCAAAAACATTGACATTTCAGAAAGTAAATTGTGCAAAAAAAAGGCAGCTTTATCTAACAAATTTTAGATATTAAATTTTGAATAACCGATTAAAAAAGTGATTCTATATAGCAGACGATGTGTCTCGGATAATCACGGGTAGCTTATTGCGCGTTTCAAATGAAAACTAGGAGAATCAAAATGGTTGATTCTATATGGAGTCTCAAAATTTTGTACCTGCCGAAAAGTTATTGTTCCAATACATAGAGGGCTCAAACTGTGAAATAGCCACTAAAATGTTGAAATGGCTTATGAGAATCGCTAATTACGAATTTAAATTCAAAATTCAAAATTTCAAAATGGCAGATATGTCTGAAACAATTGTTTTATTTTTCATATAAATTGGTATTTAGGGATTTTTGCAGTCGCTGATTACGAATCTGAAGTCCAGAAATCCAAAATTCAAAATGACCGATCCAATATGGCTGACGTACTTTGAAAAAGAAGACCAACTCTCTAAATCGAATGCTCGAAAGACGCTGCGAATCGTCAGCCAATGTTCGCCGCTAATTACATCACCCACATGCTCTTGGGTGCATGCCCGATTTGAAATTTTGATCAGAAATCAAATTCACTAAATTCTTCAAAATATGTCCGCCATATTCAAATCTTCATGATTAATTGCAGCAGCAGTTGCCCTGTGGTCGGTGCGACGCACAGTCGCTCTTTCAAGTGAAAGGTTCCTGATAGGGATCCATACTTGGAAGGGTGACTATGAAAAATAAAAAAAAAACGAGCGTTGCGCCCGCTACGGCAAAGATAGCAGGCCGATTGCTGAGTGGGAGACACAGCTGCTTTACCATCAGAGTGTAACCCCTGATGATAAAATAGTTTGTCGACTGTATCTGTCTGGGTTTTCCGTAGTTTTCCCAGACCCCGTGCAAATGCGATACAGAGGGGTCTCAAGACGTTCTACGGGGCGCAGTAATGGGGGGACTGGCTCTGGGTGGGTGTTGCCATGTACTGTCTCATGTATTGTCTTGTAAATGCCTTCGATTGTATGTCCGACCTATCCACCCGAGAGCCGACCCGCGAACAGGCAAAAATGTCATTAAAGCGGGGGATAATTCCTATCCTTTGTAACGAGCCGTTTGACTCGACTGCGAGCGGGAGAGAAGGAGTAAAGGAGAGAAGGAGCGAAAACAAAAATATGAAGAAAGTGACTTAATAAATTAATAAAATCGGCGATGAAAAAGGACGAAGGATTCGCACGTGCGACTAATTAAACCCAACCTCACCTGCCTTGGTGATCAAACGCGGGAAGCGGAGAGACCCGAGGACTCACGACGCGGCGATCCGAGCGCGGTCGGAGCGCTCTAAGCGTAGTAAGGACGAACCAGGCAGGATTGAGGGCGCATGTGCGAATACCGAGAAATGGCGCGGACTTCAAATGTGACGGGCGGGCTGTCAGTTTGAAATTGACGAATGACGTTCAAAAACTGACAGTTCCGTCCACGGCTTCGCGTACTGACTGAGGGGGTTGGGTGAACCCGGAGAGGATCCAAGCCTATAAATAGGACTCCCGGGGATGTACTCGCTCCCTCTTCTCCCGACAACGAGGACGTGGACACCGCAATCCGGACCTGCAGACATTAGAGCCACGAGGTCGACAGGACGGGTCCGGAGCTCCAATAAATCTGCGGTGTCCTAAAGAAATCTCTGACCAACCCGGTCGAAGAAACAAGGTGAGCGCACTCCACTCCCCACATTCAACACAATAAAAGGAAGAAATTTAGCCGTCCGCTTCCCCTTTTTGAGCCCTTAAAAAGTGCTGGAAGCAGTGACGGCTATCATCAGAAAGGGTACCCGGGGAGGCGCTCACCCATCAAATCTGCAATAGACTTCGACCGGCGGATTCTTGACAGTCCTCAGAACGAGAAACCCTGACGACGGAGAGGAGGACATATAATGGACGAAGCATCATAATCATGGGAAGAACTAAAAGAATGCTCCTTCTCTCCACCGAAATGCGGTATGTTTGAAAATTAATTTGTATAATTTTATGTCGCGTAATTTAATCGAAATATGTATCTATATATAAAGTATGTGTGTGCGTATGTATTGTATGTGTGTCCGTGTCCTAAATTATAACCGCGTAACTTATTCCGTCGTTGACGACGTTCATGACAATCTTATACTTTTGACTCACGCACTTTACCGACGACTCGAGAATTAATTTATTGTAGATGACTCTTATTATTTATATTCGTATTTGACTTCGAGTGTGTTGGTATGGGTGTGTTTTATTATTATGACGAGTTCAATTATATTCATGAAATTCAAAGTGTTTAAATATATTTTAATTGAATGACAATATAATATAATGACTTTCATTTCGGCAACCAACGATTCCTGTCTATTATTTTATTAATGATGGACTATATTTGACATATATTTAATTTTATGTTTGGACGATCAGAGGATTTTATCTAACTGACTCCGATTCGTTTCACCTTTATCCTTTTACCATGATTAATTTTTGAATTCTGTTGTAATCCTTGCCTCCGAAAACCCCCAGATGCAAATTTATTCGAAAATCCAACATATTCTTCAACCTACGTTCGTCATATTGGATTCACTATTTTGAATTTTGGAATTTTTACTTTAGATTAGTAATCAGCGACTCCGAAAACTCCTAGATACCAATGGATACGAAACACCAAACAATTTTTCCAAATATGTCCGCCATATTGAATCCACTATTTTCAAATTTATTATTCTGGATTCATTTTCGTAATTAGCGACCCAAAAAACCCCTACGTACCAATTTATGCAAAATTCTTTATTGACCGTTAAGTGTCGTTATAATAAAATGGTATCATGACACCATTTTTTAAATTACTAAAAAACTTTTACATTTTTTCAAGCATATCATTTATAACTATAAGAATTATTTTGATATTATAAGAATTAAGTTTTATACAGAGTCATATGCTTACATTGTAGCTGTGAGCAGGGGAAATGAAAACACCTGGTTGGGTAAATTTCAGAATTTTATTTTCCTGTCTAGAAAGACAAGAATTGAGTCAATAAAGGTAACGATGAAGGAAAGTAAGCTAATAAATAAGAAAAGTTTACCTATCGCTAATGAACTTATTAACTGAAGCGTTGCTTGAATTGTCATAAAATAACGATTGCCTTTTCTCAAAGCATCAGCCCTATTATCAAGCTCTTGAAATTCCGACCAAGAAGTACCAATTAAGCATGCCGGGACAAAAATTTAATTAAAGAAACGCGCTAATCAATATGAACACTCTCGAATGCCTTACCTCGTCTCCCGTCCTACTTGGGTGCACCGAAGCCCAATAAAATTAGTTCGAAGGCAAATAGAGGTGTATACTCGAGCAAATCATGATGGATCGGCGGCGTCACGAAAGCTCCGTGCTGAGGCCCCTGCTTATCATCTATTCCTTTTGCGCGATAACGGTAACACCACCAAGAGGTGCGATAGGACACGCTCGGCTTACGTGGCCCTTTCCTTTCATTCCGTTCCTCCCGTCCTCAGCACCTCATCCTCCTCTTCTTTTTTTCTTTTTTCCACTTTGCGCACTATTTTCCTCTTCTTTTTTCACGCGTTTTGACTCAATCTACTGCCAGCCAGGGGAGCCGGCTTTGTTGTCCAAGAATGCGGCTCTCATCTCGAGTGAAAATCCATAGTGAAGAGACGGAAGACCGAGACCGAGTGTGCTCGAGGAGGATGGAGATGGTTGCTGGAGACCAGAGGGGTCGAAAATGTTCGGACCGAATGTGGAAAGATGGGTACGGAGGCTTTTTAGTCGCTTATCGTCAAGCCGTCGTTGTTGTCGTCGTCATTCTTCACGAAGACGATGGTCGAACACCGTGCGTGACGACGAAATTCTCTACTTGTTCACTTTATCCAGAGCAATCGCCTATATTCTTGGAGAAGAGCTACCGGATTACTTCTCCTCCTGGGCGAAAATCGTCGTCCCATTTTTCCGCATCGACGACGTTTCCTCTAGCACCGAAGAATAAAATACGACAATCGCGTTCACTGCCAAGTGTTTTTAAATTTGGTTTGCCCCATTTCTTATCGAAATGAATAGATTTCGGTCAAGGGAAATGTTGAAGTCTTGTAGATTTCTTTGTGAAATTCACAATCGCTGATTTCACTCTGGTATAGATCGGTTCTTCTCAAATATGAAAAATGTCCATATTTTTTATATTCATACAATTTTGTATTTAACCCTTGACGGCGCAATGGTAACTCAGATTAGCACCTTTTTAATTCACATCTTTTCTGTCTAGTTTCAATGCTTTCGAAGCAATATTCAAAAAATCTTTTTACAGTGGTAGAGAGGGCTCTTTAGTACGTAACGAAAAGGATAATAAATGCAATTACGCAAAATTATTAACAAGTATAAATAAATAAATTTAAAAAATCGGCCGGGGATCAAAGTTCCGAAAATCAACACAACGAAAGGCCAAAATTTCGATGTAGTATGGCTCCAGCCTGATTTTTTCACTTTGTCTTTGAAAATTTGGCAAAAAAAAGCTAATTAAAATACCTCGGACTCACGCAATATCGAAATTTTAGCCTTTCGGAGTTTTGATTTTCGGAACTTTGTTCCCCGGCCAAAAAATCGTCGATTTTTTAGAAAGAAATCGTTTTTGAACGAACTAAAAGGTAAATTAGAACCAAATTTGGTACTCGGGGGTTTTTGGGGTCGCTGATTACGAATTTGAAGTCGGTTTTGAAAAATACAGAATGGCGGAAACAATATGGAGGATGAATTTTTGAAAATTCATCTCATTTACTTGAACTCGTTACTCGGGGGGTTTTGGGGTCGCTAATTACCAATTTTTAAGTCGGTTTTGAAAATTTCAAAATGGTGGAAACCATATGGCGGATGAATTTTTAAAAATTCATCTGATTTACTTGAAACTCGTTACTCGGAGGTTTCTGGGGTCGCCGATTACGAATCTGGCCTCGGATTTTGAATATTAAAAATGGAGTATCCAAGATGTCCGATCGAAATATGAAAATGTACCCGATATTGATGAAGCTGTGTACTCGGGGGTTTTTGGGGTCGCTTATTACGAATCTGATCTCTGACTTTTATATTTAAAATTCCGAGTACATAGAGTATCAAGTTTTATCTCTATCAAGTAAATTTTTACATTTATGTAGGCCATCTTGGATCCACCATTTTGAATTTACAAAATCTGACTTCATATTCGCAATCTGCGATCCCAAGAACCCCCGAGTACCAACTTTCATCAAAATCAAGTAAATTTTTTACATTTATGTCGGCCATCTTCGAGCCGCCATTTTGAATTTACTAAATCTGACTTCAGATTCGTAATCAGCGACCCCGAAAACCTCCATATAACAATTTTCAGCTGTTTTCCGTATAAAGAAAAATGTGCGCCGCAAAGGGTTAATGGAATAAGAAAAGCAGACATGGAGATAGGTTATGCACAAATCAGGAAACGATAGACACACATAATATTATTTGAACCTATAAGCTTTGGATCTAAACACATTTTTGCTCATCGATATGGTTCTTCCAGAACAACGAGATCATTTTACGGTTTCCATAACATATTTATGTTTTTCTTATTGAATATCTTCTCTTTTGCTTCCAATTACACTTGACTGGGGGTTATATCCTCATTATCAGAGTGAAATCTATCCCTGTAGCCTCTTGTTGAGATCAAGTGGAACCCAAGTTAGAAAATATGTAAAAAAAAAAGAATAAATTGTGATGTACTATATAGATAAGAGTGAAAAATATTCGAATCGTAAACAATTCGATTGCACCACTATTAACATTTACTTATGAATGGTAAGTGGATCATTCAATATCTTCATGCAATGGTGGAAATTTTCGTTGTGCTGTTTCTGCTAAGTTTCGTCTTTCAGTCGAATAATTTAATACAATTTTGTTGACTCTAGGTCCCTTTGATAAATATTCTTTGTTATGTCATTTTAAATCATATTTTAGGAAAGCCGCATGTTATTGCTAGGATACCGCTTCCTCTTGGTACCAACAATTCAGTCTTCAAGAATTAATTCTGACTTTTGTTCCATTAGGAGCAAACAAAACTCTGAATTTGAAAAACATAAATTTTCATCACAATTAGAAACAGCGTAGTTTTGTAATTTTGGAATACCAGGTATCACTTAAAACTTCACTTTACGATTGGACCACCCGTGCACTAGTCATCTTTTCGAGAACTTTTACAGAGGCAATTGAAATCCTCAATTGAGTCACCAAAACTAATCTAAAAAATGGCGTTACATGTCCGTAGGTACATTCTAGATACTAGATAATCATTCCGATTACCTACAAAATCAAGGCAAATACAAACAGAAGCCACATTAAGAAATATTGTTTCCAGCTTCGTGCCTTCAAGTTTTCTTGGCATAATCAGTGTATTTGACCTTTTTAGGCTATTGTAATGCTCATTCGTATACAAGTGCTAAATTATCTTCATAACATGTCTTGAATCACTTAACATATCAACTAATACATTCTTCTACTACTTAGAACATAATATCAAATCTTTGTTCTAATCAAATAATTTTTGTTTAAATCGAAAGATACGAATTTATTTATTCGTTATTTGGTTTCTTTATTTGGAATTTTTGTTTTTATTTAGTTTGAAGTCTTAAGGATTTATTTATTGATTTCTCTGATGGCCAAGAAATGTGGGAGAAATTGACATTTGTAATACTTACTTATTTTTCGGTTTTTATAAAAGGATATGTATGTAATAGCCAATTGCCAAAGCGTAGTTGAGTTTCAGAATACGAAATCGAATATAGCAGATGAATTTTGACAAATTCACCGGATTCACTAGAAACTTGTTACTCTTCTGTGTTACTGCTTATGGATTTAAAATAAGTATATCAAAACGGCCAGTAACTGATCTATTATAATGACATATTGACATACTATATTTTTAACATTAGAAACAATTTATAATCAGTAACTTCCATCTTCCACTTTGGACTTTGAGTTTTCAAAATTTCCGGACAGATTCGTATGATTAATCCCAAAAACATACTTACATCAATAATAACATACATACTATGAGTAATTGATATCGAATAGTATTATATTTTGTGATTTTTAAAGAAAAATTTAACGAGCACCTCGTTAGAAATGCTGCTTATTTTTATTTAGTCTATTATTTAATTCAGTCCATTATCTGGTAAAGTTAAAAAATTTTCGAGTACGCGAAAAACAATAATAGTGATGATGATGATAAAGATGATAAAATATGATGATTGTGACGATTATAATTATGACGATGACGATTATAACTATCTTAAAATTAATGAATAAATAACCTACTGAGATTCAATATAAAAATCGTTCAAAACTGGAGAAAAATTACTCAGACAATTTTTAGCTTATCTTAAAGAAACATCCTGATGACATTACCTATATTAAGGGATAAAAGCGGAATAAAAGATTAGGCAACTAGTGCTAAAAATACTGAGTAATTCCGTCTATAAACTGAGCCGAAATTGTTCTCAATTTATCTGAAAATGTTAAATAAATACTATGCCCAAAATTGTTACATGATTTGTAAGAAGTTGGTCGCAAAAAACTGACCAATGGTTGGAGTCAATTTCTACCACGCAGATCACTTTAAAAATTAAAGATATGTATTTTGAAAAATACGCGAGGAACAATATTAAGGTTTGCAACTGTCTAAGTTTTGTTTGCAATGAAATAACACAACATTTACAAGTGATGATGATGATCTTATAATGTAGAAATATCACTATCATTACATGTATAATCATACAAATAAACACGCACACATTATCAATTGTTATGACGTTGAGTTCCATGCCCAAAATGTCGACTCGCACGTAACCAGCTGCACGTCCCGGTAAATACACGTCGCTATAAGTTCCACCTTCTAAGAGGATTATGAGAAGCTGGCGCGAAACAGGAGATTTATTTTTACATGGCTCGGGATATATTTACTGGAGGTATATTCGCTGGAACTTTTCATTTTATCAACTTCACCGGGCGGAGATTGCCAGAGGTAGGTTGCTCCTGCAATACTGTATACATTGCTTGATTTTCAAAGAAATGTGAAAAATACGCAGATGATTTGCTTGCACGAGATATTCCATTCTACCTTCAGAAACTAAGTGCAATTCTCTTTTTTTTATAGAAACAATTTATTTCTGCAAGTAAACCTTATTTTACTTTCTTTACAGGTTTTTTTGGGAAGGATTGAGTCTGTTATTCGCAGTGAAGGTAATAAAATGAGAGATTAGATGTTTACGAAACAATATCGAACAATTATATTCCCATAGGTGTCAGAATTCTTGACTCTTTAATGGCTCATTAATTATGGAAACAATAATATTAGTATAATAATAGAGTCAAATTTATTTTACTTTCCAATAGGCCTGAAATAAACATTTTAAGCCCACAGGTGAGGGTGTGAAATGAGCATTTCACCCCTACTGCATCAAAATGGTATTTTGAAACTCTCATATGCCCAACTCAATCCAACCTTATATTGATAAGGTTTCGATCATTTTCCTTTTTAGACACTTTTAATGGGTAGTTTTTACTGCTCATGAAGTTTTTTGCATATCTCAATGATCAACTAATTCCTAGGCTGAAACAGTACTCCCCATTCGTCACTGTCTCCTTGGAGGCTGTACAGTTGGAACATAACTACTATGCAGATTCCTATAGATGTGAATTGATAAAATCAAAAGATTCTGGACAAAACATGATCTCAATTAAATGGTTTCTTCCAATCGCGGCAATTGTTTTTGTCTCTTCACCTGACGCTAAATCCCTAATAAAAGCGCTACGACTGCAGTTTTATTTTTTTTGTTTGCAAGTGCTTTTGTGTGAAAAGCTGGTAGACTTATAGTTAATTTTACCAACTGTTAGACATGTGTAATGAATACAGTTTTAGATTGTTTCTCAGGATATTCTTTGTACGATTCCGTTTTGGAACGACTTTTTTGCTTGAGCTTACAGAGCGTGAGATACATTTTATGCATTTCAGTTTTTATTTTTTATACTGAGACATAACCTCAATATATAGGCCGATCTCATATGAGCTTAAAGGAATTATAAAGGATTTAAAAAATAACTACACAATTTAAAAAATTGACAGTAATTATATTTCCGAAAGAGATGAATTTTCGGCTCATTGATTCAGGTATGTGCACTAAGGAAATATTTCATCTCTGCTGTGTGGTAACGGAGAAAACCACGAAGACCGGAATGAAGCCACCCGTCGAATATCGGCCGTTGTTCGGTGGTTGCGAAAGTGTAAGTCCGTTAGCGCTGCAATATCTATTTGCCAAATTACTAGACCCTGGATCGCCAGTTGGCCGGACTGGATGTTGAACCGCGTCCAGGACATATCCATTAACTGGAAAGAGAATCGTTTCGTCTTTATCTAACCGATGAGACCTACCGAAAACAGAATGTGTTCCTTCTCTGCAGTAGGACATTTCGAATTTCGGTTCTTGTTAATGGAACTCTCGAAAACCAACATTTTCCGAGTGTTTTGTTCGACGCCCTTGTGTTTTGTAGCTCGTTAACCAACTAATGTAATGGCACAGCTTGTCTAATACTATCATAATGATAGTCGTTGTGCCGTAACCCTTGGAGGATCGAAAACGTCGCAATGTCAATTAGGGTCGCGTTCGTAAAACACAGCTTTAACGTCAGTCTCCTTTATTTTATGCTATTTAGAGCCACATGACGAGTACTATGCTCTAATTTTCGGATTTTAATAATCGCTTCCGTATACTCTGCGTTATTGTTTCTGGGTGTAAATTGCAGATTTAAGAAATAGTACTTTTAGGCCGTAAAGTTCAATTTTACGAACCGAATGGAGATTGTGCGTCCGAGGATCGGCGAAGGAAAGTAGGTTGAAAAGTTTTCGGCCGTGGACCGAACACAATTTTTTGATACACTGTTCGCAAAAGTAGGAACTTTACCGACTGTTTTTAGTCCGTAAAGTACGAAAATGTCCGTAAAATCACACTTTACGAACTAAAAGGAGTCCATGTGTATCATAAATAAATATTATTTTCGATATACTATGCGTAAAATTTGATTTTACGCACCGTTTTTAGTGCGTAAAATTCGATTTTACGCACTACTGCTGACCGGGGCTCTCGTGCGCCGCGGTCATCACAAATGCGTAACATCATATTTGACCCACAAATTTTACGAATAGTATATCGAAAAATATCGTTCGACACGCGTGCGTAAGAATTCGATTTTACGCACCGGCCTATCTAATCCCATGTTAAAAACGGTGCGTAAAATCGTATTTTATCCGAAAAACTTTACGCACGCGTTGCGAACATTATTTTTTGATACTGTATGCGGAAAATTCTGTAAAATTAACGAGTGTGGGGAAGGGGGAGGGGAAGGGGGATTCGGGGGCGGGGCCCCCCCCCCCCCCCGATCATATGCTTTTCGCTATATAATGATTTAAAGCATTACTACCTTCTATCGTGCATCCCCCCTCCACCAATCATATTTTTACCCTCCACCTTTCTGGGTTTTATGAAATTAATAATAAAATGTTATGCTTTAAGTATTTTATTCAATACGTGGGTTAAATTTACACATTTGACCATAAACTTGCAGAATTGTTTGTTATTGATAAATTTAAAAAATACGCCAAAAAAACTGCTTCATTTAATGATGTTGTATCCATCGAAGTTCTCCATATATGAAATCGTTATAGACTTTTTCGTACATACTTTTCGATTTATCCGGTATAGAGTTACTGGCAATTTCAGCAGCTGCTAATATTTCCGGACGAATTGTATCTGATGTCGTATCCGTATCGCTCATTTTCAGAATTTTTAAATCCACACTATACACGTTTATCACTCGATGACGTGAAAGGAATTGATTGTATTTTTATAGATGTTGGAAATCGTTTATAGACCGTTCAATGTTACGGAAATGTAAATAAACAATCCAAGTACGAATTAGATGTAAAAATTTCTTGATTTGTTGTTTGTTTATACAACGTAAGTTCAGTGACCGCGATTGTAATGTAGTGTAATGTAACTATTTACATGATATGGATAAAAGAACATGTAAGATAATTGAAATATTGATAAATATTTATTTGTAAACGATTTCCAGGTCTACTGCAGAAATTAGCCAAGTAAAAATTTTGCGCATACGTATGCGTAAAAGACATTTTTTAAAAATGGAAGTATTAAAATATTTCTTTTTAATCGTTGTAATGCCATTAATACATACTACGAACTAAAATAACAATATATTAAAGGAAATTAGAAAGCCGATCTTTCATCGTTCAATATACAGGGTCATCGAAAAGTATCGGACCCCCCTAATATCTTCAGTTAGAATGCACTTAGGAGAAAATGTTCAATAGCAAAGTTGTATGGTTTCAAGCGGGGAGTAAGATGATGACCTTGACTTTGACCTTGACCATGTCCTTTAAGGTCATTTCAAGGTCAATCTTATTTTTTTATATAGAACCCCCTACATTTTATTGCATATTCTTATAGCTTATCTCGAGAGCTTTCCAAAACACTATAATAAAATATTTTTTTATTAAGTACTTTTTGAGTTATAAAGGTTTGAAGTTAACAATTTTTTGACACAAAATGTAGAATATCTTGTAAAATATTATTTAGTTTTCAGTTAAATAAATAAAAAAATGGCCAACACGGTTCAAACCTATTGGTTGACAAAAGGACCAAACAGGTCTTTTTATTTCCAGCCCAACGTTTCGACCACTCTTGGAGGTCCTCCTCAGGGGCATCTATTAATAGATACATAGAAAAAAAACCAACAAAATATAACACACGAAAAAAATATAAACAAAAATATAAATTAAGGACATTTTCACTTATTACAATAAAATAATCATAAAACAAACAACACGCACCTGACATGAGTAACTGTACGTCGTATACTAAATTTGTGACACAGATTACACTGACTTGTAAACATACACACACATACACACACACACTCTTAGACTCGCAGTACAAACATAATACATAATTAAATGTGTCAATCCTATATATACAAATTCGTTACTTTTTAAATTACAATGTTATTTACAAATCATTAATTAAAATATTATAACTGTTACTTAATTTTTCTGTGTCCGTTCTAAAATTTATGCTCGATTTTTGTTTTTTAATATGGATCATTTCTTTAATGTTACGTTTTTTCCAATGTGGTTCTGTTTCCAAAATTTCCACTTCAGCAAATTTAAAACTATGTCCTGTATTCAGCATATGTGATGTTAGTGCTGTATGACCAATTTCTCTTTTCCAATTATTAGTATGTTCATAGATTCTTTTTTTTAAATACCTTTTTGTTTGCCCTACATATGTAGCTGTACATTCACTGCAGTTTATCTTGTAAATTATATTCGATTTTTTTAATATATCTATCTCATCAATTTTTGTTTTGAACAACGATTCCAAAGAGTTGAAACGTTTATTGTATATTTTAATGTCAAACGTGTCATATATCTTCTTAATCCTTTGGTTGAATTTATTGATATACGGTATTACTATACAATTTGAGAAGTCAAAAATTTGTCCCGTGTTAATTTCCTGTGTTTTTTGTCTATCTTTTAAAATTTTAATTCTATTGTTAATATTTTCTTGTATAAATTGAAAGTCATAACCATTCTTGTGTAAAAAAGTGTAAATATATCTTAAATTATTAAAATGGAATTTTTTATTGGAAAGTAAAATAGCTCTGTCAACAAGCATTGAGATAATGCCACGTTTCATATGTATAGGATGATGAGAATTGAAATTCATATATTTCCCTGAACACGTCGGTTTCCTATACCAATTAGTCAACAATATGTTCCCTTCTTTAAAAAAACATACATCCAAAAACGGTAAACTGTTGTTTGTTTCCAGTTCAAAAGTAAATTTAAGGTTAGGATGGTAATTATTGAATATGTTGACAAGATATTTGATGTCATTTTCTGGATAAATCATGAATATATCATCCACATATCTTTTGTAGAGTGCAGGTTTCTTCTCTAATTGATTTAGAATTTCATCTTCTAAATCGATCATTACTAAATCAGCTAGTGTAGGCGACAAAGGTGAACCCATAGGTGTACCTTTGTTTTGTTTGTATAATTGTTTATTGAACACAAACACCGTAGATTCCAAAATCAATGAAACTATTTTGATAATTTCCTTAACCGGGATTTTTGTAAATTGTTGTATCTCTAATTCTCGTTTTTCAAGGCTCTTAACGATTAGGTCATGTGGTACATTGGTGAAAAGGCTTACGACATCCAATGATAGCAGGGAATGATTTTTTGGTATATTTATGTTTTGAACTTCTTGAACTAAAGTCCAGGAGTTTTTTGTTCTATTTTTATTATGTGAAATTGTTTGGTATAAAATATTATGCAAGAATTTTCCAATATTATAAATGGGGCTACCCAATGCTGATACAATTGGTCTCATCGATCGTGATCATTTTAATTCTTCATCACGATGACGAAGGATTTTTACCCAACAACTAAATTTACGCGAAGATCCATAACACCTGGATTGAGGAATTTTTATGAATTCATTAGAAATAATTATGGACAACCCGTAAAATTGAAACTTCAGGAATTAAAGCATATCATTCTTAATGTCTTCGATTCCTCAAAAAATGTCAAAAGTCTGGATGCCTACCAAAACACCTTCTTAGAACTTATGAGAGAACTGCATATTTTTTTACATCCGATCTAAAATTGAAGTTCAATTCTCTAAAAGAAAAATTTTTATTTTCCACTTTAAAATTTGAAATTGATGATTTGTATACGTTTATTCGTCAGTTAAATTTCCGAAAGTTTAAGATCTTAAGTTTTCTAAAAGTGAAATTACCCATGGAAACACTGAGTGAATTTATGTATCGACAAAATACCAATAGAATGTTGATTATCTTGAAAACCAAAGTCACTTTAGTCAAAAAATTTGAAAGAGTCGTTAAAACTAATAGTTCAATGAGAAATGCACTTCTAAACAATGACCTGAATTTACATAACAATACAAACATTTCTATGTGCAACAATACAACTGACTCGAAAGTGGTTGTTAATTTAACGAACCTTTCGATACCTGATAAGTTTTTAGAATTGATTAAATTAGGACCTAGATTTTGTGTGCAACCAACTAAAGATACCTTTCCTATCAATGAGTTAATTAGCATCTTTGAAATTAACATGCATAAGATTCCAACAAATAAAATTGATCTTTTGAGAAGTAAACTTGTACATACTATGCAATGCACAAGAAACCTATTGCCTCTACATACACCTGAGTCTAATACTATTTCAGATCTACGGAAATTTATTAAAAATAAGGACCTATATTTAACCAAAGCAGATAAAGGCAATATTTCTGTCATAATGAATAAAAAAGACTACATTGATAAGGTTGAACAACTATTAACTAATGATAACATTTATGAGAAAATAAACAAGGATGCAACTATAACAACTCAAAATAAAATTAATGCTATTTTAAATGACTGGTTAAAGAACAAATATATAGAAAAAGAAACTCTACGATTTTTGGTTTGTAATAATGGAAATACCCCAAGGTTATATGCCTTACCTAAGATCCATAAGACAGGTTACCCGATGAGACCAATTGTATCAGCATTGGGTAGCCCCATTTATAATATTGGAAAATTCTTGCATAATATTTTATATCAAACAATTTCACATAATAAAAATAGAACAAAAAACTCCTGGACTTTAGTTCAAGAAGTTCAAAACATAAATATACCAAAAAATCATTCCCTGCTATCATTGGATGTCGTAAGCCTTTTCACCAATGTACCACATGACCTAATCGTTAAGAGCCTTAAAAAACGAGAATTAGAGATACAACAATTTACAAAAATCCCGGTTAAGGAAATTATCAAAATAGTTTCATTGATTTTGGAATCTACGGTGTTTGTGTTCAATAAACAATTATACAAACAAAACAAAGGTACACCTATGGGTTCACCTTTGTCGCCTACACTAGCTGATTTAGTAATGATCAATTTAGAAGATGAAATTCTAAATCAATTAGAGAAGAAACCTGCACTCTACAAAAGATATGTGGATGATATATTCATGATTTATCCAGAAAATGACATCAAATATCTTGTCAACATGTTCAATAATTACCATCCTAACCTTAAATTTACTTTTGAACTGGAAACAAACAACAGTTTACCGTTTTTGGATGTATGTTTTTTTAAAGAAGGGAACATATTGTTGACTAATTGGTATAGGAAACCGACTTGTTCGGGGAAATATATGAATTTCAATTCTCATCATCCTATACATATGAAACGTGGCATTATCTCAATGCTTGTTGACAGAGCTATTTTACTTTCCAATAAAAAATTCCATTTTAATAATTTAAGATATATTTACACTTTTTTACACAAGAATGGTTATGACTTTCAATTTATACTAGAAAATATTAACAATAGAATTAAAATTTTAAAAGATAGACAAAAAACACAGGAAATTAACACGGGACAAATTTTTGACTTCTCAAATTGTATAGTAATACCGTATATCAATAAATTCAACCAAAGGATTAAGAAGATATATGACACGTTTGACATTAAAATATACAATAAACGTTTCAACTCTTTGGAATCGTTGTTCAAAACAAAAATTGATGAGATAGATATATTAAAAAAATCGAATATAATTTACAAGATAAACTGCAGTGAATGTACAGCTACATATGTAGGGCAAACAAAAAGGTATTTAAAAAAAAGAATCTATGAACATACTAATAATTGGAAAAGAGAAATTGGTCATACAGCACTAACATCACATATGCTGAATACAGGACATAGTTTTAAATTTGCTGAAGTGGAAATTTTGGAAACAGAACCACATTGGAAAAAACGTAACATTAAAGAAATGATCCATATTAAAAAACAAAAATCGAGCATAAATTTTAGAACGGACACAGAAAAATTAAGTAACAGTTATAATATTTTAATTAATGATTTGTAAATAACATTGTAATTTAAAAAGTAACGAATTTGTATATATAGGATTGACACATTTAATTATGTATTATGTTTGTACTGCGAGTCTAAGAGTGTGTGTGTATGTGTGTGTATGTTTACAAGTCAGTGTAATCTGTGTCACAAATTTAGTATACGACGTACAGTTACTCATGTCAGGTGCGTGTTGTTTGTTTTATGATTATTTTATTGTAATGAGTGAAAATGTCCTTAATTTATATTTTTTTCGTGTGTTATATTTTGTTGGTTTTTTTTCTATGTATCTATTAATAGATGCCCCTGAGGAGGACCTCCAAGAGTGGTCGAAACGTTGGGCTGGAAATAAAAAGACCTGTTTGGTCCTTTTGTCAACCAATAGGTTTGAACCGTGTTGGCCATTTTTTTATTTATTTAACTGAAAACTAAATAATATTTTACAAGATATTCTACATTTTGTGTCAAAAAATTGTTAACTTCAAACCTTTATAACTCAAAAAGTACTTAATAAAAAAATATTTTATTATAGTGTTTTGGAAAGCTCTCGAGATAAGCTATAAGAATATGCAATAAAATGTAGGGGGTTCTATATAAAAAAATAAGATTGACCTTGAAATGACCTTAAAGGACATGGTCAAGGTCAAAGTCAAGGTCATCATCTTACTCCCCGCTTGAAACCATACAACTTTGCTATTGAACATTTTCTCCTAAGTGCATTCTAACTGAAGATATTAGGGGGGTCCGATACTTTTCGATGACCCTGTATATTGAACGATGAAAGATCGGCTTTCTAATTTCCTTTAATATATTGTTATTTTAGTTCGTAGTATGTATTAATGGCATTACAACGATTAAAAAGAAATATTTTAATACTTCCATTTTTAAAAAATGTCTTTTACGCATACGTATGCGTAAGGTTGGGCTGGAAATAAAAAGACCTGTTTGGTCCTTTTGTCAACCAATAGGTTTGAACCGTGTTGGCCATTTTTTTATTTATTTAATTAATATTACGGTTCCTGGACTACAATTACAACACTTTAGTTTTCAGTAATCATAACCTTAATACTTTTGTGCGCGGAATAATGAGACCAATTAATTGGTTTAAAGAAAATACATTAATCGGATCCCCCTAATATTTTCAGTAAGAATGCATTTTGGAAAAATGTCCAATAGCAAAGTATTGTACGGCTTCAAGCAATTATGCTAATAGGCTCTGGCGAAAAACTGCCCGAACGTAATCGCGAGAAGCTGCTCGAATGCGTGATTTCCGAAGGCGTTAGCGGGAATCTGACCGAAAGCGTTGGCCAATCTTTATTCTCTCACTCTCGCAGGCACCAATGTACGAGCTCTTGAGCAAACAATACGGATCACTGATTTGAAACTTTGATGCAGTGCTGTCTTCTTCTTAGCGAGCAGCAGTCACCTCGTGGACGAAATCGAACAGCCTCAAAAATTTTTTCTGTAACCAAAGAAACCATTGCGCTTCAATTGATTATCCCAAACATCTTCATTTTGTTTCCAATAGCCCAGAAATTTACGTAAATATTATTAATTGATCTATTAGATTTTCAGTTGCTCAACGAACTTTTTGCTAGTGCTGGTTAAAATAAACAAATCGATAGTTGGACCAACACTTAATAATTAGTATTTTTCTCTACTTAATTATCTAGATCAATTTCCTATCACTTACCTGATTAATTGTTCTTCGCTCTAATTAAGAATGGCGGAGCTTTCTGAAAGAGATCGCATAACACTGTTAATGATGCGAGGATGGGGAGATCAACAAAGAGGGTATAAAACAGTAACGCGATTATTTAATGAAAATTTTCGGAATGAAAATAATAGGATCTCCAAAAGTACTGTAATCCGTACTATTCAACGTTTCGAGGCCATTGGTAGCGTTAAAAGCCGCCCAAAATCTGGTAGACCTAAAACAGCAACAAATAATGATAAGGCATTAGATGTTTTACAGTCTTTCGTTGAAGATCCCCATATTTCCATCAATCGCGTTGCACAAGAACACGAAATCGGTCATGCATCTGTCAGTAAAATTCTGAAATTGAATAAATGGCATCCATACAAACTCCATTTGGTCCAAGAGTTGTCTGAAGACGATTTTGATAGACGCATCGAATTTTGTGATCTTATGATGGAGATGATTGTCGACGATCCTCTATTACTTGATAATATTGTTTTCTCTGATGAGGCAACATTTGAACTGACTGGAAATGTAAATAGACACAATTGTAGATACTGGAGTGACGTTAATCCTCACTGGAAAAGAGACAATCATACTCAATATCCACAAAAAGTTAACGTATGGGCTGGTATTGTTAATGGTAGACCAGTTGGCCCTTTCTTCATTGAAGGCAATTTGACAGCACAAGTATACCTAGTCATGCTTCGCGAACAAATTGTTCCAGCTATTCGAGACATAGCTGGTGGAAATATGGATGAAATTTATTTCCAACAGGATGGAGCTCCACCTCATTATGGTGTCATTGTCCGTCAATATTTGAATGAGGTCTTTCAGGACAGGTGGATAGGGCGAAGGGGTCATATTGAGTGGCCACCTCGGTCTTCGGACTTGACCCCACTTGACTATTTTTTGTGGGGTTACTTGAAAAGTAAAGTTTATGCCACCAAGCCTCAAGATTTAGACGATTTAAGAGGGAGAATAACTCGAGAGATAGAACTAATACCGCCAGAAACGTACCGGAATGCGGTTTCGGCTGTTTATAACAGATTGGCACATTGCCAGGCTGTTGAAGGGCAACAATTTGAACATTTGTTGTGAATTGTTTGGTACAATTAAATATTTTGCCCAAGCTAACCAATTGGAATTAAATTTGCCTTAACTGGCCGGACTCACACACCACTCTTGCCATAACTGGTCGGACTCGCACACCACTCTTGCCATAACTGGTCGGACTCGCACACCACTCTTGCCTTAACTGGTCGGACTCGCACACCACTTAACAAATTGTTAACTTCAAACCTTTATAACTCAAAAACTACTTAATAAAAAAATATTTTATTATAGTGTTTTGGAAAGCTCTCGAGATAAGCTATAAGAATATGCAATAAAATGTAGGGGGTTCTATTTAAAAAAATAAGATTGACCTTGAAATGACCTTGAAGGACATGGTCATGGTCAAAGTCAAGGTCATCATCTTACTCCCCGCTTGAAACCATACAACTTTGCTATTGGACATTTTCTCCTAAGTGCATTCTAACTGAAGATATTAGGGGGGTCCGATACTTTTCGATGACCCTGTATGTAAAAGTAATGTAAAAGTATAGAGCGAACAATAAAATTATGATTTACATTACAAAAGTCACAAATTCACACGAAAAACATAGGGAAAAAAAAGATACTCTAAAAATTGTTTTATGAATACTAGAAGTGTACATTTTTTCTATTCTACAATCATCATTGCATATAAAATATGAGGGCATACTAAAAATGTGAGGGCATCATATCAAATCGAAATGGAGAAAAATGTTTAAAAATCGAATTTGTAACTATTAATATATCTTCCTGTCGCCTTTCTATACTTTTTGTCTTGTTTATTTAATTGTAACTTTCTTCATCCAAGATTTAACTGATACAGACCAAAACATCTAATTATATAATATTAATTAAAATGGATCTAAAAAATAAATTATTTTATAATTTAATCATTTAAGATGTTTTTTTAATAATTGTTAAAAAGTATTATCGTTAAAGGAACAAAACTAATTTTCTTTTCTTAAAAATATTTTCAATATAGCAATAAGGATGGACCCGTGTATCCCAGTTCCCTGAAAGCTAAAATCCCATTGTAATTTCCAACAAACTGCAAAACTCATCTACTCTAAAAGCTTTCCTTGTTTCGACACCAACGTGACCATCCAGCGGGAGCAGTACAATTGTTAGTTGCGAATACGGTTCAACATGGTCTTGCGAGAAGAGGGCAAATAGCGAAAAAAGCTAAATCCTGCTAATTTCCTTGATTAGATTGTGATTAGACCTTCCCATACGTTGCTGCAGAAATTGGGTATCTTGGAAATAGCGTCCATTTTCAAAGACCGGACACTTTCTGTCTAGAGTTAAGAGACTCCATATCCTCTTTATTTTCGATATATATTAATTTTTCTTATTTTTGTTTCAAGTAAACAATAATATTATTACGATGTAATTTTATCGAGTTTCTAGGTGTATAATTTCTTGAAGAGGGAATAATTTTAATTAAATATTGACAGAATGTTTTCTTTAAATATTATCGAAATAAATAAGGTCGGCTTCGTTGTAAACCTTTTTTGGTCAGTTTTCATTGTAGATGAATATTTTGTATTACATCAATCGTTAGTGCTAAACTTTGAAAATTTTCCGATATCTCTGTTATCAGCTCAGCTATTTCGTTTGTTAGAAACGTTCATTCATATAATTTATAATACATCTTATTGATAAATTAAAAATTTAAGTAAATGTTACTAATGAAAATTTACTTAATTCTATCAACGTTTGCTTTAAAATTTAAAAGTATCTTAATGAAATACTTGATTGATAGGTATCGTATGCTCAAATATTTCAAGGTTAATAATTTACGGTAAAAGAATCCTTTGAAAATACTATCATATAAGTTTTCAGCAGTTCTTCCCAAATTTAATTTTAAAATGTAGTACTTGAAGAGTACAATACTATTCCCAAGCATATTATAATAAACTTGGCTTGAAATTTGGTAACGACGAATTATTTAACCAACTCCGGTAAATTTTACAATTAGATTTTATCGTTTTATTGGCACGTCACTGCATGATATAGATATAAATTATTTGCACTTATCTCAATATCGAATAAAGAAAATGACAGTATAATAAAAAACGTGATAAAGAAAAAAATATTGATGGCCATATTGAAAAGGTTTAATTGTAACAAATGAGCGTTATAAACTTTATTATTACGGTCATTATTAAATGTTTTCTCCAGGAACTTCATTTGACGTCACACGTTAAGTTATTGATTGCGACAATGTATCAGATTCCACAACAACACAAAAAATAATAACAGCATAGGTCATGATGGTTTCAGTAACGACTGTATACCGGGAAAAGCAGTTCCCAGCTTTTTCTATTGCGTATAAACGTTGAAAAAATGCAATGACGTTTTATCGTATTGGTATTATTACTACTAATAATAAATTATATTTTTAATTTGAAAAAGGAACTTAATCGAGTATCGACTATTTTCGTAGATATATAGTATCAATTGCCAATATGAATGTAAATAAATTAATAAAATATGTGACGAAAGCGAGACACATTGTTGAATGTTATTAAGTACAAAAGGTTAGGAATTTGCGTTGTAACTCTGCGATTATTTCGAATCCTCTATTTTAAATTTAGAAAATATGACATCAAATTCGTAACCTTGAAAACCCCTGAACACTATTGTCTACCACAAATAATTTATCGACATTTATAGATCCGCCACTTTTAATTTTGAAAATTTAAGACAGGATTCGTAATCTGCGAGAGCGAAAACCTCCAAGTGTCCAATATTGTTCTTATTCACAACAATTTTTTTCACTATATATGTTTACTGTAAAAACACAATTTTTGACAATTTTTCAATTATTATAGACAATATACCATGAAAGTTTTTGAGGAATTCAACAATATTACTGATACTTTATACCTTAATAAAAATGTATAAAAGAATCTAAGTTCTAAAATATTTAAGTTTTAAAGGACCATCATAGTTGATATATCGAAACAATTTTGAATTACTTCAACACTTTTCAGTTCATATGAAAGACCTCATTACCAAGTTGAAGCTTTAAAATATATCAAAATGGAAACGTATACGATCATCGGATACTATTTCTGTCCATCGGCATTTATCCAAATGAATATTAGTTACGTTCAACGAATATTCAGCGGCTCGATTTTTCTCTTCGCATTGGTGAAATTCAATGCTCTGCTGTTTCTCTTTTAATGCAATTTTAAGAAATTAATATTCGATTGGATGGAAATTCTAACAGATGAAATCCGACTGAATGAAAATGCAAATATTGTGTTAAACGAAGTCGGCGGTGCTCTGCGGTGGAAAGTTAATTCTTTCAGTTATTTCAACTATACATGCTTGTATGTCACCTTTATTTCATTATATTTTAGACGTATTATGTGTGTATTAATATTTACAAATTTACTTATTCGGGGAAGGCGAAATTATTAAATATTTCAAAAATGTTAATTGTTATACAGCATTAATGGATCAGGACATAACAAATAATTTTCAAATTATGCAGGTAATGTTGTACATTTCATTCATTTTCTTATTTACTGAGTTCTCTAATGAAAATGAAATGAAGCCCACCTACTTAATATATCTAAAACGTTATTGAATTTTTATTTTTATTATTAAATTTGTTTACAAGATCACGAAAACGAGATATTTGTTTGTATAAGCAATATAATTCCGCACTAAAACCTATGTCGTTATGTCACTGATGGCGAATTTCGTCAACGTTGGATTTTTAATTTAATCTTTATTAAAATTTTCAACTCATTCTGTATATGGTTTAATATTGAATAAAAACAAATCTTAGTCCACATATTACATTTTACAACTAACATATACAAAGAAATATCAGATCGCTTTTTTGTGTAAACTAATGACGTTTGAATAAAAGCATGGCATGTTTACCTTCTTTTACGAATCGTTCACAGAATAAATGTTTGTTACTCGAAACTCATATGGCTGACATATTATTAATTCCTTATCGAGGATTTTACGTATGATGCCGTAATATAACGTTTAAAACGCAGATACCCTAGTGTGTCCTTTATAAAAATATGTGTCTATTTGAAAACATTTTCTTCATATTGTCTAATAAATCCTCATTAAATTGTGTGATTATTATATCGAAAGCAGTAACAAAACGACGTTACTTCCGATTCATTAAATTGCATGTTTATAGGTAAACATCTTTTTAATTCTTACGGTAAAGGTATATTATTAAAATTGATATAAAATCCTTATAAATTATCTTATGTATGCGAACGTTAAAAAATGTTGTCTTTCTGAAATACTACTATTAATATCAACGCCAAAACTTATAGCGCATTATATTATTAGTCTTAAATTAAATATCAGCATTTACACATATTTCCCCCGTTTACTTTACGAGTATTATAAGCAATTTTATTTTCCGTTAATTTATGCTCGAGGTACCTGAAAAACAAATGCTTCTAGTCTGTTAAATTAAGTTCTAAACCGAACTATTTCTAGTATTGTAGTGTTGTTCTTCAATACGCGATTTTAGAAAGCTTTACACTTCTTCATAGAAGTTTAAAAACTTTTTAACTCCCTTTATTACACTTCATTTTATGTCATAGGCATTCAGTTCTGTTGCACATTTGTTGATATCTATTATTAAATAGCTCGTTTATTTACCAAGAAAGTTAACCAAAGTTAATTAAAGTTAGTTAAACATGTTTTCTGAAAGACGCTAAGTGGTTGTCAAATCAGATACAGATGCCAAAAGAGTTTGATGAATATCAAACAAAGATAAAACAGCAGAAAAATACAAAATAAACAATAGCATCATAAATAATACGACATAATATTAAATTGAAAAACCGAAAAATGTTTGCTGACTCGTGTGATTTTCTCTCATATCATGACAGTAAACTTAAAATGGGAAGGGGTAATATTACGAAAAATAATTTTTCGGCTAGCAATTTATCCCGAATAATAAAGATGCAGAATGTTAAATATCCCAAAGATATAAATGTCAAGAAATAAAATGTTCCAAATTGTAAAAACCCAGAATGTAAAACATCCCACATGAAATTTTCCTGAAAGAAATTTTTAGCCGAATTTTAAGAAACTGACAGTTCATACATAAATAAACAAATTCATGTTAAAAGCCTGTGTATGGACTTATTTGTTTTAGTTTTTTTTCCATTATAGGATATTTCTAATGAATCAACAAAAACATTCAACCGAAATTTTATCTATCACTGCCAATGACAGGTTAAATTAATAACCCTTGCACTATAATTGGTGTACTACTCAATATTACACCATATACATATGATTACGTTTTTATTGGCTCTACGAAAACGAGGAGTTAAATTACAGTTTGAAATAAATTTCTCAATTTGCAAATGTTCACTAGACGGATAAGTCCGAAATATGCATGAATTCTTTTCACAAAATTCAGGACAATTTCATTCAGGACATTTGTCTTTCGGATTTTTAACATTCTGGATTTTTTAAACTCGGAAAATTTTACATTCCGAAATTTTAATTTTCGCATTAAATTACTTTCGGGAATTTTACTCCCTCCCGAACAAACGCGATTTTTGAAAGGTTTACACTTCTTCACAGAGGTTTAAAAACTTTTCAACTCCCTTTATTACACTTCATTTTATGTCATAGAAATTCAGTTTTGTTGCACATTATCATCCCAGCCAAGCATTTCTTTTATGTTAAACCTATGTCGTCTCTAAAATGGCAGAAGTCTGTCAGAAATGTTTGTGTCGTGTGGCATATCCCTGGGATGTCCAAAACTGATGGTTCGGTAATTTAACGTCCCTAATATTTCAATACCTTAAACTTAGCCTGTTTAAATATTACTATATTCTGTAAACATGCACAGTGTAGAGATCTTAAAAAAGCAATAAAAAATGTATCTGTGATGTACAAGATCACGAAAAAAAGATACAAAAAAAGATATTCATCATCTTCCTGATTTCATACCTATCAAAATAAGTAAAATTTAAGTATTGCATGGCGGCCAGACATTTTTTATTTAGGTCGATATTTATACCTTTTTTCCTATGGAAAAGTCGTCTTTGTTCTAATATCGTGGCACTTTTTCCTTTCGAGTTAAAGCGGATAATCCAAATTTTTATTTCCTATACCTATGGTTTTAGTTGAAAAACAAGTTTTCATTCAAACTGATCATTTGTAACTCAACTGGTGGTCATTTTAATCGAAAACTATCAGGAATTCGTCATTTCATCAAACCTAATTTTAGAATGCATTGCAAAGGAGATATTGTGCATTAATTGACATATTTTAGGATTTTAGCATTTTTTAAGTGAAAATTATCAAAGTTTAAAATGGAATAACTCGGCCAAAAATTGATCTTTTTTGTTCAGACCAGATTTATTGCATTCAGAAATTATTCAAGAAACGATTTCAGAATCTCAAATTCGTGTGGGATTTTTAAAAAAATAATTATCGGAAGAAAACTGCAGAAATCACTGTTTTTTCCATAAGAAAACAATGTTAATTTGAAACCATTCTTGGAAGCAAAAGATATTATTGGATCGGATGCAGAATTATGTCAGTTATTCTTGGTACCATTACAAAGCTTTTCCCACCCCAACGATTCCGATTCGATGATTTTTTTAAAAATGGACCCACCCTAATGCACACATACATCGCACAAGCATAACGACGACATAAGTATATTACTTGGAAGACGTCAATATTACGTCGTTAATAATAAGTCCCTAATGTGACGTCATAGTTTTGTAATTTTAAACGCCTCCTAATGACGTATGTTTCAGAAATTAAAAAGATTTAAAACTCTTTACATCCTGTTGCTAACTTTGATGATATGAATGTAGGAAAATATAAATGCCTTTACACGCATACCAACCGAATGACAAACAAATTAGAAATAAAAGGAGACTGCATTTCGTTCAAATAAGGTCGAAAAGTCTTAAGTTATCTAAATATTACCAATCCTCTCCTAAGTAAAGCTCCATTTTACTAACCGCGGACTACGACTAAATATCAACCGTAAAATGACTACTTTTGTCTCCACTTAACGTAATACCAGTTTAATGTTACGTAAATAAGAAGCGGTTCAGAAAATCTAAGCCCTCAGAGAAGGTCGAAGAGAAGTAATTGCGTGCTATTTTGCTACTAGGGAAGAGTTCTGGAATTTTCTGAAACTCTAGCTTATTTTAAACTTTATCAATAAACAAAAATATGTCTTAAGTATATGTAGAATATATCCTTCCATATTCAAAGATATCTTGAAAATGTCGAAAAGATTGCTAAAAGATATCTTTTAGATGTCTTATGCAACGTTTTTGAATATGTTTTAGAATTCCAGAAACACATCATTTAGATACATCGAAAATATATTTTCGAAGGAAATTAATGGACACATTAAAAAACCTATAATAAATCTGTATAATAATTATACTCTCTAAATTCCTGGAAGTGAAATTTGAGACACTCTTTTGTGAAGAGTGAAAATTTCACTCTAAGTGAAAGAGTGGCTGAATAATCACTCCAAGGAATTTAGGGGTTTCTCTATTTATTTCTAAATCACGTAATATATGAGAAGATCTTATGGTATTTTAACACAATTTCATAACATAAAACACTTGAAAATAGGCAAATAACGCTTGCAAACAAATTAAAAAAAATATCCTGGAGGAGAATCGAACCCTGCTCTTGAGTATGCTACGCTGTAACTATAGATGTAGAAGAGATAGGAAGCAACAAAATAACTTAAACTGACAATAATATAAACACATTATAATGCCGGAAATTAAAACATATACAAAAGCAGACAAAATACATAAAGGTTACGTCCGAAACACAGATGATGTGTATTCACAAGGAAATGCTCTACATTCAACATGGCGGCGATTTTACTTTCGACGGGGAATATGGAATTTGTGCGCGTGTGCAATATCGGAGTTTGATAAAGATCATTAAAACATCTTTGCCAAAGACATCTAGAATCTTAAAGATGCATTTGACCAGATATCTTCAAAACAGATATCTTTTAGGCATACATTCCGGAAAATTTTTATTGGATATAAGGCATTTGCGATACTTCATACCTTAATCTTTATACATATATATTTACAGCGTGCCACATTCTTACCACGCACGATTTTGTAACAGTCGATACATTGTAATACCATACATACAATATTTGTAGATCCGATCAAATAGATAATTCGGATCATGCGGGGAATTCTATCGGTTCTGCGTGCGGAATTGATTTTGTCCCGCAAGAAAGTCCGTGGATTCGAAGACTCTGCTAAAACATCGCGCGTGATGTCATTATGTATTCTACTGACATAGTCTTTAAAGTTTGACTTGGCTATCTTGTTTTTCCGGAAGCGAATGAGTTTTCGCACGAAACAAACAGTCAAATCGCGACACTGCCTGCGCCCTGCCTCGCCGATATCATATTGTCAATATTTCCTGCTTCGTGCTTGGCTCGCGTTTACTTAAACAAGTGTATGTCCATGGTTTTCGCAAACGTATGCAGAATTCCAACATACGCAGTACGTATGACAAAGCTAGCAGCAACGATAACCATATCGGGCAACGGTTCGCATCGTCGATTGTTGGTCTTCGTTGTTGTTCTTGTTGCCTTTAGCACAAGTGCCGCACAATGACCCGCTCAACGAGATCCAATCGATGCCACTTGAGCCACTGATGGACCGTAATATCCCTCGACGAACGTGCGTTTGAACGAAGCTCAATTGAGATCTGATGACGAGACGCGAAGTCGGACCTATCCAGATCTTCTTTGCAATAAAAAAGTAACAATGGAAAACAACAAATCTCGAACTCTGGGGAAACACAGTTAACTTCCCAAGTTAATTTCCTGAGACATAGAGCTCGTTTAACGAAGTTTCTGTTAGCCTCCAGGAATAAATAGTTTTCTTTGAAATTTTATCAAGAGACGAATAATATTTCGCAATTGTCTTTAACAAGTTTCTCACTTTGTCGTTCCTGGTTACTGTTATGAAACAGTTTTTAAAAGAGTTAATTGACTTTCTGATTATTATGTAATCACGAATCTTATTCTTTTTACTTCATTAATATTCTAAGAGGTCATGAAATGCTTTTAGAATTTTCTCAGTCTGTAAATTCGGTGCAGTCATGGTAAACCAAAGCTTTCCAATTACTTCTCGAGTTTTAGGTTTACAAATTTTCAGTTGTATTTTGTTAACATAAATTCCGACGGAAACAACAAAGCAATCCAGATAAATTTCTGCTGATGAAACTAAATAGGATATAATAATCCGAATTACAAAGATAAATTACGTTATTGGTATATAATGACAATAGATTAGTAAATCATTCAATAGACAGACTTGTACGGTTGTGGTGTTAATAAGGGAATAAAATATAATATTTTAGAGGCAACATATTGAAGAAATGTTTTCCACCTGCTCATCAGTGACCATTCTGGTGACCAGAATTTCACAATTGTTATTTCCAAACAAATAATTGCTTGGCAATAATTTTGGTGCTTCATTATTGCATAACGATTTGATAATTAGTACTTACCAAAGAGAGCAGATGCGAGACCCCTTAACAATATGCTCTTCTGCAAATTTAGATGCATCAAGAGTAATCACCCTAATGAGGGGAATGCGTCCTCAATTTAAAATAGTAAAACACATTTCAATGAAAAGATATTGATTTCAGAAATGTCAGACCACCATCTCAGTTCATAGCTTATTTTTACTGACAATTAGAGTCTTTTTAAGGACGCTAAGAATTTGTTATAGCTTAATTTCTAATCTTTGTGTGTCTCAAATAATTAAATAATAAATTCATTTCAATATTTAAATTTAAATGTAATTTTAATTAACTTTATATAATGTATAATATATAACTATAATATAATTACTATATAAAATATAATATAATATAACATTGAATCTCTTTCTGTTATTTCGATGTCTACCATTTAAGTTTCTAATAAATACACATCAAATAAACAAATTTCTTTTGAATTCCTTTTTAATTTTTAATGTGAATATGGAAATATTAATACGCAGAAGTACATGATTAGTTTTTTCGTAAGCAATGTTTGTTTTCCAATGTCAAGTTTCTCATAATTGCAAATGATGAAATAAGATCCTGAATTGAATCGATCTTCGACGCTAACACTTTCGTGCACCTCACCAATAGATTATTATATTTCGAGGAGTGCTACGAGTTAAAGATTTCATATTGCTTTGAGCAAATATAAGAAAGTGAATAATGCAGACTTAGAAAAACTATTTGACTTATGTACGACAACTGGCCCATGACGTGTATCATGCAAGAAACACGCAAGATGCTAAGAAATTTCGAGGTCCAGTATATCATTATATTTTCAAGGACTGTATTTTGATACCGATTCAAAAAAAGAACTATTTTGTATTAAAAATGCAAGAATGAAGGGGTCTCTTGTATGTAGAAACATATAGTTCTTCTGTTACTACTTGGAGAAAATATTTCTTTCCGTAAAAAAATACCTGAGTTCTAAGATGGAAAATATATTGTATACATAATAAAAGAGAAATAGTTGGTTTTATGGTGTGTAATGGTGTAATTTTCCGATACACCCCCAAATTTTCGTTTTATGGCCAAAACCCCGCCTTCAGACAGGTTCATGTCAAAAATCACTCATAACTACTCTAATTTGTATTCGATTTAAAACTTTTTTTATTATTTGAAGGCCAAGAAACATTTTCAACTATCTGTGCCTCATGTTGTAAAGAAAACTGGTGAGACTGCCGTTCAAAGTACTGGCTATTTTTCAATTTTTAAAAATTCTTTTCAACTTGTACGAGTATTGAAAAATCGGAGTCAAAGTTGAAAAAAATGAAAATTAGATCGAAAAATCGCCAATACTTGCTAATGCAGTCTCGTCAGTTTACTTTTCATTAAAATTAGATATGGGCAGTCAGAAACATATGCCTTTCAGCTTTCAAATTAAAAAAGTATTAAATCGAATAAAAATTAAAGCATTTATGAGTGATTTTTGACATGAACCTGTTTAATACAAACCGTTTTTGGCTACAAAACGAGATTTTGAGGGTGTATCGAAAAACAATACTATACCATTTATCATAGTTTGATTAGATGTCCAACTTGTGCCTGGTCGCTATAAAAACTGGTGCAAATTTTGTTCTTTCGTAATACCGTGTTATCTAACAATAAGTAACAGAATCTAGCACAACTACATTTTTTAGATGTTACTATCTAAATGCAGATTTAGCTAAAATGGTGGCTGTCTCTTAACCGACTATCTAGTTATTAGCTCCAAATGTTTTATTTTTTCCGTGTACCGTGTAATTCTTCATCGGATATATAAATTTAGAAATCAAACTAGCACACTCATAATTGCAGAAATACGTTAAATGACCAAATACTCCCGGTATTAAATATCAGTTTTAAACATATATTGAGAAAGACAAAAAGCCTAAAACGGGAATACTGACAGAACAAAAACTGGAATTTAAAAATTGTCCACAAAAGATAAATATGTATCGTTCAGGAAACATGCTGAGCTCATCCTTAAGTGAAAGGAAATGCTTCAAGAGCTGGAGCAACAAGCTGATCAATAGCTATAACCAGCAACGGCAACAGGCTCGAAAGCTAATAGGCATAATCGGAATTCTAGGCAATACCAAGGTTCTCACTTAAGGAACAATTGTGTGTTTATTTTGACATTTACCTTTTCAATATTTCTTAGGTTACAATAAATTTACAATTTAAGTTTTATTCCAAATAACATGCCACGCGTTTTTACAATGGCAATAGAAGGATTCTATACATTTATTTTCAAAAAATTGCATGGCAATTATATAAATAGTCGTCAGATTCCGTGCAGATACATGGAGAGAAGAGATTGAGGTTATCATACCAAACATGTTTAGTAAAATGCTGTAACTAAATTCGATTCTAATCTAATGAATTACTCTAACTGAAGTATAAGGAAGTAAACGATTTACTTTCCATTTGCTGCATTGAAGAAGAAGAGCACCTAAATTTGTCTGAAAACTAATTTATGATGAGCAAAATTGTGTTATAACAACCTTCTAACTTACACGTCAACTGTATCATAAAGCAGAAGTCTTTCCTACTGCGCATTTAGTGAATTCTCCGTAGTATACAGTGCGAGGAAAGTCAGCGATTCAGTTTGGTAAATCTTATTCAGGTATAAGTAGGTTCTACTATACTCTTCCTTCTCGAACATTTGAAAGCAATAAGAATTAGTAATATCAGCAACATCGTCATTTGACATTAAAAGCAGATTTAGCCAGAGGATCCGTTTCATTAGTCCTCTGAATGCCTCTATGTGGTGGTATTTAAACTTATTCATATAACAACATTATTTCTAGGAAGGATTTTTCTATCGTTATAGACACACTTATTGTTTTTTGGACTTAGTTTTGCAGATTCTATTGATTTAAAAACCTTGAAGGAGTCTGTGATGATTAGACGCAATTAAATCTCAAATTTTACCATGATCAATTTTAGCGATTGCCAAATTCCTTATCAGCATTAATATATTATGGGATTTCTCAAAGAGATTTAACGATTGAACATGTTTCTTATCTGTAATAGTATCTCAATTATAAACTTTAAAAAGTATATAAAGTATATAAAGTATATAAAGTTTAGTTTCATCTTAAAGAAAATCATACAACAAATCATAACATACTGTCGTTATTAATCAATAAGTATGTCAGATCTACTTTTAATACAACAGTTTCCTTCTTGTCCATTTTAAAAAATTGTAAATATTTTAACTAAATTTGCGAGGCCTATAATCGAGCAGAACCATTTTTATTATTATAGAAAATTAAAGTTAGAAAAAGTAAAATTATATTGCTAAATAATATCTGTATTTCCTCGTTAAAAGGTACTTGTATTATACTGTTAAGGTACTTAATATAACTATAATACTGCGGGTAACAAAAAAAAGTCGATTCTTGTTTATTTTAAAATTCTTTTTTTTTAATTGAATCTTTAGGTCTCAGTGAACAAAAAAAAAGAGCTTTTTTCATTCCGTCAGTTCCATGAAAATCGAGATAAAAGTGCGACAAAATTTCTTTTTTAGCATTTTTTTTATCTTTATGTGTCAAAAATGCGACGTGATACAAATTTCGAGTATGGATTAAATGAAACCTTAAAAAGTGAATTTTTTTACGAAAAATTTAAAAAATCACTATTAACAGTAGAGGAACTATAATCGTCGTTTTTGTAAATTTTAATAACTGGACGTTATAATTGTATCTGTAGCAAATTTCTGAGGCTAATTTCCTGTTGTATTTTATATAAATGTTTGTCAAATACTATGGTATTTCTTTCTTAATTTTTACCTGTATCAAAAAATGAATTACAGATTTGTCAGATCAGAGACTTTGAAATCCCTTGGGCAACAAAATCATAAAGAAATTCGAGTAAATTACAAATATTTCGGTCGCCATATTGGAACTGCCATTTTGAATTTTGAATAATGATTAGCAACCTCAAAAATGTCCGAGTAACAAGTTTCAAGCATATTATGTCCGACATTTTGAATTTCTTAAGTCTAACTTTCCATTCATCATGAGCAAAAACTATAATGGGACCAGTTAAAAAAAATCTGATCATGGAAAATCGTTTTCTATGAATTCTTGTCACCACAAAAAGTTAAAAGTTCATGTTATAAGCTTTCATTTAAGCCCTACTATAACTTTGTATCACGTCGCATTTTTTACTCATAGGGATTCAAAAAATGCTAAAAAAGTCATTTTTCTGCAATTTCATTTTGATTTGCATGGAACTGACTGAATGAAAAAAGGTTTGTAACCTCTTTTTTTGTTCACTGAGACCTAAAGATTCAATAAATATAAGAATTTTAAGATAAACAAGAATCGACTTTTTTTTGTTACCCAGTGAAATCCATATTTGGAAAACTTGTTTACTTTGTGATACGCACAATTTCACTTCAGAATTATTTAAACCAAGACCATTCCCTAATATGAAATGAGTATTCGTGAAATGAGTGAGCCCAGACAGCTCTGGGTAATTATTTTTGTCGGCTGTATTGTAAACAATAAGGCCTTGACAAAATGGCCAGAAACTGGGTACAGTGGTCCTCCCCTTATTTTAACTTTTGGAGTCGAGAAAATGGCGGCTTCTTCCCTTATTTTACCGCTGCTCCTCATCCTTACCACTTGCAGTATGAGAGAATAAAAACAGAAAGAGGAGATATAGTGGCGTCTTTCTTCACCTGTATGCGCAAGCGCAAACAGCAATCCGTACTCTTTTGAACACTTTCAAATGTCGAATGGTGGGGGAACTCACGAGGGGAAGAAGTTAACATAAGGGACGAAAGAAAAGAGTTAAAATAAGAGGAGGGTCAATGTATATTGTTGACCAGGGCTGCAATGTACCTAACTTTTCTTGGGACCACATGTCGGTTCTATTTCCAATTCATTATTGAAACTCAGTTATATGGAATTTTCTAAATGTAATATTGAGATTAAAAACTCATTAAAAGTAAATAATCGAGGATTTCGAGATTGACTTCCGACCCAGTCGCAGAGCGGCAGATCACTGATTACATTAATCTTGAGATATGCTCTCCTTGATGGGTGAAGTTTCGAGTTGCAAGGCCATCCGTTGGAGGAACTAAGCGAATCGAGACGATTCGAGAACACTATCCTCCCTCTTCCTCTTCTCGCATTCGGCCCTCTCTTTCGAGGATGCACTCGGTTTATGGAGCGAGTGCAGGAACGTGACGTCATTGTCTTTCCATCGCCATTCCGAGAGAAATTGTCGTGACGTGAATAGCATGCACATGAAATTGCGTGTACTCTCGGAAAGCCCCATACCCTGATACGCTTTTCTCTCTGGCACCTAGTGCACGGGGAGGTGCGAGGGCGATTGCAGCGGTCGTCTCTGGGACGAGGATCCTCCGGTCGGTTTCTCGATAACCCTGGAAACTGGGTATCGAACCCTCGAAATGACCGGGCCCCATTCGAAACCTTTCGGCCCGAATACCATTCGAGAACTCTCGGGTGTTACGTAATCGCACATCCATTACGTTTCGCATTATGCACCCGCGTCTTTGCGCACCACATTACCGCGATCGTTATCGAACGATCAGTCATGACGAGCCGGGTTCAAACAATACGCGAGCACTTGCCGTCCTTTGCAATTTCGGTCTGTATTTGCGATGCCTTGAAAATCGTTCCGCGGCCGACATGCATTTGCGCAGCCAAATGACGAGTGGCTGTTGAAGGAGGGAGAAAATTCCAGGAGGCAAAATTACAGAAATTCGAAGATCATGGCTTTTAGAGGAGCTCTCGATTCCTATTATTCAAGTGAATTTTGAGAATTGGACCTTTGTTGCGGTTGCACGTGGGCAGCGATGTTGCGAGTAAAGCGCAATGGCTGCTACACTGGAATTTTGCAATGTAGCGTGAGATTGTAATATGACTCTTACCTTGCATGGCATTTTAATGCTATTAATGTGCAGAGTTAACGCAGTGTGTATAAGAAATTAATTACCCTACACGTGAAATGAATTTAAACTTTGAAAATTGAGCTTATAATTTCCGTTGTTTTCTCTAATTACTTTATCGACCTACGCGACTATGTTCCTTTTTAGAAAGTGCTGGCATGTATTTCTTAAAATTACCAAATACCCAAATGCATTGTATTAAAATACCGAATATTTAAATTTAAGGGGGAAAGATCCCGAAATGTGGGAGATTTTCAAGAATTTTTTTTCAGGTGAATAAGTGTTGTTTTTTTGTTTAAAATCTTGTATTGCGAGTTAGATACATCCTTAGTATACGATATGATTTTCTTTTTGTTTTTAACTCTGAAAATGGCGGCGCTGTACACGGGTGTCCTCAACCAAAAACAAGTTTCATGAAAAACCAGGGGAAAAGGTTTGCGGCATCTTATTTTAGATCTTTCATAGTTTCAAAATCCGTTTCGAATGAAATCCTAGCTGATCATATTCATAGAAAACACTATTCAACATTTTTTCTATTTTTTGTATTTTATCCATTCAAATTCTATAATAACTAAAACATTTAGGAGCATTAATTAATGTTAGAATTTGTTCAAATCAGACTTTTAACATTCACATTTTGTAAAAAAATGTGTATTTTATAAAATGTCAAGAATTTTATTTCTTCATTACATATTTAAATATTACATTGAAGTATTTTAAAATTATTAATTTTTTAACGTTTTTATTCATTACATAATAATTTGATACTTAAAAAAAAGCAATAAAAAATAACAAAAAAAGAAAAAAAGAAAAAAACCCAATAACAAGCAAAAAAAACACAAAGAAAAAAACAATAAAAATAAAAAAAATAAATAAAAAAATGCAAAAAAATGTAAAAAAAATGGAACCGCTGTTCACGTCCCCGTCGTAGTTCTGGGTTAAGCTGAGAGTGGTACTCATTGGAAATGTTTTATTGACAGTTTGTAAAATATATGTACCTTTCTCTACAAAATGTGCATGTTACAAGTCTGATTTGAACAAATTCTAACATTAATTAATGCTCCTAAATGTTTTAGTTACTACCGGATTTGAATGGATAAAATACAAAAAGTAGAAAAAATGTTGAATAGTGTTTTTCTATGAAAATGATCATCAACTAGGATTTCGTTCGCAATGAATTTTGAAACTATGAAACATCTAAAATAAGATGCCGCAAACCTTTTCCCCGGGCATTTTCATGAAACTTCTTTTTGGTTGAAGACACCCGTGTGTACTGTGTCAAACTCGAGTGTTTTTTAAATTTGCTTGCAGGATGACGGCTTCATTTTGTACATGTAACAAAAAATCAAAAGAGGTTTTGTTAGTAACATTATTTTTAATACTAATAAAGATTTAGTTTTAAAATTTTAAGGAGACATCCTTGAGATGTTCTAGAACAAGTACAGACATTTTCAAAACATGGAAAAAAAAATTTTCAGGACCATCCCCCCTTAATGAATGTTGTATTTAATAATAGTATAGTTTTCGTTAGTTTTTTCTATGAATGTGAGGGTCGCATTGGTTTAAAAACCTTTTCTCACATGCGTCGAACAATATTTTTAGATGCAAGTGCATCATATCACGAAGTATACTTTTTTAAATCTGTAATGTATAGTTTTATTCTAATATTTCTTACAAATAATAACGATCTATGTGATTCGAGTCATATCATTGAAAAATTATATCCAAATTACAAAATTTCAAAAAGAAGACTGAATTGAACTTGAATTTATACTTGAAATAAGGCATATGATATAAAATTTGCGATTTTGTATCTGACTAACTATTTATTTCATCTACAGTACATATCACAACTTTACAACATAGCAATAGGAAAAATAACCCTTTCTTGTCCTACTCTTTTTATTTCTGACTTTCTCACGCAACTAAAATTTAGGCACTTTTATGAATAACATAAGCCAACGAAATGAAGCCAATCTCCATACCTAGAAACCGGACTGTACTTTTACGAAGTTTGTCAATGAGCTGGAGCCATATCAGTCACAGAAGTATTCTATCACGTCAGGATTTTGAGATATCCTAACCTAAAAGTGCAAAAAACACGGTTTTTGATCATATTCAGTAAGTGTTAGGTGGCCGAACAAAATGCTTGTTCACACGTTCGCACGAAACAGATTAAAGCGTTATTCGTCAATTTTAAAATGCTTTTTTAGTCATTTCGTACGATTTTTGTTGAATGAGTAATCCACGTTTTTTTCAAGGCACAATAATAATTTTCGTTTTTTGTACCATTAGGTTAGTATATATCAAAATCTTGACGTGATAGAACAATTGTGCGGCCAAATTTGGATTCAGCACATCGAAAGCCGTCGGAAAAAAATACTTAGATTTCTGATGAATGCATTTAATCTGGTTTTTGTCAGATTGCGAAAAAATAATTATCCCGCCACAAAAACTTATTGATAATTACCAAAAACTGTGTTTTTTGCACTTTTAAGTTAGTATATTTCAAGATCTTGACGTGATAGAACAATTCTGCCGCCAAATTTGAATTCAGCGCAATTAAAACCTTCGAAAGTATAGTCCAGTTTGGAGGTATACATTTTTTTGATCTATGTAATTGAATATTACATTCCTTTAAGAAATGAATGTTACTCCTATTCTTTTGTTCCTGTTCTGCGCTATGGTATTATTGTATGTAATTTGGACATTGAAAGTCATAACTATGAATTTTTGTTATTTTGTCAAATTATCCATACAAGCTGTACATAATAATGCAAACACCATTAGTTCCACCTTTTTTATTTCTGTGACTGTGCGTGCGTGTGGTCTCAATCCAAAATATATCACTTTACATTGATTTTTCAATTCTAATAATCACCTTTCCCAAAACGTAAATTTTAATTTTTTTGAGAAATACGTATATTTCAACATTAGGACATTCAATATCTTTTATTCTCCGTAGACGCTTCCATATACTATTAAATACGGATTAAGTTCTTTCACTGTAATAAGAAGCGCTCAAAACGCTTATGTCATGAATGCTTTAAACCTTCATGACCGTACTAAAATTACTGGAGTATTATTACAGTAGAATTATAAAGTAAATACCCCGAAACAGACTATTGTAATAATATAATATAAATATAATGTAATTTTTTTAATAAAATTATTCCTCTCTTTCAAGCGCAATTTTGTTAAAATAGCGCTTAAAAGAACAAAGCCATTAAGGTGGCAGCGGGGTTTGAATACAATATGATTTCTGCACTTTTATAATTGCGCGGAAGTTGCTTGAAACTTACTTATTCTGAAAGTTGTGAGATAAAATGAATTTGACAACAGTTCTTAAACATTCAAGACTGCAGATGTAATATACCGATTATAAAAATGGAACAATCCTTTATAAGGACACAGGACAAATGTTCGTTTAGATTATTGCTAATGTGTTATTAATATTTTTGTCGAGAACTTAACTTTACCATTAATTTTGTATATGTTTTACAACGGTAAACTGCATTAAAATCTTAAAATGAACTTTCAAGAAATGCAATTCTCGCAATAACATTTATCCTTTGACGCTCTCTACCTCTATACTGGGGTGCGTCCTCAACCTGAAAGTTTTACAGGAATATTGGTCATAAACTTTCATTTCGCATACATTGCAACTCTAAATTTTAAGTCCAGAAAACAAGCAAATTTTAGGGTGGCATTTTATTTTTATTTTTCAATTAACTTTTCCTTTTTTTCGCCGTTATACCAAAAAATCTATTTTTCCAACAAAATTACAGAATAATTACAAAAAGTATGAATTTTTACATAATTGTTTGTCAATTTAATATAATTATTCCTTTTATATTATAAAGTTAGTCTACTATGTTTGTCCACCAATTTGAACGAAATATATTGGCACTTGGAACAAATGATCCGCATGATTCACTCTCCTTAGCCTTTTCTTGCCTTCTTTTGATTCTCAAGTTCTCAGTCGCCTAAACACGTGAAGGCGTAACCACGAGGGCGTGGAATTAAAGGTGTATTTCTGGAACACACTACAGATACTGCAGCTACATTCTGACCCGTTTTGTTCCATGGCTATATTAGATTTAAACTTACTAACGCCTCTTGTTTAATTAGAGAAAGCTTAATAGAGGTGCAATTATTTGATAACTTTATTCGGGTTTGTTTAGTAATGAAAAAAGTTTTTCTTGTTTAGTTACTATTTTATAATTAATGTCATTTTCGATAATGATAATTGAATATACATTTGTTAGTATTACGTTTCTTACAAATAAAACAATAAATGCTTATCGTCCTTTTCAGCCTATCGAACTTTTCCCACCCAAATATACAATTTCTTTCATGAAGTTTACATAAAGGTGATTTTTTTTATTTATTTTTTTTTTATATCCATATGCATACATATAAGCACAATAACAAAGAAATTAATAGAATTTTATAAAACTGGGTAATTAAATGTTTTCGTGGTCACGAATTTAAAGTCAGTTTTTAAACATTCAAAATGGAGAATTCAGTATGGTTGATTGTATGAAAAATAAGATCTCAATCACTTCAAGCTAGGAACTTTTAGGATTTTTTGAGATCCCTTAAAACGAAGCTGATATAAGCTGCAAAAAATTCTACATGCCTCAGTCACTCTGGCGGACGAAATTTAAAAAAATGCAATTCATTGATATGAAATTAGTTATCCTCATTTTATGTTTGACTATCGTGACACTGATCTGAATTTACATTTTTGTGTGTGAATAACTTCTTAGCTTCGAATTTAGAAATATTTATTATGCAACTTCAGAAAAAACTTACAAATGGGCAAAACATTCGGTCGTTAAAAGGCTAAATTCTATCAAATTACTATATTCATCCATTAATGGTTGAAGAGTAAATATGTCAATGCGTTTTGTTCATTTTTATTTTACTTCTGAAAAAGGAGCAAAAAAAGATCCATCAGATGAATGACGTTACGATTCGAAAGACAGTGAATTTCATTGAAATTCAAAAACATGCAGCAAAAAACCAAAAATTGGACAGCCACCTAACGTCCTCCTGACGGTTACACATGCTCCAGAAGTTGTACTAGTCTTGATATCATGGTGGATAAAAACCATAGGCGTTAGAGAGTTAAATCATAATGCTGTTCTAGATCCAGAGTTCATACGATCCGATCTACATATGACTATTGGGAAAAATTGCGACGAGGTTCGAGATCTCGATAGATCTCATCAAAGATCTATGTGCGCTCCAGAAGCATCTTGAGTACAGAACATTGTATAGATCATTGGTGGGGCAAAAGCCGAATTTCATTTATTATAATCCGACCCACGTTTCGTCTATACCTTGTATAGATCGATTTCGGCCGGGAAGAAAGATCGAATCGAAGTGATGAAAAGCAATTATAATAACAACTTATTAAGCTGATCACTCAGGGTATATTTATATTTCTAAATTTATGAAAATATATATAATATCCACAACAAAAAATACCAACTTGGTTATATCAGGGAAGGATGTCATCCTTCAATACCTGATTATATCAAATTTCGCATTGATTTTTGCTCAGAAGAAACAAGCAGGTTCATGCGAAATTATACGAAAGTGCTAAAATTAACTGACGAAAATTTGTGTACATAAATTCCAATACTTGTGTTTCAATTCTGGAAATGGACCCATCCTGTCATTTAAGAAGAAACAAAATTACGTATTTTTAATAAAAAATGGTTCAAAATCTATGTTTTGGTGTAGAATTTTCTAACTTCAGAACCAGGGGAGCCGGGGGGTGTACCGCTCACCTAAGGAAAGTACTGCTTTTAATAAATGCATAAATAATTTCAGATTCGTTTAAAGATTGAAACCGATTCTATAAAGCTCTAACAGTAATATACAAAAAGATTGGAATTTTTACTAACGCTAAACGTATAGAATTATAGAATTTAATAAATATCAATGATCCAACAGTTTCTCCTGTCAATGTGGGTAATACCGCTCACTAAATTTAAGTTATTAAACTTATTCTTATTCACTTAGAAAAAATGTAATGAAGATGTAATGAAGATGTAATGAAGATGTAATGAAGAAATGTGGATATAGGCAATGAAAATTGTAAAGAAGAATGTATTCAAATTAATGATTCATAAATAATGAGTGTACCTAACCTATGAAATTCGATGATATAATAAATACATTTTTTGTTAACTCACTTGTATACATTTAATGTATATGATTAATTACAGGAAGTTCCATTTCAGATATTCATTATTTTAGTACTTTCTATACATTTATTTGATCAACAGTATGTAAAATATGTCATAAACTTTCTGAGCGGTATTACCCACTAACGCGCCGCGTTGAAAAGTAATGAATAATTATAAATCAATGTTGTTTTTAGTAGTTTACCAAATACCATTTGATAATTAACATTACTACCAGCCTATTTTTTCATATTTTTTCCTATTGTGTACTAGTAGAAAGATGGAAAACCGTATATTGTAAAGACCAATTTTTATCGAATTTATGTCAACTACGTTACAAAACTTTCCAATTTTTTAAAATCAACTTTTAGCAATAAACAATGTAAATGTTTTGTTGAAATTATATTTTGACATAAAGTTCTTTAATAAAGAAATATAAAAAATCATTTTAACTCAACGGAAGGTTGAGAAATATGAGTGAGCGGAATTACCCACTGAGCGGTACAACCCCCGCCTCCCCTACGCAGTAAAAAAAGTCTTAAAACTATTATATATTCAATTCAGTGCCGTAAAAGGCTTAATTTAAGCCTAAAATTGTGCTTTTATCTTAAATTAAGTCAATATTTGCGCTCAAAACCTTATATTTTAGTTTTGGAAACTTACTTTTAGTCAATATTCAGGTTTGAAATAAGAACTCTCTAACTTAGGTGTGACAAGCTCGAAAAATTTTTCTTTAAGCCTAAATCTAGACTAAAATCAAAATTTTCTGTCTGAAAGTAAGACTTTCAGCGCAAATATTGACTTAATTTAAGGAAATTAATTTTTCATTGAAATTAAGCCTTTTACGGTGCTTAATTTGAGATGTAACGACTTTAAGACCTTTTTTTACTGTGTATCGATCTAATGACTACTAACACGTTTCTTCATATGAACATGTGTTTTTTGCTCTACGTTCGCATATTAAGATATGACTTAACGAAATTTGATAGGGGCCAAAATCAACGCCAAATACCACATGACCATTTTGTCCGGCTTATCTTTTTTCAGCTGACGACTCCTATACATTAAATTATAATGTCATGATATGCTACATTTTGAATGTTAATTACCTGCGTCATAAGGAAACTCCCCCTATCGACAAACTTAGTATTTTCTTGCAGTTTCGTCTCCTTGGCCTACTTCTGTTCAAGCTTCTCATCAGCAAGTTGGCAACATTCGGTGGCAGTGTTTGTTTCGATTACGTGCATAATAAATAGTGGAAGATACGGTAGCTGTGGTCTGTCTCGAAATAAAAAGGTTCGTATCTATGTGGACCGCACAACTCTCTTGCAAGCAGGGCAATTTAAACATTTGCCGAAACAAGGAAAGTCCGAGGTTATACATAGTCATTAAAGTTTGCTACTGGAGTCTTCGCTCGAAGCGCACACAACGGACGACGCCCTCGGAACTTGGAACGGGAACGATAAGAGGGCGGAACGAAGGAATTTTGCGCTTCGAAATGGTTCCACTATTAAACAGGCCCATCGTCAAGAATTTCCGCCTTGCGATCCGTACCGGCTTCAGACTTCCAAGTGGCAGTGGGGCATTTCGCAAAGTTGCTCTAGGCAAACAAGAGTCAGTGAAATGAAGGCGAGAAATGCTTTCGCAGGGGAGTTTTCTATGCGCGTCTTTCTAGGGTTTTACGCCCATTCGTTTCCAACCTCGTACGTGTTTGTGGGTACACATTCTTAAAATACGAAAGTGGCGCATTTACGTTTCCGAGATTTACATTTAGGTCTGATTATATAGAGTTAGTGTATACGCGTTTAGCACAAAAGAGTTTGTGTGATTATCAGACTGAGTTATTATAAGTTGTTAAATGCTTTTCAGAAAATTGGAACGAAAATTAAGGACCATAGTCATATCGAACGTTTACAAAATTTGAATATGCTATACTTTTACAACAAATTTACTTACTTTCCATAAATTTGAGAATACAACTACATATGTAATGCAAACAAAATATAATAAACAGGGGAATACGGCGAAACAATCCCATAATCCCGGGTTCAATTGGTCCGATTTAACCACGATAGATGCAGGGTCCCAGCTGGTATCCAGCCTGGTTAACCAGATTAAAAAGGAGGGCCAGGTTCTAGCTGGAATCCAGTCCGGCTAGTCCGATGCATTCGGATCCCGAGTAGAACTACGCAGAATCCAAAATCTGATTGGGCTGTAGTCAAGGAAGCGTAGCAAGTCTGGTCAGATCCCGGACGTAACCCGGGTAACCAATTTCGATTCCAGTAGAGCCCGGTTGAAAATAATACTTGGGATTAGACAAAACCTGAAGAGAAGATCAAATACGTAGTCAGATACATTGATGATATTCTAAATTTACAAATTATTATTTAGAAACAAAATATGAAGCAAATTCTTTGGATAAACAACAATCGTTACATACCGATTCTGTCCGTTAATAATTGCCTCCTGAAGAGGGATCGATAGATCCGAAACATAGAGGACTCTAGGAAAACCTTGGTCCTTTCCTTGAAGTTTTCTGCATGCTTGGGGAAGGGAGTTTAGGGTCTTCCAATTTCATATCTTTTTGCATCTTGGTAGGTCAGAAGCCCGATGTAAAACAAATTTGGTTATTGTTTGTTAATTTTAAAACCTATCATAATAATTTAATACAAATTCTTTGGAGTATATTGGCCAGAGCACAGCTATTGAAAGGATGTGGATGACCAACGTATGTCTATAATTGTACTGGCCCTCCTTGGAGAGATTTCAAAATATGAAAGGAAAGGAAACAAAGTTGTTTGTGGTTTACTAAAATTGCGAAGTAAAATGACACCGCTGTGAAATATTGATCAATTATATTCCGGAAATAGCTATAGGCCTTGCTCCATAATTCCCCTATGTCATTGCACATGTGAATGAAAGGTACAATGGGGGGTAAAAGACGGCTGCAAACGCAATTCAGTGGACCCGCTCCAGGTGATTCTATCGTTTGTGGTGTATTGAATAACGCAATGTGTTTTGTTTGGACCGCTTAGCTAGAAATAGAAGGATAAAAAACTCGCTGACAAAGAGATCTAAAATTACTAATTTTAGTTCACCTTATTTAGTTTTTGCTACGAAATAAATTCAACGTATGCTCCAAATAAATATACAACGGTCATATAAATCGCCTGGTAATTTCCTAAGAGATTTTATATCTTCATTCATTTTATATTACTAAACAACGCGAAAAACATTGGAGACTTGAATAATAGATTCGTAACAAGTGCTTATTTTGTAGAATAAAGTAAACAAGACAGTCAATCAACGTAGGATAGACCGTTTTGATATCCATTATTTTCTGTGCACAGTTGTATGTATTTTATCGTTTACTTAAAAATATTCCGATAACAGAAAATTACATAGCAAACTTCATAACAATAATGTTTAAATTTATCGGCTTAAATTAATGTGAACATTTTTCAAATGATGCAAGCTAAATACTCCTAGAATAGATTTAAAAGTTCTCACGCCGAAATCATTCGCATTCTTCAACCTTAAAAAATACATTTGTATACACTGAAAGGTGCACATAAGGAAATAATGCAATTTTGTGCGGAAAAATGAGCTGCTTACAGCCATGAAAATGTCGAACAAACATTTGCCTTTTCAATGTACATTACATGTATTTGAAATAAGTTAAAGATAAAGAAACAAAAATTGACAACTATTTACCTACTATGCCCTACGTAGTATATCACAATATATTATCAATATTTATATAATGTAACTAGATTTTCAATTTATGACAGAAATTCGTTAAGAAATTAGAATACTTTTATTAATAAAAAGCAATTATAAGGTGTAAAACATTAAAACAGTTCATTACGAACAAGAAAATCGAAAGTACACGTCTAAAAACAATGGACATATTTAAAAAACAAATTGTATTATTGAAAGGCGATTCAAACTTCATATCAGATGTTGCACACATTCAAGAGTTACTACAAATATAAAACAACTCATAGTGTAGATGTAGAATTTGATAATATTCTGCTGAAGCAGGCGAATTTCAAGAATTTGTTACAAATGAGTTAAATCGATAGAATGCGTTAAAAATTAAAAACGCCTCCGGTAATGGTTGGAAATAGATCGGATTGTCTCTTGCTAATTGCAATAATGAATCGAATTTTTTATACTGAAAATATTTCAATTGTCTTTTGACACTCTACAATTATTACGTATGTTATTTTTTGTGTGTTATTTTAGAAATGACAGACCACATGAATCTAAAAAATAATGCAATGAATAAAACAGAAGAGGTTTGAAAAACATTCCATCTTGTTAAATAACCTATTTTTTATTTTCAAAAACTGATTATATATTCATCTGTAATCCTATAATCCTAGGGCATGCCTCCATGGAAAAAAATACAATTTAAAATATAAAATATTATATTTTTTTTATAAATGTTATTATATATTTGTTGTCGCTAAAAATACCTGATTTTTAAAAATGATCGAGCACTCTTTTGACTATGTACCTGAAAATTGAACCACCAAAATATATATGTGATAAATAAATTAATTCCATCAAATTATATAAAAACGGCAAGTGTTTATGTAAAAAGTTATATTTTTGCAAATACACTTTTCCCATTGGGGGATAAAAACTTGAAGTCTATAGGAAAATACCCTACTGAAATGATTAAATAAGCTATTTTGGGATAAAGTTTAGAATAAAAATTTTACAAATGTACTGATTATCAACCAACGAAAACTAGTATATAAATTTCAAAAGAATATTTTCTGGAAATTGAGAAATTAGTTGGCTTTCAATGAAGTGCTTAATTACATTTGTAAGAAATTATGGTTGTAGTAATAGTACGATTAATGTTTAGATATTTATAAGTAGAAACTAAAGTGTTGAAATTACACATGCTATTTAGTTTATATATACATTTATATCTATGCATACTCCGATTAGTAATTAATTATATCTTTGTAATTTTCTTATGTTTTTCACTAGCGTAATGTTAGTTTTATTTGTATAACGTATCTTTGTAACTATCCTTGTATGGTTGACTTAAGAGGTTAATATGCCTCGTGTCAAAGAAAGAATTACAATTACAATTACAATTATTTGAGATTGATCTAATAATGGAGTATTTTTTTACATTTCATAACAAAATATTTTAACAGAAGTACATTTCAATACTACTTATAAAATATATTATCATATACAGCATGTAAGATTAACATTTTTTAATGCAGTATCAAATAATAGTATTTTTTAACACTCCGTGTCTAAAACTCGATTTTACACACTAGGGCGAAATTTTCATGTACGTAAAATTGCGCTCTACGCACGTCGTATTAAAAAATATCATATGGAACATGGGTGAGATATCGTTCTCCGTCGATTGTGATTGTCACCCTCGCTCCGCTCGAGCGACAAACTTCACACTCGTCGAAGATCGATAATTACGCCCTTGTTGCATAAAATACTATTATGACATAGTATGCGTAAAATTTAATTTGACGCACCTTTTTTAGTGCGTAAAATACGATTTTACGCATTTGTGCTGTCCGCTGCCCTCTCGTGTCCGGCCTCTACTGGGCTCCGACGACAGTCAGCACTCATGCGTAAAATCGTCTTTAACACACATTATAAAAAGCGCCCAAATTTTACGCATAGTATGTCAAACTAGTACTTTTCGATACAAGTGCTCAAAAGTTTTTTCTACGAATGTGAGGGTTGCGGGCCGAGCTGAAACAGTTCGCATTTACATTAGTACGAAAAACATTTTCGCAAATTTATGTTATTGTATGCGTAAATAGTACGTTACTCAACGAGGGAGGTAAAATAAAGAATGTCTTAGACAGCGTGTAATTTCTGTCCGAGGCGAAGCCGAGTATATAAATATACAAGTAAAAAATAATAATTAGCAATAATCCAGTGTTCATTTTCCACATTTTAATGAAATAATTAGCATTCTTATACAATGTTTTCTTGTTTATTATGCAAAATTTTCTTAATAATCTTATACTAATATATTTTTAAATCTGGATTGAAAAATGTTGTTTTCATGAGATGGGCGTAGGACTTTTAATGCACCTTAGTGACCGGCTTTTTCGACCCTCGGATGCGTAAACGAATAAGTAGTATATTTCGTTACAATTGAAAGTGAAGTAAATGGCATTTTTTCCATAAAAATCGGTAACGTGATCAAAATGGCAACCCAAGCTGCCAGTGTTTCGAATGGCGTCATCGAAATGGCTTCCAAATTTTGATCGAGCTTCTTGTCAATAATACAATATCTGTATCGAAGCATCCCGAAGTTTTAATCCTTAATGGACCGCACACTTCTTCCACTTGAATTTAACGTGTTGACCGCCAGGCTCTTTCAATTCTAATTACACTCCCTCATGACTAGAGACTGACCACTTTCCCCTCGCTGGTTCCTTCTCCGACTCACCAGGATGCGTCCATAAAATCACTCAATCGCGACCGGCTTTATGCCCCGCAACTTCAAATTCGCATAATATCATAGGCCTACAATTTGCCCATTACACATTTCAGTTTGGACTCAAATGTGAGTTAGAGAAGAATGCTTAACTAACACTCGTTTAAGGTGATATTCACTAGATTGAAATCATGTTGGTTTTAAGAAAATTTAGTGAATAGGATCATTTTTACAGATACAATCAATAATTGCCCAAAAATTATTTATTCCAATATTTTCCAAATTTTCCAGTCGCTATAGATCTTTCCGAGGATGAACGGAAATAGGTCACTAGGGATTTCCGAAAGGAGCCTAAAGCTTCAACAAGGGTATCGCCTATTCCTCGTAGCCATACGCTGCATCAGAACCACCACCCCGCTTCACCACTACACTAGTGAACGCGCTCATGTGGCATTTCACATGGCTCGTTTATACAACCTCTCCAGACTATTATTCCTGAATTAAATAGCAGCCCGTGCATTATAGCCGAGTAAGCTCCCAAGCTTTTGGAAAGATACCCACCGGCTTATTCTCTCGCTCTTTCGTTTTCCAGCACTCCGCGCCACTCACCATTCTCCTCCGTTTCTTTCTCTATAGCAAACTTCCTTTCTCCTTTCTGCTTTTCACTCTTATTATCAGTATCGTCGGCTTTGTTTCCCTTCACCGTCTTTCTTGTACTTTTGTATTAACTTCTTTTATTTCGATTGCAGAACTTTTGTTGCACTTTTCACGGGCTTTATTCCTCGTATGTCTTTCTGCGGTCATTCGAGAACTTTCTTTCACTTTTTCACTGGTTTGACCCTTTCTGACGCAAACACACTCGCTTTAAGTTATCAAGACTAAAGTCTTATTTATGATTTTGAATATTTTAGGACGCTCCTAACAAAATACGCTTTGTTGGGTGTTGATTTAGGACGTATAAAAGAATTTAAATGTTTCTAAATTCTATTTTTATTACGGAAGTTTCCCTCTGATGCTCTGAAATGCATAGCGATATATATGCAGATATCTGGAAGAACATTGCAACAACACCAGTTTCTGTAACTTTTACCATTTCCTTCATATACTCAAAAATTGTATCTCCAAAATGTACAATAAAGAGTGAAATTTGATTCTGCATCATAAGACTTGACGCAAGATATCAAAAAATTTTCGTGTCTTTTATTGTCATTAATCCTCACAAGATTTTCTTGAAAAATTACAGAAAGAGTTACAATAAGTTTTCGGTTTGTAACTAATTAAAACAGATGTTTAATACTGACCAAAACGATCGCCGAATGTAAATAAACATTAAAATTAATTGGAATGAAAGACAAATAATTCATAATTTTTAAAATAGGACAAAATTGAAAGGGATTATTATACATTTTTTTATTAATTTTATATTTTCGTCAAATTTTAATTTACTTATAATAATCACTTTAGTTTTTAAATCTTTCTAATAATGGGATGTCTACTAAAAGTTCGTGAACTCTTGGACATTTTTGATAAATGCATGGGACATCTTTTAAAGTGAAGAAATAAGTCTTTTAAATTACATTTTCTAAGCTCTCATATTTTCAAAATTCTAAGCTATACATCAAAGTTCCAATATAACACAAAATATTACTGTAAATACGAACTAGACTCATTACAATAAACAGAATCTGATTTTTCTTTAAATCAGCTGCTAACTTCAGAGTTATCTAGGGTAGTTTTTATTAAATAATTAAAATTTATTAAAAGTTAAAACTACCAGATATACGAAATGGTATACCATAGTAGGAATTTTTTGGTTAGAATAAGTCTTCTGGTCAACGCCTTAATTGTAACGTCGAAATGTCTACTAAGGTAATTCTATGAATACCTAAGTGCATTAATGTTAATATATACACAATTATTTGAGATGTCCTACCACCAAAGAATAAGTAATTTTGCTGAAATAATAATGATATTAAGAGAGTAGAAAAACTTGTTAATAATTTTTCTCAATGAGTGTATATCCTCCATTTTATAAAAGTTGATTTTCCTTGAATATTTTTTGGGAATATTTTGTGTGCTTTTCGCATTATTAGATGCTTCAAGCCATAGTTGATAAATGCCAGAATATCATGCACGCCTTCAATTCAGTATATTACTGGATTATTGTATTTGTTAGTGTCCTTCAAGTTAGGTTCAGGTGAAATGAAGTCAGACCAATTTAATTCAATGTCTAGCTACCTCGGCGAATAAGCTGGCCGTATCTGTTGCCTTTGCAAGCAGTGAATTTGAGTCTCGGCGTTCCGTGCCCTATTTATTCATCGCCACTCTGACGGGGCAAATACTATGACGGCCGGTACTACTGGTAACTCAAAATTATAGCCGGTTTCAGCTACAAAACACCACGTAAAACAAATAGCCTTGATAGGATGTTGTAAACAACTTGATAGTGGTGAAATTGATACTTTATATCAGTGTTACTCTTTCGAAAATATCACCAACGCGACGGCTTAAATATCAGTAACTAAGCATAATGCCGCATTGTAACGATTATTATATCTGCTTATACTCTTGGAAAAATATTTAATTTCATTACAGCAATAAAAATAAGTTTATTTACACAAAGCTATATTACATAAAAATATTTGTGGAGTCTTGGAAATTAAATTATTCAGTTTTAATAGCTTACAAAGAATTGTAGGTTACGAAAATTGAAATAAATTTAAAAGCACAAATTAGTAGCCTTTCTTGATTAACCCATTAACGCCCAAAAGGACACAAATTTCACCAAGACTGTCGGAATATTTCTTGATATGGAAAACCAATTCAAAAAATTTGAGACAAAGCATTCTCGACGTAAAATTGATCGCTATTTCAGATTCCTGCATCAAAATTTGTCTACAACAAAAGTGTAAAATGTTATAAATAATTATTCACAAAAAAACCCCGATTTTTTCCTTCAAACATTTTTTATTCAATATTTTCATGTAAAACAAGAAAAGTCATTAGGTCACAGCCTTAAAATATAGTGTTTTTAATGTCTCAGGTATAAATATTCGTAATAACATATAGGAAAATTAAAGATGGCGGCTCCGGAACGGCGACTGAATCTTTTTTTTTGAAAAATATTACTTTAGTGTACCGAATCTTTAAAAATTATCCGATCTTTATAAAACTTAGTAGCCTTAAATTTTTAGGATCTCCGAGTATCAATTTCACGTTATTTTTAAAAAATCCAATATAGCGGATCCCATACATATAAAATGTAACATTTTTATTAGCAAAATTAAAAAGAAAAAAATTAAGATGTTTATAAACAAGAAAATTATTAATAAAAGTAAAAAACCTCTCCCTGTCATATTTTTAAGAAAAGTAATATAATTTTTTAATTTTGTCCGCCATACTGAATGGCATTCCGCCATTCCGAACGCCATACAGGCATTTTTAATTTTTTAAAAATAACTCGTAATTCATAATCAGGGGCTCCAAAACCCTGATTTACCCAGTTTCGAAAATATAAAATAAAATTTTTCATTTTCGGCCACCATATTGGATCTGCAATTTTAAATTTTATAAAAATAACTTGAAATTCGTACTCAGAGACTCCAAAAACTTACGGGTCCTAAGTTTTAGCAAGATCGAATAATTTTTGAAGATTTGGTGCACTAAGGTAATATTTTACAAAAAAAAAAAAGAAAGCTTTAGTTACCATTTTGAAGCCACCATCTTCAACTTTCCTATATAAAATTTCCTACGAATATTTATAGCCGCAACATTAAGGACACGATATTTTGAGGCTTGTTTGAGTCGATTGTTTGATATGAAAATATTCATTAAAAAATGTTTGTGAAGGAAAAAATCGCATTTTTCTGTGAATAATTATTTATAACTTTTTAGATTTTTATTATAGACAGAATTTAATAGCAGAGTCTGAAAGAACGGCCAATTTTACATCGAGAATGTATTGTTACAAATTTTTTTTAATTGGTTTTTAATGTCAAGAAATATTCCGAAAATCTTGTAGCCTCTTGGGCGTTAATAGGTTAAAAAAAATGGCTGTAATACAAGAAATGCAAACTCATTTTTTGTACATTGTATATTCATCTGTATTTATTTTTAATATCAATATTTGCTGATAAGTCGGATTGTACCAGAAATGTAACCCTGTATCTGCTGTGCAACAGACTATTTTGTAACAATCAACGCGAACTGTGATAATGCAAGTAGTACAAAACACCTGAAAACCAACAGTTTGCAAAAACTTATCAAAGGGAAAGTTTTGCTATGCCAAAGCCAACATTCTTTTCCATGTGCATTCAATCGAAACTAAATTTAACTAAAATACCAATAGTACGACGCAAAAAGGTTAATCTGCAGTGAGCACATTTATTATTTTATCATTATCGTTAAAAGAAATAATCTTTCATTAGAAGTTGTGAATATGTACAAGTATAAGACTATTAAATTTAAACTGAATGCATTGGGAAACAGCTCTTGAAATAGAGAAGTTCACCATGCACACACTAAAATTCGCGAACAATAGTAATGTGTGCTCACACAATGTATACGTAATAAAATTAAACATTTCACTTCTATATTTGTCTTAATTGCATATTGAATAAAATATATGCGGTTAATTATAGGTCAGTCGTAGCTTGGACAGATTATTAATACATTACCTTTCATTCTAGTTAGTGCTAAACAGAACGTACACATAATAACTTTGATAAATTAAAGAAACGAAATGAATTATATTGCAATAATAAAGAATGATTCCATTAGTGTCTACAAAAGAAACAACATATTAGACGGTCTAATAGTAGTTGATCATTTTATTGATAAAGACAGTAAAATTTGAAGTATTAACAACAATCTTGTTAGAAAATAGCATGCAATTGTCAATATTCTGAGTGAAATAAACAAATGAATCTTTAACACCTTGTGCATTAAAAACAAGTGATAGAATCAGCTTTTATATCCAAAAAGTGACACAAAAATAATCAATAGGGAAAAACTTAAAACTTCTTACATTGATTTCAAATTTGCAAAGCTAGTGTCTCTTCAAAAAGCTAAGTACCAAGTTATTTTTTCGAATCTGCACAGAAAAACTGGAGACGAGAATTACGCAATACCACAAAAAAATGGTCGGAAAATTTGTTTAACAGGGTTCCAATGTGATCTGTCGTAATAAAAATATTATATAATAGTATATAAAAATAATCGTATTAAGTAGTCTGCCGTATTTACGCTAAAAATCCTAAGTTAAAAATATCTTAATTAATTCAAATTGAGGCTCTGTATGATTAATTCTAATTATTATATAACTAAAAATTATCAGCGAAATTAATTTATTAATTTCCGATAGTTCTCGATGACCTCTCAATAATTTCATTTGTTAGAAGACCGCATGTGATAATTAGAATTACTTTTACGAAACCGGGATTTTGAAACATTGATTCATACATTTTTAATGTACGGTTGTTATAGTAAATTCCAACTTTATCAGTGGACCTCTTTACAACTCGCATAAAGGGATTCTGAAGTCATCAATCGATAAGGTAGTAATCTATATCGACCATTCTAAAATAACACTTCCTGAAGCTGTTTTTTAAAATTCGGGTTTGGTAACTGCCATTCTAAATATTATCCATACCGTAAAATATCCGGGAAATCCATCAAAAATCGAATTGAGATTCTTCGGAAATAATAGACGAGGAACTAGTGACATCCCCAAAAATACTATCCTTAAATCTTAAAAATAATCTTAAAGATTCTTAATCTTTCAAGTATTGATCATTTTCATAAATTTAAGTTTATGAACAGTTTCATGTTGATAAAATGTATCCCAAAACCTTCACATATAATTTGATTCCCTTTCCTTTGGAAGTCAAAATAGAATTTATCAGATTTGCAATATTTAATATAATGAAATGAATTGAAATAAGTGATTTATGCATTCCTGTTCTTGATATAGTAATTGCTTATTAATCTTCATATAATATTTAATTTTCTGAATGTTAGGAGCGGTTCATTTTTCGCAATTCATGGTTTCGATATAGGTTACCTTAAAACCGCAAAGTCATTTGAAATAATATAGAGGATATGCGGAATTGAAATATGTTTCTCTGTGTATTGGTGCACAACAACGCAAAATACGTTGATGATTATTTAAACAAAACTATTGTTTCGTTAATATTTTACTTAATCATCTTAATATATTTTGTTTTACTTATGTGTACATATAATATAAATTGGCAGAAATGTATGAATATACAGAAATTTATGAAATATATTTTCGCGTGCATTTAATTATACATGCCTCGACAATTAAATTCATCCGTCAAAATATCATAACAATAATAAGGATAAGACTGTACGGGTACAAGGAAAAGACGGAATCGTTTCATTCTGATCCATTCTCGCGCCTCGAATTCCGCATGTAGCATTATTTGCATATAATCCTTGATTCCTCACCATGCCACGTTTATTTCTAGAAATATATTTAATGGCTTCCCCAACGTTAGCTGAATTTTAGGCATTCTCCAGCTGACAAAATTTCAGAACAGAAACGCAGTCAACTCTAGGGATTGCTGGAGCGAGAAATGCCAAAACTGCGAAATGGCTGGACTTAAGGAATGAGAAAGGTTAAAGGATGAGATGGGGCGGTGTAATTTCATTGCTGGAAACGGTAAGAAAGACTGCGGCGGGGCCACACGGTGGGATGACCTGGTACAATGCTGGAACACATTGGGGAAAGTCCCGGAAGTGCCTTTTGTCAGATTACGAGCGTCGGCGTTTGGAGACGCTTTCATTAAACCGCCTTTATCAATTTCACCGATGTAATATCGTTTTCTCGTCGGTCGTGCGTGGGCCGCCTGCGACGATCTACCATGTATCACTTTCCACGAGGATAGAGAATCCCATCAAAGTGGCAGTCAAAGGTACTTAGGTGAAAATTGCTATCTATATGTTAGCATCCAAATTTCAATTACTTGAAAATATTTTTATATACTGTCATTTTCACATGAAATCCCCTTTCTCGTCATTTAAGAAAACATTTGATATTAAACAGAGAAATCGAGTATCCCGAGAGAAAAATTGTGGATCAAATTTGTATTAACGTCGATCGAATGAGATTCATGAGAATGAAATCGGTTTTGGTCAACTTTGTCAATGGAGAGTGCGTATCCACCATTCAATATTTGCGAAGATATAACCTTTGTAATATGCGCGATTCCATGTAATCCCTTCGTTGTGAGGAGAAAAATCTAAAATATGGGTCAAAAATGTTAAGAATTTTTTAAGCTATTAAAATTTGTTGTAAGCTACCAGAATTTTTTAAAATTAAAAATGGCGAATCCAATATGGCGAACATATTTTTTTGAAATCCTTGGATTCTGTTAAAACATGTTACGTGTTAGAATTGTTTCAAAAATAAGTTTATTACATTTTTTTACGTTTTTAACACTAGATGTGTAAGATAAGAGCAACACTACCCGAAATGGAAACAAGATTTTTGAACACTCCCTATTCAAAGAACGTAATTAGCACAAGTCATATTAAGAAGAATGTATGTGTGATATAAATCTACTTGTTTTTTGTGCTTTTTATCATTTTTTTTAATGTACGTCTATAGACGTACCCACACACTCAAGGGATTAAAGTGTCATATTGGTGTCCTGATAAAAAAAATTCTACTTGCAATTTATAATGCATTTGTTATTAAAATTTAACTTACGTGCTGTTTTTAACTTCCCTTGTTAGAACGACCTTTGATGATTTTTTGCTAAATGATCCGTATTTTCTAATCTTCCGTTTAATTTACCTCATAATAATTGCAGTTGCATGATATTTATTATTTTTTGTCATAGGCTATCCTTTCATCTGTCGGAAAATCTAAATTAAATATTCGTTACGGCCAAAGTTCGCTGGACATTGGAGAACTAAATGTATACTCCAGTTTGTGGTAAGATTATCTTTTTTTCTTACCTAGTCAATGCTACCAAGGCACAGAAGTGATAGCATAAGATAAATGCAAGTTACCTATAGTTTGGAGAGTCAGGATTCACTGGACAACAGGAACCATCGATGTATTAAATATGTTTTACTCATTAGTTCCTCGTCGTATCCAGTTCGTTCTTGTAATTTCGAAACATTAGAACGATATAAAATTTAGGTCCTAAGATTGATGCGAGAAAAAATAAAATGTTATCTTCCTCTACATACTATTCTGGTTCTATTTGATGAACTTCTGAGCAATTCTGATTCGATTGAAGTCCGAGGGTTGATTTAAATCTGCTCTAAATTTAGATTATTTTTATCGTTACCCTGTCCGACATTGAGTTTGCGTTTGAAAAGCTAATTTGCCTATAACGTCGTAAACCTAGAAAAATATGATTAAATGTCACAAAATATTATTGAGGTTTTTCACTATACTTCGTATATTTTGAGATGTAACCTTACTTTTCTCGAAAATGCGATCTGATATCAAAATTCTGCAGTCGCCATCGTTTTCAGCACGAAAAAAATTCTTCAGAATTGATACTTCGCTTGTCAAAGTTGACCAAAAAATCAAAATTTGCCGGGCAGTGTCATTGATCATCTTCCAATACAAATCAATTTAATAAGAATATAGATATTAAGCCGGCTTCCTATTATTGTCAGATGAGAAGATGCTGCCCAAGGTTGTATTTTATCGGAAAGAAATTGTTGATTTACGTAAAAAAATTCAGTAATCTAAGTATTATCCGCACCGCGTATTTGGACTGTACGTTTTTTCATGCATTATTTTCTTCATCTTTCCCAGGTAATAAAATCGAATTTTCTGTTGGATTTAGGTTGGGATTCATGATACTCTCCCTGAATTTATCAATTTCGAAGTAAACGGAAAAATGTATGTTTTCATACAAACCGAAAAGTTGTTTAGATAATGTGTCATTTCATCAAACAAATTCTTCGAAAATCTATGTGAAAATGTCCCAAAATGTGATATGTTGCTGATCAGGATCTGGCCAGATTTTAGAAGAGATTCCCTATGGGATCTTGATAGGAACCGGATTATATTCTGAGAGAGAACCCCTAAGTTGTTTTCCCTGATTTAAGTGGTTAAATTCTGATAAGTTTCAGAAGAAAGATCCTCTGTCGTATTCTGTTCGAACAAAACATATTAATTTGTGATGAAAAGAAACTGTCATATGTCCTAATTACTCTTTACGTTTAAATAACTTTTTCGTGAAACATGTAGTGAGTAACAAATTTCAAGTTTGTCAAACATGTTGCATGGCTTTTAACACAAATTTAAGACTTCGAATGTAATTATTTTCTATACAAACTTCTGATATGTTTATAGAAAGTCAATTGAAAAGTTAATAAAAATTATAAATATTTAAATAATAATACAAGGATTTATATCAACCTCAATTTGTAATTCATTCCCTTTAATGCCCTTGGTTTGTACTTTCCGAATCTTTCTGTTTTTTACGTAAATTGGTAAAAAACTACTGGTACATTATCCGAAGAAATATTTATTTATCTAAACGACAAATAGTTTAGTGCCATAAATCCATTTCAAAGTTTACAACTAATAAAAATAGTAATAGTACTTGTCACAGACCGCATAGGATTCAAGATTTATTAAAATGAAGCTTTTACAATTTCAATTTAAAATGTGACTCGGAGTGAGTTAATTCAGAACTAGGTAATTACCTAAAAAATCTGATCTAAAATAATACGGATGACTGATCTAATTATAATATTAACAAAACTCGTACTATACGTGTTCATTATTAGTATAATCTTTAAACGTTTTAACTATGAACTAAACGTTTTAACTCTATCGAAAATTAAATAATTTGACCTAGTATTTCACTTTGAAACTATGCAAGCAATAAAATGCACTTACAAACATGAATTACATGTAATCGCAGCTGTTATTTACGCCTTGAAAAATTACGTTTCCTGCAACAGGTATACTTGAAACTTTACTTCTTTTCAGAACAAAATTAAGGGCTTGCTAGCAACACACCTGTTCCTTGCATGAAATGACTTATTAACATCACCGGGAAAAGTTACTAAAGTACAGAAGCGTAATAGTGTTTACTCGGAAAGTTACAGGTAAACGCTACTCGAAGTATCATTTTTTCATTAATGCTTGTGACACGTTATACTAGGGTGAACGTGTATGTTTATACAGGCTTCTAGATAATCGGACTGCAACCTATAGAATCATAAACCACGTAGCTCTTGTATTCTAAGTACAATGTTTAGAAAAACATAAAGTGTGCAAAAAAATAGTCACTCATAATATCCATTAATGACATATCATAAGTATATTTCCATACATGGCATGCAATTAATTTTATTTTCTAACCCTATTTTCTGTCGAGGATAGAATCCAATTTCCAGTTTCATATTTACGATCTTTCCTTTTGTTTTTTATATTTCATCGACGTTATTCAACTATAAAAAATAAAACAAAAAGAAAATAAAAACAAACACAACTATAAACAATTCTCTACAACTTTACCCAACGAATTTTTCGAAATTTTTTACCTGCTCACTAAAGTTGTACAGAAATTGTGAAAAGTAATACATTTTTTTAAAATAAATAGTCATGTTTGACGTTAGCTTCATAAATTTGCGAAAAATGTACGGTAAAGTTGTAGCGAATCTTTTTCGCATATTAAAATCCATTCGTTTTTGTAACAATTCTCAACTGACAAACAAAAGAAAATTTGAGTCATTACTAAAAGTTTTTTAACATTTTGTTTCGCAGGTTTCCATTTCTTTTCAAGAATAGTCACGGTTTCTCTCGTCAGCTACATTATTAATAATAACAATTATTTTCTTAATATATTTTTTAAACGCATCGAATTTATTTTAAAATATAAGAAATTTAAAAAACTGACCAGATCTTAACGCTACTTATTATAGATCATATTATCCGGATATATAGTATTTCATTACAGTTATTGCAAATAAACAAAATCGAGCTTTCCTTCATTGTCGAAATATTCGTCCAAATATTTCAGAAGAGCATTTCGAAATTCCTAAATTTTGTAATAAATATTACAATAAACATGTCATTATAAAAAAAATGATATTTGGAAAATTTAAATCACAAAATATATTCACAAAAATTAAGAAATAACATTAACGTGTGGCGGTTTTGGAGGCCAAACTCGCAGTATTTTCTTAGTGAAATACAAATTTCCCACATATCCGTATACATTCCAATTAAGTGGGACTATGTTTTTCTTTTGCAGATTACAAATTTTAATATAAGTAAAAACAAAGACAATTTCCTAATATTCTTACAATATTCAAATTTTTAACATTTTTAACTGTAAAGAAACATTTAAAAGAAATGTACAGCAAGTTGATATTATACTATTCATAATAAAGTTTTAGCACTAGTTTCCTAGAAAGAATAACGTAATAAAATTTAATATAATTTATTTGTACGGCGAAGGCCTTCTGAGATAATGAATTGTACGTCATTCGCATCTGAAGAGGGTTTCCAGCTAGTCGGAACGTCATGCTCACTAGTATCGATAAATTTGCGAGTCATAAGCTGCAATAACGCTCTATAAATTAGTCAAGTTACAACCTGCATCATCATATTAACTATTATAATGTTAATAACATTCGACAAATTAATGATATTAATGTTACAACTAAGCAAACAAAAAATGTATCTCAAATATCGCATTTCAATTCAAAATCAACCTGATAATTATTCTTCTGTACATTATTTGCAATATACCATGTATAAATTATTACGTAATGCGATTACACAGTGGATATTGTGGACTGCATATTGGTGTTTACATGGCAAAATATTATATCTGGATATACAAAACGATACAAATACTAGTACATGGAAAAAAGATAGCTTAAAGTTTTAATTAATACGATTTAGTATTATAAAATATTACATTTTCAGATGAGATATTTGTAACAAAAGAAACTTATTTCTTAAGTACTTATAATTATAATTTAAACTTTACCGATATTGCATTGCCACAAGACTTGAAATATTCATTTATAACATTGAATAATATTGAAGTGTACATCAAAGACAGTATTTTGTATACATTATAGGATTATTTTAAAATATTTATAGTCTCATTCTGAAAATTATAGGTAATTTGATATTTAATATATATGTTTTGATATTCCAAATAGAGATAAGAAAACAGTGCATTGAATAACACAAAGGTATAAACGGTCGCATCATACAATAATACTTGAAGAACTTCATGAATTGTATTATTTAATTGTATTATATTAATGGGCTGAATTAACTATAACCTTGGCAATGACTTTGACCTTTGTTTTCAAAGTAATTTTTAGGTTAAAGTTGTTTTTTAAAATGGGAACCACGACTGTTAAAAGTCCCTAATGATTATATTTATAATTCTGTAAAATAACGTACAGAAGGTAAAATGTGCAAAAATATGTGTTTTAAAGAACAGTATTTCGGATTATAGTTGTTCAGAAAAAAGCTATCTTCCTGCATTATTGGTTTTGAACTTGAGGTCTATTTTTACGGTTATTTGAAGGTTAAAATGTGTTTTTTTTTGTGGAATCCATTACTTTCGACACCGGATTTGAGAAGAACAAACAAAATTTCATCTGACGTGATTATTTAGAAATTTCTTTCAGAAGGTCTTATGTACAAAGTTGTAATATCTCGAAAAATAAGTGTTTTAGAGAAAAACTTTTCGATGTCAAGGCACCAAACCATTACTTTAGTAATGTCAGTGATAATGATAGAGATTAAAGTAATTTCATCTAATCGTCATAGCGTAAATTGGTCCATTTATTGGTTTAAACTTTCTTGACATTTTATTTAATTTACGTTAAAAATACATAACGTTTGGTTGAGATTCGTTGTACAAGGCGTTTCGAGGTGGCTGATCTTGAATCCAACATTAACATTTACAACTTGTGTTTGAAGCTTCTGAAGGTTATTTTCGGGAATTATAAATAACTATTTCAGATTGCGAATTTTCCGTTCTTTCCGAGTATGGTGACAGAAGTAGTAGTTCCTATTTAAAAAAAAAAACTACTTTAATCTTCAAATAACCTTGAAAACAAAGGTCAACGTCATTGTCAAGGTCACAGTTCTATCAACATACCGAATAATTTTTGTTTGAATCAATTTTTTATTTAATCGCGATGTTTGAAAAAAGTCATCGATACACTTCAACACTAACTTAATATGTTAGTATTAAATAATCATGTAAATAATATATAAAAACATCTTTTTGCTTTTATTAAACAAAACATTCATTTAAATGTATGTACTAGAACTGATTCGGAAGTTCAATTTAGGCACATAAATGAAGTATATTTTTACGCTTTTAAAAAAAAGGAAATAGACGGCTTTACATTTTAAAAGGTTTTCAGTATTATTATTAAGAATGTAAGACTGACATTTTGAAAACTAACGATTGACATCTACAAAGAAAAAAAGAACTTGAAATTATATACGAATATCAACATGCAAAAAAATACAAATTCCTTGCAATATGATACGTAATTCGACATCAGGTATTATGATTCTAAAGAACATAAGTTTTATCTGTAAGTTAATACTTTTTCAATCACAATTAATACAGTTATGTCTGTAGGTAGGTCAAGTATTCATCAATTTCAAAATTTAACGAATAATGATTATCTGTAGAGATAGATATTCACTTGCGTCGAATATATCTAGAATGATCTCCTTGTTGCCATATCGAATACCATTCAGTTTATATTGCTTGTATCGGATTTACTTGCCAGTATAATTTTCTACATGAAAGGGAGAACCATATATCATCACCAAAATCAGACAAAATTTAGCCGTCATTGACCAAAGTCATATGAATTCAATAATGCTGTCACCAATTCTGCGATAAACACGTACCTAAAGTTCGACTTCAATATGATATTTATTTTAACCACGCAATATTTGCATCTGTTTTCTTTAAATTCCATGTAAATTAAATGTGAATTCTTTGGACACAATACTTTTATTTAATAAAATTTAATAATTAAAGAAGTATGCTTTATAATAACTAATAATAACTAAAATAATGACTAATTCTATTTTTGAATTGCAAGCAGACACAATTTATTTTAGTGACAGTCGACATTTAAAAAACATTGAGTTTAGCTCTAACCAAGTGGCTCAATTTTAACAAATCCTTAAAGTGAAAATCTACTTTGGTAAAGCGGAAAGCTGTCTTTTCGTCTGGCAACGCTCGCATTTTTTATAAGGTACATAAATTCGCTCTCTTCTCATCAACGTCGCTTTTTATATATACCTTAAAACTTGCAACACATCCATTTTCATCGTCTAAAACATTTCGCTATTATATTTCTAAGGCTATTTTATAATAATAATATTGATGCCAATATTGAGTTAGATTTTAGTTTTACAAATTTTTACCATTAATTTTCGCAACTTTAAATTATGAATACCCCATTCTATATATATATATATATAACGTCGTTAAAATTATTAAAATTATGACGTAAGTAATTACAAAATTGAATTGAATAAAGATAATGCATAATAAAACATAAATGTTCCCATATACAATTATCAATGATAATATTATTCTGCAATTTGTATACGTACACGTTTTGTTAATAATAAGTTAACAAAAACAATATGCAACTACTGTTTCTGTTTAGTATAAAGCTTACAACTTATGTAAAATCTATATTATTTGTTTTAGGTGAGTTTCCGCAAATACCATTCAGTTCCTTTGAAAACAGTATAACCAGTGAGTACTATAGAAACCATTTAATTTGACTCAATACTTTTAAGAGATATAATAACGTTTCATTAAAGAAATGATTTTGTTTAGTATCTCACTATAATTTATTAACTTAACGTTATATATGGTCGACTGTTGTTATTAGACACGAAAGTGTTTATTATGTTCGCTTGCCAAACCGAATGAAACGGAGAAAGAATTTTTTCAGTACATAGATCTGAACTAAGTCAATTTTGTTAATTTTATTCAACAAATGTTGCAGTAGAACTATGTTGGTTTAACCATTTTTACAAATATTTTCTCGTGTTTTCGATAAAAAACTATCGGCAAATTTGTATTGTTCGAGTTGCAAAAGTATATTTAAAAATAACAGTATTTTCATTTACAAACGTTACATTTCGACATATTTTTGTTTATTTATATACGTTATGTTGCAGTTTCAAAGATATTTGTGCAATATTAATTATTCTTTCTGCCATGACCATATTTTTTAGAATATGTTGGAAAAGAGTGACATTCTTCAAGACCAGATACAGTAAAAATAAATTGATAGATGGAAAACTGAAATAAAAAAATAATCACTTGTAATACATAGACAAATATATGTGAATGTTGTGAATTTTTAATTATAAATTACATTTATTTCCAAAACGATTCTATTCACAGATGATGTTTACAGAAATACAGGAATAGATGGCATTAAAAATGTAAAGGGGAAACTTTATGAATAAACTAAAGATTACTTCACGAAAACGGCATCAATTCGGTCTTAATTTATATTTTATTTTTAATTTTTATCAATATAAAAATAATCCCGGAAATGTTTCCTTCCGACTTTAAAGATATCATTTACAAAAATAATACGTTATCCTACGAGAGTCGGAAGTTAAATTCTTTTTTAAAAAAAAGAAATCTATCTTTAGTGTATCACATTTTAATGTTAACATGTACGTTTTTAAGCTATTTTAACCGGAATATATGAAATGTAGCCATTTATTCTTGGTTTCTCTATTTGTAAAATACATTTAGAAAAATTATGATTTATTGAATCAAGGAATTAGAATAAACCAAAAACTCCACCAGATTTATATGTGCCATCCTTGACTTCTTGAAATATAATAATTCGTTACTAGGTGGTCAGTTGTCATATTGCGTAACAAAAAGTGGTACCAGCAATAGTTTTCAATGTAAAGCAATTGATATTTTATTTACGTGTCAATCGCTGCCAAAATATGGTATTATACACGATATTGATATGTCAGCCATAACCATAACTGATGACGATATCGTAACGTCTATCCTGAGAATTATCTGATTTTAAGTTCTAACATATAATTGACATTTTATATTTGTTTATCAATGTCATGGCTGATAATATGCATATTGGCGTTCCTATTTACCACCTATATTTGCGACAAAAACTTCTCTCCATGCACATGAACTATATTTTTTTATGCAGTAGGCGTAAAATGGTCATTTTACATTTTCTAGATCGGACGTCCCGAATTTTAAATAAAAATCCGAAAATTAAAAATGGTGCCGACTAAATTGCAAAATATCACTTGAAACGAAGAAAACTGGTTATTAGGAGGTTTTATGGGTTTTTCGAGGTCGCTAAAATCTGAGGCCAGATTCGTTATCAGCAATTCCAAAAACTACCGAGTAACCAGTTGTAGCTGATTCGATTCACTTTTCGACTTTTTAGCTGCCATATAGAATCCGTAATATTGAATTCTTCACATCTAAGGCTAGATTCATATTCAACGACCCCAAACCCCTCGCGTAACCAGTTCTAGCTAATTTATTATACTTTTTCGATTCATGTAATGTGTTTCATGCGTATTTGGCAATTTTTGAGAATTATTTCCGCCATATTGGATCCGCCATATTGGATCCGCGATTTTGAATGTTGAAAACCTGAGGTAGGGTTCATAATCAGCGACCCCGAAATTCCTCGAGTAACAAATTTCAGCTATTTTCTATGTAAGGAAAAATGTGTGCTACAAAGCGTTACGGCCTAGATCCGATCTGCCGTATCTCTCCGCCCACTATGCGCCGCCATTTTGTGTAATCAATTTAAGTAGACATTTTAAACTATATTTTGAGCCCTGTAACATCTGTCTTAGACCAAATGAATTCTGATCGCAGGGATGGCCCGCTTGACAGAGAATGCCCAATATGTATACTTATAAATAAGCAGTTCTAAACTGTTTCATTTACAGTGGTCCTCCCCTTATTTTAACTTTTCGAGTCAAGGAAGATGGCGGCTTCTTTCCTTATTTTATCGCTTCCCCTTATCCCCACCACTGGCAGTATGAGAGAATAAAAACAGAGAGAGGAGAAATAGAGATAGTGACGTCCTTCTTCACCTGTATGTGCAAGCGCAAACAGCAGTCCGCACTCATTTGAACACTTTCAAATGGCGAATGGTGGGGAAACTCATGAGGGGAAGAAGTTAACATAATGGACGAAAAAAAGTTAAAATAAAGGACGCAGTTAAAATAAGGGGAAGGCCACTGTACTATTGTCAAAAACTTATTTATTTATATAATAGTTTTCAATTTTCCCAAGGTGCAACAAAACATTTAAGGTTTAATAAGATATTCAAAACAGTACTTATTACATAGCAACAAATGATGGAAATGTTCAAATTTGAATAGGATAGCTTTGAAATTAAACATGCATATTAAAAATTTATAAACAAATAAATAGTTCTTTTCCATTTCTCTTACAATGAAAAACGTCTGCAACATACTCGTAGTCGAAACAGATAAAATGAAATAATAAAATTGAAAAATTAATTGTTAATGATTACAATTAAACATTCTCTATATCGCACTTGAATTCTATTTCAATTTTCCGTGAGCATTTTCCACGCGGCGGACACGGAAAAAGGAATTCATTAATGGTCAGAAGGTGTTAAAATTCAGAGAACTCAACATTATTTTTTTATGTATACCTATCACGAAAGGGACGAGGTACATATTTGATGAAGAGATTAGATAGACTGCACACTGGATATAAAACTGTGCGAAAATGGTTGAAGGTTGGTAACGTGGACAAATGTAATAACATATTAAATAATTCAAGACTTCGCATTGCGGAATATCCTGGCAGAATCGAAATAAGACCTGATCTTCATGATTCGCGCACTCCCACTTTGGAGAGTGTAATATTTTAGCTAAGTTGCACGGACAGAGGAACTCGCTACCGTCTATCTACAGCCACCATGTGCACATAAAACTTTCAAAGTTCCAAGTACGGACCGATAGTTCCGTCGCATTCGCCGCCGTCTGGTCTGGAATGTAACGAGTATCTCTCTCGCGTGCACGACCTTCATTACCTTTTCCTTTTTCGAAGATGTCGTAGTTTTTCCAAGAAGGGAGAATAGAGGGATGCGAGAATGGAGCGCATCCATATTATATGAGAATCCTTTCATCGGTAGGCAAAAGAGGGGAGAAAGTCTTTGTCGATTGATAGGATCTTTGCAAAAATCGAAGGGGGAATGCCGAAGTGAATGCATGTTTCTCTCTCAATATACCCACGGTCCCCATACTGGATGATTTACTCTCGTCCTCCAACTGCCCCTGCAGAGAACTCCAACCGCAAGTTCTCCAGTGGCTATGCAAAATACCCAGAGAGTTTTAGCACTTAACGTCGGGTGATTATTAAACATTTATTAAATAAAAATACACATGCAAATATATAATATACTTTTTAAAAAAATCGTCTCTGAGCGATGTAGTTGTTCATATGCGTTCATTCCATGGGAGTACTTTTAGGCTGCGCGACATGTGCATTTAAGGATGTTTGAAAGTGTAAAGGAGGGAAAGAGATAGGGGATGAGACAAAGAGAATGAGAGAGGAGGGCATAGATAAAATGTGCTCATCTGGATCAGCATACAAAGAGCCCTGGCAATTTTCCAAAATATTTTTCGGACCACTTGCCAGAATTCGAATTTATCTCGCTCAACCCATCAAGCGATACGAGATAGTAATTGATCGACCGTTGAATTTTGTAACGAAAATTAAATTATACAACTGGGTATTTTACTTGTTACATTCGACAAATGACTTTCAGATGTTTTTGGATAGATATGGGAGTGATATGTCTTTATTCGTATCTTTTAGATTGCAGATATCAATCAAGCATATTTGTATAAATTAAATAAAATCGTTAGAGCTGCATTAACTATTGTTTTTTGTGCATGAATAATATATGAGTCATTCCATGTAAAAAGAGACACTTTTTTGTTTTATTACTGGATGAGACCCATTCTTTTGAATATCATTGCCATCCGATATATAATTATACCAACTGTAAAAGTAACTCAGGTAAAAATTATATAAATTAATAATTAAGGTACAAAAATTTGCTTTTCATTTATATTATGAATTTTATATGCCAAAACTCTTAAATAAGACCTCTTTTCTGAGACGATATATTGGAGAGATCTTGTAGAGTTTTTAAAATCGACGTATAAGTCTTCTCAAAGAACACTTTAAGAGCTCTTTTTGATAAGTCTTTGCGACATGCTTACAGATTTTAAGACTTCTTAAAGAGGTCTTCAAGATGTCTTTTCGCTATTTGTGAAACAACACCTTAAGTAAAAAGAAAGAAAAACATAAATGTTATCACATTTAAATGAACAAGAATTTTTACGACAAATGCTTGAACTCTCTTAATTTTCGACTAACGAAGGATAACGACGAAGACGCTTGAATTGCTCGATTCTGTTAACGTTTTTAAGGACCTCAAATTTTCTCGTGCAAGTGAAAGCTGCATTTAAAAAACCGCGTACTACAGACGCAGAAAAGAAACTCAGTTGATTAACCGAGTTCTCATGGTAATTCCTCTGGGACAGAACTGTTTGCGCTCGAGAAGAGATTACGGAGTTTACATTTTATGAATGAAGAAAGACGAGCAACACAACGTAGTCGGCTTCATCCGTTACGCGACTACCGTCAGGTTAGAATCGTTTCGAAGTTCTAATGGCGAAAGGAACGACTTGAGACGAGTAGTAGTAAATTAACCGTACCGAATTTCGAGTTCAAAATACATGTAAATGTAATTGTACGACTTGCCGATCGAGAGAGCTTCCAAAGAATACAAAAATCACTTTTCTTATTCTAGAGTAACTTAAAAAAACTCAATAGCATTAGTAATTTCAATAATAACAATAGTAAAACAATAGTCAATCAGTAGTGTAAACTTTGTTATTAACGCCTGAAATGACAATTTTTTACTTCAATTTCAATCAAGTATTTCGTACCCAGGTCAAAGTTTGAAAAACATTGAAAAGACTACTATTCTCGAGGTCACTCTTGAAGATTCCGAAGTTAGAAATGAGTTTCATCCAACAGGAATTCCAATATGGCGTCAAATTTGAAGAAAATGGTCAAAAAAATTAGAAATATTTAGTGTTTTGAATTTTTCCAGCTATTATATTATTGAGATTCTATTACAACTATGGACAAAGATGGATAAAATATTTTAATTCTAAGAAAAAATTTTACTTGTATACTTTACATCATTGAAACAACCGCAAGATTGTATCATACTGAACATTTATTTCGAAATCAAAAAGTTAAAAACCATCAAGAAATATACTGGAATTTTTTAAAATTTTTAGTTCAAGAAAAATTTGATATGGTCATTAATGAATTCTAAGTATTTTTATTGATTGTTTTTTTTTTAATTTTTTCCAAAAATATATATTTTCCAAGAAAAAAATAACAAACTATTTTAAATCTCGTTTCCTTCATTGGAACGACATCAAAATATCATCAAAGTGAACATTCCTTTTCTGCAAGCTGCAAATAAAAGACTATGAGCTTTTTTAAAAAAAATCCTAAAAAGAAAAGTTCTCGGAAATCACCGAGGAATATGCTGGTATTTTGTCCACTTTTTAAACCATAATATTTTTAGACATTGTTTACATTGTTCTTTAAGAATTTAATGACAAATTCTGCAAAAAATTAAGAGTATTCTTTAATAAATTTCAAGCATTTCGATTCTTTGCAAATTTTTCAAAAAGTTTTTATTTCTCGAGGAAAATATCTAAAAAAAAACTTTTATAAAAAAGACACAAAACAAAAAATGCTTTAAATTCATTAAAGAGTATTGTTTTTCCGAGTATTTTATCAACTTTTAACAAATTGTTCAAATATTTGAGTACGACATTTTTAAAAATATTATTTCAAAAAATCTATCACAATTCCAGGATATTCCCTCGATGAATTCCAAGATCTTTTTAGACCTAGCATTTTTGTAAAGATGCTAATTTTTTTTAGTTGCAATATCAAAAATATTTCAAAAGAAATAATTACTGTTACGCCATTTTGAGATCATTCTAATGAAGTAGGACATAAAAGTATCATTTTACCTACCTTTGTTCACAGTCTCAGAAGAAACCCAACATTCTAATAGCTCGACCAAAAATTCATAATTTTTTTGCAACTTGACGCCATTATTAGAATTCCTGTTAGCTGTAACAATCTTAACCTCGAAATCTTAAAGATCGACCTCCAAAATAGTAGGAGAGTAATTAAAAAAGAATGTGTGAAACTCGGAGGTAGAATTTTCGCTCTCATGAATCACATTCCGGCTTTGCTGTCCTCCAAAACTCCGGATATGAAGGATGCACTTTTTTTAGAAATTTACAACACTTTTTTTGATGTTTAACATACTTATAATTACGCATTATAACAATAGATGTCTTTTAAATATCTGAATCATATAAGTAAATAACTTATGCCCTGCAACTAAAATATTAGGTTTTAATTTATTTCCACATGTTGCGTCTTTCACGACACCCCCGGTAGTAATTAGTACCGGAATAGTACCGGCAATGTACTGACAAAGTACTGACTGCCGGAGTAGAGCAGTACCGGACCAGTACCGACCGACAGTACTGATGTTGTACGGAAGTCGGTACTATCTCGACTTCGCATCCCGCATAAACATTTGTCTACGAATCGGGTCCGAAACGGATCAGGGACCCTCAGCCCGGAAGTATTCCGGATCCGTTTCGGTTCAGGATGTTACACAACCTCGGATCCGAATCGGATCCGGAACCCGGAGGTCAGGCAATCGGCATCCGTTTCTGATCCGATCCTGATTTTCATTCGCATAGCTTTACCCGGTATAGGTCAGTCGAGGCTCTCTCTGTCTGTCTCTCTCTCTCTCGACTGGCTCAGTAGTAATTTTAATAAATTTACAGCATGGAATACAATACTTTATTAGTATAAAATGTATATTTTACAGAACTGTTATTTCAGAGACTATACATTTCAGGTGTCAAACTTTCAACGATTAATTTATATCCGACATTTATTTATAATATTACTATACCTTCGAAACAGGTTTTCACTATTGAACACTGTATTATAACATAAATAATTTGGACTTTGTCGTATATTAGAATATTATATTGTCGATTTTAGCTCAAAGTTGTTAGATATTTATGTTTTGACATGTCACATATAGGTTATGTAATTACATACACATCAAGTAGTGTCCCAATAAACGAGATCGTGTGCAAATATTTTCACTGATTTTCATTTTGCATTCGATTTGTTTCCACTTTCGAATGGAATGTAGCAAATTTGAATGCAGAATTAAACGTTTTCAAACGAATATATGCGCAATGTTAAGATTGAGGTTATGTACATCCGTTTGCATGCGATAACGGCTAACTGTCGAATGAAAAAAATGTTCATTTTTCATTCGATGTGATACGTTCTTTTGACATGATCTGCATAAAATGAATTGTATTTCATACGATTTCATTTGGCTCGGCATTCGATTTGCATTCGACATTTAGCCATTTTCGCATGCAAACAGATGTACATAACCTAAATCTTAATACTGCGCATATATTCGTTTGAAAACGATTAATTCCGCATTAAAATTTGCTTAATTTCATTCGAAAGTGGAAACAAATCGAATTCAAACAGAAAAACAATGAACATTTTTGCACACGATCTCGTTTATTGGGGTGGTATAACCTAACGTGACGTAACGCTTGGTCCGATAAGGTCCGATATGGTCCGAGTGTAGGATACATTTTAACAAGAATAACAGTGCTGGACAGAATTTATAGTTGTTAGATTATTGGACACTTTTTACAGTCTTCTTATTTAATAAGTGGAATAAAACTATACTAGATATGTGCAAAAGAATTATGTGGATGAAACTTATTTATAAAATATGCATTTATTTAACATTAAAGCAAGTAACGTATATACACTATAATCTAAAAACCATAGCGTAAACTCTCTTCGGCTTTCTAATAATTGTTGGAACGTATATTATGATTTCATTTTTATTTATGAAATTCAAGTGTTCCGTTTAATTTGTGCTCTTTTTATATTTACTTTTTATTTATTTGAGTTTAATTGCACATTGTTAAATAATCCATACAACATATATTAACTAAAAGGAGCTAGATAAGTCTTAGCACTTATAATAATGTCAGCATGACAGCCGGAGGACATTAACGGTTATATGTTTCTTTAACAATGATTACGAGTGGAGAACTTCAAGATAAGTTTCATTTTTTTGATAGTATAAGGGCATTTGCTTGTAATGCTATTATTTTACACACTACGAATATTAACGGGGAAAATAAATAATTCTAACCAACGAATATAGACGCGTATATAAAAGCGGCGCATTTTGGGGAACCAGATTACATAGGCAGGCATAAGTCTGTCCCCCTCACTCTCATATGGGGAACCTCTGAAAGTACGCATAGCCACTAAACACTGCTTGGGCCTTGTAGTGGCGCTATATTCGTTGTTATATAAACTATACAAAAGTCGTTATTCCAAGCAGAAAAAGTAGCAAGGATGACTACTCGCGCGCTTTAACCAACCGAAGGTAGTAGCACCAACTATACAAATCTGGCTGGCGCTATATTTGCTACTGTACGTAGTTGGTATAACCAGTTTTCCCCTTAGTATAACTACTCACTTTTTTCCGTGCAAATCTATTAGAAATCCAAATACGAATCGGATCAGGGACGGATCCGGATTACCTGACCTACCGAGTAAACCTATATGTACATATGCAAAACCAAATCTGGGCCGGATCAGGAACAGATCCTGATTACCGGACATCCGTATCCCGGATCCGATACGGATCCGAGGTTGTGTAACATCCTGATCCGGCACGGATTAGGCGATCGGATCCGATCCTGAGCTAATCGTGGGGGTCAAATCAGGGAATGTTTATGCGGGATGTCAGTGCTGATTGTTAGTACTGGTTCAATACTTTTGCAGTGGTGCAAGCAGTACTGATTCCTCTCCGAAAACAGTACTGGCGGTATTGAGTAGTAGTGATTCGCTTCGGCGGTCAGTAATCATTTCATACCAACAACAGTACTGGCAATCAGTACTGCGTCAGTACTGATTTGTTTCGGTAGTCAGTAATATGTATATACCGATAACAGTACTGTATACTGAATAACAGTACTAGGTCAGTACTTTGCCGATGATAATGCCAGTACTGACAGTTTCCGTTAATCGAGTACGAGTACCAGTACTGGGTCAGTACCCAGCCGGGGTTTTTTTGGCCCATTTCTACATGGGACCCATTTATCTATCCCATATCCACTTGGTTAACAACATTATGAGCGGCTGTGAAGTGTGCTTAAAACAGAAAGGTTACATATTCCTTTTTTTTTTCAAATGATATGGTAAAACCTACCATTAATTTCCTGTAATTTCTGACTTTTGTGAACTGTTTGATATCTTCATAATTTTTATAATTTTATTATTTCCGATGATGGCTACAATACATACCCGTCGCGTAAAATTGTTCTTGATCTTTTATTGATTTTTTACTCTTTCTCATTGTTGTGTTTCTAATTTCCACTACATAGTAATAAAAGTAGAGCATATAATATTTAAGAATTTTTTGGTAGACATGGATATATCGGTGTTAAGATATGAATATAAATTCAAACCAATCTATTTTACTGGTGTCAGATATTCAATTACACTCGTTTTCCTTGGTGGTCAGAGAAGACGATGTCAGGGCGTCTAGTACGGATAAGTTGCTGCGGTATTGAACGAGAAGTTTCAAATAATTTGCATCTCTCTACATCCACTTAAAGATAAGGCGGCATCGAGGTTCCTTCCAAGCGATACTTGCAGCTCTTCTCAGATGAAGCTAGATAACTCCCAGTGCCTTGTTGCGCCGGCTAATATACGAGGAACGAGTACAAGTAAACGCACGAGCATCTCTAATCCCCTTTGCACGTCTTGAACTGGAGGTGCATAATATCTCGTTAATGCTCCAGCGTGTCGAACAGACCATCTTGACAAGCAATTATAGAATCCTTGGTCTTGGATTTCAATCCAGTGCTACTTAAGAAACCGTAGGATGATGTGATCGATAAACCCAAGTTATCGATGATACGCGCTATTCTATGCGAGTATATGAAGTGATGTTGCAGTCAGATTACCAGATTTACAGCTGTAAGAGATGTTTTAAGATCTCTTAACGTTATAAACGTTCTTTTATATAAAAATGGTCAGAAGTTATTACAGCAAACTGCTTCGCTTGCATTATAAATCAAAATTATCACATGCTTAAAGTCTGTTGCAACAATAACTTCGTGCTACATCCTGAAAGCAAAACGTGTTTTTCTTTTCATTGCTTTTTAGCCAACATTCTTAAAAATTACATGAAATCGTAAAATAAGTCCTATCTGAATTACTTGAAGCTAATGGATCGTGATGAGTACGATACTGCTGTAGCTGTATCATTATGATCTTTATAATATTTCAAAATGATCAGAGAGGTACATGGCTTCATTGTTACTGAATAAGGACCTTCGATATCCTCATCAAAACCGTACATAAGCCGTTGATCATCGCCAGAAATGTTAATACATCAGCCGTTTTTTTTATCATTCTGCACCCTGATCACTGATCTACAGACACATCATACCAAATTCAAAATACATAAAACTATTTGAACTATAGATTCATCTATATTTAAACAAATATAAGATTCCTTCTCTATCCTTCTTATTTTTCGGTATATTCTTTTAAAATACCGGCGCCTCTAATCATGGTATTATATCAAAATACACCGTTACAAATTTAATAAATTTTTTTGTAAAATACCAAATTCCATACAAAAAGTAGATCACAAAGATTACAATTTTTCAATGAAAATCGATATCGTTTATTTTATTAACACACCTTAGCATGATTATACAAAAATGATATTTCAATATATAAACGCATTCTTTTCGAATAACATGCAATTCTAAAGAGCCAAAATATTCGTGTACTTGTAATGTTCATACACGGAACTTGTTATCATGTACAAATCATTTTTCCACCGTGTACTACAATTACACGTTCGCTGAATTAACTACAAAACTGCATTACAACGTTCAATGCGGATATCAATTTCAGAGCCGCGATTATTACTCCATAAATAAACTCAGCGCGTCGAATATCGTTGGTACTATATATGTATATTGAGCCGTATGTGTAATAATTGGCAGCCTTTATTCAACGAGACCTTTACGAATCGATAATTTCTCGAAACTCGCTGTAGGCAGTGCAGTTGCAGCACTGTGTTTGTCGACATTTGATATTCAAAGTCAAACAAGTAACGCAATGATAGAATGTACCGACCTGCCGAATATCTGGCGGGATCTAATCATGTTGGAATAGAATTCTAAACCAAATTTAAAGCAGTCTAGTTTCAATGAAGAGTAGATTTTGTAACTTGTCGTTAGGAAGGAATATAGTGGGTTTTGTTGCTGTGGTCTAGGTCTGCCATCATTATCAGGGATCTCAACTATAAGACCTAACTTTTATTATATAATCCATTTTATATAAGAATTGCGTATTAAAAATCTAATGATAAATATAGTTTTATCATCATATTCAATACCTTTCTAACACTGGGTTAATTACTATTATATAGTTATCTAGTCCTAGAAACATCCATTTGGAAATAAATTAAAGTTCATAAATGAAATTTTTTATCGCTAGAATTGCTGATAAATGGTCCTAGTAATCTTGATGAATATTATCATTGTAACCAAACAAATTCTCCATGTTTATAGTATAATCTGCAAAAGGGAATCTACCTGCCGGACTAGCCACATAAAATCTTCTGTGGTGCAGAATTTTGAAAACGGACCCCCATAACTTTGCTTTTAACACTATAGAATATCGATTGACGAAACTTTAGAGGGTATACTCTACAAACAAATTAAGAACGCCCAAGTGTATTTTGCTTTGCAAATTTTAAACCATTTCAAATTCGAGTAGGATTCCAAACTTTTCACTAGGATCCGTGATTTAATTCTCTTCTTTTTCACTCGCAAGTCTCGGGAGAGCCGCATGCTTTACGGGATTTTTTCGCCAGAAAGGTGATTGGGAATAAAACAAAAATAAGAAATTTCAATTACGAATAGTATTATTATGTAGCTGAAAAATATGTCATGATCATACACTGAGCAAAAGATGTTGAAACAATGATATATTAGTTTGTCACATTAACTCCCATATTCTATATCGTTCGAAGACAACCCAGTTATAAGCAGTAAATAATTTCATGAGTTTCATAACTTTTTCAACATTTTTTCTAACCTCATAACATGTTTTTTTTTTAAATCATCATTTTAATATTTTTCTTCATCCGTTTTATAGTGTTTTGTATGTTCTTTCATTATGAAATTTTGAAAATTAACAAAATCGCTGTTGTTTTTTGAAAAACTATAAAACTTGATTTTCTCAAAAGCATGATTTTTAAAAATGTTTGTTATGCAGACAATATGAAAAGGAAACGTTTCCTATAAATTTGGATTAAAAAAAAAGAAGAATGATTGTGTGTCCTCCTCCATCGTGAGCATGGACTAAGTTCAATCCAAAAGGTTCTTGCAACTGTAAATCTCTTTTTCATAAGGTTGCAGAAATGCTTCAAGATTATTGTAAGTCTACCATTAGTCGTCCCTAGTTGATGTGAATTGGACATGGACTATAAATTAAATCTATTTACAAATACAAAAATAAGATCCTCAGGGATGTCTGGATGCATGACAAAACAAACATCAGGTTAACTCTGATCCGCATCTACTGTCATAGAAAGGCTGGCACAATTAGAGGAGAACAACAAGAAATAAGATTAACCACATATGTCCAAATACACTACAAAATTAGGTGTCCTAAATAACGACACTTACGTGATCATTTTTAATATATTGGTTATGCCTTGCTTTATTGTCATAATCCTTAAAACAGTAAGCAAAATTGATCAGAAGGAATGTATACTGTGTAAGGTTTGATCAACTTAATATGATCTCTCTGTAAATCATGTAAAAAATACCACAAAAACGACCCAAAGTTAAAAACTCAATTTGTTTAATTTCATTCGATATTTTCATTAAATCAAGATTCATTTTAAATGAGGACACTTCTAAGTGCCTTCGTTTATGAAACCCATAAGACACCCGATTTTGCTGTCAAACTATTGAATTTAACTCCCAATCTACTTTTTGCATGGTTTTGCAATTCTTATTGATGGTCTCTAGTATAGACTGGATAGATTCCACCGTTTTGAATTTAATATCGTACTTTTAGTTCCTTCTCTTGGATCAACGATCGGCGAAAGATTGGGTGCGAACTCATTGGAACTTGACAATCGAAAAGTGTATTTAGATTTCTGGATCTTTGACTGGCATACCCTAGCGTCACCAGTAAAAGAGCTACGTAAGACTTGGAAGGTCTACTTAGCTAGCGGATAGTTAATTAAGGGAATCGTTAGCTGTGAAACGCGATTTATTTACTATAATTGCCCTTTGAAGTCGAAACGATTCTAGAGGAGTCCTTTGAATCGCAGTCGGCCGGGCGATAATACGGAGACGAGAGGCTCCTCGATTCGCTCCTCTTCTCCCAGTCGTGTAAACGAGAGTGCTTGATACGATTATAATCAATCTACTCTTTCTGAGGAGAAAAGTTTTCGCTCAGGTACGTAACGACTTCTGCTAAAGGCGAATTATGGCGCTTCGTCCGGTAACGAGCCACGAAATACAAGCAAAGTAAATAATGACTTAACTCTACTAAGTCGCTCGGATATTTTATCGTTCGATTGTTCTCCCTCAGATTTATATAGGGATATCGTTAATGTTAAATAAAATTACGATAATGAGGTCTCGATAGATTTTCCTTAACCTCATAAAACGGTTATTTGGCGTTACGAATTCTGCCGATAATTGACCATTAAGAGATTTGTGAAAATGTTGAAGAACTTGGGTGTTCACTCAACATTAAAATATTAGACTTTTCAAATAATCCAGGAGTGGATGGCTTCATTTTTTATTTGCTAGTGATTTGTTCCAGAGTAATATATATATTTTTCAATAGTTTTTGGAAAACTGCAATTTTACAAATACCTGGCACAAATCGTAATGAATATGTTACGATTTCATAATCATACTCATTGTGGTCCTATTTAAAAAATTGTGGCGAAATAATTGCTGTGGACATTGTCCTCCGTAATTATTCATTTTCAAGCATTAATTCTGGGCTGTAATGAAATTTGTTAAACATGCAAATTAATACATTATAAGGCATCATTGAAACTACATTAAAGAAAGAAAAATCGATACGTTGTTTAAAAAAAGTCCATCACTTCGGATCCCAACCCGGCGCACAGTAAAAATCGACCCTTTTTCTCTGTTTAAAACCGTTTCTCTAGCAGAGTTTTTATCAGATTCGAATGATTTTTTTTTTAAATACACAGAAAATCTTCATCTACAATATCACACTGCGATTTTTTCGATTTCGAAAGCCAATTGATGGCAAATGTCGGGTAAAGTGATAAAAGAATAAATAACGCGTTAGTATGATTCCCTGGACGTGTATCGCCAAGGAGAATAATGAATGTTTGTTTATTTTTGTTAGAATCTTTTTTACGTTCACCCTAATTTTTTTTAATTAGTGGTCAAAACAAATTTTTACATTTTTTATTCTAGCACCACTGAACTCCACGTCAAAAACAACTAAAGAAATAATTTTTTTGACCCATATATTTCAGATCGTCAACAAATTTTTTGGAAAAAATACCACATTTTCTTAAATTAATTTAAAAATTCAAACAAAATTAGGGTGAATTTAAAAAAGATTCTAACAAGATTTTACATTTCTAAATAGCTACGGATGAATTTTAAAAAATTCCATTTTTTTCGAAAAAAATAAATCTTTTTACCAGTCAACAAACCTCCTTCCCCCTCTCCACACACGCATACACACGGACAAACAGACGTAAAGTAAGCAGAATTATAACTAATTGCACGCATTATATTCTTAAAATACAACGAGTAATTGTCGGGATAAGGCATCCAATTTTTTAATCTACGTTGATGGACATTAAGGTACATTTTGTTATGTATATATGATGTTTATGTTTTAACTATCAACACATAATAAACAAGCATTATTCTTCTTGACGATACACGTCCAGGGAATCATACTAATGCGTTATTTATTCTTTTATCACTTTACCCGACATTTGCGATGAATTGGCTTTCGTCACACCTAAGTTAGATAATTCTTATTTCGAACCTGAATATTGACTGATTTAAGAAAATTAGCACAATTTTAAGCTGAAATTAAGCCATTTACAGTGCTTAATTTGAGATATAACAATTATAAGACTTCTTAATACAATCTACGACAATCTTATAAAAGATTCACAATAGTCCATATCGTCATATTAGCTAAAAAATAATTATATAATAAAAATTGTATAAACCTAAAACTGATAAATATTTGTAATGATTTTCTAAACTGCTATTGACATGAAACGTTCTTAATCACTTTTCTTAAACAACTGCTTCGCAGAGGACCTATAAATAGCAACGCTATAAAAAAATGAAGTTGGAATATTTTATAAAATAAATTATCAACAGTTAGAATTCATTGTAAAATACACCATTGAATCAAATTTCACAGAACAAAAAAACTAGTAACATTATGCAGTAATTCATTTTTACTCAAAATACAATTTATATCTCTTTATATTCCTTTAAAAATTGCAGCGAGTTGCGAGAATCCAAAATATCAATCATCTCTGACGCTGAAGAACTTTTGGACTCTCGTTAGATATATTAATGCATTTTTTAAATCAGAATATATTAAACACAATGTAATAACACAAAATAAATAAAATAAAAACGTAATGGAAATACTAAAAAAACCAGGATAAATAAATTTCACATTAAATTTTCTTAAAAAGTAGAAGATAAGATGGAGATAAAAAATATTCCTACTTTTAGAACCTTGCAAAGAGTGGGTAGATGGATGCAGACTAGTACTATTAAAATGTAGAAAGTTTTGATAAAAATAGGGAAAAAAGTAACATGTGTAACTCGCGAAACGTCTGTAGGAATATGGCATCAAACTAGAGTTTTCGTCGCGCCGAACTTCAATGGAATCCGACCAAAAAGGATGTATACTGTCCACTTTCCAAATATGTCATAAAAGACGATGTCGGATCAATAATAAATATATAAATTTGATAAAGAAAATAATGGAATTTCACGCAGGTCGAAATGATAACATTAACTAATTTCGATGCTTATACTCTGCTAAAGCAACTGGTGGTAATTTCCTTAATTAAACATTTTCAAGATGGTTGAAAATATTTTCAATCGCCATGTAGTTACGCTACCTATTTTTCTGGTTGTAATTTTAAATTGACACAAAATAATAATAGATTACTAGATCTGTAGATACTACATTTACAAATAAATTTTAATTTAGTGCCAATTAAAATATGTGATTATTCATATACTTAGACGATTATTTTTCCCTTTTACACCGATTGGTGAATACTAATCGTTATTTAAAGCTTTCAATTATTTTAAATATTTCTTATATATATCATTTATTTTGTACGCGCTTTAAAACGACAAAATATAAACAAAGCTTTAAACATAAAAGTATATCTCGTTATTTCTTGTAGTAAGTGAAATAAACTGCGTTTAAATTGAAAAGCTTTTAATACTGTGAATAATTTATGATTCGTGAATACATAGTTGGGATTAGTCCCATTTATTATTTAAACGTTGTGACGGCATATGTTCTATTATAATATTAACAACATTTTTAATTTTAAATTTTATTGTATCTGTCTTATTGTTTTGATTATTTCATACGTATGCCTGTCGCTTTAGTGGCTGCCCTGTATGACAAGTTATATTTGTTCTTTTTTATTTTAAAATAAATTTATTCCATAATATTACAAATATGTATACGCTAGAAGTCGTCGGTAGTCATAACAGAAACCCACAGATTCCACCGATTACATTTCAAAAAAAAATATTTCATTTCCAAATATTTTCAAAAATCATACGAGGATAAGTTTTGGTATTAGATGAAATTCGATTAAAAAGATTAAAATATTATTACCACTATCTCTTTGAATTTTGAAAATTTAGTCATATTCATAATTTAGCACCTCACAAACTCCCAAGAAGCCAGATTCCAGTAGCATATTGCAACTCCTGGCCATGTAAAGAAAAATGTATAAGGGGCTAAACAGAAAGTAAATATTTCTGGGACAGATTTTTTATTCCATTTATCCTAATATTTTTATTATCTGTTTAATTAATATTTTATTATCTGTTTAGCTAAGCAGAATTAAGAATTATCGTGGGTTTTAATGTTTTAAATATTTTTCAATTCCGAAAATATTAAATAAATACTAAATCAAAAAGACGAAACTTCTCTGATTTAACAAACAGATATGCTTTTGAATTAAATCGGCCATACATTTCGTGAATCGTGATATTTAATTTAATTTATAATAATTGTATATGTGCAAATATATGTAAAATAATTATGTGAAATTGTATACAATATTTTATCAATAATGTGATATGTATAAAATATCCAAATAATTTTAAAGCATAGATCCCCTCATACATAGATCTTCATATTATTCGTGTACGGGGTTTATCATAATTATCAATCTATACCTCGTTTATTTAGCTTCACATTGAATGAACCTGTGTGGCGCAATAAAGTTTTTCCAACATTTGTAAATCTCGCACGTTTCGCACATTTCATCCTCTATATAAATGGAAGTATATTTCACGAATTACGGTCGTTAGAAAATTTCATTTAAACGCAAAATCCAGATATATCTTTTGAAATGTTATTACAGGTGCAACGCAAACGTTACAGTCTGCTATCTTGTCATGTGCGATTAATTCGTACGCTAACAGTTGTTTATTGTTGAGAAACAGACCATTTCATTTCAATTCTTACTTGGCCCTGTACCGTTGGTCTGAACAAAGAAGATAAGCTATTATTTCATTTATTTTTTTTTAGCAAGAAGCTGTAATTTATCAAATATAAAAATACGTTATCATTGCCACTCAGATTTGCTGTTCCTAAAAAGAGTATTATTTTCAGCTAATTCTGCTGTTAGTAATAAGTAATATAGAAATATATTCTTTATATGCAAGTGAATAAAATAATTTATTTGTAAATGTTCGTTAATTGTTGAAAGTCATTTTTTAACAGACGAATTTCAGGAACCCCTACAGATTAAATTACGAAAACAACCTATTAATCCCAATTAATTATTCGAGATTAGGTTCCGGGTTCTGGTTATGTTTTACCAATTTTTTTTTTAATTTCCTCTATGACAGAAGATGTCCTGAATGATATTGGTCATCTAAGCGCACGCCAACCCTCTCTTTAAGCAGAAAACTGCTTTTTTTTGCAACTGTGTTTTAAAATATTCAGTTAAAAAAAAATGTTCGAAACAACAAATTTTTCACTTTTAATTCTGCTCAGCCCGACTCCAATGACACTAATTCACCAACAGCTGATCTACATATACATGCAATAGCCATCCGTTGTTAGCTTTACCCTGGGCCAACGAAAATAGGGCCGCATTTTTTTTTATGTATTTTTTTTTCAGAATTTTTGGCAAATAAACATTTCATATATAAAGTGATGAATATTCAACGACAACTATATGAAGTCTTGAGAAATATGATTCATCATGCAAGTTGTTAATCTTCTAATGTTCCCAAAATTTAAAAAATTCTCGGTCAACTAACTGGAATGTATGAAAAATAGCCGATTCAAAAATGACAGTAGAAAAAATGATCTAAAAAAAAATGACCGAAAAACGAGCAGAGATAAAATCATTATTGCAGAAGCTACTGATTGAAAAAGTACCAAGAGTAGATGGAATGGCCACAAGATTTTACATCCAACTCACTGTGCATTCCCGGGGGGCTTCCCCCCCCCCTCCCCCGGGCACCGAATTTTACTACCCTAACCTCTTACCAATCAGAATTTTATGTTCACTAATAAAACCTGTAACCCACGCCACGAATATACCCAAAGAAATGCCCTTGAAACAACTATGGATATATTAGTGCCCCCCCCCCCTCCGTTCACTAGCATCACTTCTCCATTCCGCAATTTTTTCCCAGTCATTTTTTCTGGGGTCATTTTTGAATCGGCTATTATTTTGGACCACCCGAACTGACTCACCACTTTGTTCCTATAAAAATCCTAAAGTTTTTAAAAATCTTAAAGAGTTTTTAACCTTTAGTTCCGACGGCTATTTTAATGCGTTTTCCTCCCACTACCTGGTTCAAATATATGTCCTGCCGTCTGAAAATGTTTACAGTTGTGCAATTTTTAACCCCCACTCCCGGCGCATGGGTCGTTTTCGACCCTGAGACAATTTAAATTGTACTTTACAAATTGCACAATTGCATTTTAAACGGCAGTACATATACTAATATAATAGTCACCTTCCAAGTATGCATTCCCAATCAGGATGCTTTACTTGAAAGAGCGACTGCACGTCGCGCCGACAATAGGGCAATTGCTGTCGATTGTATGGGTATAATAAAACTTCGAATATCATTACTATCAATGGGGAGAGGGGGTAGGGAAATCTGCCCTGTGCAGAATTGAAGGTGAAAATTTTTTCTGTGAAATTTTTGTTATAAACTGAATACTTTAATACATATTTGCAAAAAAAAAATGTTTCTAGAGAGGGTTGGGGCTTAGATGACCAATATCATTTGGGAAAATTGTCATCGGTGAAATTAAAAAAAAAATCGGTAAAACCTAACAAAAACCCAAACTCGAGTGCATAAAAAATAACAGTACTAATTTTCCCTTTATAAAAACAAAAATACAAGAATAAGGACAAGGATTTTGAATATAGAAATAATGTGTAAACTTTCGTCGAAAGCCGATATTGGATTCATTTTCAAAGTTCTTCCTCCTTCAAGACCACTGTGCGGACACATGAGAGGATATTATTGTTCTTATGAAAGAACGCTTCTCGCTAATAATAATTGAATTCGAATAGTAAACACTTAACTTATATCTAGCTATTCCTCCTGATGATGGTCTGAAGTAGACTGAAACGTTCAGGTCTCTTTTGTTCACCTGTTTAACTTTACTTCAATATATTTTCGAAGTAATTTATTTATATTATTTAATTCGACCTACACTACATCTATTATTATTGTATTTCGAACTCTTTGAAGACACTGATTATGATTATCAAGTCAGATTTAAACAATTCAAAATAATGGATACACTCTTCCACATCCTTGAAGTAAAAACTCACTGCATAATAGTCAACTTTCACTTTAAGATACAGTACCGTTTGGACCACTATCCTTAAATTGAAAATTCACTTTAGTAAAAGGTAGCTATTATCACCGTGTATAAAAGTGAACTTTCACTGTAAGCACAATTAAATATTTAATATATGTCTAACAATTGAATATTTAATATATGTCTAAAGTTATTTATATATTTTGGATTACATATGTATATTAGGGTGGTTCAAAAAAACCGCATATTTTTTTTAAAGTCTTACCCCCGAAATATCTTCCAAATTCCGAAAAAATGCACCCAGAATTTTTACAAATTTTAAAGAAAAAATTTAGAGGTTGCTCTCTCTCTCCTTTTGTACAAAAATCAATAAAATTATAAATTTAATTTTTTTAACACGTAAAAACATCAACATTTTTTTACGTTATCAACTGTAAACTTCATTAGTGTTATGAAAAACAAAAGTCACATTTTTTATGGCATAAAAAATAATGTTCTAAACAAGATTCCTAATTAGGAGGCAAAAATATATCGAAACTACGTTGTGCTTTCTTGCATTTCAAAAATAATGCCCAAAAATCAGAATAATCGTAATTTTGGACAGTTTTTGTCAAAATAGCGACCATGATATGGCCGAATGCCAATGTCTAAGGTCATATTCGTAATCACATGGCAAAAATATATCGAAACCACGTTGTACTTTCTTGTATTTTTCAAAGCAAAAGCACAATAATCAGAATAATGTTAATTTTTGGCTGTTTTTTCAAAATGGCGGCCATGATATGGCCGAATGCCAATGTCTGACATCATATTCATAATCAAGAGGCAAAAATGCATCGAAAACACGTTATACTTTTTTCGATATCGAACAGGTATATCATCTGAAGGGTTACAAATATTTTTGAACTTGTTTTTTTCAATAATTTATTGCCGTATCTTGTTTAGAACAATATTTTTTATGCCATAAAAAATGTGACTTTTGTTGTTCATAACACAGATGAAGTTTACAGTTGATAACGTAAAAAAATGTTGATATTTTCACGTGTTAAAAAAATACACCAGACGGCGAGATTACGATACATTAGCTTTCCGTCAAATCGTCTGGGCAAAATTCAGTTCAAAATGTCAGGAGATTTAATCTCACTTTTTTGTTAACAGTGAAAATCTCAGTGTATTCAATACAGAGAAAATTTCACTTTTGCAAAAGTGACATTTTAACTTTAGTACAAGTGAAAGACACTGGATTGCAGTGAAATCTCGAAAAACGGCATTTCACTTCAAGTAAAAGTGACATTTTCACTTTTAGAATTTTAGAGTGAATACTATGGGAAACTAATGTTTAAAAAATAAATGGAACTTATAATTTATTCACATGATATTTTTTTTTGCATTTTTTCCAATTCCATTCTATGGACATGTTTGTGAAGCCACAGTAATACTATTGAAATTACGTTAGCTTTAGTTCCCTCGCAAAAAAGAAGTAAAATTCCAATAAGCTTGGTACATTCGCACGCGATTTCCTTACTCCCCTTTTAATTCTTAGTTTGCTTTCGTATTCGGATGTTTCATAAAACGTTAATCGAAGACAATTTCGCTTACGTATTTCTCTTTTATTTCCTGTTACAGGTGGCAAAACTTTTCGGCCCATCCGACCACCGAGCAGTTGAAGGTAAGTCATTTGTATTCACTGACGGGGAAATTGCCCCGCGAACAGCAATGTAATCGAAATCCACGGTACCATGCGCGGGGGTACCTTTGAACTATTCAGTCCGTTATCGTTGTCTAGCCGATTTTCTATTCGTCCGCCAGGGCGCAATCCGTCCGAAAATCTCCGGGTCGAGTATCTCGCGGTGCGCTCGATAAACCACTCTACGTACCCTTTGTGCCTGCTAAAATAAATTATTTTCCCTGATCCCCCTTACACCCCCAACGACCTTTGCCCCTCTCGATCCCCCATCAGCCCCCTGACGACTACGACTGCAGCCGCCAGACGAACGCGCACCCATTTGAACTGTTCGCATGGGTCGATAACTTAATTTACGTGCAATCCACTCTTCTTAATTAAACGAATCAAGGTGTAGCGAGTTGTGAAAAATGCATTTCATGTCTTTGTTTTTTAATGCAGCTCCGCTCGAACCCTGTATTATACGATTATTTAAGGATTAAACTATTTTTTTATCGATTGCATCAAGTGTCGATGCTCCTGCATACATATAAGTTGGTAGATAACACAAATCTGTAAAATAATCGATTGTGATTATTTTTTACCAACTGAGGAAAATTTCCAATGTAATTTTTCAGAATCTATCCACAAGATCAAGTTTTTGAGACATCGTAATCTACAGGTGTGAAAAATCCGTTTTTGGTATCAGACATGTCATTTAAAAATTGAATTTTTAAGCTTTTTTCTTTAAATTTGGGGTATGATTTCTTTTCGCAGAGATATCATATGCAGAGGGCTGCATCCGTATTCCGGACCGGGGAAGAAAAAGGTATAGAGCTGAGTTCCGTGCAGGTCAGGGAGAAATCACATTCCCCTTCCCATGCCCTTTTTAGTATAAATTGAATTGAATAATATTTTTGGTTCGTTAGTTCTAAGTATATTGCAGAACATCGGAAATATTACAAGTAGATTTTTAATAACCAAGAGGGTGTAGAATGTTATTGTTATATATTTATGCAGCGGAGTACTATTAATGAAAAAGCTAACTTGTTAGACAATAGACAATATCTATAGGTAATTTAAACCGTTCAAGGATATAATATTCTTATGTTCTAAAAATGTATCATACTTCATTCTATTTCATATTTAGTCACCACATTGTCCTTCAACCTGTACATAGATTTAGCAATAATCGACTATCGGATCTGTTATATTTTCAATTTTCAAAATCTTTTATCAGCTTCGAAATCAACGGTATAAAAACCATATAAAGTGAGTAGAGTCTTACTTCGTTCCGATTGGTATATTAAACGTACAAAATTAAGTGGAAATAATTGACAGTGAGACAAAAATTGTGAAGAACAAATCCTTGCGCACTCGTATGATTAATATAACGTTTTGTTAATTTAAAAAAATACGTGCTATTCATGTTATTGTGCAGTACCAAAGGAAAGTCTGAATTTTTAATCTTAATAAGAAATTATAAATATTGTCAATTTTCCACCGAAAAATTTGTAGAAATTTTTTCTGGACAAAATTGGCTTCATGGCCTTATATGATGACCTGAGATTTCGACGGGTGTGAGTTGATAAACTGATAAATCAAATCGCCAATCGAAAAGCCGACAGAAACAAATTCAAAACACACTTCAAAATATGTATGTCCGCTTGAAGATATATCTATTCGTTTATGTGTCGGCTTTTGGACTGTCGATTTTATGGCTGTCGATTTTTTGACCTGTTAACTTTTTTATTTGTCCGGTTTCTGACTAGCATCTTCAAAGCACAAATACGAGGCTTGGGTGCAGCTCAAAACACCAACAAACCAAAAAAAAAAACGAAAAAAAAAGGAAATTCAAAAGTCGACAGATGAAAAACTGACGGCACAATATAATTTTTTGACTGTCTGTTTTTTGGTCCTTTGGTTTGTTTATAATATGTCGGTTTCCGGATCCCCCTAATTATCGGGTAGATTTTCGGAAAGATTCGACACCTCTAACAATAGCGGTGTGTCCTGAACTAGAACCGATGAAGAATTTTAGACCCTCGCCTGGATTATTTTATTTGATATACTATTGTTATATTATGCAACATTAATCTCGACCGTCCTTTTAATATCCATATATTAATAATAAGATCACGAAGAACACGACATTAATGACTAGCGGAGTTGAGAAAAGCTATAAACGATAGGATTTTGCCAAACTTGAAGACTAATTTCTCGTTCAGCGTTTGTTTACTCTTAATTTTTTATTTGCACATTTTTTGGTCAGATTCGTAGTTTTTGAGGTAAATGCCGAAAACTATTAAAAAGCGCTTTTTTCTGTTTTTTTTTTTGAAATAGCGACCAGATTATTGACGTGAGACATTTTTCTGAAATTCAGATTCAGCAGTTCAAAATACAAAAAAATAAGTTGGAATTTTTTTTAGGTGGTCGAATCTTTTTGAAGATTTACTTATCATTGTATATAAAGAACAAATATTAAGCTTTGATTAGTAAATTCCATATTATCCTCATTATATTAGCTTAACTGACATATCTGACGACTTACTTACTTCAGAGCAGATTTTAATGCTACATCAGTTCCTTGAAAACTTATATCTATAATTCTACAATTTAAGACATTTTAGATCGATTAAAAAACATATACCTTCTAATTCTGAACTAACAAGTAGCTCTACCCAAGTGATATTTCGGAGATTTGGATAGGTTGTAGTACATGAAAAACTAAGGCAAACGTATTTTTTGTTGTTATTCGCGGTAAAATGTTTTTAAAGGGTGAAACAGCTCCATAACATAGGGGGGAGACAGAAAAATTGGGGTATTTTTGAGAATATAGTGAATCGAATGTAATGATTTTGAGTAGAAAAATGTCATTCGATAAAAGACGAAAATAAGGCTATGTATGTTGCGATGGGGAGGGGTGTGAATTAAGGATTAACTGACCTAAAATGAAAAATTGTTTGTGTAAAAGTAACAAAGTCCAATTTTTCTGAAATTTGGATATGCTATAGTATATAAAAAACGATTTACCGTGAAAAAATCTAACAACAACATCTTTAAATTATCGAAAAATCGGTGAGTATCACCTCGGTAGCGTTACTTGACAGTTCTAACTCAGAAAGTAACAAACTAAAATGATTGAGCATCTCTCACGTGTAATGAATATCTCAACAGTGACATTTATTTAAATTACACTATCATTTAATGAAATAAGTCGTTGATATTCTGTAATTAACGTGAAGTTATGCAACATTAACAATATTAATTCAGAAATGTTTATTCTATAGAATGGTCTTTCTTTTCTAAGAATGAATTATTTTTATATCGTTTTGTTAGCAGGCACATTATTCGAATTTTGTTGTTTGTTTTGTATTATTCATAAATATCGAGTTTGTTAACGTTATACTTACATATTATAAGTGAAATAAAATAAATCTTATATCTAATAAATTTTATGTTTTAAATTCACATAACGTGCCAGGTCGTTTTTACCTGAGTTATTTAAGACAACTTTTATATAAATTTCAATTTTATAATATCATGAAAATATTGACAATTTTTATTGCAATTTTAACAAAAATAACGCGATAGTGACATAAATATTTATAATTATTATTTTCCGTGTACATAATAATATATAATCATGTTTTATTATTCCCTCTCACGTTAGTTACAATTAAAAATTCGTGACAATGTGAATCAAGTTTTACAACGTATAATTTTATTTAAAATAATAAGCATTTCTAATTTCAATAATCACAGTCAGGAAAAATCGATCAAAGGCTATTAATCAAAAGCACTCTGAACATTTTTATTTATGGACAGGAGTATCGACATCAGGTCCATACACGAAATAGTTTAATCCTAAAATAATCGTATAATACGTTTTATTAAATCATTTCTATACGTTCTTTAAATTTAGCAAAAATAATAAACACTTCATCGAATTTAATCAAATATTCAATGAGAAAACATGCTCACTCATTATATGTTATCATATTTTACAATATAGAGTTCAGATTTTAAAGTTAATAGTTTTGTTAGTGTAGAATTGATTCATAATTAAAAGGCTAAATGTTGGTACGCAAATCTTTTTTGTTACAAGTTTAGAGTGTTTGAAAAATTGCACGAATGAAACAATGCTCGAGGGTATTAACTTTTGTTATTCAGGGCATTAATCCCCCTGACAAATTTCTCGACACCTGGAATTTGATATTAAAAATCCACAATTCCTTGACTAATAAATGGCCATTTCAATAAAAAAAATGTAATAAGTTATTGATCTGAAGTTTCACACATAGATGTAATCATAAATTCAATGAGTTTCAAAGTTGATTGGCTGGCAAAATATTTGTCGCGCGAAATTTGAAAAACTCAGACACTGTTTGGTTCGGATTACCGATAAATTCATCGGTTACTTATAAATTCAAGTATTAATATATCATCACACCACATTTCGAGATTTCATCAATTCTTTAGAACGTTACAATTATAGAAAAGGAAACTAAATATTCTAGACAATGAAGTATAAATCTCAATTTTAATGAATGAATAAGTGTTGACGTACAACGAGAAGAAAACATATGAATAAAAAACAGGAAAAAGCAATGTCACCTTTAATAAGGAAAGATTATACAAAATAATAAAAATATGTGTTCAAAATTTAAAATGTACTTGTGTAAGCTCTTGGTCCCGTAAAGTAATTCTAATCAGTGAAGTGAACTAACAATACTCATGAACTTTATTTAACATAGTAATAGTTTAATTGGATTAGGACATAAGTCTAACGATTAATTAATATAACCGTTTTAATTCTGACAAGTATAATCTTATATATTAGCAACATAATCCGACAGGATTATGTGCGTGCATTGCGAGAAGGGTCGTTTTCTGTAACCGATAGGTCTAACCCCTACGAAATCGAGATCGTTGAACTGTATCATGATATTAGATATATCATCATTTCATATTCGGCTATTTCCACTTCGAAAGCTTTATACAGATATGTTTTATTTACCAGACATTTTTATATTAAATATACAAATACAAATTTTTTTTTTTGTTACTTTACTTATGACGACTGAGGTTATAAATGACTAAACGATTACATTCAAAAGTATAGTAGTATACATCATTTTACATTATGCCACGGTATATTACACTGATCAGTACAAGAATATCTTTTTTTGAAATTTTATTGTCCGTCTGCAACCTTGGTCTAAATTCAGCATGTTCCTGAGATCTGTTGGTAACGGTACTGCATTTCGTTGAATCTGGTATTGTTGGCATTCCACTAGAATATGTTGTACTTCTAGTTGGCTGTTACATCTGGAACATAATTTTTGTGTTTGTTTTGTTATCAAATGATAGTGACTGAAATTAATATGGCCTATTTTCAGTCTATTTTTATTTATTTCGTCTTTGCGGTTTACTGTTGGATACTCAGTATTTTCGCATGGGTTTCGTCTTATTCTATGTAATTTCGTATATAGTTATTCTTCCAATTCAAGTTGCCTTTTTGTTGCTATCTTCCTCGCAAGATATTTTTTGTTATCTTCGATTGTAGGTGTCAAATCATGGTGCTGAAATGGTGAGTTAGTTACTTTTGTAAACGGTAAACAATGCGCTGCAACATTTCTCACAAATTACCATTTCAGCTAATAGTGTTTATCCTAAACCTCTAAATACTAAAATCCAGCTACTTAAATAAACTTGATTTCCTAAGTCAATGACACTTAATGTCCCAGAAGCACCAAAGTGGGTACCAATAAATATCAAGATAAATATAGAATTAAAACACATGTCAAACTGTTCACATCTTCAGAAACTTTCCGACTATTATTTAATGAACAAGAAGAAAAATACTTAGAATACGAAAAATTCTTTACAGATGGTTCTGTAAAGAATGAACAAACAGCATGTGCTATCTCCTCTAAAAAGAAAGCCACAGACTGATTGAAAAAAGAACTAGTAACAATAACTACAAACATGTAATTTTTACCACATAATAAGTATCTCATAATTAGCAACATCCACAAAAATTAAGAGCTCTCTGAAAAAAAAAACTTTAGAATAGCCATTTGTTGAATCCTAGCTCATCAGAGAATAACAGGGAACGAGACACAGATTTTATTACGAAGCAAAACGAAACAAATATTTCGCAAGCTTAATGCCTATTTCTAATTCATTTATTTTTATTAAACGATCGACTAATAGTATATTATGGAACAAGGGTGCAATTACCGATATTCGACGAGTGCGAAGTTTGCCGCACGAGCGAAGCGAGGGTATCAATGACACTCGTCGGAGATCGATATTTCGCCTGTGTTCTATACGACATTTGAATACTACGGGCGTTGCAATGCGGCTCGATAATTTGCGACCGAATATTTGAATGCAGGGCGCAAAATCGTGTTCTACTCCCGGAGTGTTAGAAAGGGATTTTCAGTAGGAAAATACGAAATCGATGAATACTTCGTTATTTTAAAATAAATAAATGTAATCCGAAATAACTCCGAATAAGAATAAACTCCGAAATATAAGATTCAATCTTTTTATTATTGTAGTACCTATACCTTATGGATAAACCTACTTTCAGATCCCGAACAATTTGTATAACGCTTAAGTTTCTTTTTTAAAGAAATAACTGATCAAGTAATTTGAACAAAAATCCTTACATCTTACAGGCACATAGTTCTTACATTTCTGATATATATATATATATATATATTATCTTAGATTGTTATAGTTGCTTAAAATTTTATTAAAATTATTTTAAATAACACTTTAAAAACTGTTTGTTTGACTTTTCAGCTCATATAGGACGTGGGGACAACGAACTAAAACAAAAATTAGTAAAATTATGATTGAATTTTATATTTCTTATATGATATTCTTATTTATATACTGACAAAAACTGTTGCGAAGTTTATGTTTTGTTTCTCCATTTCAATATTAAACTATTTCAAGTTTGATCTGCAGGCATGCATAATATTCTATCTAATTTAGAAGGAATATCTTTAGTGTTATGAATGTCGAAGACAAAAAAATACAACAAAATGTATAGTACCAAGTACATATATGATATAAATGATTTATGATTATGTGACCCAGAAAAAATCGCAAAGAATTAAAATACACCCAAAAAAAATGTAACCCGTAAAAAGGGACCACTTATTTTTAGAGAACGTGTTTAATTTAGCTTTTAAACACAACGGAAAGCAACTGCGATGCTTGTTTTAATTACTGTGCATGGAAGATTCTTTGCATTCATTCGTGCTAATAAATGGAAGGACGTAACACGACAATATCGAGCAGTTTTCTTGATATGAATCTACTCAATATTCAGTAAGAAACTTAAGTAGCCTATATAATGGGACAAAATACTATAGGTTACGAATGTCACGTCGTATTATTTAATTTTAAAATGACAGCTCAGTGGATAACACCCAGGAAATTTCAGTAGTTATGCCAAAAATATAATTCTAACTGACAATATGTAAATTACTATGGTTGCTGAGTACGAATCTGAAAGTGAGTTTGAAATATGTAAAATGTAATTGATACGTATTTACCTTGTATATTAATGACTATTTTTCGTTTGTATTTGCGAAATCGGATTCGTAATAATCCACTTGATAATGTATAAATATTGACTACGATGTAATTATTATTTTTACTTTCTTTGAAAAAGGAAATATGGAAAAATCCAGTTTTCTTAAAATTTTCTTAACTAAAATGGCCATTGTGAGTCCGTCAATTTAAATTTTCAAATTACGCTCCTTGAACTTTAATGTGCAATTACTCCATTCAATCAACAGACCGAACTACTCTGGACAGTTCTTATATAAAAATGTATGATTCTTTGAAATACGAATTAATGGAATTTTGAACAATGTCAATTATTGTATCCACTAGTATGTAGCTGCATACAATGACGTATTAAAAACATCACCATATGCAATATTTAGTTGGATAATCGATAACAGAAGTCCCTAACTAATTTGCTAACATCAACGTGAACATCCCAATTGGTAATCAAAAAAGCGATGCAAAAAGTCACGCTATTCTGCGATTAATTGCCAGAAATTATTTTAGAGAGAATGAATTTTAGCGAAGACTTACGTGAAGGCTTTCCAGCACGAACTTGAATTTTTGAATAAATTTGTATAAATTAGCTTAAAATGAAGGATATTTTTGCGAGTTGCTAAATTCGATCAAGCTGGGATATAATAAACGTGCCACGCGAAAATTCGATCATTAACGCGAGGAAAAGTCGCGACGTGTCGGAAAAAACGACAAACGATGGCGGGATGAGCTTAATGAGCTTTTTACGAGGAGCGACGAGTGTAGGTACTGCACGAAAACGTGACTAACCCGGCACGTGACACCGAGGCTCTATATACGAGAGAACACTTTCGTCGCGGCTTGACCTACGAAACACCTTATGGCACTACGTTTAACTGCTCCTACGCCCTGGAATTTTCTAGACCTGTTTTCGCTTCTTTTATTCCCTCTAATCTCTTTGTGTATTACACGCGCCCTTCTTTTTACACGTTAAAATATGGAGCAAAAGTAACGCGCTCGTCGCGTTTCTCCTAGATTGCAGTTTTTTAGCGCAATACGGTGTTCTGGTTAATCGTCTAAGATTATGCGCTGCGTTGAATACATTTATTCTGGTTTTTCGGGCTTGTTAATTCTTCTTCTCGTTATTTAATTTTTCTCCCTCAGGAATTTTCTCGAAATTGGTATATTTCACTGTTCTAAAAGGCGGAAAATAATTATGAAACACACACAAATCATAAATGTTCATTTTTATTTATTGACATAACCTTAGATATTTTAACATTTAATTATCATATCTTAAATTTGTAATAGCAAAGCTTGTCAGATAATATAGTGTTCTTCTAATGTTTGTTTGGTTTGTAATTAAATTTATCAAATAAATAACACAATAAAGATTTGGTAATAAAATATTGATTTGTTTCGGTGATAAAAAATAAAAGGATGGTCACAATATAATGGAATTATTTAAAATACACTAAACTTAACGTTTCGACCTCTTGATGAGGGTCATCTTCAGAATGACGTTAAGTTTAAATGTATCAATATTTTATTATCAAATCTTTGCATTTTTAACGGTCGATAAATTTTCGAAAATGAATCTGTCTAGTTTATTGCTAGTCTGACCATTTCCCTTACACCTTTAACATAGGAAATAACAAAACTGGACAGAAACTAGCCAAAACCGCACTTATTTTCTGCTATAGGGATGTTATGACTTTTATGCATTTGTGAATAAAGGACCAAAGAGAAAATTGAAAATTTTACACTCTCTTGTGCGAGATATTTTTTTGTTTTCTTTTGCAAAATGAAATTATTTTTTCTGAAACTTTGTTTACTTTAGTACTTACTCGTTAATAATTACTTGGGAATACAAGAAAGTAAACAAGCCTTAAACGGAGGATATATAGGGTAGGACACTTTTTGCACTTCAATGTCAGTTAAGTTTTTCATATGAAAATCGAACATCAACAAAATTGAAAGGTATGTATCGTACTATTTTCAAGGTTGCTCTTTTCAATCTTATAAAAAATGAGCTTTGCTAATTAGAAAATTAAATACAGCGATTTAAATGCAAAAAAAACGCATAAATTTGGTTATACTTTTGAATAAAATATTTTGTTGGCATCGAAAGAGTATTGTCGATCACAAAGTTCCTTCACTAAAGGTAAAGAAAATAGATATATTATGATATATTATTAAAATATTAACAAAATAACATCGTGATCACAAAATGGCGATGACAGTAGGTAATTTATTGTTAAAAGTTAAGAAATTTTTTTCATTTCTACTACGAATAATATATTCTACGAATAAAAATGTCTTAGAATATATCCAATAGGATGCACAATATATTGATATCAATTTTAATTTTTTAGATTTTCGGAGAAACAAAGTTTTTAAAAAAGTCGTTTAAAAAGTCTTAAAAAATTTTAGTGTATTCTTTGAGAAATTCTAAGATAATTTTATTCTAAGTAAATTTTTTCTAAATTCTATAGTTTTCAACAAAAGAAATTATTAATCTTGAAATGATTAATAATTTTGTTTCTCAAAAACTATAAACTTTATAGAAAATCTTCTTACAATAAAAATATTTTAGAATTAGCAAAGATTACTCTGAATTTTTTTCAGATTTTTTGCAACATTTCGATTTTCTCAATTTTTGAAAAGTAACAAATTGTATCAAGACATTCTGAAAAAAAATTGAGGATATTCTTTGACACATTCTAAGAAACGTTTGTCTCACAACATTTTTTGTAGAGTTTGCAGTTTTCATGAAAAAAAGTTTAAGATGTTTTAAAAAGAAAATTCTGACTACGGTCGCCATTTTTTGATTATGATGTTAGTTTTTTAATATTTAAAAAATATATCTTAATACTACAACGATTTTCTTCACCTTAGCGAAAGAATTTTGTGCCGGCATATACTTTTTCTATCTGAAAAAAAAATCTTTTACAAAAAAGTAAATCCGACTTTTGCGTTTTTGACGTTGAAATACTTATATTTAATTTTGTAATTAAGACAGCTCAACTTTGACAATTCCAATGAAATCACCGATCTCGAAAATAAAAAGACAGATGCATTTCAATTTTTTTAAACTTTAATTTTCATATGAAATACTTGATTGAAATTGAAATAGGAAATGTGTCCTTCCTGGCGTTAACGGGGAATATTAAGACTTTCTAGTATGATAGATATGCAACCATTATAGCACAAACATCAACAATTTATACAAAATTGACACATGTCTATTTATTTATTGATTGTTCTTTTTTAAAAAAATGTAAAAAATCGAAATTGGGAGTGATTATTATCTTATTCTGATATCGCATTCACAAAAGACGAACTCTGAAACAATAAGAAATGTACTTTAGACAAAACTGCTACTATAAAAATAAGTTGCATATTGCATGTTGCGTGAATGTACAAAACTTTATTCTTAGCGTATGAACGATGTTTCTATGGATTATGAAAATGTCTATACCTGAATTGTTAAGCATGCTTGTTAATTACTTTTCACACAGTTATAGAAATTGTCCAGTTTGCTAAACAGATCTTGAATAAGCACTGATTCTAACTGAAACATACCTGGAGTGTTAACAATAACGATAAGTATGTATTGTCATTCATTTACTAGGTCAAACCTGCTTACGAATATTCGACGCGTATGTGGAAGTACAATGTCCGTAAACTTTTATGGTACTTGATCAGAAACTAAGTTGACATTCCCGTATTTTTCGGGCTTATGCGCAAATATGATTGGAATAATTTATATTCTCTGAAATGCTCCTAAAGTTATTTTGTTACGTTCTATATTGGCAAAGAACAAATATTTTGCCGACCATATAAATGTAGTATGCAAAATCATTAATGAGAAAGTGCATTAATTCAGTGATTTTTAGTTTTGTAGAACGACTTTGATTTATAAAAACTACATAATTATGTATAAGCGAGTAATGATACTCTGTTCTTCCCGCTTTTTACCGTAATTCTTCCTGAGCTTTATGGTAGATTTTCGAGTGTATATAGTAGCATAAAAAATGATGCTGAAACTAGCAGGAAATTCATAAATGGCTATTCGATGTTGGCTATTGATATTCTTTTGAGATATTATCAAGAAAATAATCGCGTAGTTCCAAGTGATTTCAACCCAGCCGAAATTAAAAAATGTTCGTATATCACAACAGTTATTCCAAAAAAAAATAGTCAAAAATCAAAATAGAAGTGTCTTTGCACTCTATTTTCGTCATTCTAGGAATTTCATATCGTTGTCTACAATATATAAAAGAACTTTCGGGTGGTCCCAGCGCGGAAGCTAAGCCGAAAGTATTTTTTTTAACACCTTTAAACCTAATGTTATAAATGCGAAAAAAGAACATATTTTTATTTCGGCTCGGTTGAAACCACTTGGAAGTACTCGATTATTTTTTTGACAATATATGAAAAGAATAATATAATGTTAAACAAACGAATATCCATTTATGAAGTGCAAATCGCTGCTAAGAACTCAGCAATTGAATTTCCTTCTATGGATTTCCAAGGGCCACTGAATTTCCTGCTAGTTTCAGCGTCATGCATAAAAACTAGACTTACTAAAACTGGGTTGATATATTGCCTGACATAGTTGTATTGATAATCTTAAGGTAGAAGGAAATCAAAAAAGATCCAGAAAGATTGAAAAAGACAAAGATCTACGGAGATCTACGGATATCAACAGATCTGTAGAGAATTTAGAATTGAGATAAGATTAAGTCAACTTCACCATTTTAAAATTGACATTTTCAATTTTTAATCGCATCTATAATAATAATTTAGTACAATATGCCATCAGAGAAATATTTTGTTATCACGTTTTTTGGCGTCTACGTGGCCATTTTGGAAAAATGCATGCATGCGTAATTATGTAAAGTGGACGGAGACTCGGAAACAGTACATCAAAAATAGTAAAAATGGGTGTTTAAACAAATTCATTGAAAACTAGTTACATTAAAAACGTCAATATTTGTTGCCATCATGGGCGTTATGAGGTTAAGGTCAACTGCAAATCATTTTCAACTAAATTTAAACACTTACTATCCATGAAAACAAATTGTTCGAAATACATATATACTTTTACATACATCTATATTTCATCCAGTAATTTTAAATAGTATGAATGTTTTATGCAACATAGCATATCTAAAACCGAATGACGGAAGTGTAAAGCTTTTTAATGAAATATTTCTGGTTATCACCCCTCTTACCCTCCACCCCCGGAAAATAATCGTTTAAAATTAACTTTTGAGGTCACATCTATATTTTCTTTAGAATGCCGGACACTAATTTTAGCATAGAGAGATACGAAGATAACCTGTTAAAAAATTCGTCACAATTAAAGTTTTTTTTCTGAAATTCTTGGTATTTCAAGAAAAGTAAAAAATTAAAATTCTTTTAAGATAGAATTTGGAAATAGAATGTCTTATTATAAAAAGATCACAATAACGTTCATGCGCTGGAGAATGCACGGTATACGGAAACAATCTGCCTTGGAAATAATTTCTCGCATTGCAGTTGCCGTAAATTCAACGACAACGGAAAGACGCGCTTCGAATTTGCGGATCCACATGCCTTCCGGTTCCATCCGCGAGGCAAAGCAGGAAAGAGGAAATTCATTGATTCGTCGTTATATCGGTGCCGTTTCCTCAGATAACATCGAAAATCGATGTCAAGACGAAAATAATAAAAATGGAATTTGTGCAACGAATAGAACCGGCTAAGGGGATATTTAAAAAAATACATAAATTAAGAAAAAAGGCACAATATATGTAAATTCGCACTGCTCTCATTTCCCTGCTATTTTCTTATTCTGCATTCGTTATTTTGTTCGGTTGCATCGTCTCTCATTGTCAGTCGAGCGGCTCCTGTATGTGGCATTAAATTTTCCGAAGTAGAAAATGAAATGGAAAAGTCGCTCGCACGGAACGACTATACGACGAGGCAGTCAAAATGATCCCCGTTTTACATGAATATCGAGCACATCGTAGCTTTCCAGTCGACTTCTTAAGCTCAAGCATCGATGTTCCCGCACAGCTCGTCCTTTTTTCGTTAACGTCACCCGCACAGAGATACCGGCTGACGGATGTCGACTTTTTTCCGTCCTCGTCCATTTCTCTTATTTTCGACACTCCCGTCGTTCCGTATATTTTCACGCTTATTTTCCACGTCGAGCAGCTCGCCAGCAATTCTATATACCAGCCCTTTCGGCGCGATTCGGCAATAATAATGAATTTTAATGTACAGTAATGGTATCGCCACAAAAAATTCATATCCAAGTAATTGATGGATTATGAATGATAGAAATCCAGTATCCCGAATATCCATCCCATTTAGATGACGTCAATTTAGAACAAACATAATTTACGAGATCGTAATGCTTCTTTAAATTATTGATCTACATACCTTAATTAAGTTTCGTTTAATTTGGTTCACTAATTAGCTGATAATTAAAAGTACGAAGAGAAATCTCTCTTGTCAAAGTCACATGATGTAATAATAATAGTTTATTGTCCACAACTGTTAAGTGCAATGAGCGAGATACATTAGATTGTGTTCTATAGCCTAACCAAGATAATTCGTAATGATATTTACGTACATGTTAAATAAATTTTATATTAAATTAATTTTTACTTTGTTCGAAGAATAGAAACTTTGCAGCGTGAAATTTAAAAGCATTCAGCCGAGTTTCTTATTTCAAGCGGTAAAGAAATAAAGGTATTAGCAGCCTCGTAAACAACTACTTATAATTTGTTTCATTATATTTAGGATAGTTCTTAATTGCTAAAGTTTGAACTCGAGCATTAATTCGCGCATAGCTTAATATTAGAATTATCGAAAAGAGATATCCTGCAGTGCGAGATACATAATTATCAAGTAAAAATTATAGGAGACGAAATGCCAATCTCTCAAAAAAATCCCGAACTTTTAATCTAAGCTGTCCTAGATTTACGCATGAGTTCAAAATGTATTCAAATTTATATATACGAAAAGAAAGCCAATGTAGGCATAGACAAATAGCATGTAATCTTTGAATTACTGAACATTTTTAGAGAGGACATACCCGTTTTATATGACGCGCGAAGAAAAAATGTGGAAAATTATTCAAAATGGAGCAGAAAGTAATTTGGAGTAAAATAGTATGTGCGGATGCAAGAAAGTGGAGTGGTTTTGTCTTAGAAATAGAAAATTGACAAAGAAAAGAAGAGAAAAAGAAAAGATTGAGTTTAGGAAGGTCAAGCAAGTGACAGGAATTGAAAAGATACAGAATAACAGAAGTAAAGACAGAAAGTAAAGAGCCCAACAATGATTGAAATAGTGTATGAGGAGTGATTACAGAAGGCCACCTAGCTGTTCAAAGAAAAGCGAAAGCAAAGAAAAACAAGAAAATGGAAGGTATGGGAGAGGGATGGTTGAAGAGATTAGAAAGAGAATCGAAAAACTAGAAAAAGAATGTAAAGCAGAGAAGATGAACGGTGGCAAAGTATACATAGAAAAAAAAAACGAAAAATTGCAAAAAAGTGATGGGAAGTGACAAGTAAAGAGAAAAGTTGAAAAAGTAAAGAAGGAAAAGGTAGAGGAAGTTCAGAAAGTGAAATGGAATGGGAGAAAGGGGAGGTCAGGAGATTAGAGGAATAAAAATAACGAAGATAATTTAATAAGATGATGTGCATTAGCTGACTTTAGTGACGTGGAAAGCAGAGAAAGAGGGGAAAGGAACGGCGACTTTCTGGAAAATAAAATGGGGAAAATTAGAAAGAGCGTAAATGAGATTGGAAAGTGAACAAGATAAGAAGATTGTGATGGAAAACAGAAGAAAGATTGTCAACACAAAGATGATAATATTAAGAAAGAGAAGAGGTAATTAAAGAAAGGGTATGCATGAAAGTCGGAGCAAGCTAGAAAGAAGAGAACCAGGATTGGGTGCTAAATAAAATAGAGAGAAAGTATATAATAGATTAAAGAGGAGAGGAGGAAGAAGGAGGAAAGAAAAAGAAGAAAGTGAAAAGAGAAGTGCTAGATGAAAGTACCAGGTGAAAAGAAATGATATTAAAAGGGAATGAGGAAAACGATTGAACGACAGTTTTCTGCATAGACAATGACATGTAAAAGGAATTCCACTAAACTGTTAACAGTGCAAGTACTCGCAGAAAAGTCGTACAAATGAAGGTCAAATCGAGTTTTTTCTTCAAGGTATTTCAAGAAGACACTTAGTATAATATACTCAAACTTTTTTCTCTACCTCTGTAACAATTATCCTTGCATAAGAAGCAAAACACTGACTGAAATTACAGTTTTTTGATGCGTACTCGCCACATTTTTATTCAGTTCGAGGCTGTTTAAAAAAACTTTTATCCAAATGATTTGAAATCGATATACGTTATTGGCAGAGATAATATCTAATAGGCTATTTGTCATTGAAGTGTGTGCCTGTCTTAGAAAATGAAGTATGAAGCCAGGAACACGCATACCCGATTTTGGAGAAAATGAATCTTTTTTACATTTTAGGGTTTAAAAAAATAACTTTTATTATTTTTGAATTGTGCATGGCGATAAATAATCTCCTTGGAATAAGAATGAAAATAGAACCCGGTTTACATATGTGCCTTGTGTATGAATCTCTCAGCGACGTTCGTAATGGTTACAAATTTTTGGGTTTACTTTTTTGGATTTACAAAAGTGACTTTGTTCAAAAATGAATGGTAAAGCTTTTTTTTAATTCTTTGTGGCCCTAGAAATGTAATGGGATAAGATTGGTTGATGTGCTATCAAAACAAAAATTTAATTTTTCTTAGGGTAGAATGTGAACAGTACCGTGGAATTCCTCATAAACGGTGCTGTAAAAGGGAGGGAGACATCATATCCTGCCCATGTATATGCCTAATAAGCAAAAACATTAATAAATCTAACATTAATCCACACTGCATAATTGGGTGTCATTTGGATTTATTAATAGGAAACGCTGAAAGATTTAGAAAAGTCTTCTTTCAAAAAGAGTCTTGATTTCGGTATCTTGAAAGATTGACTCCAGTAGAATTGATCCAATTTGGTTCTAAAAGCGCAAGGACCTTACCTGAAAACCAATGTGATTAACCAGATTAAAGAATTGGCTAGATTTGACCCGATGAGAAACCAGGATCTAGATGGAATCCAGACGAACGAGCGCGGCCCATTAAAATTTGGCCCATTCAGCCATAGTGACTTCATATTCTGAGCATACCGTCGTCAGTATCTAAAAACAAATCGGACCCCAGTCTGGACAGCGTGTTTGCCTGGCCGGATCCTGAATACAACACGGATAATCCGCGCTAGATAGTGTTGAGAACCGGGTTTAAAATTCTACTCGGGAATATCTAAAAGTCGAAGATATTTTTTGCGTCTGCCAAAAATAAACAGGATAGTTTACTCAATTGAAAATTGGGACCATGGTCTGATTAAGACACGATTGAGACACATGAAGTAGACACAAAATTTATTCTTTTCCTAAGTTTTAGTCGATTCAAGACATGTCGGCTCAGAGATAATGAAAATCTTAAATCGTATAGGAAATGAAGAAACATCGACAAAGCATAAACGTAATTTTCATGTTCTAAGCTTATGATCATACATAATCTTAGATACTAAAAACGAAAAATGAAAATCCACTATTTAGAGCTTTATGAAAAAAAGAATTTGTTTACTGCGTTTTCAAATATATACGTTCGCTGTGACGTCCTAGCATTTTCAGTCTTTCCACTAAATCCGAGAAAAGATAAAAAAATAGTCATTTAATCTCACTTTTTCAAAAAAATATATAAAAACTATAGAATTTTTTGATTGAGAGATGATTTTTTTTCATGAAATTTGTTTCTCAATGAGAATAATAAATCTAATTTCTAAGGAATAAGATCAGAAACCGTAATTTTTTTATTGCGGTTTCGAAATATGGATTTAGAGTATTATTTTTTTCTCGATTTAAACATTTTCCAACAGTTTTTCGCTCGTGTTTTGGAAGAAAATATCAGTCACTAATCATGATTTTGACATCACAATTGTAAGGTGAAAGATGTCGATAGATCCAGTATGAACCATATTTTCCACCGAATTCGTTGTCTTTTATGCAAATTACTCTGGAATTTCGCTTATATGATTATTGAGGTCACGGATTATGACCCAGCTATCAGAATTGTCTAATGGAATTGCTCGAGGGCTGCTTATATGGAGGTGAATTATCTAACATTTTTCTTTGCTTTTTAACATAACCTAGACTATTCATTGTTGAAGATCCAAATGCATTTGGATATGTTCTATAACAAGAATATTACAGAATTGACCACCTGAGGGATGTTGCAACAGGTCCAGGGAAGGTTTGATCACACATTAAGCTACGTGACAAGAAACGATTAAGAGATGTTTACAGACAGAAGTGAGGATTAAATTTGACCTGAATCTCTACAAAAATGTCGAAAATCTTGAATTTTTAGTAAGACATGAGGATGAAATTTAATTCTGTCACTATTGGACAAAATATTCATATCGCATTCAGGGATTCTATCATATATTCACTATATAACGTGACCATTGTTCAGACTCTAACGATGCAATTAATTTTTTGTGCAGACGCTGTGACGCGCACGAAAATTCAGTGTTCCACGCTCACTGCTGATCTCATTAAAAGCCAATACGCGATTCGGCTAAAAACTTTCCAATATCGTCCACTATGACCCGGCACGACCCTAGGTCATTTTTCTACCAGGATTCTCACAGTGCGGTGCACGCGAACGTGAGTTTCATCGTTTTTCACCGCCCTGACATTTTAGTCCTCGTCGTCGGCGACCACAACGACGATGGACGATTCCTGACCTCCTACGCTTTACTCCACCTACTACTTTCACTTCCTTCTTTTTACCAGAGTTCGATTAATCTCAGAACGACACGACTTGTTATTTATTCGTTTATTGATTAACATGTTAACACTGGTGAAACCGGTTCGGGGAAACGTTATCGTGAAATGGCTTGCGTACATACCACGAAGACGAAGTGAAATTAGTTGTTATACTAGTATAGTCATTTTTTGTACTAGTTCCGATTCTAAACAATTGTCCAGTTTAAGTGTTTTATCAATGTAGACAATTTTTAGCGGCAACTACAAGTTAAACTATTTATCAAGGAAAGTTTGAGTCGAAAACTGACAACTCACTCCTAAAATCAATTAAGCTCTGTTCGTATTTCTTAAAAAAAAACATATCTAATGGGATTTAGACGTAGGATGAAAAAGATAAAGTAGGTGCAATATTGAATTTTTTGTATTAAAGTAGAATACATTTTATTACCAGGCTATAAACTAAAACCCCACATAAGGACTCCTTATGATCCGAACATAACTGTTTCTGTTAGAAATGAAATACATTGCAAAAGTCAAAATAAGAGCTTCAAAACTACGACAAAACGGTTTTTAAATAAAGGTTTAAAACATGTAGTGCACATTCAATTAAGAATGGTAGTAATAATGGCGTCATCCATAAGTTAGCATTTGTGTTATAAAATTGTTTCATTGATAATGAATTTGGCATTCGAGAATGAAAACAGTATTTTCGATATTTGGAGAACCAGGTTGCAGATGTCGGATATGCTTGTGGGTCAATTCACAGTCGTTTTTTTCATATAAGAGGTGAGTCAAGAGCAGCTATTCACTTTTATCAAAAAATATTTTTGTATCTTTCAATATTCATGTTCACGAAGCACTTCTGATAAGAACTCTTTGGTATCGCTTTTCTAGCAATCTACGCTTCACCTTTTTATTCGTTGTAAATTGCTATCTCTTTATTGATCTCTTCAGAAACGGAGTATATATGGTGGTAACTGTAGTATGATTGTGGAGTCGCTTTTGGCAAAAAATCAATCGAAAACAACTATGAATGAGCAGATGTATTACCTTGATGTAAAAGTAAGTTGTTCATAAACTTAAGATAATACCCATTGAATGGACGATTTTGTAATAAGAACTCCTGATGGGCTTCTCTATAATAATCGAAGAAAACGTTGAACAAAGCCTTGGCATTCGATCGAACTTGTGCGTTTTTAGGTTATGTCTCATCGGTGATGACATTTAATGCTACCTAAATGATGTAGATGCAGTTTTCTTACTAAAAATTAAAAAATTTCAGAATCATCCCGTACTCAAAGGATTTCAAAAATTCATCACTTCATTGACATTTTCATCAATTTTCAATTTGTTTATAGCGAAGTACGTCACTCGCATCTTCTCGGCCTTGTTAGAAGAGTTTGTTGTTGCTCGAATTCATATTTTTTGACAGCAGAAAATGGTCGAGCTTGCCAACAAACTCCAATCTTTATGTTTCTACCAAAGACATACAAAATAATATATAATTCAAACTATGAAAATTTGTTTAGGGCGAGCATATCAATAAGTATAAAATAACCCGAAAATTGTAGATATTTCAGGAAACAACAAAAGTCACTCTACCTTTGAATACACCTCATGTGGTTTTATCATTAATCTTGGAAGATTGAGCATAATCTCCCTGCAAACGAGATCACTGATTGAGAGTTATATGAGCCATCTCTGTAGATTTAATTCATCTTCACGGTATCGTTACCATTAGTTTACATTTAAGGCAATTAACTGCGCTTCAAATAGTTGATAACAGTCAGGCAATATCCATATGTTTGAAGACTAAGAGGGTTCATTTGTTAAAAAGGAATAAAATCATTAGTTTGACTTCTAATCGTTTACCCAAATTAATAGTTTTGATACTCAACAACCTCAAAAACTGTTTACTATTCATTCCGAAAGTTCGTTAAAATTTTTGAACATTATTCGCCATATTTGATTAGCCATATTGAATTTTGAAAAAGTAACCTCATATGTATAATGAAGGAACCCAAAATTTTAAAAATGGAGTTATTGCCCATTTGCGGAGTAAGACACTTCAATCAGTTAGATAACACAAATGTAATATACAAAATCATCTATTTTAGCGACATTTATAAATTGCCGTTTTGAAATTTTGACAAATTTTAGGCACCATTAATTTTGGCGCTAATAATTTTGGAGCTCGAATATTCTATACGTACAGCAGTTTATGTTTCTAATTGTACATTCATGAAAAAAAATACTTTTTTTTGGAAAAAACAGTTGTCATGGTAGGAAAGCGTTGTGCATCAATTCTTTTAGTAAAATTCGAAAGAGCTGAGCTTGGTACCTATGAAATATTAGTAGCAGATATTTGTTTGCCATAACATAACAATAAGGTATACCATTCTAAATATAAAAAATTGAATAGTGATTGATAGGAGAGAAGCAGAACAGTGTTTTGAAAGAAAACAAAATTTTCCAAAAATGCTTTTAAATAATAAAATTAACAATTATGTTTTATTTGTTTTAAATCATTTCTGGAAACTTATAAGCATACATAAGTTTAACATAGGAATATTTATTTTTGATACTTTTTTATTTTCAATAATGAAAATATTCAAATGTTATTGATGTTTTATTTCGACAAAAAATACCCAGTTTTCCTCTGGCAGTCTACCCAAATTAAAAATTTCCCTTTATTTTTATTTCATATTCAAAATAAATGTAAATATGTCAAACTATTACAAATCGTCTTGAACGATACTTAGTCTACAACATTCCCAGAAAATAACACGTATTTTTCGACAACAAGTAATAAAATATTTGAAATAAATCATCATCAACTTTTATACGAAATGCGTTTTTAAACCGAAATTAGCAATTCATTTTCTTTCAGTTGGCAAACATTTGCAGTTTAGAACATAATCACCAACTCTAATTAAAATGCAGAGCAACTCGAAAAAAGTTTGAACTGAAACGAACATAGTTTCCTTTATTAGGAAATGAATAAACGAGCTCCATGCAAAGTACAGAAAAAAGACAAAAAGATGCATTAAACAACGCACATAATATTTTCTGCAATAATATAAACACATAAACAGAAAAAGAGTAAATTTCAGTGCTTATTATTTTTAACAGAAATAAAGGGCACTGTATTTTTAGTGAATAGTGAATGTATAATTTTAGATGAATTTATTTAATTCACAACTGAAGTTAAGTGATTGGCAATTACCAACTCAAGTTAAAAGAAAATTTAATGAGACGTTTGATGAAAGTTGTAATTTATTTATATAGGATTACATTGCTTTCATGTGAATAGAGCTCATGCAAATGACCACATATGTATGTACCTACTATCCAGTCGGGTGATTTTACGTATATACACATATGTGTTCATTTGCATGATCTCCATTCAGGTCGTGTATGACGTCCCGCACGGTTTTGGTACATCGGAATAGTCTCATAGATAGCATTGTGACACTCTGAACAGGGTATCGCCAATAACGCTATATTTGTAGAATTATCAGGACACATAAAACACGAGATTTTCAATTTTTTGTCACAAAACTATTAAATAAACAACAAAGAAAATAAAAACTTTTAAATTAATTCCTTTTAACCAGGGATATCTTTTAACCAACTGAAGTTAACTAAACTGTAACATTAGTAGTACAAGAACAAATTCTCATGTATAGTAGCATAATCTTAGATGGTCCACTTTTTTTATTAATATAAGAACAACTTTAACTTCTGCAGTCAATCACTTGATATCCTCAATGAAGCTAAGGTGTGACTCACATCCTGGGTATTTAATTAACGAAGGACGAGACCGAGATAATCTTCAGATTATCTTTCGACCATGTAATAGTGTAAAATGCCATTATAGTTTGGATTTTGCTCCAAGATTTTTAGTACTGTAGAATGTTAAGTTGGTCAAATGGAAAATAGAATATACAATGTATATGTCAATCATTGATTGACCAAAATTAGAACATGTTTATTTTATAATCTATTAATTATATTGAAATTTCAAGAATATTTATAAATGATAACCAATGATTTACGGTTAATATCTGCCAATGCATCATAAATGGCATTTAACGGTGACGTCTAATGTTCGTATAAGTACCGAGGTGTTTGTCTATCCGCAAATGAGGAGAATGTCATTTTGAATGCCACGTGACTAGTTATTACACGAGCTAGCGGTATTTTAAACTAAGATTAAACTAATAGTATATGTAATGGTTATTAGACGGTTAGTGATCTGCCTGAAACTTGAATTGGAAATCAGGGAGTTAATTAACACTATCAAAACTTCTTAGCTAAGTATTAGTATATTATGCAGTAACTGCCATTTGGCAATTATATCTGGATCCGTAGAAAAATAATTGTTTTAAACTCGTAGGTGAAATGTATAAATAAAACCAACAATCTGGGATGTGTCGATTGCGGCATTAGAAGTGTACTTCTCGGAATCCTACCTTTAAACTTTAATTTCATCGACCGAGTGTTTCCTGCTAAGACGTAACAATCTATCTTGAATTGATTCGTTGGAATGTCGGTCATTAATTAGGTTGAAAGAAGAGTATCGAGCGACTAGAAAGAAAAGTTACATATTCAGTAGATTTCGAAATCCAATTTCAAAATTGTTATAATTTAATGTAGTAAAATGGATATTTGGATAAACTTCCAATACGAAATATAACTGAAGTAAATTATTAATACTTTGTTATTTCAAAATTTAACTGGATGTTAGAAAACCAAACGTAGCTTTGGCTGAATATAAGTCAAGACTTTTATTGAAAATATGTACCTTTTAGGTTGATAAAGCAAATGTGCGTCCCATCAATTTATAAAAGGGCTTTCAATATCGGCTTTCGCCCTTGTGAGTCGCTTTTACTGACTCTTTCATGGTATCTACATCGATATAATAATGCCCTTGCGATTTTCAGCTTTGAGAAGCGAATGTAAATCAACTCAGTGTGATCATGTGAATATAAGCTCTGTTTTATGTTATTTTTTTCAAATTTTCTGACAATACTAGAGCAACGACATTTTCCATTTTTAAGTACGGTTTGAAATTTTCAATGATATTTTACATTTTAGAACTTTGAGATTTTAGTCCTTCATCAACTAGTGCGAAATAAAAGGGACCCAGGTATTCTAGGAACTTAAATTTTCAATGAAAATACAAACAAATAATTATTAAGGGTTTTTCCTTATAATTTTCCTATAGATGTAGAGCATTTTGAGGTTGCATGATAATTTGCAGAGTACCTATTAATACTTTTAGTCGATAGTTTTACCAACAGAACATTATATTAAGTTCTTACTCAAATAGATCCTAGGGTATTGTAACACCGTAGCATAAGTACTGAAACGTATCAGTATAATGTGGTAAACAATCGAATGCTGTGATTTTATAATATTTTGATTAACGCGGAATCCGAAAATATCTGTGTTTTATTTATTTCTAAAGCTGGTAAGAGAATGAGTTTATACGTTTAATTTACTTCAACCATAAATCGATATATTCACACCCCGCAAAGGGAAAATGGGTTAATGGTACCACAAAAAAATGATAGAAACCAAGTTAATACGAGGTAAAACAGGAATTGTAGTCATCCTGATTTAAGAAGCTTTTTTTTCTTGACCGCTAGTATTAATTAAGATTGAGACAAAATCATAGGAGATTTGAATCTCTTGATTCTTTTTTTGGTTATGTCGGTCATTAGTCGGTAAATGGTACCACAAAGAAATGATAGAAACCAAGTTAATATATGTAAATAGCCGAAGTACGAACATGAAAGGTTATAGTTGATGTTGGTGGTTATGTGTGAGTGATTTTAGTGAACTTTTTTTTTGTTTCATTTACTCTGGAAATAGTTAATTTAACTAATTTTTTCATTAAAGCATTTTAATACTATAAAATTATTCAATTAACTGTTTTATTTCTCTCTCTAAAGAACATTAGAAACCTGAAATTTATATGTCATATTCTTAATAATTCAAATACAAAACTCGGCAATTCCAAAGTATGTACTTCATACTGAAATTTATTTCAAATAATATAGTTTACAAAAATCAAACCCTTGTAGAAATTGTGATTAGTTTTTGGACGTTTTTTTCTATTCTTTATGTTTCAAATAATGTACAAAACATTTTTTAAATGTAAAAATTGCATCAGCATCTAATGTTTTTGATACTATTATAGGGTTATACAGCAGTCTTTAGTACAGAAGTTTGTTTTTTATATGATATTTAGATTTTTGTTGTTTTTTGTATCTATGTTGAAATTTTTTTTTTGTTTAATTTGTGAAGATTGTCCGAAATCGTACCTGGACATTTTACATTGATCACATAGAAAACATCGAAAAATATTTTCGTTATATGCAATTTTTGTAAAAGGAAAATGATGCATTCTAAGTCTCGATTACGTACTTCCCAACGGGCACGAAAGTCCCGAATGTTTCTAAAACGTTTTTAGAACTTTAAAAACGTTTTAGCAACATTTGGGTCCTTCGTGCCCGTTGGGTTACTATCAATCCGTTCTTCATATTTTATACTTCTACCGGGCATGTTTATATTTCCTTTTTTGTGAAAGGCTTATGGCCGTTTAATTTAAATAAATAAATAAACTTATAGATACAACCACCATGGTTTGATTAGAACATTCTTTATATTTGATTCGAAAATAAGTTTACACAAGAGTTGACCGCTGCTCTGGAACATCCTAACATTGGATACGAAGATTTATCAGTAGAAGTGCGTATTCGCATTTATAGCATGCTACATGAAAAATCACCAAATTTTTTGTTACAAATATTTTACATCAACGATCTAATTACTTCGACCCAGACTAAGTCTGGACGAAGTATTGAATTTGATCACATCGGGCATAAAAATTACCCTATAGTTTTTCATCAAATGTCGACGTTTCATACCCTAAGGAACCCAAATCAACAATAAAAAAATTTTTGTCCGTGATCTTGTACGTACGTACGTCCGTACGTCCCGTTTTTTTGTCTCGCGATAACTCGCGAACGGATAAGCGTATTGACATAATTTTTTTTTTAAATACGCGTTTTGGGATAATTAGATCTGATTAGATTTTGGCGCAGATCCATCCGTCCATTACTAAAACAAATGAGCCCCAATTAAGTTACTTCGTAGTTTTTTGCATTTATTTTGAAAAATACAAATTTTATTAAAAAATATATCAAACAAACAAGAAAGAGCATGAAATTCTCTACAAAAAAGGTTGTATGCATTTTCTTCCTGAAGTCAACGATAATGCCATATAAACTGGTTTAAAATGTTTATGACTATTGTCTGAAAAAGTATTGAATTTGGTCACCTCGGCAAAAAATTACCCTATAGTTGTTCATCAAATTTCGATGATTCGACCCCCCATCCCCCAGCGGTAGTCTTTGCCAGCCCCTCGGGCGCGGTGACCACCTACGGGCTCATAAGTTCTTTTACGCCCTTGATACGAAAATAACTATTTCGATATATCTAAAAGATGTCTTATAGTATCTAAAAAATATCCGTCAGAGATCTTTTCGATACTTTCAAGATATCTTTGATGAATTATATGTATATATATTGTATATATAAGATCATACTGATACAGACAGTAATTAGTAAAAGACTGTAAACATGTAATATGCATCAAATAGTCCATTACAATACAAGTGCTTGAAGTAAGTGTTTTGCAACTTTTATTTATTAATACCTCGGCTGGCCTGTTGTCGGGGTCGAAGTTTTGAATGCTCATTTTCAATTTTTATACATAACACTATATTGTTGTAACATATCGAAGCCACTTGGACCTAAATACGATTGGACCCCCAAATATCAATATAATTTTATAATATAATTGAAAGTTGTTAGTAAACAAACGAGTATTAAGGAATATAGCCGACTCTCTACTGGGTCGAAGTTTCTGAGCGAGCGAAGCGAGCGAGGCACCACGCCAACACTAGTTTAAAGTTATAAAACCCACAGGTTCGACAAGTTATTGTCGACTAATTTCTGCTTTGTTTGAAAATCTACCATACTATATCGCGTCAAGAATTCGGTATTCCACGAGTAATGGAATAAATAATTACTAATTAGCCACTCGCAATCTCTTAATTATTGTCATTGCGAGATTCGTAACTTGTCCTCATCAATTGTACACACACTTTTCCCCACCCAATCTGGTCGGTCCGTCCAATCCTGACCACAGGGCATTAGTATCACGCGGAATCAAATTACACGGAACGCTATCGTAATTATTCGCTTATTCAACAAATGAACGTACGAGAGCCGGATTCGCTTTACGAGACCTCCTCTTGGTGTCGTGTATACATTCTGCGCACTCGTAAAACAGCGTGATTATCTCGTTATAACCGGAAAGCCATTGTTGTCAAGTTAAAGTGCACTGAGGCGACCTCCTCATTTCCCACAATATGACGGATTTGACGCGCAATTTTTGGAAGTAATTGGTTTAAAATTCTGCTCGTTACAGTAATGATTTTAATAAAGCGCACCTGATCTACGGTTATTAACGATGTCACCTGTATGCGATATCTGCGATAATGGAAGAAAGAGGATGAAAATTGAAAGAAAAGAATCAGCGCAATTAGTCTGAAAAGATATTGTACAAATTCGTATAAAGGTATCACTACTTCCGTCACCACAATTGATTTTAATTTTGATGTTTATTTACTGTATATTCTAAAATATAAATACTTAGTTACATTCAAATAAAAAATTAAAAAACAGAGGTAGTAGAAAATGTATGAATAAGAAAACAATTTAAGGAATCTCAATTATCTGCAGCCACTTGTCAAGAAACGAACATCTAAAAGTAGGACAAAACTTTTAATCTCCATCAATTTTTATATAATTTTGTATATAAGTTGCAATGCAGTATTATATGAATTATGATAAACAGATCGTTGACAGATGAAACAAAAACTTAATATGTTTCACATTCATTAAACATGAACGGCTCGATTCTCCAACAAATTTCTCAATCTAATCGTTAACCTATATCGTAAAAATACATCACAAAAGTGACCTAGCTATGAAAATGATTAAAACATTGACGAACATTTTAACTAGTATTAGGCATATTAATACAGTTTTTAACCATTACACAGCCCTACAAAAAAACCAAAAGTCCGGATCTGGAGGTCGAACTATGTTTGCAATATTGAGTTTCGGGTCACTGAATCCGAATCCGAAGTCAATTTAATTCCATCACGTCAGGTTTTAGACACAACCTCATAAAACCTAAAAAATATCGTATACTTTGACCATAAAATATTAAAATGAATAATAAGTTGTATTTTAAGTTTATATACCACGTTTCTGTTGTATTTTTGGGGTCACTGAAACCATATTCGAAACTCATTCAGCCCCGTCAAGTTCAGTTCGTGACATAACCTCAAAAAGAAAGCTAAAAATCTACCCTAAAATATAAAAATAAAGAAAAATTCTGTTTTGGAAGGCATACCATGTTTAGATTATGTGTTAGGACCTCCAAAATTCAATTCGAAGAATAACCTCAAAGATACCCTAAAAATCCACTCGAAAAAGTTAAAATAAAGGGAAATTCTAACCTGAAAGACATACTATGTTTCCTTTTTGTTGCAGTACTGGACAATATTGGACTCTACTGGAATGTACTGGACAGTACTGGACAGAATTGGACAGAATTGGAAAATACTGAAATTTTCTGGGTAATACTGGAATTTACTGGATAGTACTGGGAAGTACTGGACAATACTGGAATGCACTGGATAGTAGTGGTATATATCAGACAGTTTTGGACGCTACTGGAAGCTCTTTTAAAATCTTCTATATAAGTTAATTTTAAAATATCACCAATCTTCCGTTATTTTATAATAATTTTCCAGTATATTCAATATGTTCCAGTATTTTCAGTATATTGTCGAGAACTATCCACTGTATATTCCAGGACCAGCCAGTAAACATGGTATGCCTTCCAAGACAGAATTTATATTTATTGTTATATTTTGTACTAGTTCTTTTTTAGGTTATGTCAAGAATTTAATGATGGGCTGAATCGACTTCAGAAATTGTTTCAGCGACTTGAAAAACATATCGGAAAGGCAGAAGAGACTGCCAAGTGCAAATTATTCTTTATTTTAACATTTTAAGTTCGATTTGTCAGATTTTCGAAATTTTTTAAGGTTATGTCAAAAACCTGACGCGATCGAGTTAAATGGACTTCGGATTCGGACATTTTAGTCACCCAAAAAACATAATATAGAGATAGTCTGACTTCCAGATCCGGACTTTTTTGGTCAGGGACAGTTTTTTTTTAATATCTTATGTAATCTCAATTTAAAAAAAAAGTTTATTCATTCCTTTAAAAGTTGTAATACATGACACGTGGACTATCAAATAAAATTCATTATATTAACTGATTTTTTTACTTTCCTTCGATACTCGTATATGTAAGTTAGTCATTAGTTTACTATGGTGATTAAATTAAATTAAATTAAATCTGAAGTTCTCATGATGTTAATACGTTGATCGCTTCAGATTTAGTCGTATTTTCCTCCGTAGAATAAGACGAGGAAAAGCATAAATTTTTAAACTGAATTATCTCTGTATTAAAGAGGATAGAGTCCTTCCCTTCTTAAATATATATTTTTGGACTGAAATCACTGTAATACAAGAGTGGTGGAACATGCTTAATGTACTTCAGCTTTATTGTTGAAAAGGTAGGTTGTTAGTTTAGTTAGGTCTATGTCAATCCATATTTACTTATATATCTCATTGTTTTACATCCTATAAATTTATTCTATTTATAGGTTTTGTCTACATATTAATGTAGAATTTATATTAGCTCAACAAATACAGAGGAAAATTGTTATGCAGCTTTGAAAACGTCCTGTCAAACGTTTAGCCACCACTCCTTTGTCTACTTTCTATTCCACATGTACTCCAAATCTGCACGCCAGGAACGAAGCATTTTCCTGCCAAACACTGGTATTATATTTTTTAAACACTATAAATGATTGCATTGCGAAAAAAAATAAAATGTTATTAATAAGATGACAAATATAATAATAAGAACGAGATTCTGAAATAATATTCAATTTTAAAAGCTTGTCTCCTTATTGGTCATAAATTCACGACATTGTACTTTTGCCACTGATTTAAAATTCAAATACGAACCTAATTGTTTAATAGAATATTTTATATATGAATTAAACTTAATCTTTCCACTTTTTTTGCTTTTCTACAGTTTCATTCATCTTTATATAATTTGTGATTTAATTACACGTTATTTCAGTATGATTGTTCAATTTTATTACAGTCACGACGTTCTTAAAGTATCAAATTTTCAATAGCATAATATACTAAAGATAACTGCAGAATAGAAAGCATACGATATTAATAAGTTTCACTTTACACTAGTAACACAGTAACACGCAAAATTTAAATTTGAGGTTATATTCGATCTTGCTTTTCCCCATTCCACGCGAGCGTCCCACAGACCGAACATCCGATACGTAGGTCGGGCGAGCGGCGAATACTTTATTCAATTTATCGGATGTCTTTCGCGAAGCCGACACGACACGACGAAGGAATCACAGCTCGATTTCATTATTTTAGTAGTACCTATGTGGGCTTCTGCGAAACAGTTGGCATAGTAGGTACTTTTTTATGTCGGAATTTTACGATGAAGTTCAAATGACAACTTAAAAGTTTATTCGGATATCCCTCCATTCATTTTTACACCCATTTGCTCTCTTAATTTTTAATTTATTTTAATATGTTCATGTAATAAAAATGAAGTAACATTTTAAATACATCGATCGTCATCATCAGCCATAAACTTCCCGTTCCCACGATTGTCATCTCCTAGACAACAAAACGGAAAAGAGTTCAGAATTCTTGCGAAATGTGCTCTAAAATAAGTCAGATGTCCTACTTTCTGAGGGTTTTGTGACCATGAGTCCAGAAAGATCTCATAACGACATCATGTTCAGAAAACTCCCAGAATGTGGGATATTTAACTTCTTTTAGAGCACATCATGGTGGAAATATAGATATGAAATCGTTCTGAACTCGTTTTGATTTTGCTGTCTGGGCTGTCATAAGAGAACAACCAGTTTAGTTTTTTTTTTTAATATTTTAAATATGTGTAATGTAATGAATTAGCGAATTGTGAAAAATATCAAAAAAATGTATCTATAACGTTTCGACCCTTCGTCTACCTAAGTAACAAGAGAAGTCATTTCGACCAAGCCAAAGTCAGAATGCCCTAATCAAGTAAAATTTACCACTTTTCGACCAAAAAATTGTCCTGTTGGTCGAATAAACTTTCAAGACCTAAACGCTGGTCGAAAATCACCTAAATATAACCTAAGAAATGCCTTTAAAGTCTTACGACTTCACAGTTATATATTAGGTCGAATTTACCAAACCTGGACCAAAAATATGTCTTCAAAGTCGAATAAACGTTTCCCTTTTTTTCGACTACGAGGGTAAAATGTCTTAAAGCTAAAAGTCGAATTTGTCGCGAAAAACTACTTATCAGACATTTCGACTAATAAGGTTATTGTCGACGACACAAACAAAATAACGAAAACAACCTAACCTCAAACTATATACGTCAATACCGGTCGTACTGAGTAAATGTTTATAAACGACAATGACTCGAAAAGACCGTTCCGACTTTCATCGACGTTTCATACACAGAAAAGGGTACCAGTTGCGATATTGTACAATTGACAAGTTCGACTATAGATGTTTCTGCAGACAATTTTCCTGAAGATATTACCGACGATTTCACGACCAGCGAACTATGTAATTCTCCGTTACTAGTGTGAACTTTGAAGTCGAAATTCCCTAAATAAGGAAATTTGCCATTAGCATGTAACATAACCTCTAAAATTCGCTAGTAACTAATTAATTTAATTCCGCAGTTCTATTGCATCTGTAAATGTAAATAAGACATATCTTTTATCACTTTTGCTCTACGAATTAAATAAAATATATTTCAAGGTGATTTAAGAGTAAAATAAAATTATCGATTTTTCCACGGTAAATTTATTATTTTTTTAAATTGCTTATTTTTACGGCGAGTTAATTCTTAACGGGGTAGCGTAAAAGTCAGAACAGGAAATTTTAAGTGGGACATAAAATTAACGTTATATTAGGCTTAATTTCATTATTTGAAAACTGTCATAATCTGTATATTTATTTCCTTTGCTTTGTATTCTGACGAAAGCTTGAAAGTATTGCATTACTATACCATGACATGAGTATATAAGGATACAGAAATATAGTCAGGCTTGCCACGTGCAAAGAAGAAAAGTTCGAAACAAAAGGAGTATGGATTTGGTCAGAATTAAGTCGAAAAGAGGTAAAAATTACCTAATTATTACCAATTTTCTTCCAAGTACAAGTCGATTTTACCAAATTCAGACTCTGACCTATTGGGAAAAATGCCCTGTATTACCAAATTTCAACCAAAAAATTACTTCTACTTTTGTCCCCACTTACCGTAATTCGACTTATATTTTAGGTAAATAAGATGTATTCGAGAAAATTTTTCGCCCTGATGGAAGGTCGAAAAGAGGTCATTTCGCTCTGTTTTGCTGCTTGGGTATAGCCCCTCTTGGTAACGTACTATTTATTAACCAAATAATACAAAAAACCTCCAATATCTGTCATTTGCAGTGATAAAATTACCAATTCACTATTGCATACGTAAACGATCCATCGTTTTTGCTTATTTTTTTTCAACTACTAAAACACTATTATTCATGCCACTGTAACGCCAGTCAATCTCACAAATGCTTTTTGTTCAATTCTATATTTAATAACAAATTTTTTAAAATTGATGTCACAATTATTGGAATATATATATGACACAAAATGGCGGATTCAATATGGCAGAATAATATGTAAAAACTTACTGATCGAAAAAAACGTAATATTCACGCGTTTTTGGGGGTCGCTAATTGCGAATCTGAACTCAGATTTAAAAATTACAAAATCAAAGTTGATTTTCATAATCAGCGACCACAAAAAACGCCGAGTATCCAGTGTCATCTGGATCTGATAATTTTTTCTTCATTTTTGATCGGCCATGTTGCATCCATCATCTTTAATTTTCGAAATCTGAGTTGGGAATCGTAACAAGCCATTGTAAACACCCCTGAGTACTCAATGAAAACGATCAGAAAAATGTGTGTCACAAAGGATTAAGTAGAAAATTCCGTAATTACGCATTATCAAAATAATTATGTGTATAAATCTATAAAATAAAATAGAACACTTTCACTTTTTCATTCACAATCAATATTTTATCAGATTTTTCTGTGCATGGTTCTATCATTTCCGTTATGAAATAAAAATAAATTAAATAAAATCTTTTGCATGCTCAACATGTTCCCAATATGATTAAAATGTGCTAGGGGTCATTATAGTGTTTCTGTGAAATATGATGAGAACAATATTCAAAACTAATAAATCCTCGTAATGGGTATATAAACACCCATGGTATAACCAATCTGGAATGGTGGTTCTAATTAATTTAAACGATTTATTATACATATAGTATTTGAAGGTAAGACTGTAAAATAGCATATTTATGCTATGTTTCGCCTTTTGTCATTATTATATACGATGTGTGTTATGTATATTTCTTTTGTTTGCTAATAAAGACTTTTTATTATATAAATTATTACTTTTATTATTAGCAGTAGGTACTAATTTTGGAGACTAATTACATGGTCGGGCGCAAATGGAAATTGTTCGAATTAAATTAATCATTGATGTGGCCTTAATAAGAAGTATAATTGTTTAACCATATAATATACGTGTCAGTTCCTGTTAGGGTACCTTCGTAGGCAACACATTTTCCTAGTGAAACTGTTCACTTATCCTAACAAATTTCTGGTATGAATCAGTAAGAACCAAGCAGTTGGTTGCCATAACTAATCCCATTTTCCTCGGGCACTTTTCAAGTAATCCACAGTTCAATAGTTTGTTAACTAGAGTTACATCAGTTTCAGTTAGTTCTGTTAAAGTAGTTAAAAGATACCAGAATGTGGTAAAGTGGACTTGAATTAAGAATTTAGTTCGATTAAATTAAAATACAAAATCTGGCGATTTAACGTATTTGCATTTAATTTTGTAATATTGCGTAAAATAAAATAATTAAATTAACAACATAAATGCGATTTATCTTACTAATAAAGTAATTCTTGTTATTATGCTTTTTAATTAACAACCCATCTTTTTGTGAATTCGGATGCGAATTGAAAGGCGTTTCAACGAAGAATGGCTTCAATTACCAGGATTAGTTTTATATGCAAAACATGTATATTTGAGTAATTTATTTAAACGATGCATTATCGAAATTTCGGGCTACACAATGTACTTCATTAATTTACTATGAATTTCCGAAATTTAATATACAATTTTCTCGTGACCGTCATTTACATGAAGCAAATTTTCCAAGGTAACTTCATGTAGACATGAATACAATAACCTTTGACATTGACGTAACGAATGTACGACGTAATGCATCACTTTTCACTTTAACAGATTGTTTTATCGAAAATATTAATTTTATATTATTTCCATGTCACACGTCTAACAGGTTGTCGTTTATCGCAATCAAATCTATTCAGACAGCAGTACAAATTCGATATTCGAAATAAAATAGATATATGATGTTAAAAGTCGATAAACGGAAATGCAGCGGATGGAGCAGTTTCGTGCGTAGGCGATCGGGTTTGACATTTCGATTCTGAAATACCGTTGAGAGCACGTATAGGAAGTTACATTTGTTGTTCGAATACGTAGGTGTATTGTATATCAGGAGAAAGAAGGGCACATGAGTGTAAAAATAATTTTGATCCTTTGTAGAATTCTGCGCCCACGTTTGATGATTCTGTTACTCGGATATGACCGTATTTATATTATTTCCTGCTGGCCTTCTTTACGAGTACGTCGTTCAAATGTGTTAAAATGGTGATCTTGAAATTTAATAGACTTTAAAATATAATGTCCATACAATACAATATTTAGCGATTAAATGGAACCCACAGCTGACATAAATAATTTAGAAATCCCTCAATACTTTTTTTTAAAGTCATTTATGTTTCAATATTACATGTACAAAGCCAGTTTCATTTATCATTTTTCTCTAATATAAAAACATTGAGAGCTATACGAAATTATTCAAGGAATTATTTATTAGTTTTATTATATGTTAATAAAATGAATCGAGCAAATGATGACAAGACACTTTTTTAATAAATACAATCAAATGTTCTATTTCTCAAATTTCATTAATTGCTTGAATATTCAGTCTTTTCCTGATATACATACGATATATGTGACTTGACAAAATATACTGTGAGATACGTTAGATAGGATGAAAGTAACGTTGATCTTTGCCCTGAAACTTTATCCAACCAGAACTCGTCAGTCGCTCTCGACGGAACTCAAACAGAAAATTATTTGCCCTTCAAGACCTTACTTAAAGGAAGTAGTAAAGGTAGAAAAAGGATTCACAACCCACGTAGTACTTTTAACCATAAACCAATATATTTTCCCATACTAAAATAATAAAATTGTTCCTTATAGTCTATATGTTAGTATTTAACACATTAATTAAAAAATAATATCTGCAAACAGAAAATTACAACTTATGAGGTACAATATAATACATTGTATAGATTAACTCATTTATTGTTTGACTTAGATACATGAATATCTTATTAGATCGAGAGCTACGATGATCAAATGTGAACAAAGTTAAAGTAAATAAGGTTATAATATGTAGATACTTTAAGTGTGTTAACTTGGTTCAATGAAGATTATCTTGTGCAGAATTAATTATATTTTCCTTCGTTGAATTAGTCCGGGAAAAGGCATTAAAATTTAATAGAGGATTTTTATCCATAATTGAAAGCATTAATTCTCGTTTCGTTACAAAATTTATGAGTCACCTACTTAAAAAGATGTAAAAAATGTAAGATTTTATTACGAAAAGAATCTATCTAAATACAGATGTGAATAAACTTATAATACTTGCGCAATTTTTTAAAATTGTTAATAAAGAGATACATTTTTTATGTAAAATAAAAATTTAGTATTTCCTATTAAAAAAACGATTCAATATGTTAAAAACTTGATACGAGAGGGAATATTGATTATTGATTTTGAATGGAATATAGAATATTCAAAATGGATAACTTCATTTGGCCGACAGAATTTAAATTATCTCCGCAATAGATCGATTATAATGTTAAAAAATTTGATCTGATAAACAAAAATTTTAAAGTATTTAACTATATAAAGTATATTATATAAAAAATATAGTTTATGGAATTTAAGTTACAGTTTTTTTCCCAAAATTCGTCGTAAGAGAAATTGGTTTCGCTAATTCAAACTACAATATTTCGGATGCTGCATATTTGGCATTCGAATTTCGATTTTTTTAAATCGCCGTACGTACTCTGCAAGGTTTACTTTCGCATAATAACAGTTACATTTTATTACATAATAATATAATTAAATAAATAACACTACTAATAAACATATGTTACAATGTAGTTAGTTATCAAAAAGTCCCAGATGCAAATCTGGTCGCATCAAACCTCTGGAATTCTGCCCACGCCTTTTTAAAAATTAAAAAAATAGCCAAATAAACGTAAAAAAAAATTCATAATGTGAAACATTTTAAAAAATGCAAAATTATTGTGCAAACATGTTCAATACAAAAATAAAAAAGTTGGATACAATGAAAATATGTGCATTACATCTGCATTCTTTATAAGAATTAATTTTGCAAAACATATTATTGTCTAGTAATGCATGCAAACAAACAACTCATGCAACAAAATAAGTGAAGTTATCTTCTCTTAACCAGCAATGAGATGGAAACATTTCCTCGACCATTATTTTTCTGCAATCGAAGTCATATGACATTAAGTGGACAGTAAAGTTGATGTAAATTTATGTTCAAAATAAAGCAAATGAAGACATTTTCCCTCCTACGTCATTGAACGAATTTGATCCAATGAATCTGAAATAGGTCAAAAACGGGTAAAGATTTTCTGATATTTACTTTTTTTAGGCTAAATTCTTCTTATAATTTTTGTCGATTTTATAAACCAGGATGTATGTGTACTGTACTTACATCTTATTTGATCCATCATATAATTCAAAGTAAGAAGCAAAAGTTAATATGGATGATGTATTTTGTTACTCTATATGAACTTGAGTTTATAAATAGAAAATTTTCTTACAACTGAACGTTTTTCGACTAAAACTTCATTTTACCTGATCAAGAATTAACGCTCCAGCAAAAGAAGAAATATTCCACGATTATTTATGCGTTACTAAAGATTTTAAAGTATTTTTTTTACTGCGTTATTGTGTCCCAAATTATTTTTATAACACTTCGGGAGTAGAAGTTGATTTTGCGCCCTGCAGTGAAATTATCGAGTCTCACGCCTGCTGCATTAAAAAATTATAGTTGGTAACACGGGGGAAAGTTAATATAAAAAAAAATTACGGTTTGTCGCGAGACAAACTTCGCATACATCGAAGATCGATAATTGCGTTTCCGAATTCACTAATAAATACTATATGAAATGTGATTTACATTAGGCAGTAGTAACATCAAAACGGATGAAACAAATTATTTTGTAAACACAGAATCTTTGAGGTTAAGTTTATTGATAATGGTGGACATGTCATTAAGACGCAGTTGTCAGTTTTGAATGTCACATACCTGATCTATGAATTAAATATCTTTCCCAACTTTTTGTCGACATATCTTTGGATAAAATTGAGTACCATTCGGTTCAGTGGTTTACTTTGAAGACCATTACTTACGTAATATTTCTTGGAGGTCAAAATTATTGGAGCTGAAAACCTATTATAATATTTAGACATTCAGATCTACAATTGGTAATCTTTTACTTAATTAAGAAAGTCCGACTTCACCTGCTTATGATGCCGGTTGTGGATGGCAAAAACCAACAAATTAAAAAGCAGATACATAAAAAAATGACTGTCTGATTATCGATGTGTCTATTTTTTTGTATGTTTTCAGTGTATCTTTTTTAAAGTGACCCTAACCCACAAAAAATAAGACGTCTCGACATCGTTTTTATTTTTAATACGAGTCTTGGTTTAACGGAAATCTGATTAGATTTCAGAGACGATCCATACTAATATCAGAGGGTGAATATTTAAAAGTCGATCATTCCAACAGGGTTGGCGGACGAACGCTAGGAAAACCTAGTTTTTGTTTAGATCAAAAACAAACAAAAGATTGGAAAAACAATTAGTTTATTCATCCTCCATCTATCTAAAAAAGTTGGATCGTCTAAACATGCAGAGGAAAGTAATCGCTGCTCGTTTACAATTAGTGGCACTTTATCGAATATCGGTTTGCGTGTATATACGCAGTTTAAACTTAATCCAGAATATCGTTTTCGTATATGCAACTATCCGGTTCTCGACGAACCGCCGTTCCGCTATCGAGCTCTGATTTATTTTGTTTATTTGCGCAATTCCAGCCTTTTATTATTCAGCTGTAATTCGATTTTACGTTGATTCTATTTCAATTCGAGCTTATTACCACGCTCGCAAGCACGTACCTCCACCGTGGCCGCGTGATTCTAATTAAAATATTGAATTCCGCATTTGTGTTCTTTACAATTTCGAATTGTGTGCCCGCGAACGCAAACGTGTGCGTTGGTTTTATTTTTAATTGGCTACATTTGACACTGGTTGTTGTTAATATGTATAGTCTTTCGATTGAAAAAAAATTCAATAGATATAATTCACTGTTAATTAACAAACTCTGGTATTGTTTTCAAAATGAGCAAAACCCATTCACGATAAACCAGTTAAAATTAAATGGACGTGTTTTATATAGTAAATTTAGACTTTTTATTAACTCTTGTTCAAACAAATTTCAATTTTAAATCATGAAAATTTAATAACATGAAATCTTGTTATATATTACATTATATATTGCATTATATATATTTACATTGTTTAATTCATTGCTTCGTATTAAGTATAAATACCGGCTTATACTGATAATTATTATATATTTAATACAGTTAATGTATACAAAACTGAACAATATATCCAATGTAATGTAAATCTCACACAGCACACTGCCCTGGGGACGTCCTCAGAAGCTCCTGAGGACGTCCAAATGTCCGCTTTTATCGTCCTATTGACATCCTCAAGGCGTCCTGTGTCCTGAGGATGTCCTGTGGACGTTAACAGGATGGTAAAATCGGACATTTGGACGTCCTGAGGAACTCCTGAGGACGTCCCCAGGACAGTGTGCTGCGTGAGATGTAGCCAATAAATTTTTCATGATGAGGATCACAACTATTTTTCGAGCTTTGTGCAGGTATTAACTGTATGAAATAAATATATTTGTTTTTTTTTTGTAATAGAAATCCCATTGCAGAGTCAATCCTGGAAACTTTTTGCTATTTCCCAAAAATCATTGGCTATTTTAATTTATTTAAAAACGCATTGCAAATATTAATTTGTTCACGAATTCGTGTGAGAGATATAGTTTATAGATAATGCGATTAAACCATTCAATATAAAGAAAAAAATATAAGAATTGATGATAAAACAATACACAAGCTGCCCACAGTTAATAACTTTTAAATCTAAAATATTCAAATTAGACCATACTTATGAACGCACAGCAGTGAAATACGACACTTATGCATGCGCTGTACTTAATTACCGAATATCCAAATGACGGATATAATATAATACTAAACGTAATGCATAATTTGGAAAGTCAACAGGTTTACACTAAACTTGACATACGGGAGTTTTTGGTGTCAATCTTTACGAATCCGGTGCAGGTTTGTTAAAAATAGCGGATTTAATATTGCGGGCATTATTTGGAAAAGACAACAAATTCATACCAAACTTACGGAGGTTTCTGACATTCTTGATTACATTAGGCCTAGATATGATGTAGAATTATCTTCAACATTAGCCAGGCTAACACAGTGGACATAGAATTTATCTAACCACCCCCTTTTTTTCAAATTCTTATTTATTCTCTAATATGGTGTTTATTGTTCTCATATTTCTTTTGTACGATATTTTTCACAGCATATTTACAAGCATTATAGAACTTCCAGCGTAGAAAAATGAAGAATGGGAGAAACTATCTGATATACTTTTGGAGAGAGTATAGGCAAAACTACTGGCCAGTGAAAGACACCCCATAGTTTTGAATGAAGTATTGGGGATACTATGAGGAAATAGTTTGGGTCACAGTATGGGAGAAGCTATTGGGCAGTGTTTAAAATAGTATTACCCAACGTTTCTCTTTAGTGAGAGCCCATACTATACGGACATAACTTGGAAATCCTGCAGTAAATTTCCAATTAATTTTTGCAAAACTTCCCATATAGAAGTCTAGAACGTATCTCGATTAAAAAAGCAGATGGCGATCTCCCTTAAACAATTGAGGTAAAATAAAGAAAAAACCAACCAGAAAGATACATCCGACAAATTTTAAGTCCACTGAACAGGGCTTCAAAATGATAAATAAAAACACCATCGTCGACTTCAACGCAGAAGTAGATGACGAATTTGAAGACTGCTCCTCTTCCATAGTTCCTAAGCCGTTCAAATCCATTCGATTTGGTTTGAATCCTGTGCAGGACGAAAATCGTGCGGATGAAAAAAAAAACGTATTTTTGAAGATACCATGGAGAATGCATTTTTTATTTTAACTAAATTTATGTTCGTTCTGATTCCATTCACGCATTCAGTAAAGAAGTTCGATCGAAACTGTCAAAAAGTCAAAAACTCTGCTTGTTTTTTAAATCAAGAGACCTTAGCAACGACGTTACCAACGGTCTAGTCTACTTGAAACAAACGAAAGGTTAATATTTTGACATTATCAGTCGAACCGTCGAACCTCCATAATGTGTAAATGAAACAAACATAAATTCAGTTACAGTATAACTTGCATTTTCCATCTTTGCAGTATTCAGTTTACTCCAAAATGTATTTTCTTTTCGTTCAAATGATTTTTATCCTGTGCAGGATTCAAATCAAAGCGAACGAATCCGAACAGATTAGGAATTGTGGAAGGCAGCAGCTTCAAATTCGCCATATTCTGCGTTGATGTCGACGATGGTATTCGGTTTTTATTTATCATTGAACTTGAAATTTGGCGAATGTTTCTTTCGGGTTGTTTGTTTTTTATTTTATATTAATTTTTTTAGAGATGTCGTTTACTGCGTCTTCAATCGAGATACATCCTAGACTTCTCGGAGAAGTTTTTTAAAATTAATTTTAAATGTTTACTGCAGGGTTTCCAAGATATGTGCAACAGTATAGGGTCTCTTTGAGCGAAACCTTGGGTGATTCTATTTTATACACTGCCCAATAGTTTTTCCAATACTGTGTCCCAAACTATTTCCTCATATTATCCGTATTTCTAATTTTTTATTCTGCTTTCATATCAAGTCTCTCCAATATTTTGTCCAAAACTATGGAGTGTCTTTGGGCGAGACACTGGAATTGACTTTTAAAAACACTGTGCAGTAGTTTCGTCCATACTCTCTCCAAAAGTATATCAACTAGTCTCTCCCATTCTCATTTTTTCTACGTGGGCTGACTTATAAAGAGCTTTACAGCACTGTAGAAAGTACGGGTAGTTTCATCCCTAATGTAAATCGCCGTAATCGGTTTTTATATGTTCATACTATATTTTGAAGCACTAAAAACGATATCAATTCATGATACCAAGTATTCATCCCGGCCGCCTGTAGGTAGAGACCGTCAGAGTCACAATCATCTACAATGACAATCATTGAATTTTGTAATGTATTCCAACACTTCATAAAACGAACTATGATCACAATCGTCACAGGCAGATAAAATTTGACAGTTTATTATTAATTGCTACATTAATAAAAAATATAACAACGTCATTATTTCTGAATAATCATAATAGCAGTAATGTACATGCAAAGTACCAAACTCGATAACTTCGAGCAACCGGATCCCCTGACGCTGTTGCAGTCTAGCATTAATTCACGTCTCTTGTGTCGAGCAATATCGACCTCTCTATCCTCTCGTCGTAAGACTGAGGAATATTTGCCATTAACGAAGCTATATCGTTTTGTAACCGCCTTCAGCAATTGCGACCGTTACATCTATATGAAACTTGCCGTACAGTTACGGACATCCGACAAGACGTGACACTTCTACATTAAATTTAGATTACAGAATTCACTTAATTGGTCGGAATGTGATTTCCGCCAAAAGGAATTGTCTTCAGTCGACCAAGATCGTGTTGTGCTCTCGAACGAGCATCACGATGCTTGTCAAGAGTTTGATATTTAAAAAGGACCTTCTTAAGTCTTTTGTAATACCTCATATGCATTATTTGAAGTAACGTTGCATTACAAATACTTTCTCACAACTGCATATGCAACGAAATACAATTTTTTCGATGTACAGAAAGCGGAGAAATGGTTTTCACCTATGGAGCAAAAAATCAGCACTCGTCCATTCGTGATTTCTGAGGCTCAAATAGCGACAAAATTCAATTTACCTCCAAACCGTTTCCCAATTATGATTCCATTTTCGTCACCCAAATGAATGCAAGCACGAAGAATGGAAATCTCTAATTGCACAAAATTGCAATGTACATGTTAGTTTCTGCAGAAGTAGGTCGCCTCGATTTATCGTAACGTTTCAGATCGTAAGGAAAATGTGTTATACATATTACTCTGTGGCATGTCTATAATCTAAGAAAGGAGAAGCTGACAGAAGATGGCAATGTAAGTCGAAGTAACTATTTTAGTAAAAAGAAAATATTTTAGTAAACTATAATAATTTTCAAGTTAAATAAAAGAAAAACAAACATAAGTATTTGTAAAATAGATGAAGTAAGATTTTCCAATTTGATTTCATTCTGCAAAAGCCTATCGTTGAATCAAAAATTCATTTGGTCAGCCTTGGAATACTGATGTAAGTCAGTGTATGGAGTTTTTGTCTAGACTGAGTCCTTACCTGTAGCTTCCGTGGTTTCTAAATGTTGGTTGAGGTTAATTTTGCAATCAAAACCCACGTTATGTTGTAAAAGCTCTTACCACCCATTTTAAATCATCGAATTCAATGTTTATTGCTATAATGAACAACTGTTTCTTCCCAGTCAAATCTATTCCTTTAAGATAATTTTCATTTGCCTAATAGCATCAAAGGAGTAGCTCTGATACATTCATCTAAGACCGATGTCAATCCGGGCATGATATCAAGGACCTTCACCTGACCGTAGTATTATCTTGGTTTTGTTTGTCCTGAGGGAAATGACGAACCGTTCGTTACTGTCCCTGTGGCGGAGATTGAGACCGATTGCGGATGTTGCTGCCCTATGAGACGTCGCGTCGGGACGTCCCGTTTGAATTTGATGTATCGGATTTGGCTTACCTGTCGAGTGCGTCGCCTAATTAACGCAACCAATTTGCCCGAACACCGTTTTGAGCGTCGAAATGACCAATGGCATACGATCGAATTCGACGTACGTAAATACTAACTTGGCGTGTTTGATGATTAAAATCCATCAACTGTTACTGCATAAACAGGCAATATCCTTGGATTAATCATTCCTTTGCCAAGCACAGTGTCTTAGGAAATAAACATTTGTTTGAAATAACAAAATAACTAATATTTTAAGTAGAAAAATACGCGAGAAATATGTGTCAGTAGGGATGTAGAGGATTTGTTATTCGGGAGTTTTCGTGGTCGCTGCTTAAAAATTCGTTGTCAGAAAATTTGTCTGCTTTGGTAAAAATTTGATATTAGGATCGTTTCGGGGTCGGTAATTAGGAACGCTTTGTCAAATTTTCAATCAGAGAATTTTTCTGATCAAGCTGACACTTTTTAGACGGGAGATGCAGTGGTTGGTGATAATGAATCCATTGTCGTATTTTTCGAAATTCAAATCGGCGGATCCAATATGACTGACCAAAATTCGGAAATTTTCCTGATTATTCATTAGTTTTTTATCGGAATAAACGAACTAAAATATCTTCTAATTTCTGGATTCTTCAAATAAATTCATGCCGCTTTGTTGAATTCAAAATATTTGACTTCAGATTCTGCAGATTACCTCCAATATGAATTCTTAATATTGTCTGCAAAATTTGAGCTTTTCCAAAAAATCTGCCATGCCGAATAAAGTACAAAGTTGATTGTTATCATGACAATTATACTGAAGCTAACAGCAGATTCGGAACAGTAGATTTTACATGTGAGGGAATCGATTTAAATTATCTTGAAGATTAAGCATTTAAACATCTACAATAAAAATATTAATACACTCAACCTTTCAAATTTCGCTTCAGGGCTTCAACGAATCGGCTACTAGCTTCAGCTTCGTCATGATGTATTCAAATATATTCTTTCATCTATCATGGAGCAAAAGCAGGATCTTTTAATATATAAGTGTTGATGTAGGAATAGTTAACGAACGTTCTTGTAATATTGCGAATGCAAAAGGTAATTACTGCAATGTATACAAAGATAATATTCTTCAGCCAGATAAGTCCTCCGTTTTTTGCCGACCTTATATTTGAAAAAACAACATTAACGTAGCTGGCTTGATTACTTCCTTACTTTCCAGCATATTTCCCAATGTTATCTTTTATCTGACCACTCCAGAGATACTTTTTTCAGGTGGACAAACCGGTGAACTTTGGTCGCGCAAAAAACGGCTCGACAAAGCGAACATAGGAATGGCGGGATGGAAGTTATTGACAGCTTAAGCACCTTAGAATTCTTAGGGGTGCCGTACATATACGGCTTTATGCCTGGGGATAATGCTGTGCGCAATGCCAGCGCTTTGTGTAACGATACATAATATATCCGCCTGAAGCTCCGCACTTCGCCCAACTCCTTCTATGTACAGAATTTCAACGTCAAAAGGCGTAATTTCGCTTAAACTAATTTTGCGAGCACGTGAACATTGGAAAACAATTCTTCTAGCTAGATTTTCTGTAAAATTCAAGGGTCACACCGTACGTTTTTAATCCGTAACTCAAACTTCAAAAAATTATTCATCTTCAGATTTCGGAAGGTTTGGCAATCCGCAAATGTACTTTTCTAAATTAGAGATGTGAAATGGAACTCACGAAACTTTCCATTTTTATAATAGGGAAATCGAACTCAAAAAGTCTTTTAACACGAGGATGTTGTCTTTTTTGTTAGGGTTGAATTTTATTAGGAGTTGCTGGGAAATTTATTGTTATTTAATTACTTTCATTCTTGTAGGCGTTGCCACCAAAAAAAATACCCAGAAAGTGGGAAATTATGCCTATTAGGTACAGAAAAATTGTTACAATCTCCAAAACAAATTTTAGTGCACAATAAAAGTACACATTTCTAAAAAAATGTTGATCATGTGCTTTTTCGATTAGAATAGATATTTCCGATTTTGGCAGAAAATAAATTGTCTGTTGTACATCCAGAATACATATGTTATTTAAAGATTTTCAACACAGTGTAAATAATTTCTTTTGTAAGGGAAATGTGGATATTTTTACTTGTAAAAAGCGACTTCTCACGTATTACTTTCAATTATTTTTAATTGAGTATTACAAATTGTTCACGAGATTATCATAATTTGAGTACACATCATTTAACTATTAGCGGTTTATTAAAAATAGATAATAGTGTCTATAAAAATCTCGAATATTAGTGGATGTATTTGTGCTATAATTGGCGTTACGTCCAAACATGTACATAACTTATACAAACGTTAAATGCCATATAATACAAGGACAATGTCATCATTACATTAAAATTAATAACTGAAATGATAAAATACCTGCAGAAATTTCCCAAGTCAGTATAATCGATAGTTTTACAGAATATTATTCGAAAACGACCTCCAAGGAGTATTTCTTAATACCTTTATCATTGCTATTATAATGTACTTACAGAAAAATTAGGATACTATGAATGATTTGGGCGTTTAAAAATTACGAGGATGAATTAGATCACTATTAAATAGATAAAATGAATAAATAAACGTATTACATTCGATTTTAATAGGAACAACAAAAGAGACTTTCGATGTAACCCGTAACACGTCACTAGATTATAAGATTTTACATAATTAAGCTCCATTACACAGAATTATGATACTTCAACGAGTGTCAAACGCCGGGTTTTAAAAATCAATTTTGTGAATACTGTTTAAGATTTGTATACATGCGTGTCCAAAAATGAAAATGAAATAAGCCGTGAATAGAGACCTAATTCAGTAAATTACGTTTGAAATTTGGACGTTAATGATGTTCAGCTAATAACCCTTTAGGAAATGTCATCCGAAAAAAGTTCGATTTTTTAAAATAGTATAGTTTTTCTATCTGCTTAATTTTGTTAAAAACTTACTTTTTAAAAGTTAGACAAACTTTTATATTAAACTTTTATGTTATAAACATTGTTATAGGTAATAGTAAATGTATTACACACGCAGCTTACTTTTAGTTATCTTGACACAATAAATTATTTATTGTCTATATATTCTTTTCTAAAATTTTATTATGGCCATATATATTTGAAAGAATTGATGTGAAATGAGTTTTTTGTATTTTTAACACTCCGTAATTAAGCCCTGCTGTTACTTTTGCTCTTATATTCCGCCTCCTTTAAAGAGACATTGATCGACTGTCAAATATATTTTTAATTAACTTATTTTTAACGTAGTTGATAAAATGCCAAATTGAGAGCCATAATCCGAATCATTTCTTAGGAAATCGTTCACCGGATAATTAGAAGATGACAAATTAAGTAAATTAATTATCTTAATTTAGTTACGATGGCTGTTCCCTGCAGAACATTTTTTCGGATACTCTCCTTTTAAAATCTAAACTTAAATAGGTAATGTATTCAGTACGATCATTACATACTGTAAAAAGAAAATGCATTAAATTTAATGAACATGTAAAGGAAGTAAATATCAAGCAGGTACATTAATTCTTTTTCATGTTCATCTTCAAAATCTCAACAACTAATGCATTGAATCTAATGCACATACATTAATATTAAGCAGGTTCATTACTAGCTTACCACGTTTCCCCTACATTAAAATTAATGTACACGGGCATTAAATTTCAGTCGCATGCGCACAACATTGAAATTTGTATCCAGAATATTACATTTGCTGAAGGAATATTTTGGCAAAAATATTTAAAATATTCCTAATAGGAAATTTTCCGGCCAATTAAAAAAAAACGAAACAAATTTTGAGAATTATCGTCATCTTTTTTTAAAATTATGTAAATTTTCTGTTATTATGTATTATATGATTATATGTAATTTCATGTGAAAAAGAAAGTTTAATTATCTTTTGCTAATTCTGTTGCTTAAATAACAACGTTCGCAAATAAGTTAGTAACGCTCGAAAACAAATAAGAAAAACGCTCGCCCCGGTGGGGAATCGAACCCGGGTCTTTCCCTTAATACGCTAACGCCTTAACCACTACGCTACGCTCGCTCTTATCTAATTTCGTATGACGAAGGATGGTTACTATCCGTAAAGCCTCCATGACGAAGAAATTATTATTACCCTATAAAAATTTGAATACTTTGCACTAATGTGCAATGAAAGTTCATTCGAGTTTATGCCTTTATTGTATATGCCATGTACATAATTCAGTTCCAGCCGAAATAATGTCTGCATTTGACGCAAATATTATATGCACGTTTTACGCAGGTGTTTTATTTCTTGCCTTTGTAATGAATAATATTTGCATAAAATACTTAATCATTAGTGAAGGGGGTTCTAAAGTGCTCGACCGATAAGGTAGGAATCTTCACTATAACCCGTAAATAAAAAGTGACTGAAACGATTTTTCGAAATTCGGGGTCTGTAAGGACAATTTTAATCACTATAGATGGTATCATAGAAAATAACAGAGACATTAATTGAAAACTGTTGATAAAAATCACTTATTTCCGAAGATTCACGGTCAGTTCTTAATCAATATCTTTGGTATTTTCTAGGAAACTGTTTATAGTTATTACGATTCCCCGTACAGAGCCCGAAAACAGTCCTTAAACCGAACGAATAAATCAAATTTATTAAAGAAAGGCATGAAATTTAATGCAATTTGAACGTCCTCCTATATTAAATTACAGTATATTTCATGTACAACTCCATTACATTTCATGCAAAATACGCATTAATTTTCATGAAAATGTATATAAATCAATTTTTCATTACTGAATTGAAATTTCTTGAAGGAGATCTTAAAATTCATGCACTTAAGCATTACATTTCAGAAACGTTAATTGCATTTCATTTAAATATACCTAAATATTAATTTAATGTACGGTTACATTAAATGTAATGTACTAGTGTACATTAAATTTCATGGCATTTTTTACAGTGCAGTCAGTGCTTAAAAAAATCTAACTTGATATTGAATCAAGACCGATAAAATAGTTTAAACATTTCAACATACATGTTAATTAAATTTTATTCCATGTACCAATTACTAAAAAGATAGGTATATTATTTGTAATCGCCGAAATTAATATTGTTTGTGGATTTCTCGCACTTTGAGAAAGTGAATCAGTGCTTCTGAATCATTCTTTCTGAACTTGAAGGTTGCTTTTTATTTTCTACTTTATTAGTCATAACGTTAGACGATTATTACATCGAATAAATACATACGCACGTAATTATCAAGCCATAAATAAAGATCTTTTGTATGTCTTTGAAGAGCTAATCGCGGGGTTTTTGTAATGCATACTTTTAATTTTTCTAGCTAATATTTCTGGTTTGAATTGTTTTAAGATTTCTCGAAAAAAATTTCAGCATTACCCTTAATGTAATAACCCTTAATGTAATACCCCTTAATTAACCATTTAAATAATGAAGTAACTACTAATACAAGCATGCAAAAGAAACATTTTTTAAATCGACACATTAACTTTCTCTATCGGACTCTCTATCAGAACTGTTTTTGTAATCGCGAATATATTATATAATTATGCCTGTTTTCTCTAAACTGATAACAAAATTACTATTCATTCTTTTGAATTAGAAACAACCAGATATGCGCCATTTTTCAAAATGAGTGGGGTCAAACCACGTCAAACGTCACCAGATATTTTATTTCATTTGTTGAAAATGAAAAATTACCAAAAAAATCTGTGGTTCACAACCAGACAAGAAACTCTTTGAATTGTTTTTTTTTTTTTTAATTTACAGTGTTTATATGTTTTTTCTAAATAAGCATTTTTGAAAAAAATTCAAAACTCAAAATTTTTAAAAATATAAATTAATCATAATTTGTTGTTATAAAGAAATGTTTGTACTTTGAAATGCACTTAATGCCAGAATAGGATTTGCAATAATTTTATATTTTTAATAATAATTTTGTTATAATAAATTGGATTTATTTATAGGAGATTTTACAAAAACTATTACATTTTTAACGCGAATTTGGCGAATTCCCAGATTGAGTAAAAATGTATTTATTTTTTCTGTAGTTCTCTTTAAACAATATATGTGCAGGATTACTTGGTTGATGGAATTTTAAAATGTATGTGTAAATATATAATGGTTAGCCAAACCTTATTCGGTTTACTTAACACTCCGTTAGCATGTGGGTTCGACTAATTAGGTTCTTCTTTCTTTCTCTCATTTGTGCATGTCCTAGAATACTTTATCGTTTTTTCCACCATGTCATCGTAGTTAAAATATTACATAAAACACCGTTTATTAAAATCTCCCATGTTCTTGTTTATCTGTATTAACAAAACGTGGGCGTTTTGATAGTTCTTCTTAATGTATGGTTTACTAAATTATACTGTACATTATTCGTTTGACTTTTTATTTCTACGTTAGTTTAACTTTACATTATTCATCATCACTGAACTGGTCCTTAATTAAACAACACACTAAGTTTATTCCATGTAAAATACATTCCTACTTTCCAGTGAATAATGTGCTATAATAGCTAGTTAGTATAAATCTAGTCTGTTAAGGTTTTAATAATAACGAAAAATGATTGTTTATCTTATTTACATAATCCACCACATGAGTGCATTTACGACCCTTCGGCAATTTATGGTTGCAGAAGTCCCACAGAATATCCAGTTAGTAACGGCAAGTCTTTGGATAATATTTACTACTAATTGCTGCAATTTTTCATCTCAGTTTCATAAATTCTGAAATAGCATCTTCGGATATTCTGAAAAAGTGCAAATGGAAAATTCATGTATTTCCTCATCAATGCCCATCGGCGAGGCGAGCGAGACTCGTCGAGGAAAAGCGCATGTCGAGATCGAAACGGTGATTCGCTCAGAGGCCATGACGTATTGCCTGTGCGATAAAAGTAAGTTTCCAAATTACCGTTCCCTTAATAAAAGTTTCTCGGGGCCTTACTAGCCAACTCGATGTGAATAACTGCAATGGGGAATCTGCGTCTCGCCCCAATGAATCACGGCACTAGACTGCTTCTCGATATTTATATTGAACGACCCACTCCTCGTTCGTCTTTCACTACGAAAACATGTAAATATGAACACATATAAATATGAATTCATATACACAACAAAGATAGGAACTTACTCATTCCCGACATCCTACTATTAATCGGTACCGGTGAATTGCTCGTTGGGCGTAACGTTTTGAGGCATCCGGTGATGAAGGCTGAGCCCTCGAAAAGTCGACTCGTTGTGACATTCTTTGAACTTATTAAGTGCTGATTTAATTACGAGCTCGCAATGTACAGTCGTAACGGATTTTAATTACTGGCATCGAATGCTTCGAGGCCGCTACCGGGCTTGAAATAAGCGTCAAAATAACGACTTTCGTGGCGTGACCTGCTAATAAGCGACGATTACATTTTTAACTAACGAACGAGATTTGCCCGACGGCGAATAAAAAAATTTGAGATATTATATCGAAGAACTTTAAAAATGTAAAGAAATATGCTGGGGTATGCGCGTACTTGTATGTGAACGCGAATATTTTCATAATTTTCTGTCAGAAAAACGTAAAATATAAATAATGACTAATATTACAGGCGTATATTAGGGAAATCGAAGGTGACGAATTACGAAAGTGACAGTGCATTTATCTCATGCAGGAAATGCAGTTCTCGAAATATAATCTTTTCTTTTCCAAAAATAAGACAACTGGAAATTTCCCTGTAGTTAGTTGAACATCATTTTGAAACCAGTTTTTAGTCAGTTTTTTCATCAATAATACCATGAAATACTAAAAATTTATGTTTCAAATTTTTTATATTATTCTTCTGATAATTATATCTTAGACGTATGTAAAAGTCAGTCACGAAACACAAACTGAATTATCACTTATACTAACATATTAATATAACTAATTTAATTACATAAAATACAAATACTACAAAAATATATTATTATTACTATATGTAAATCAACAAATAATTTTCATGTTGGGTCCGCTATTTTGAATTTCGAAAATATAACAACGGTTTCGTTGTCAGCAAACTGAAAAACCTTCAGGTAACAAAATTCATGTCAATTCCACAAAAAATATTAGAATTCCACTCCTCCATATTAGATCCTGCATTTTGAATTTCTCGAACCTGACAACGAATTCATTATCACGTTTCGTGACCTTAGATTTTCCTTTTATTATTTATTATTGACATATTTCAGAAAAAATAGTTTTACATTTCAACAAAAAATATTTTAACAAAAATTTATAAAAAACGGGTCCCTTTGAGAAGCATTTTAGTAATTTATATAAAAAATATTTAACAATTGGTCAACAGTTAATGCATTGCAATTATAAAACATTACTTTATAATCTGACGTATTTAGTTGATGTGGCTGATTTGCTAATTGGTAACTGACTGGATGAAACTGATAGGATGTGAAGTCAGCAATGGCCATTCACCCACATTTCGGGTTTTATGCAAGAAAAAGTCTTACAAAAGCATCTTTTAGGGTAAAACACGAACAATATATTATGAAGGTTTTTCTGACGAAGCAATATGGGATAATCCTCCGTGACAACTGGCATTAATGGATAAATATGTTAAAATGACGTCACTATTTCCTCTTATGATTTCAACCTACTTATTCTTGGTCTGACCTTTTGGCATTGGTTCAAAAATCATGTGAGGCGGAAAATTCGGCTTTTAGGCCCTGCGAAAAACAAACCTTTTATCGTTATTTTCTAAGTAGTTTCTTGCGACACCTTATGTGTGGCATAGCAAAGAAAAATTCGACACTTACGACGGTGAAAATAATATAAATGTACAACAAAGATACGACAATAGGGTTGTCGCAGTTGCGGTTCAAATTAATGTCACTACAAATAAAGAGACATCACTGATCCATAACATAAAATGAACTGAAGGTATTTATATTCCGAAAATCTTATTGCATATCTTTAATTACTTCAAGCAGGAGAAAAGAATATATTGCTGAAATACTTATTTTACTTGTTTGTATCCGTATGCATGATAAATTTCTGAAAAGAATTTGTTAAACGTACATCAAAACGGATTAATTTTATACAGTGTTTTATTTTCGTTACATTTTATTTAAACAAATTTTTCAGCACTGTATAATAGTGTTTGAATTATTTTACCTACTTTTTAATTGCCTATAATATCATCGAAATTATATATATATATATAGTGTCATTATGACGGTGTGTCGGTATTTTTGAAAAAAAATAAAATACACTTTTCTTGAAAAGAAATGTATTTACTTTCTACGTTCCGGCTTCTCTTCGACCATCTTCAGGCCTCTTCAAGAAAAGTGTTTTTTTACTTTTTTCCAAAAAAAAACGGAACCCCGACCTAATTACATTATATATTTTAATCTATGGTCGAAGAAACCACTCATCATATATTTTCGAAATTAATATCCAACAATATTAATGATAATGGTACTAATAATAATGAACTAAATCCTAACTGTTTAAAAAGCTGCTTGACGTAGATTTATATGTGCATTTTTATTGGAAAACATTTAAAAATATTACAATGATGCAAATTTAAATTATGATATAAATTGGATAATTTTGGATTTTTTATTGTCCTCTCAGAAATTCTAATAATTTATTTCAAAATTTCTAGTTTAGTAGTCATTCAACCGGAAATCAAAGGGCCCAAGGTTCGATTCAATCTTACGCATTTCAATTTTTTAGTAAAATTCTCAAATATCATTGAATTGGGCAAACCTGTTGGGAGAGGTTAATAATACGATACAAACAGAGTTGGGTTAAAGCTAAATTTTTTAAGTACACTAGATTGCATTTCCACCTTTCTTCATCCTAAGCCGATTCATAATAATCAACTAACCTGTATTAATAACGTATCGAATGTCTAGACTCCGTAGCTACTCTGATATTTAATCGTAGAGGAGAACATATCCCAGGAAAACATTTAAATATGTTTAAAAAAACAGGCCCTCTATTCTATGTTAATAAATGTTAAACACACCAAAGACCGATAAGTGTTCCGTAACTCATTTCAACTGGAAAGTAGACCTAATTTATATGATAATTATATAAACTCCTTACATTATATTGCTGAAAGTTTATAATTTCCTGTACGAACATCGTCATTTTCATAAATCAAAAATCTAATAAAAAATGTTCGCCTTAAATAAAAATATATTGAAAAAAGCTACTTTTTGTAATGTACATTTTTTCCTATTTCCGATAACAATTAAAAAAAAAATAAAATGTTTTTTCAAAATGCATTCGCATATTACTATACGCATTATGACTGTCATTTCTGTCGAAAAGTGAAGCTGGAGACTACTTACAGTTTATTTCTTCGACAAGTATAAATGAACAGGAAGTAAAAAATTGGTTATCGATCGTTGATTACGGAACAAATTTCGCTGCACGCGTTCAATAAAAAAAATGTAAAAATAAGATCCGATTGATATGCTAGCATCATCAGCGACTTTTGTAATTGTGTTTTGGAGATCGTTCGTAATCAATTCTTTCACTTTTTTATGTTTCCAGAGTTTATTGATTTATTATTCCGAAGCTTGTCATTTTCAATAGCCTTCTCGGAAACTTTACCACGAATAAAATTTTGTTCGACACATAAATTCAATTCTGAATCTTTTTTTAATAACATTATTACTTTGCCATTTTGCATAATTTAGGATCATTAAAGATTTATACAAATGCAAAATTGTCGGTATTAAGCTTTATCGTTTGAGAGCTGACAAGACACTAAATATCTAATTTGAGTACAAACCAACGGATACTTTTCTGACTTATTCATAGTCAATAAAATTTACCATAATAGGACAAAGCCATTTAAATGTTGGAGATTTCATTTACTTTTTGAACAACTTATTTGGAGGCTTGTTTCAGACAAAATCATAATTAGATATTTATTTAGAGCAGGAAGAACATCTTCATTTACTCGTTTTTATTACAATCACAATGACGTACGTTAATTCTCCTTCCTATGATTTTGTATCCACAAAGGAGCAAGGAAGCATTTTGCGGCCCACGGTGACAATAAGAGCAATTTATAATAATTAGTTTATTACGTATCAAGGCCGCAACTATCGATCTGTAATAATAACACTTGATGGAGAACATTATTTCTCATGCGATACATCCGATATTAGTTAATACGACGAATGTGAGGTTCGATAACGCGCGTCTGAAAGTTTCGCCCTAGGGCACGAAATCGAGCTTCGCGCCCGACGTCATAAAAATAATTTGTTACTTTTGAAACTTGATTATTCTGGATTGCATATACGTAATTACTTCGATCCAGACTAAGTCTGGACGAAGTGTTGAATTTGGTCACTTCGGGCAAAAAAATTACTATATAGTTTTTCATCAAATGTCGACGTTTCAGACTCTAAGGAACCCAAATCAACAATAAAAAAATTTGTGTCCGTGATCTTGTACGTACGTACGTCCGTACGTCCCGTTTTTTTGTCTCGCGATAACTCGCGAACGGATAAGCGTATTGACATAATTTTTTTTTTTAAATACGCGTCTTGGCATAACTTAGATCTGATTAGATTTTGGGGCAGATCCACCCGTCCATTACTAAAAAAAATAGCCCCAATTAAGTTTCTTTGTAGTTTTTTGCATTTATTTTGAAAAATACAAATTTTATTAAAAAATGTTTCAAACAAAAAAGATAGAGCATGAAATTCTCTACAAAAAAGGTTGTATGCATTTTCTTCCTAAAGTCAACGATAATGCCATAAAAACTAGTTTGAATTGTTTATGACTATTGTCTGAAAAAGTATTGAATTTGGTAATCGCGGCAAAAAAATTACCCTATTGTTTTTCATCAAATTTCGACGTTTCGACCCCCTACCCCCCAGGGGTAGTCTTTGCCAGCCCCTCGGGCGCGGTGACCACCTACGGGCCCAAAGTTCTTTTACGCCCTTGATACGAAAATAACTATTTCGATATATCTAAAAGATGTCTTATAGATATCTATAAGATATCCGTCAGAGATCTTTTCGACACTTTCAAGATATCTTTGACGAATTATATGTATATATATATTGTATATATAATATCATAATAATACAGACAGTAATTAGTAAAACACAGTAAACATGTAATATGCATCGAATAGTCTATTAGAATACAAGTGCATGAAGTAAGTGTTTTGCAACTTTTATTTATTAATACTTCGGCTGGCCTGTTGTCGGGGTCGAAGTTTTGAAAATGCTCATTTTCAATTTTCATACATATAAGAAACACTATATTGTTGTAACATATCTATCGAAGCCACTTAGACCTAAATATAATTGGACCCCCAAATATCAATATAATTTTATAATATAATTGAAAGCTGTTAGTAAACGAACGAGTCTTAAGGAATAGCCGACTCTCCACTGGGTCGAAGTTTCTGAGCGAGCGAGGCACCACGCCAACACTAGTTTTTTTTATATTTTTAATGAAAAACAATTATTGGTCAATTGTTTAATTAAAATTGGAGTAATATCAATTTTATTAAACAACATTACTTTTATCAAAAAATATAGGTAATGCATATACAAAAAGTTCTACGTAGGTCTTCCTAAATAAATAAAAAAACATCTGCGACAATTGAAAAAGTTGATAGATAAAGATTTCGCTACTTTTTAAATATTGTTGTATTATTTTTTAATTATTAACAACTATTCAAGAGAAGCAACTGTTTTAAGTTTTTGAAAATTCTGCAGCAGTTTCTTCTTAATTGTAGTCATTCTTTTTAGACAGCATGCAAAGAGAACATTAATACCTGACTGATATATTCCCCATATAAAAACAAAGTAGCTTTTAGCAGATTTATAAAAGGATCCCATTGAATAAAATTAGTAAAATAAAAAATGTGACAACGTCATAAAATGTGATGCCGATGGTATAATTCATTCATGGTTTAATCGGATTTGAGTGAACGAAAGTTGGAAACTGCTGACGGGTTGACTCAGGGAACTTATTGTCAGTCCGGTCTTATTATCAAATGTGTCATTATGGAGTTAACGATCCAGCTACGAACAATAGTAAAGCCATGAGTATTGGAAATCCCGTAATCCTTTGCGAGGAAGCTGCGTTTCATTTTGCCATCGAAGCGCCCGCGGCACTTACCATCCCTGAAACCCGCGAATCAACACCCCCACCTCGAATACCCTTTAGTCGCGCTTATCCCTTTCACCGAAACTTATCATTTTCTCACTCTCTTAATTAATCCAATCTTCGCGACCATATTTCGGTATAAAAAAAGGGATGGAGAGAAAAAAAGAAGCTTTGGAAGTGTTCCCTTTGTTCCCGTAGCTTTTTCCAGCTTCATCGCGATTGTTTCAAGTTCCCCCATTTTTAGATACGTCTCTCACTGGAAAGACGAATTTACACGTGGAAGGATTAGGAGAATAGAGAAACTACAAGTCAATTTAGTATTTCATTGTGATTCATTTTCAGCGAGCATCGAAGAACGCTCTGATCGAGTCTTTGTGCTCTTTATGATCCGCTTAAAATATTCATTTAGATGCTCTTGTGCACATCGCACGATTTTCAGGGCTGTTGCTTTCCATTGTTACCTTTATTTTCCTTCGTATATGGGCTGCTATTTCGCTACTGTGTTACGTTTCTACCTCATCAAAATGAATGCGAGATTCTTTTCGCCGAACAATGTTAAAGCGTATTGTTGCTCAAAATTAATTTAATATCCATTAATATATTACGACTTAAAAGTGTTATTTAAAACGAACAAAAACGACGGCTAATCTACATTTTCAGTAGTAACGTTCCGATATGGTCAGACATGTATTTCTTAACAGATATTAGTCTTTCTGTAAACTTTTTCATACCTAAATCAATTCTTTACAAAAAATTAGGAATTAGTTTGAAATGTAAGTGATAAATAATTTAAAAAAAAAACTTAAATCAGACCTTGAGTAGAATGATTCCTAATCGATGGCCGCTATCTAAATGGGATTTTTTTGTACATGATCAGAGTTAAGCAAACTCGATTAGACATGATTGCGATTCGGGAGAGGACAATGAGTTTTCGTATAATTGTAACACAAAAGAAACCCATTAATAGACGACACGCAAGAAAGATATCTGGGACTCGCCATTAAGAGGACGGTCTTTAACCGCTCGGCTCTGACAAAACCGCAGTCGCAGCGAAATCAAGCCCGGGCTGAACGATCGCGCCTGGAAGATTACAGGAAATCCTTATCGAAATATCCCGAGACGAAACTCCCTTCAGGCAACGAACTGATGAATAATAACGAGACGGCTCGAATGCGCACAATGAGAAATTTGAAGCTGGTGCGATCGTCAATCACATGGTGCAAATCATATTGAAACCTCTGAAGTTGGAGGTGTTCTGGATTATATACCAGCCATCACAAAGGACCTCTCTCTCTCTCTTGATGTCGGTCTTCGAAATAGACGATATTGGCGACAGACGTATGTACGTAATCGCAGAACGGCCACGCGTTATACGCGTAATTTGAAAGTGCGTCTGTCGACGACGTGTTGTACCGGGCCAGGGCGAACGTATATGCCACGACATGCTGGCGCATACGTCACCGGGAATCGCTGCTTTCGGCGATGTGTACACTATATATGCGCAGAACGGCGCCTGGCCAAATATCACTGCTTTGGACTGACGAAGATTAAGTCGATGGGCGGAAAAGTGACGGCTGTTACGGAAATGCACTGGAAATCATGCCAGGGTTAACTCGACACGTGCCATATGTCAATATACCGACGTATTTCTTTTTTTTTTTAGTATATATGTGATTATATAAAATATTTTTTGCACCTGCCACCTGGAACATCGTCAAATGGCCCAATTTTTGTGATATTTTTATGATTACGTTCCAATTTTTGCAAAATGTTCTCTATCATATAAACGGTATGGTAACTGGTGGAAGGGCTCGAAAAAAACACACAATTTGATCGGCCACGCGAAACTATTTCAAGTTATTGCGATCAAGCGACGACGATCCTAAAGACACCTTCATTTTCATAGGGAAAACCACCTTTATGGGAAAAATCCTAGGCCGGGTACCGCAATCGATTCTGTCCATAACACATTAACCTGTAGACTGCCTGATATTGATAGAATTTATTCACCTTTAAAAATTCCAAAATGATGTGGCTATACACTGAAAGTAATGTAAGGCTGTGTTAGTCAGACGCATGTGGGGTAAAATTCCTCAAGTGTCCTAACTAAAAATCCGATAACGTCGAATCGTCTCCATTTTTTTTACCAGATAGATGCCAATCAAACAAGCATTCTCAAATTTTTAAAATTTTTAAAACCGTCACGCGCATACATGACATACACATCTACATAGAAAGTCTTATATATTGTATAAGACACAAAAATTTGTAATAAACCGATTAGAGTTAAACGACACTTGAATTTGTTTTACGTCCAGTTTTTCACCCATTTTTTCTGGATCTAGCACGTAGATATTAAAATGGTTACAATCCATGGATCCTGCCGGATAACTAACTTAGAAATAAGAGGTCTCAAATTGGAAGTTGTAGAACTTAAGTGTGTTAAAGTTTTAGACTACGTATAGCTTATTTCGTCGCCATTGGTCTACAAAAAACTAATATAATACCGATAACGATTGTTTATTCACGTTTATTAATGTAATTATATTATATAATGGGTTCAAATAAACGCATTATAAACAAAAAAAAAACACTCGAATTCGTTCGGCGAGGCTGTTAGTTATTGACGTTTTATTTAATTTCTCGATAACAACAAAAAACGCCTATTTGAAACTTTGTGGTCTGTTAGGAAAAGTTCTCAGCTTACTTTCTAGACTACTAAAAAAAAAATACGCCATCTTTGAAAAAAAATCGTTTTTATTTTTCATTTACGAAAATTTTGATGAAATTTTCATTTTGCTAAAAATTTATTAAATTTTCATGAAAGTACGTTTCAAGACGAAGAAATCGCATTTTTTATTTTTCCAAACCGATTAGTATAAAAAGAGGTACATCCATTTAAAAATTAGCATTTTTTCATATCGTGAAATTTAAAAAAAAATTCTACAACGGTTAACTGTGGTTTTAAAAATTTGAAAAAATGTGAGAATGCTTGTTTGATTGGCATCTATCCGGTAAAAAAAATGGAGACGATTCGACGTTATCGGATTTTTAGTTAGGACACTTGAGGAATTTTACCCCATGTCTGAATTAACCAGACATATGCTTGAATTAGCCATATTTCTGGGTAATTCAGGCATATGTCTGCCTAACACAGCCATTCACTACTTTCAGTGTAGCTTAAAAATATCTTATAGAAAGTTCCAATCACACGCAGAATCTATATATAGACTTCCCCGCGGCTAAAAGTTGAAAATAATTCAACATCAGTTTTCTCCTTTAAAATGAAAGGAATTTGTTTGAAATTTGTTACGCGGGGGTTAACGCGGATCCGCTATTTTGAATTTTTGAAATCTAACACCAGATTCGTAAGCAGCGACCCCAAAAAACCCTAGATACCCATTCTCAAGAAAACAAAAAAAAATGTAGAAAAATTCGCCCGCTATATTGGATCCGCCATTTTGAATTTTTGAAAACTAACATCAAATTCGTAATCAGCGACCTAAAAAACCCTAGGGTATTGATTTTTAGCAAATTCAGTGAATTATTTATTGAAGTCTATATATAGATTTTCCGGCAGTCTACCTATTTCCTACTTTTTTTACACATTCCCAATTATATTGATACTATTTTTCATAAAAAAAAATTTGTTACTTCATAATGTTGAAGCTTTAACATTTTTGCATATATATTTGTAAAGCACGCATTTTCAAGGATATCATACCTATTAAAAAAAATTGTACACTTCAAAATAACAGGATGCTCTTTCAGAATTTGGCTTTGAAATATACAAAAAAAAAAAAAGAATGTTAATTTTGTATTTAAATACCAACAATGTGATTCTTTTTTTCAGCATAATTATTTTTTATATGTTGAAAAATATGGTAAATATATGACAATTATCATCAATATATGGGACCCGTATATAGATTTTTGCTGCAAATTATATTTGTTCCATATATTGTTAATACATTCAGCCATATATTTTAAACATATTTTGTATAATATAATGTATATAACGTATGGTAAGATGATATAGTGGAAACATATATGATAATAATATATGGTAGGATATATGCAACATTGTATGGAAGAATATGGACCCAGAATGACGGATGAGAGAGGCGCAGGATTAAGATTAGTTCCAGGTTCATTCGAAGTGAATTTGCAGATTAGAAAGAATTGAAAATTTTCGAGAATGAATTCCCGACTCAATCGAGATGCGTTCAAATTTAATCCATATATTTGTCCATATACTATTCCATATATTCCACCATATATTAGTCCATATATTCTTCAATATATTATTCCATATATCCTACCATATATTATTATCATATATGTTTCCAATATATCTTACCGTACATTATATACATTATATTATACAAAATATGTTTAAAATATATGCCTGAATGTATTAACAATATATGGAACAAGTATACAAATTGCGGCAAAAATCTATCTGTATACGGGTCCCATATATTGATGATATATTGTCATATATTTACCATATATTTCAACATATATTTTTCCAATATAGTGCTTTTTCATGCGAGTAGGAAATTGTAACCCACCAATAAGAACCTCCATGAAAACCCAGTTATTGATTTACAACTTAGAATGCTCCAGATCAAAGTACTAATTCTCGTAATCTTTATTATTTCAAAAATTTGTAGTTGATAAGGACTGACTTTATAAAAAAATATTGTAAAACCAAAAGGTCTTTAAATTATTAAGATGCAGGTGTGAAAACCGATTTTTTCAGACATTTCTACATTTTTAAAGTGTGGTCCAATTTAAAATTCTAAAAATGTTAAAAAGTTCAAATATTCTGGAAAGAATAGAGGCATACTTCTGGAACTTTTAACTTTTGAGTTAAAAAAAAAAGAAATTTTTTTTAGTCACAATCTTTTTTAAATTGTTTTTCGTGTGGTAGGTATAGAAAAAAATGAAAAATAATCCCGTAATTCATGTTTTGTACATGCTCAACTAATTAAATACCTAATGTAAACAGCACTGCAGGAATATTTTCTTACATCTGACTAACTCCAAACTTTTTACGTGAGGGATTTTTTATGTCGCTGAATCCGAATTTATTATCATATTATTATTTATGTAAAAAGAATCGGGTCCCTGGAGGATGCGCTAAACAAGTAATAGTAACGAGAATGAGAAAAACTCTACTTAGTACCCCTAAGCAATTTGACGTTATTCTGCAATTACCGTACCTCAAATTTCTTAGAAACATTGCATAATTATTTTATACACTTGTCTATCACAAATAGATGTAATTCAACCAACTGCCGGTACAAACTACAACATATTCACTGTCTGATGGCTTATATTTAACGATACTCGAAAAGTTAAGAGTTCCAGAGATGTTCCTATACATTTTTTTTTGTAAGTTTAAGTCCTTTTTATTCTAGGAACACTTTTTATAGTAAATAACCCATGAATATTTCTATGGATTCATGGTACAAAACCGCAATTTCGAAAAAATAAGAGCAAAAAATCGATTATTCATGTTTTTAAAAATGTATATTTCGGGACCACGAATTCTGATGTTATTATTGTTATATTAATAAAGGAAAAATAAAAGATCGACTTTGAAAAACCAGAATCATGTTGAAAAATTACATTTTATATTTAGCTGCATAATTAACATTGTTATTGATATTTTATTGAATAACCAAGGCCAAATTAAAAGTGAAAGACTTGAGCACCCTCAAAAACACCTGGTTTAAGATTTTTAAGAAAACAATTTTTTTCGAACGTGTATGTTATCGTTGAAAATACGAGCACAAAATCGCCATTTTGCACATTAATCGGTTTAAGTAAATTGATTTGTTTTTTTAAATAAATTTGTAATATTTTATTGATAATGATTCTGTTACCTAACAAGAAATCCTAAAAAGTCATAAAGATAAATAGTTTTCCAACAAATAAATTGAAAGGCAATATTTAATTTAATTTCTATAAATATTAATACAGCCATGTTTTTTTCTCAAAAAGGCCAAGCCTTCTATTGACTGTACTAAACAAAGTATTAAAATTACTTTTAAAAAATAATAAGGAGAAGCCCACAATAATTTATAGATATTTTCCGCCCTAGAGATGGAACTTCCGAAACTTATAAATTCGATTAGAATTCTGGAAGAACTAACTAGTAATAAAATTCCATTATTTTATCACAAGGACATGCTGAAAAATCGTTCTTAACATCGCTGTTTTTTTATCTAGGAAAAAGCAGTAAACTAAGTAGTAATAGCCCGTACCGTGTTCACAGTAGATCAGGCCTGTTACTGGTGAGACTGCTATATTTTCTTATGTATAATCCGCAGCTTCAACAAGGCTTTCTTTTAATTTTCTCACGTTATAAGAAAGTCGCTCTTTGGTGCTAATTCTGGTAATATTCTTCTAAAAAATTACACATGTTTGGGGCGGTTAGTTTTTGAAAGTTATGAATGGCGTTTTAGTTTTAAAGTTTGTTTAGGTTTGGCCTTTAGTTATACGAATACTATCGAACAAGGTTTAAAAAACTATGAATGAATATTAAACTAAACACAAACATCAACACATCCGAATTTAAATGTATACTCCCATTTATTCTGAAAGTTTATGTCTATTAAAAATTGTTTTTCACATAATAATTTTATTAAAGTAGTTTAGCCATGTAGACCACTTGATTGAATGACTTATAATGACTTATAATTTATAAAAAGTTATTAAATTCAATGATGCTAGGTGAGATAAAAGTGAAACTGAAGTTATTTCCATGAATGAAAAATTGCAAGTAGAACCGTTGCAACTTAAATTAAGTTCAACTAACCAATGTTTTTATTTACTTCGTATGAATTATTTCAATAAATTTGAATTGGAAACAAACATTCTCTCTAAGAAAAGGATTAGACTCTGGTGTAGTATCAGTGAATCATATTAGACATAATGTTTGCTAAAATTTAACAAATTTTGATTTAATTGTAATAAATAGGAAAGCTTTTACACGACAATGTAATAACTTGAATTTTCCCATTAAACACCCAAACATTCACCAATTCCACATACACTAATCACTTGAAACAGCATTCTATTGAGGAAGGGCTTGAATAAACAATCGAACGTTGAACGTTGCCTTCGAAAATCAAAGTACATTACGCACAAAATCGAAACAATGTGTTGTACTTTTCAATCTATTATATGGCATGTATCAGAGCGAAATATCAAGCATTCATTCAATCGTTGCTTTAATACATCATCTCGAAGAAAATAAAAATAACTTGCGTTCCATAGCTGGCGTCATATTATGCGGTGCATGTGACATGTACCGTACACGCGCATTGTATACCCTCGGTGATATATAGTACGATGTTGCACATAGCTGAAATGCCTACGCATAAATGTGGGTGCGCATGAAGTTGTATAACATATGGGTTTAATGGGTAACACCACCCTCGCTTCTCTACCAAGAACCCGGCGATGCAATACTTGAGAGTACATAAACTATGCCTAATCTCTACACCTCTCTCTCTTATGTACAACTCACTATATATCTATATGTTTAATTCTCTCATCTTCTTATTTTAGTTCCACCGCCTTAACTTCCTGGCAATAGTTTGACTATTCCATATACCAACATTTTCTTCCATTTACATCTTTCCATTATAGATTTTAAATGACTTCATTATAGATCTTAAGAGAGTTCAATAATATAATATCATATGGTGATGGATAAATTTAATGGTCAAATTTGAATGGTCAATTGTTCTGATAATTATAAAATTAAAAGGAAGAAAACCTTAATATATTTAACAATATTTTTTACGTTTTGAACCTTGTAAACGTTGATATTGTCACATATCTTCCCTCTGATGAAGAATACCAATTTCTAACTTAATTCAATAAATTTGATCCACAAAGCGACTAAAATTCAAGTAAAAAAATAAACTTAAAACCTAAAAATAAGAAACAGTAAAACAAGCTGGTGTCATATAAAATAGGTATGTTATTTAATTTAATTGACTTTTATGTAATCTTTTAGATTACAATGAAGGATTAAAACTGAAATATTAAAAATGAAAAACATAAAAGTGAAAAATGTTACATAATCGTTTATACCTATTACCCAACCTAATTGAATCTTCAATCAATATTCCAAATGAAATAATCAACATGATCCGCGCCCTTGGAGAAAATCACGCCTTTTCCTTAAATAACAGATTTACTATACATAACTTTATTGTTAGCATAGTTGTTCTAACTAAAGTTGCTAATGTTATAGCTAATGATGGGAACATCGTTACTAATAAGATAAACATGATTAGTTGCGACTGTAATCAACCCATCAGCAATAGAACTCCCATATAAATAAAAAGTAAGCCACAGAAAAAAATTGGCTTGTTTCTGATACATGTTGGTAGGAGAAGACTCTTTGATCAAACTATACGTTTTGAAGGACAAATATTTCGTCGAGTAATTCGGATAATTATCTTGAGACTTAACAAAAAGCAAAATCCAGTTAGTAATAGATTTTTGTCAATCATCAAATCGACATAATTTATCCCTTCTTCCCCTTGGAGGTCAGAGTGAAGTAATCGGTATTAGCTGAAAATAATAACAATCCTCTAGATTTATTTTACATAGCATTAAAGTAGGGCTTGATTTTGATTATAACATATTTTATTATATGCGGAACAACTAGAAAAAATTATCCAGAAAACATTTTTATGAAAAAATGAGAAAAATACAGTCGAGGTTAGGATGACATTATTAATTCTTCGTAATATCCATTATCCGTTCATTAATTCAATTAATACTTTTTTAACTATATTAAAAATTATTTATTTATTCACAATATTAAACATTAATACATTCACATTCCTCGTTTCTGTAAATAGTATCAATAATACGAACAAATTTCCACCGTCTTAAAGATTCTCGGAGAAGAGGACCTGAATTAAGGTCGACACCTCAGTTCAGGTCATTATAGTACTTATTAAAAAATATATTTTTTTCACGTATTTTTTGTACCATTAAAATATTATATTATTTAATTTATATTGGTCAATACAAAATTTAAAATTGTTAGGATGCAATTCCATAATTTAATAATTTATAATCAAGCGATGTACGAATCTAAACATATATCTTGAAAACTCCGTCGTAAAGGAATGGAAGAAAATCAAAGATTTGAAGATGCATATGGAAGGAGATAACCTTAGAATAGAATTCAAGGATATTAAATTCACTCATGTGCTATTTTATACTGACAGGTTACTTATATTTAAAAGAAAATTTAAGTTATTGAGATTTCTTTCGCAACAGGAATAAATTTGGCCCTAACTTGCCATTAAAAAATGGAAAAAAGTCATGAATGATAACTTACAGTTATTCGTGAATAATTACTGACTTAATAATTCAATAATATTTCAAGAGTAATTCAGACGTGTCCAAATATAAATAGTTTATTAATTATTAGATGAAGTGGAGGAATATTTTGCAAGTAAAAAATATTCAATTTGCCCAATGTAAGAAAATGTTAAAAATACAGTGGAAGAAACCCCCGCATAAATTTCTATACAGATGAGAAAAATTAATACTATTTGCAAAGGAAAATCTACTAAAATGTTTTTATGAACCAAGAGATAATAAATGACTGAAACATCCTTGAAATCCATTTCTTCTTGAAAGCAAATTAACACGTTCCTTCATGTTGCTGTCAAATGTATGTAAAATTCAAAACATCAATCACACATCTCGGTGATTAGCACGTGTCACCCTCGGAACTCATTAATAATAAAAACACAAATTTAAAATTACGGATTCAGTTTTGAATTTAAAGTACAAAAATTGATCTTGAAGAGGCCGAGGAATATTGTAGAAACATGGAACTTCTTTTTGATCAAATTTTGATCAAAATGAGATCAAAATCGGTCAGATCCAAAAATGATCCAAAAGAGGTCCAAGTTTTGAGACATTCCAGGACCAAAGTTGGACGCGTTTACAACCAAAAATCAATCTCAATTATAATTGCATGAGATTAAAAAATTAACCATTTTTGGATCTTTAAAGACAGAAATCGGATTAGTTTTCAATCTCATGCAATTATAATTGAGATTATTTTTTGGTTGTAAACTCGTCCAAAGTTGGTCCTAGAATGTCTCAAAACTTGGATCTCTTTTGGATCACTTTTGAATCTGACCGATTTTAATCTCATTCTGTTCGGGATTCGACTGAAAATGGTATTATTAACTAAGACTTTCGTTTCAAATTATAAGCTAATTTTGGAAATGAGAAGATTATTTTTAACAAAAAATAAATTTAAATTAGTACATTAAAAAAACCATTCATGAGAAAACACAAGGTAACAACTTTTTAAAAAAATTGTATTTCATTATTAAAATTCACTGTCAATCTCATTATTTTACGAAACTAACGTTTAATTTAAAGTTTATTTTAAATTACTTTTAATTAAAATAAAGATAGTAAGCTTGAAATCCCAAATTTTAAATTAACCGACTTTCTATACAGCTTGAAAAAGCTTTATAATTCTAGTCTTTTTCTCCAGTTAGTCACTTTTAGTAAAATAGTATTAACTCACATTTCGATGTTTTGATACGCAAATATCAATATATTTAATCCATCCCTTTAGATAACTACTCTGTTTTCTGGCATGTTTTCTGGACTAAACTACTTACAGAAAATAAAAAGGGCATAAAACTGGTCATATTTTCTGATCGGGACACTGAAAATCACTGCATACAATGAGACTAATATAAATCTGCCTCAAAGTTCCAGTTAAAGTAATAACATTTCATTCAGATAAATTTCTAGTTTGGGACGTGATTCACTTAATCTAATAGTGACTAGTACTGTAATTAGTTAGTTTCAATAGAAAAAAAGTCACTGGCATTATAAATTAACTTTAATATAAAAATAGGTACTTGCTTCCATGTGTACTTACAGAAATTGTTCAACAGTAGTCAGATAATATAATACTTTTTGTTACTTATAAGTGATTTATTAAAAATTTCCTTTCGGACATTTTCGAGGCCATTTTCATAGTGCTGAAAATATTACCTTTCGTGATGAATTGGTACACTACGTGTTAACATTGTTTATATTAGCCTGCATAGTAATCGTTGTAAGAGATTAAAAGAAAAGCCTGCAGCCAATGAACATTTATGTTTGAGTAACTAAGTCTGCTTTCTTCATTAACTAAATGGAGAATTAAATTTCTTCATCAGTCCGTTTATTCATTACATGGAAACATGACATATCTGTACCTTCATATCCCGGTCTCTATGAATGAAGACCAACAGCAAATCAATTTTGTTCCTTGATCTGTAAATAACATAGTTTTAATCTATTATATTTTTAATTTTACAATTATGTATTGCTAAAGTATAGTTATTGTGGACGTTTATAACAAACAGTAAATTAAGTTTCAGAAAAGAATCGATAATTTTTTAATTTTCATCACAACATGTACTAGGTGAACCGATTCGACTGATTATCTATGCTACTTTATTCCAATTTCTAAAAGACATAGTCATCCCTTTTACCATAATTTACATTTTATCTAGTCAAAAATGTTCGATGAAGCAATCAATAAAGTTCCTTTGATCTGATTACTTGGTTTTAACTTACTCAAGTACAGTTATCATAAACCATCCAATTTGCCTAGCCCCAGTTGCCTGGAACGAGTGACCAAATCACCGATTCCGTTTACAAGATGATACTTCTATAAGCAGGATCTATTAATCATTCTCTGTGTGCCACAATAACTGGTTTAAAATAGAAATGACTCTTTCAATAGAATGATAATATATAATTTTTAATTAAACTAACAATAAATTTGGCTACTTTCTTATTTGCAAAAATTTAGAGCTAATGCTCATAAATACATTAGTACAGATTTTAGTACACTTGCCAGTATAGCAATACTTGTAGAAGTAAATGTAGCATATATCTTTAGACGTTTAATCTCAATCATCAACACAATTGATTTCAATTCTACATGTTTCATTCCATATGCCTTTTATTATCATATTGGCGTATTCCACCCTCTGAATTTGACGAAATGCTAAAACATCAAATTCTTGTATTTTTCAGTGTGAAAATACACGATTATTTATTAAAAAACACCTTAATAACTTTTGCTTCGAAATTACCGGCTTATCCCAACCATATGTTTCGAAACAGCAAGTATAAAACTATCAGTCTTGACTGATATAAATTCATTTAAGGGCGTTTAGAGCAAAACTTGCAGCAATGAAAATTGTTTAAATTTCAGACTTTCAGGAGGAAAAGAATTAATATGTGCACCAAGGAAATTTGTATTTTTGACAACTTGTAGTTGGTAACATACGATTTTATATATGTTTCCACATACTTTTCTAAAATAGTCGTGGTTAAAGTGAAATTAAAATGCCCGACACAGCTTAGAATATAACAATTTTCTAATTTCCAAATTTCAAAATTTCATCTAAATTTCAAATAAATAAATGAAACAGAGTAATTTTCTTGTCATCTATTTTTAACATTAGTTAATGTACAAGGATAAAATTACAATGCATTAGCGGGGAAACTCTATATCTAGTTGAACTGTCTAAGTCATCTGGGTAATAGTTATTATATGTACACTTGCACTACTTGGAATGCGGAAAACTTACATCGGCTGTGCTATCATTACCTCTACTACTTGCAGTAAATCCTGATTCTACTTACAGAAGTTGGGTAGCATGGTGCAGTTCTAGTAATTAATAATCATAGTTCTTACTTTAAATACTTTCAGTGAGTACTTAATACAAAACACTGTCCCTGTCTACTCTAATGTACCCTGTTTGTATCGTTTACAGAACCCATTCTTGGATATATAAACAAAACAAAAATTGTATATTTTAGTACAAGTTTAAAGAGCTCCGATTTTCAAATTTATATTTACTTAACCGCAGAAATATTTATTTAGTTTATATTTCTCATTATTTATTGTATTTGTTACTAATGTTTCTTTATAATCTATGTATTTTTAATTCTTTCATTACATATTTTTCATTAGTTTATGCTGAAAATAGAGAAATTCTCTACATTCTATTGAAACAATTGGAATACTTTAAGTATTATAATATCAGAAATTGTACTTGCCAGTATACCAATACTTGTATAAGTAAATGTAGCAAAGATTTGAATATTATGTAATTAAATCGCAAAAAAGCCATAAAATAAGTAAATTTTTTCAACAAAACATTTTTTATCACAGCTGTTATTATACTGCCATTTTCTATCGATTTTTCATCTTCAATTTTTTTACGCCTGAAGATGTAATGAAAGTATTTTAACTTATAAATGAGTAATTCCGCGATACTTTTAATGTTTGGCATTTAAAAAAAAATTTTTTTTTTTACTTGCACCCACATGTAAAGTTATTTTTCTCATTTCAGGTGATACCAAAAGCAAAAATTTGATGGTGCCAACATTTTTTTAAAAACGCACATTTTGTAGGAGCAACTTTAAAATTGTGAACAAAATAATTTTATTATCCATTTTCAAAACTTTGTTGAATCTGTAATTCTTAATCGATTTGATTAGTTCGGGGACTTTTGCCTCTTGAAAATAAAAAATAATTATTTGTACATGTAAATCTAAAAATATGAAACATGGAGATATAGCGCCGTACAACAATTTGGTGGCTCGTTCAAAAATCACTTTTCGACATTTTTTACTGGGACTCTCTCTGTCTCTCTCTCCCTCTCGCTCTCCCCTAAGCAAGAATCGAGGAACGTGAGTTAAAAAATGCACATTTTTCAAACGAATTACTTTTTTTATTAATAACATTATTTTATAATCTTTAAGTACAAAATAATTAATTTAACAAAATTTATTTACTAAAATAACAAACTATTTATTACTGCCAAAATAATCAAAATAATATAATGCAGTAATTACCGAAAATAAAATTATTTTTTTTGTTCAGTCTTTTTTTCAGACAGGTGCAAATAATATTGACTTGAGACTAGTGATACACGCTTAGAAATATACCAAACAAAAAACAGCAATAGGTTTTGGGGATTTTGAAACTGTACAGAAAGTGTGCCAGTAAAAAATAACTATTTTCTGTACCAGCGGCGCAAGTATATCATTTTTCAAAGCCTCGTATTTTTTTCCGGTTGAGTGGCACGGTAATGTAAAAAGAGTGGTTTGAACCGTTTTTATGTAAGGAATACACTCATGCTTTACTTTTTTTGAAATCTCGAAACGCACTTTTTCAAACGATGAAATGTAAAAAAAATGTTTTCTTTATGAAAATTTAGTTTCTTTTATTTTTGTTTTTATATTTCATTTCAGGAGGCAGGCACCTTCTTAAAAATGACATGGGTTGAAAGTACAATATCAAATGATAGTACAGAAAAATATGTGCGGTCTTTCATAAACAAGCACATTTTATTTTTTGGTCGAAAGAAAAGAAATATAGGACAGTTTCCTGCACAAATCTTTAAATATGACGAATTTCAATTTTTTTCACGCAAAATTAATTATTCTCCATCCACCAAAACTATTGTATGATATTTTCCGACATTTAATTCATATCAAAAAAATTTTTTTGTTTATCAATTGTATTAAATTCGTCTTGTAAATATATAGTTTCCTAAATATTAAAAGGATCGCGGAATTACTCATATATGTTTTCGACAAAAATCTTGAAAGATATGAATTTCCTTATCGGCTATATGTGAAATTGTTGCTCTTAAACTTAAACATCTATTGCTGTGAAATGGTACCTATTTATAATAACTTTCTCAAAACTGTTCTTTCGAAGGAGCTTTTACGTGGTTCTGAATTTACTCTGCAAATAGCATCATAGAAAATGACTAATTTCTTACATACGTTCATAGTTTCAAATAAAGATAATTTGTTCTAATAAACAGTGAACCAATAAAAACATTATCGTTTAATCTTTATTATAAATGGTACATGATATAAACGCTTATTGCTAAAGCGTTTATTAAAGAGTACATTAATATACATTAATACGTGTATATTATATGGAGCGTGTTCTTAATGTCAAAAAATCGTTTCTGAAGTACTATAAATAGCATGAGTTTAAAGCAGAGTTTAATAAAGGTTTAATATGAATATAAATAGATCAAAGAAATTCCGGTTATAAAACGTGGACATTATTCAGTCTATTCTTCGTTTTTGACATACGTTATATTTTTTAATATTTTTCATTTTATTTTTATTTTAGTTTATTATTTATTATATATCGTTGAACATATACCACTTTTAAATCGAAAATGTTTTAAATGATCGTTATCCATATACTAAATGAAACAACAATGTGAACCGCTTAATTAATAGCAAATAACTTGAACGTTTTGTGGTATCAGGTGTTTAATTAAAGCATTTGCATTTTTATCAACACACCCGTTTTTATATAAAATAAAAATTATTCATAGTAGACAACATACTATATTGAACTACATATGACATCAAAATTATTAAAAATATGTAAATACAAAATAATTAATACACCATAATTACATTAAAACTGTTTCATAAAATATTTAAAAAAAACAATAAAGAAACATAGTATAAGAGTAGTTTTCTAACCTCATAATACTAACATTTGTAGAATTGTACCACTAAGGATAGATTATAACACAAACATCAAAGTATCTACTAAAATACATCGAATGTAATTTATATTGATGAAACAGACATACTTCTAAACGTAATAATTAGAACATGAACGCCATGTTTTCGGAGGCTCATGGATATTTCATCGTCTTAGGACACTTCATCGTCTAGGACAATTCATCGTGTACGACACTTCATCATCTACGACACTTCATCGTCTGCGACACTATTATTATTTTATATCAGAAAGTGTCCCTATAATGACAAATAATGAAACATTGATTTCTATGATTGTTACAAACATAAAATATGATAAATTCCATCAACGTTTCGGACGATGCAACGTCTTAGATGGTGACATTTCCAGACGATAAAATGTCCTGTTTGATGAAGTGTACCGAGTGATGAAATATCTTCAATGATGAATGTCCAGAGGATGAATTGTCTCGGACGATGAAATACCCAGACGATGAAATGTCCTAAACCAAGCAACGTCCAGATGATGAAATGTTCCGGACGATGAAGTGTCTAGACAACCAAATGGAACAAGCTGAAATGGGGACGATGAAATGGAAGACGAAGAAAAGTCCGGGTACCATGTCTGGATGTACCAAACTGAACAGGATCAACAAAACATAATAGAACTGTCAATATACAATTAGAAACACCTGCATGAAAAATATTTTCGTTTTTTAAAGTGGTAATAAAATCATTATGAATATCGAGTAATATATTGCAAATCGCTATACTTTAAATCTTACGATGACGACGTTTATTTATTACTATTGTAATGGACGACTGATTTAACCAAAGCTCATTTTTAAGAAGTTATTAATACAATATTATTATAATTTTACCTAAAACATTCTTTCATCTAAAATGTCGTTCATCAATATTTCTTTTAATATTCTTAAAAATGGATTGTTTGCACTTCTTCTATCTAAAAATAAACGCTTCTTATATTTACTACCGATATATGAAACTTAACTAGTTATTTATCAGAAACTATCTTTCAGAAAATTTACTATCTATGGTGAAATCCACATCACAAGAAAGTTTTGCATCTACAATATACTATCCTACTATCGATGGTGAAATTCACAAAAAAAAAGCGTTTGGATCAAAGATCTTCTATCGTTGGTAAAACTCTTATTGGAAGAAAAATTTAGATCTAAAATCTGCTATCGATAGTAAAACTGTAATCGGAAGAAGGTTTCTAATCTCAAATCTCGTATCAATGGCGAAATATAAATTAACATAAATAAAAAATAAATAAATTTATGATCAATAAGCATGTCATCCAATAAATGACGTTGCAGCTATCAATTTCTCTTATAAACACAATAGTTGACTTCAAAATCTCACTCAGGATACAAACAGCAAAACAATAATTAGCACATCGATTATTCAATACACGATTATTACAAGGAGACGCCTGCAAAATATACTTAATACTGTTTGAAACTTGAAAATAAGCCGGAAACAAGCGGAAATTTTCAACAGTCGGTAGTAATCGTGAATTTTCGTTACCGTTCGGGATTTTTGTGGGTAGTGGGAGATAACCCGATGACACTAGCGCAAATAACAGAATTAGTTCAACCCCACTTTTTGGTCTCAATAACGCTACACAAAATCCTACAGCGATACGTGGGGATTGCCAGCCCTGTGGTTTCGAGCAAGGAAGACATTCTGTGCTATACGGCAGTTTGAATAATATTTATGAAATAAATCTTGATTAAAGAAATCGTAACCATACAAAAGTTTCAATTGTGTGATGACATAAGAAAGACCTATTTCGACTCGATTAAAATCGATCTTTACAAGTAAGCATTATTTTTCAATTTCCTAGGTGGAAAATCGCATATATCTCTTCTCGTAACACTGGAAATAACTTATTGTAACTTATTGTAAATGGTTATTTTTGTATCAAGGGCGTAAAATGGAACTTTACGCCTCGATTACAGAGCACGATGGACGGTGGAGGTTCACGAGTGTGAAAGTTCTTCGACTGAGAATCAAACATTATTTTTTGTCACACCATCACGAAAAGTCAATTTTTTCGGCCCGCAAAAGAGGGCGGAAAGTGTCCGATTGCCGTCCGGTCTGATAAAGATGGGCGTCACCGAGAGGAAAAAATTGTTTCTTCTCGCTTACAATCTGTTTGCAGTCTTTCATCGAAAAACAATCTTTCATGCTGTGAAGATCATTGATTGTGCTTGACAGCCTTGGACCACTTACACGATCTAACTTTTCTTGTATGGGTGTGACCAAAAATAGTGTACGCATCGCGGACGACAACCCGCATTGCAAGCATCGGGCGACGATTGTGGCCCTCGCTGCAATGCCTCTGTTTCCGCCCTAGATACGTAATATACTATTTTGATTCAGTAGGTGTAAAATTCCGTATGCCCCAGACGATGTGAAATTAGCATTTCACGCCTGCGTGTGAGGGCGCAAAATAAGCATTTTACTCCTTCTGCATAGAAAATGTAATTGTATGCCCCTTTCATTAAAGTATTCATTAAATGTTGTTTTCGCAATTATCAATTTCCATTTTGTAACAAAAATTGCATAACGAAATAAAAAAAAATACACTTGTAAAACCAGGACGTTTTTGGTGCTGTCTGGTCTGTTATTATGGTCAAATTAATCGGTAAAAAAAGCATATGGTAATCTTAAGACGAGGGACCGTACGGGACGAATCTGGCGCAATAAAGGTCACCAGTTTTCCACGCATGAATAACCCAACTACATCCCGTGGCAACGAGTCGTAAGCTCTTTGTTCCGTGCACTTAAAGACCCTGGCTGCTGAAATATGCGCCCGCGATGGGTCCCCGCGCTGCTGTGAAATATATTGCCTGCATACACGATCGCCAAAGTCGAACACGAATGTCGGTAAAGTAGAATCTCATTTTTCTCTAGAACAAAAAAAAACATACAGATAGGAAGTCATTTTTCCTTACTACTCTAATTCGAAACAATAAATATGAACGCGTTACTATCTTATTTATTGTTCCGCGTCCGGGCGATACGAAGCGAAGCGCTTTTTCTCTCGGCGAGCAAGGTAGCAATATACCAACACTTATTTATCAACGGGGAATTATTTCAGTTGTGCTTCAAGATTTTATTACGGTCATAAAAAAGTGTTTATGTAGAACGCGTTCGCAAGCATAAAATGGATGTTCTTTTCGTAAGTAAGGTGTAACTCGAAACCGTAACATCAGGACATAAGCGTTTGTATTTGAATACAATATTCACAAAATAAACAATTGAAAGTAGTGCTTATATTTAGAAAAATTAAAAAAATATATTAATTCTTAAACTTTGATGTGTTTTACAAGAATTAAAAGTGTGCTAGAGAAGATAAACATTCCAGCAGCAGAAAATGACTCCAGTAAAAAAAGTATAGGTTAATGCAGAAAAAAAGATATCTATTTCGAAATGAATCCAATCCCATCAGATTTATCCGATATTCTTTACACTAATCAATATATTTCTCATGCTTGAGAGATGAGCTTTTATATTTATTTTTAATATGAATTATTGGTAACAAAATATTTAGGGAAAAATTTGTATTGAAAGAGAAAGAAATGTCGAATGTCGTTAAATCGTCAGCATCTTACTTTAATTTCAAGGTCATATATATTTTTTTTATTTCAAACAAGTTTCTTCATTAGAACGAAACTGAAAACAGGCCTGCAAATATTCGTATGTAACGTTTTGAGCAAAAAGTAGGCATGTTCGAGAAAAGAGGAAATTCGATATTTTAAAGTTCAGACAATGTTTGTAAAATTAAAACATTATTTAACAACAAAGTTTGAACACATTCAAGAACTTTTTTTTTTACCTCGACATGTTTAGAATATTTCATCAAATATTATATTTTAATACTTTTAAAAAATATCATATGTATAAACAAAATGTTTAATGGAACAATAATACAAATTATTATTAAATAATCAATAATAATATTTAAAAAAAAATAACTTATAGTTGTTAAAATTATTGTATAAAGTTTATTTTTGAAAATTTTCTAAAATTACACTTTAAATTTCTTTTTGATTTTCAACCTATTTTCCCTTTACATTATGTTCACAGTTATGTACAATAGAAATTGTCATATCTCAAAACATTGAAATGAAATTGTGTAATCGTTATAAAGCTGATATTTGTACAAATATGATATTTATATAATGTAATTAATATTTGTACAAGTAATACTCTTGGTGTATCCACTTCCTATACGATTTGTTTGGTCTTTTATATGATTATTTAATCATCGCATCCGAAAGTAATACTAAAGACATCAATATGGTGTTTTCAAGTAATATATTTAAAATATTAATTTTAAGAAACCTCCATGAATTTGTTTTTTTTTTTCATTATAAGCATTTAGGGTACATTTTGTTTAAAATCAGCTGATTTTTCTGATGTATTCTAATGTTTTATATCGATGTCTCAGAAGTTGCAACTTTGCAGGATTTGGAATGGTTCGACACTATATACTCGAGCTGTCAAAATAGTAACTAGGCTTTTTTCTCATATTTTACATTAGATTTAAGGACTGGGGTATTTTGAACCCATTAAAATTTTTCTCGTAAATTTTGTATTTTTCATTTAATTTAGACCAAGCACATTTATCGTATACATGTGCGATTCATTGTTGTAACCTCAGAATAATTCATAGTTACTTTTTTAAAGCTCGAATACCTATTATGTCGAACAGTTACAGATTCTGCAACATTGCTAACTTCTGAGACATTTATACGAAAATAAGTAAAGCGAACTAACAAAAATACTTAAAAATGCTATCAAAAACTTAACGAATTAGCCAAATGTTTTCTGGTAGCTTCTCCTTACCAAATAACCTATTAACACTTCTTATTACATGTAAACAGTGTTTACTAATACAAAAATTACGAATCGCAGAATAATTGCTACAAAATAAAAAGTCAATCGAGTCAATTTCGTATTGATTTCTGATAAAACGAATCGTCCAATTTATAATAATGTCACAAAATAATGTTTGTTTCAAACTACCAAAAAATTGTTGGCTCATATGTTATGTTTTTGATGTCGTTTCTTTAGACTTTTTATTTTTTAAATTTGGAAAAATTTGTAGAGAATTCCTTTCTAGAAAAAATAAACTGTTATTCGTTAAAATCCATTCATTTGTACAATTTTTAACTGGCGATATCACGAAATTTCGATTCATTAACGAAAGTTGTTTCACAAATTATTTTTGCAGCTCTCAATTTTTTTGTCTAGAACAATAAGACTTCTTCCTTCAACAATGTCATTACTAGAGAATATTAAATGCTTGGAATCTTTCTTAAATATTTTTTCCAAACCTAGTATATCTCGGTGCTTATCTACTTTACAAGTTATTATAGGATCAGAGGTGCATCCAAAAGAATAACTAATTGATACACATTCAAGACAAAATCGTCTAAAGAATATAGTACAATTGCTAAAAACAATATCCTCATCAACGGTCTAAATTCATAAAGTATATCAAAATGTGATACATCATCACAACAAAAATTTGTGCTCTTAAGAACAATTTAACAATGCAATAAATGAAATTTGGTGCTATATTCAATCTACTGTACTGTTTATAACGATTAATTGGTTAAAATTCGTAAACGAATCTAGATTATAATATTGTTAGCATTTAGAGAAATGAAAAAAATATTAATCTTTTTACGATTATCGTGTTTCCTCGGTTCCAAAATACTGCAACCAAAGAAATTACTAATATCATTATAGCAGCAACAAAAAGTAATTCGTTTACCGAAAACATGAAATCCAAGCTTCAAGGCTTCCGGTTTTTGTTACATGAATGCTAAGTGCGCCTTAACATAAGCATTTGACTGCAGATTAGCATAGGAATAAATGAGCAGGAACGAGAACGACCGCTCGATTGCTAAGGTATTATCAGGTGGACTGAATTGCAATTTATATCACTCATTATTAAATAGTTTAGGTATAACTGCATAATTACCAACCATTATCGTACAATTGTGATGCATTGTTCTATAATTAACGCAACGATCGAAACACGGACAATTTTTGTTTTAATGAACTTTTTAGGACCACTAATTGCTTTACATTAATGAGTCATTTTAGTTTGTGATTTACAACTTTTACATTCATTTTGTGTAGTTACTGTAGTCTTTAAATAGTATTGCATATAACTAAAATACCCTCGAGCAGAATTACTGAAATTTCCAAATATTTTTACAGGTTTCGAAAACAAGTTCCTCTACAAAGTAAAGAATCAATATTTCATCTAACAACATTACAACTATTCTAGCATGAAATAAAAATAATAAAACCAAAATACAAATTGCGCTAATAGAATCTGTGTATAAAAAGTTGTACAATGTAATTTTTAAATTTATACTGCATTTAAACTTACAAGGTCTTAATTACACCAGAATTACATATAGTTCCGAAGCATTTGTCAGTAACCACATTACGAAATTATAAGTAAGAAATTACATTCAAATAGTGTTCAGAAAATACGAGTTGAACGGGGTTCTAAGTGGTCTGTCGATAAGTTAGAAAATGTCACTAAAAAACGTGAGTTAAAGATGACTGAATAACATATTCAAAATTTGCTCTCCGGAAAGGCAAATCTAATTACTGTAGACGGTTTTCTAGAAAATATCAAAGACATTAATTGAGAACTGACCGAGAATTTTCTGAAATAAGTAAAACATCACTTATGAAAAGACACTAAGACTTTGAGAAGCTTCTACTGTTTATTAGGATCTTAGAAGCATATGTCTAAAACTGAAAGACGTTTCTTCATCAGGAATGTTAAGACACAGCAGGAAAACAGAATTGTATTTTTTTAGATTGTTTATGTTATTCAAGATATTTATATGAAAATAAATTGAAAATGTGAACGTTTAACTAGAATGAAATGTTGCTCTATACTTCATAAATTCCGTAAAATGGAAGAAGCCAGACTTTACATTCGTCCTCATTGTTTTTATACCTAATGGCAATCCATGTGTAATCAAAACTTAACCACATTCATTATCGGCTATCGTTTCGATACTATATGCATGTTATTGTTAAAATAAATTGGAAAACGTTACGGTCATATCCACGAATCTTTCAAGCGCGTGAAATTCCATGAAAGAAATAATTATTCCTACTTAATGGGGTTGCACTAAGCACAGGCAAATCTCATTAAAATCCATAATTTATTTAAGACAATAATATTCAATAAACATATTTTATTAAACACGAAAGAGAGAATAAGAAAATACGTACTCTGCATGAAGTGCACAATGATAAAAATAACATCATCATTTTTTGTTGAATAAAGTATTTTTTATTACGTTACCCATTAATTAAATGGTTATTAAACAATTATCTGTCTATACAGGAATTTTGATACAGAATTGATAATCTAGAAATATTGAATTTAGCTGGAATAGTACTGATTCAACTCAGAAAAACCGTTACTTATTCAATGCTGAATATGAGTAATGGCAATTAGTACCGAGTCTTTTGCAACTGGTGAATTACGGTGTAGCTCATATATTTGCTAGGGGCAATAATCATTTAATATCATAATATAGTAATAGCACTGAGTAAGAACTATAACAGTACTGACTTATTTCTCAAAACAATAATAATTTAAGACTCAAAATAGTCCTGGTAATCAGTATTGCGGCAGTACTGATGTACTTCGATAGCTTCATCACTCATGATAAACGTTATTACTTACCGAGGATATTGGGTTAGTACTAATTTTCTCCGTCAGGTTAATATTGACTTACTCTGACCGTCGGACATTATTTCTTATTGATGCAAATACTGGCAGCGAGTATTGTGTCAATACTAATTCGCTCCATCAGTGAGCACTTGTTCAACAGCGAATACGGTACTGGTTACCTGCATGGTTACCTGCAATGGATCAGTATTGGAACAGTTGTTCACCGATTAGTTGCCAGTACTGACTCATTTCCGTCAATCCGTACTGGCTGGCAGCATTTGGCCGGAATGGTTATACACCCATTTCTACGTGGATTATAATCCCACTACAATAAAGGAAATAGCTAACATCAGGAAATAACTCGCAGAAGTTTTACCACGATTTTTAAGGCTTGAATTTTTTAGGCAACGGAGTTTTAATGGAGGTTCGACAGAGACTAGCAAATGAATGCGCTCGTTTTAAAAATCAACAAGTGTTATTAACCCCGTTACCAAAGATCGAAACGAAAGGAAACGAAGAAGAATGTCAATTTTACGATAATTGCTTCTGAAGCTTCATCAAGAATGTGTCACGTTAAGACGATTAACCTCAAACTTGCACGAGTTTTTCATTTTCGCTATAGCTCCTATTTGCACTGCAAGAATTTCATCACAATTATATCCAATAAATAATTTTTCGATTGGTGTTTCAAGATTTTCAGGTGTTTACTGCCCAAGAGATGGCAGTATCTGGGGCTTTAATATTCAAAATTGATTTCGATAGTGCGTATCTCTATTATTGAGATAGTTGTCATGTGTATCAGTTTTGTATATTTCTTTGTAGAATTTCTACAATACGTTATGGAAAACTTAAGAAAATTTCTCAACCTTCTACCTCAGTAATCAATTTCTAATACCTCGATAAAATTTCCAAACCTTCTACCGTGCTGAAATTGAGATATTAATTTTCAAAGTTTCAACTTTTAACACGTAAAGGCTCTGTCAAGGTGTTTTGTAAGGAATTTAATTAATGTTAAGGAGAATCGGTTCTATACATTTTTTTGACAAACTAAAGTAATGTGGAGAATAGAGAATGTTGCCATAAAATCGAAAAAGATTTACCAGACATTGCCGCTTTATAGTCATGTAATGTAAACTTCACGATTTTACGAAAAGTTTGACATTTCTAACAAGAGCAATGGAACAATACTGGTGGCACAAGTTACCGATTATAGCAAGTAAAGAAACAAAAAAAACATTTCAATCAAGTCTTGGACATTTACTTTGTATATTTGTCTTAAATTTCGAAATTACAATTAAAAAGTAAAAACATAAAATGTTTTTTCATCAATGAAAACCTAACCATTTGCATTTTGCAAGGTAGTTAATTCCCTGCCATATGTGTGTGTATTACATGCAAATTTCATTATGTGCGAGTAAGATTTTTATCTATTCTCTCAAGTCGTTTAGGTAGCAGTTTTTTCACATAGTCATATTATTCGAAAAAAGGTTAATTTCATTGGTTTTGTGATTCTGATCACTAGCAGCTAATAGTGGCAACCAACGGATTATTTCACAAATTGATTCTGTACAAAATGAATACAATTTGTATTAAAACTTTAAACAGATTGAAAATGTTTAAAAAGTTTAACCGAGTAGAAATTTACTCAGGCCGAAATCAGAGACTGACCTCAGCGTTACGGGCCTGATGAGGATCTTAATAAACTTCTGCTCGGGAAATTATGTACAATTTTCATGCAAATTGTATACATTTTGTGTAGAATCACTTTTGGATACAATTCATCGGTTCTAATTTTGATACAAACTGATTTAAATTTTGTTTTTTTAGGTTTAAACAGGCTATTTAAATGAATCATATCTAGGTCATCTTAATCATACCAGACAGGATCCTGTTCATGGATGTTAATCCTTACTTGACAAACTTGTCATTGGTTTCTATAAGCATAGATATTACATAAATGACAAGGACCAACTTGACGCCTAAATATGTGTCTTTAATTGTTAAACAAAAGTGATTAATGGTTAAACAAGGTTCATTGTTTAACTGAATGAACCAATCGGTAGACCAGATCCTGTTTTCATTCTATTTGTTCAATGCTACAGAGAGTGTCACCAAATTCAATGTACAATTAATGTAATTATTGTTAGTTTTCGAAAGATATAAAACTGATGTTGTAGAGTATTGTATGGAAACAAAAATAGGTAAAATCAAATTCAATATTGGTCCCATGAATCCACCATATCTCTCAAAAGGATAAATGTAGCCTTCATTGAAAATCGAAACCACCAAATTAAAACGTGCACTGGTCGTTTTAACCAAATTATACAATTAAGAATCGGTTTCTATTATATTTCATTTTCATCAACTCTTTTTACGTCGTTTTCTGCCTGCGTACGATTCGATTAAATGTTTATTTCCATAAATACAAAGATATTTATAGAACGTATATCCAGACGAATTGATCGACGAACTGTGGCACATTTTAACGTCCAAGTTTTGTAGTGCCTCTCTCTCTCTCTCTCTCTCTCTCTCTCGGATACACTCGTAAACGTCTATTTCGGAAGTCTGCACATCCGGCGCTCCATATAAACGGTCATCGACATTGAGCAGATTCCCTCTCAAACTATTAACTGGCAATAGCCCGCTCGGTCGTAACAATAATTATCGGCTTAGACTTTGGCTCTCTCCCACTTTGTTTTATCCCTATATCGGCCATTGGCCGATTTACGTCACGGGAATTCTCGAACAAAAGTGCTTATACTTCTATAAGATGCGCGCGCACACAATCTATACTTTCTCGCCCCAGCGACTGATGCTTTACGGTTATTATCGCATTTTGGAGACATTATTATTATTACTATCCAAAGCGTTATTGTAGCGAAAACTTAAAGCCGGGCGGAAAACCAAACTTTATGGAAGTTTAACGAGCTGGGAATCTTGGAGTGGTAGGAAGGTAGCGGACCGAGAGACGACTTTAGGATTTACGGGAACGAGCTACACATATGTCGGAGTCACACATAGGACATCGCGACGCGTTGGTGACGTGTGCGAACCTATATAAAGGCGTTACGTTTAGACTGGAGTGCGAGCAGCTATTTGCCCAGCTTAAATTACAGGCAATGAACTTCCCGTTGAACAATGTTTGCTTTTGGTTCAGACAGTTCATTAGGAAGCGTTTTGTTTCTTCTTCGTTTGTTCGGTTTATCGGTTCGGGGGTTTGTTTAGCTAAGAAAACATTCTCGTGGTAAAACACCGTCGGTTAAATCATTTATTTCAAACGAGTTTTCATTCTAATGTCAGATTGTTCGAACTGACGTAAAATTCTGCATTTTTGATGTATTATGCGAAATTTATTGGTGATTAGATTGTACGTGATAAGAAAAATGACTGGCCGTTATTTTATTAATGTCTGGCGAGAATACTTTGGACGCCAAGGATCTTTCGAAAACTATTCGCAAAGATTCGCGAATCGTCAAGTTCTTGCAGTAACTATTCCGTATTTAATATTGACTAGTCTGAAATTGAGAGTCAATATTGAACGTTCGATAGTAAATTACTATTCGACTGATTTCTAAACACCACTAGCACCAAGGAATGGAAGCTACATAATTAATTAAATTGTCGTTTTTGTGCTGTTGAACAACACGTTTACATATATTTCTCTATTCGTGTACTAATGACTGTTCTTTTTAACCTTATCAAAAAGGTGCCTCATGATTAAGACATCATTAACTAATTAAACAACAAGATTTAAAATTGCATTGAAGTTTCTTACTAAGACGGCCCTTTCTTGTTAAAAAATATCGGATGAAAATAGTCAGAGCCATTTTTTTACGCGTCGAAATAAATTTTTGCTGATTCTGGGAGGAGAGTAATGATCACAATTTCGTGATAACGTTTTTATTGTTAAACATATATGTCTGTCATACCAGTTCTGGCAGACTTTGTTGTATAATTAAATAACACTAAAAAAGATATAATTTTATAGTTATAATGATAGACCCGCATTATTTATAACCAGTGCTGGTCTGCATGTTACATCAAATTTAATTTCATTTATTAATTTCATTTACATATTTTTAACATTTATTCGGAATATATAAGTAATTAAATGTAAAAAAATATTGACGTTTGAGAAGACTAATGTAAATACGAAATATTGCTTTTGAAATCTGTTAACTGAAGTTTATAAATTCTTCCAGAAATACGTGTTCAAAATTGCTCTCTGAGTTATACTATTCGTCAATTAACTTTTAAAATTCCATAATCGAAAATATTGTCAATATTGGTGAAGTAAACTGGTAGAATGCATGGAAAAGATTAATATACCCATGCTTGAACGAAGTCGTAATATGATTTTTATACAATACAACATAAATATTGATTGAGTTTTTCCTGATAAACAATCAGGTCAAGCTTTAAAAATTAATAACTCGGGTAAATCCGCAGAACGTAAAATTCTTCTTCTACGCAAGACACATACATTATATAGTTAGTTTTTGTAAAGTAATAAGTGGTAAAATTCTCGGATAATAACTGCTATGAATAAAGTATGATTTTAGCAATTGGGAAAGAACAAAAAGAAACTTATAAATGCAAATTTTATTAAAAAACAGATTTTACATTTACTACCTTAATTTCACACAGAATGGATTTTGAAAAATGTTGAAAGAAAATATTGCCTACTTGTTTAACGAATGTTATATATTTATATATTTATATTTATATTTATATTATATATAACGCATTACTGCAGTGCTAAAATCACTTGAATATGTTTAAGGAGTTATGAACTTGTTATCCGGGTCTTTACCCTGTTTGTAACTCTAACTATGTCAATTTTACTGGTGACTTATAAACATTAGTAAATATGTATTATAAACATCACAATACATTCTAAATTTCTTAAAGTGAAAGTTGAGCCACTCTCTGCTAAAGGTGACTTTTGCACTATTTCTAAAGTGGAAGTTTCACACTGTTAGAATGGCATATATCCATCCACTATTAGTAAAGTGAAATTTCCTCTTTAAAAATAGCGAAAAAGTCACTTTTATCAGAAAGTGGCTCAACTTTCATTTAAAAAAATTTAGAGTGTAACATATAGAAAATTGTTTTAATTCTATTATTGTCTCAATAATATGTAAAACAAAATATGTTGTTCCCAAAACTAACATCTGATTTTTCTGTTTCAGGTAAGCCAATATATTTCCGTTTTCAAAATAGGATCAGCAAGAGTGAGTACAGATTTGATCAAAAACACTTTTTAACCGACTGAAATTTTTATAAAAATTAACAGTAGTGTTAAAGGAATATTCTGAAGAACATGCAACAAAGATATCCGAAAGATGTTTCAGGAAGACATTGTAAAATTTGATAAGGACCAAAATAATTGTTTTAAGAATAAAAATATAAATATTTTTATACCTGAAGCACAAACCACGCACCAGTAGTATGATTTTGAAAAACTTATGAAAGTGCTTTTCTCCTTAAGATATGCTTTTTTAATGATCGCTTACAGCGAATACAAAGTCCAATTTGCAAAATTCTGATAAAACCATGACAAAATAATTTGTTTTTGGTTCAATTATAAAAATATTTGTAAAAGAAGTTGAACAAATCAACTTTACAAACGTCCATTAATTTTTTATAAAATTGTCGAGTTATTGAACGCGAACTTCAAGTCGGAATTGCAAATCCAAATTGCTGATTCCAAGTGCTGGGCATTAAGATAACATATTTCACATTGCCGATCGGAATTTTATAAAAAACGATGTAAATTTTTGAAGTCGCTAATTAGTAATCTTGCAATTATAATTTGGGATTCGTAATTAACTACATCAAAAACGTAAGTGATTTCACCTTTATTTATGACTTTAATCAGTCATTTTTAATTTTGCGATTCTGACTTCAGATTGGTTTTCAAAAAGAAATAGAACTGAAACTAGTATTTCACTAGTATTTTCAATGACATCGAATATTACGAATCTTGTTTTTATTAACTGGTTCTTAAAAAAAAATTATTTCATTTTTTTAACCTCAGATTATATTATCCATTTTTATTATTGCAATGTTTGTTTTGAAGCGATCCTTAAAATTATGAGATATATGTTACATTTTTAAGTAAAATCCCACCTCTACCATCGCCATAGGTGGTAATTCGTTAATCATTTGTGTATTTACAAATCAAATTTTACAATACAATTTGAAGCCAACTCAGAATAACTAGTAAATTATAAATAAACCTAACGCAGAACACTAGAATATCATATATCTAGTATTAACGGATATATTTTACAGTTATACACGTTTTACTTCAAATAGGAATTTGAGTAACATATTATGTCACTTTCATATTATATAAAACAATATTTGCGAAATAAGAATGAGGAACTGAACGGAAGAACCAAAGAAAGTATCTCCTTAAACACTTTCGCATTTCACTGTTGATCAACCCATTTTCCTGGTGTATTCTTATAAATTGAACGACGATCATACAGCTGAAACATAGATATATCAATCTTTTTAGTAATAAAATTAAGTAACTAAATGCAAATCATGTTATATATGCAAATAAAGCTGGAAATCATTTCCGATTATTCTAATCTTAAACTACAGAAAATACCCAAGTTATCCATATACTATTTTGCCGACTCTACGAATTTTTTATTCTAACTAAATTACTGTCTAATTAAATCATTTAATTTGTCACATCCACATATTGAATATATAGGTAACTCAGATGCATTGGATCAATTAGTTTCCAATTTATTCTCTCAACCTTTCAATTCGTCATTGAGTGAAATTTACTGTTTGAATTTGGGACGGTAATAGTTTGACGTCTTTATTGAATAAGAATAATTAATTACGTAAAGAACTCATTCAATTCTAAATGTTCGATGACATATTTTCTACAAACCTTATTCGTTATAACACAATCTAGTTACTTGCAGGTCTATAAAAATGAAATACAATTATTTCAGTAACCTAATAATAATTTCCAAACTCGAAACAAACTCAATCGAATTATCTAAAGCATTACCTTTCCAATAAACTCATTTATCAGTACCAAAGTCAAATTCGTATATAAATATAGAACAAATCAAGAAATACCTAAAGTCTGTCTATAATGAGGTTATTTCTAGCCGTCGCGACGCGTCTTGAAAAAATTTCATAAATTATGTATACGCCCTGATATCGATGCAATCGATTGGATGCGACCGTTTTATTATTCGACATCTCGTTCGCTTTCCCACGAATGTCTGACGTAGACGTGACCCAAAATACAACCAAATAATTACGTGTCTAAAAAATTTATCAGAAAATTTGAATAATTTTATGACTCAATCAAGTGTATTTTGAAGATTTCAGCATAGACCAAAACTAAATACAAACATGCATATGGAAAGAGAAACGGAGTGAGAGAGGTATAATATATACATATATTCCATTTCCTTTCCTCGGACAGACAGAAATGAATGTCGGCGAACTTATTATGGCACTTTCCGTGGAAAATACAGATATTTCCACTTTTGAATGCTGCGCATAGCAGAATCGGGCAAGGAAATGGTAATGAGCAAAAGTAATCACGGACGGGAAGTGGAAACTCCAAGATGGAAATTCCCGGCTTTTTACGCTATTATTATTTAGAATTTTTCTGAGACTCTAAGTATGCATAAACTGAATTTTATTTACTTAATTCCCACTTATCAACGAACGAGTACGTCCTTTTTATAGAATTTCTAAAAGCTTATAATCACTAGGGATACTTTGAAATATCTGCATTTGAACGATTACTTCAAATAATTGATTTTTCTTAACCCCAGTAGAATTTTATGAAATATCGAAGTTTTAGAAAGGTTTAGATTGTTTTGAAACATTTAAGATATATCTGTACATTTCACTTGCAATAAGGGTACAAATGCGCCCATGCTATCTGCAATACAAAGTTTCTGTAGTTCGTAATCCACTTCTCTTATTGAAGAGCAGGTACAGACTACGAATAACAATTATTAGTCCGTGCTTCTACAACGAAAGTTTTGTAAACCCTTTTCATGAATCGTAATTGCGCAATTGATTTAAATATAAGTGATTTTAATGGTCAAAAGTTTGCGTTCACGAACCTAGCTAATTGCTTAATAGTCGAAAAGAAATTACCAACTCGGAAGAGTTCGCTGAACGCAAGCAGATCTTGTTTACAAATCTAAACTTATTTGTATTCTTTAGTCTCCGCAAATATTACCGTGACTATTTGACAGTCGCAACAAGAGTTAAAAGTTGATAAGGAAATCATCCGAGTTAAGTACTGACATTCGACTTAAAAATTGTGCCGACAAATCGAAGAAAGTTTCAGTTAGTATAAAGGATAAACAAAAATTCATGGACTTATTGGAAGAGGGAAGAAAATTTTTAGTACCGTAGTAACCGATACCAATATTGCCAATGTAAACGTTACTTTTTCGATATAACCAATACGGCGAGTAGGGCGTAATTTATGTCGGGCATGCACCGAGTTTCTACACATATGTACCTGCTCATTCCTGTAATACAGGCGGGTAATGCGCCCTTTCACGTATGGTTACGTTCTTGTATGTACTTTAGATTCAGGCGACACATTCTCCACTCAGCGTACGGTGCCATACGTATAACCTATTTACGTTTACTCTCTCGATACTGAGAAACTACGTGTACAAAGGTTTCTCTATTGTACATATAAATCTGCTACACTTGCACCCGCTAAGAGACCTGATTTGCCGAAATTCGTAATCTAAACAAGCGCGAAATGGGAAGTTCAATATCGTATTACTGAGCACGAGACTCGTCAATTAGTGATGCTTCGACGTTCCGTTTGAATTGGATCCCTATTGGTACAACCCTATGTATATAAGGTGAATTCTTCAAGTCCATCAGTTGTAAATTAAGTGTAGCTTCAGGTGGATCACATCCGTAATCAGTATTTTACCAATATTACAACATCAACAGTACAACTTCAAAGCGTGGTATGGGATTGATTAAATATAAAAGATGGCTTTGTGCCAATAAAATGCGTTTCAAATGGACGTAGTTTGGAGAAAATGGCGATGCACTCAATTTTTATTTCATAAATCGATTATTGATAGGTTGTACAAGTTTAGGGTCATTTTCAGTTTCACGTGTATGTAATTTTTTTTCTATTTATAAACGGACAGTGATGTCGTTAACACAAAAGAAATATAAATTTACGTATAATAGGATACTATATACGTACAAGTAACACTACTCAAGCGTGACAAGTGGAATGAACTGCAAGTCTCCGAGAAATAGTCGATACAGAAAATTTTACTTCAGAATCAAAATCAGCGAACCAAAAAAATCCTCAGTCAGCAACTTTTCTGGAAGTATAATTTTTAGGGGATTTCGAGCAATTCAGGGATCAGTTTCAACCCTTAAACCTTCTTCTTTGTCGATATAAAAAATACGTTCTGAAAATATGCCAATTTGCCGACCAATCGGTGTGTCACACTTGGGTAGTGTTACTTGTTAGCTACTTTACAAAGTAGGTAATCGATCAAAATAAAATAAGTGTAGTGATCATTATGTCAGTGGCTAAACCACATAAATGAGCCAAATCTCACGTATAATATTTAAACAAATAAATCAATAGCATTCTCTTATATTCGTTCATACATTATCTAGCGAAAAGGGCATAAAAAGGGTAATTAGTTGTATATATACTGTTTAGTGAATTATCCGTGCATTTCTAATTAAATACGGTGCATTCTATATAACAATAAATCAGACAGAAGAGTGCCAAGGGAAATTTTCAAATGTATCATGAAACGAATGAAGCGATTTGATACTTGGGAACTTGTATTTTATAGCAATATCGTTGTGATTGTGATCGATCCTCGACATAAGACGCGCTGATTGAAAGGCCAGGAATCTAAGAGTCTTCCTTTGAACCCGTTCAAGGATATTAATTTCTACTTGAATATATGGAGACAAAATTGGAGATGCATGCATTAGGTGAGGAATATCTAACGTGCGAATAAGGTAAAGCAATTGTTTCCGGATCTCTAAATTCCTTTGTTGTCCATTAAACAAATCCTAGCATCGAAAGCGCTTTTGAACAATACTACATAATATGATCGATGAATACAAAATAATCGCAAATTACTACCTCGACATCAACATGGTTTATAACTCTTGTTAGTTGCAGGAAACAAGACATGTAAACGAATTTAAATTTTTGAGAACACCAACTGATACTCATCCATTTGCATTAGTTAATGTTTAAATTAAGAGCATTTTCCTATGACGATACGATCTAATCCCAGTCAATCGGTAATTTTGACACATCCAGGGTGGAAGCAATTCTACATCAAGCAAAAATCAAGAACTTTGTAAATTGTATAACTTTACCAATGTCATTGTTAGAAAAATTGAAAAGAATTAGACCCAAATGAGATCTGTGTGGTACACCAGAGGAAACTTTACAAGATGATGAGATATCATTCTTAATTTTTTCTTTCTGAATCCTATTTTCCAAGTAAGACTGAAGTCATCGCATAAAGGAGCCAGGAAAATGAAGATGATTAAGCTTACTCCATAAGATTGAATAGTTGATAGTAACGAATTCTTTCGGAAAGTCTAAATAAATGGTGTGATTAGTGGTTAATGCTTAAGAAAAAAATTTGAAAACAATAATAAATTAGTGACTGTTGAAAAATAAATAAAGGGTCGGCTTTGTCCTACAATTTAACGTGTTTGAAAATTTTCCTCAACGTTTCGAACAAACTCGTATTCATTTTCAAGAGGCTACTACCTATTGTAGGACAATGCCAATCCTTTATTTATTTCTTATTATTATATACTCCTACACAACAACACCATTTATTAGTAACTGTTGATTTTCCTCTGATAAAATGATGTTGGTTTTCTATAATGTATTTAGATAATGCTTCATATAATTTGTTTGCAACAATGTAGTCAAATAGCTTCGAAATGCAGCTGATTATGGCGCAGTAGTTTATTATAATAGAGGGAATTCCATCAGATGACAGGTAAACGCCGGAGATTGAGTGAAAATCAGACAAAAAGTTGGCAAAACCCTATTTTCTATAATAATTTGAGGATATGAATGCACAATCATAGATTCGATTTTCAAAAATTAAGACAATTACATTTTCATCTCAATTTGCTGTAAAATTTACGTCTTAATGCCACTATTTCGTTTTGTAACATAACTTATTCTTTTAAATGACCGGTTAATTATGAATAAGGAAGTTGAAAAAGGATATCAAATTTCTTGGTTAGCGTTTGAAATGAAGACGGTGAAAGTTGCTTCCAAATTTAAGACTTTCGGGACTGAAAGGGTTAAGTAAAGAAAAGACATTTTCATGATTGAATAATATTTCGGAATATTAGGTGATAATCGTTATTGAGAGGTCATCTTTATATATATGATCGATATCCAAATGCTATTTCGCCGCATCCAACTTTTTAAGATATGAAAATGTTCAATATTTAGCTTAATGCGGGCAGGTACACCGTTTACAAAAAGAATGAAAAGAATGGGACCTAGGTGACAACCTGGGGGAACCCCTGATGTTGCCATACAAAAGATGTAGGAACAGAACCAGAAGTTCCAATTGAATCCTAAATAAGTGTAAGAGTAACTTCTGAAGTAAGTTATAGTTGACATCGAAGGGTGATGTTTAAAAGGAATATGTGTGTTAATTATGTTATCAATTATGTTATTAACTTATTAATTTTGTATTTAGTTTTGTGTTTTTCCGAGATTTGCTTGTGCGCCCTGTTCTGTATCAACAAATCGTCTAAAGAAGTTTTATTTTAATACAAAAAGGGATGTTTTATGCGTAGTCCGATATGTTATCAATATTGTGGCTATTGTCGCGACTGAAACAAAGGGGGGAATTAACGTACTAACAAATGATGTTGATCTGATTCCTAAAGTAGTCACTTTAGACGAATCATTCATTTTGGAACCTTCTGAAAATTCCCCGGAAATTTATCTTTAAATCGCCGTTAATTTTCCTTAAATGTCCTTAAATATATTTAATCTACTTATGAATATATCTTTCAAAATTCTGGGATACTACCATAAACTTAAAACTGTCAAAATGCAATCTCTTTGAAAGATAATTCTTACAATATAAGGTAATATTGACAGTTTATTTTAGTAAAAGAAAACGTTCTTTGCTTCCCAACTATAAATACAGGTAATAGGGGTTTTTGCATTTTTCGGTTCAGGTATGTCGAAAACCAGAGCAAATTGAGAGATTCTCACCTCAGTCTCGGATTCAGCGTACCGTTCGCAAAAGGATCTTTGGCCTTTGGGTCACAGGGTTCACTTGATTTTATGAGGATCCTGCTCATTTACATAAGAAACACTAGGTTCTATTGAAAGTTTGGAACTCATTTTTATCACATTGCTAAAAATTAAGTAATTCTAGAAAACACGAAGATACATGCATAGAAAATTTAAATAAAATGAAAATATTGTTATTTCCAGTGTAAGAATTCAAATTATTAAACTTGAATTAACTTTACAAAGTCAACCTCAAAACTTATGGTAAATAACTTTCCAAAATGTAATGAAAACTCGTAGTTAAATTTTAAACAAATTGTTGGTTATAATTTGTTTTTACGAATTTGTATGTTAATAGGATAAATAGTTCTGTTGTTATGCATAATACTGGTCTCGCTTGAAAAAATCTTACAGGACTTATCTAAATCATTGTTATAAGTTCCTGGTCACTTATTATATCACAATTGCGATTTTGTTAGGAATACGGTGACGACAGTAATTGTCCAATATGCGGCGATCAATCATCAAAAATATTCAATAACTTTACATAAAAATGCTATGTGTTTCTACCTGATTTCGATGGCTGGAATTTCTACCAACAAAAACTTTTCACCATGAATCTGTATAAATGTTCACCGGGTATTGGGCTAACTATTATATAGACTTCACAAATGTCACCCTGAGGATGTCATCAGGAGCTCCTTAGAACTGTTAATGTCCCTAAAGCGTCCTACTTACGGACAACGTCTATGTAGTAACGGGATGAAAAATGCGCACATTTAGATATGCTACGTGAAAAAAAAAAGAAATAGGATAACTATTAAAGTAGAAAGATTTGTATTATAATTTATTTTCATAATCACTACTACTTCTACTATTTACCCTCACTATTTAAATAGTAAGATAAACTGCAAAATATTACTTGTACCGAAAATAGACGTAACTACTTCTTTTCGTCCGTGTAAGGAACTTCTGAGGACCTCCTCATCATATAATGAACTGTATGTGATGAGTTTGTGTATCGATTATTTCTTCAGTATTCAGAACTTTTTTGTTTCCAAGTTAATTGTGAACACTTGAAATACTTCGGTTCAGATCTACTGAAAACAAAAAGCAACAAGAGCCCAATAAACAATCTCACGAATAAATGTCTAAAAGATATCTTTTGAACATCCTCGTCAGTGATATTTTGCAAACATATCTAAAAGATATCTTGCCAAACCCGCATAAACATTTGTCTACGAATCGGGTCCGAAACGGATCAGGGACCCTCAGCCCGGAAGTATTTCGGATCCGTTTCGGTTCAGGATGTTACACAACCTCGGATCCGAATCGGATCCGGAACCCGGAGGTCAGGCATTCGGCATCCGTTTCTGATCCGATCCTGATTTTCATTCGCATAGCTTTACCCGGTATAGGTCAGTCGAGGCTCTCTCTGTCTGTCTCTCTATCTCTCGACTGGCTCAGTAGTAATTTTAATAAATTTACAGCATGGAATACAATACTTTATTAGTATAAAATGTATATTTTACAGAACTGTTATTTCAGAGACTATACATTTCAGGTGTCAAACTTTCAACGATTAATTTATATCCGACATTTATTTATAATAATACTATACCTTCGAAACAGGTTTTCACTATTAAACACTGTATTATAACATAAATAATTTGGACTTTGTCGTATAATAGAATATTATATTGTCGATTTTAGCTCAAAGTTGTTAGATATTTATGTTTTGACATGTCACATATAGGTTATGTAATTATATACACATCAAGTAGTGTCCCAATAAACGAGATCGGGTGCAAATATTTTCACTGATTTTCATTTTGCATTCGATTTGTTTCCACTTTCGAATGAAATGTAGCAAATTTGAATGCAGAATTAAACGTTTTCAAACGAATATATGTGCAATGTTAAGATTGAGGTTATGTACATCCGTTTGCATGCGAAAACGGCTAACTGTCGAATGAAAAAAATGTTCATTTTTCATTCGATGTGATACGTTCTTTTGACATGATCTGCATAAAATGAATTGTATTTCATACGATTTCATTTGGCTCGGCATTCGATTTGCATTCGACATTTAGCCATTTTCGCATGCAAACAGAGGTACATAACCTAAATCTTAATACTGCGCATATATTCGTTTGAAAACGATTAATTCCGCATTAAAATTTGCTTAATTTCATTCGAAAGTGGAAACAAATCGAATTCAAACAGAAAAACAATAAACATTTTTGCACACGATCTCGTTTATTGGGGGGGGGGGGGGGGGTATAACCTAACGTGACGTAACGCTTGGTCCGATAAGGGCCACTACACGTAAGACGTATATCCTTCGCCATAGCATTCCTTACGCTGACATCTAAGGTCGTTTCTTGTGTATTGGCCTTAATGCAAAAAATATCAGACGTCTCATGAGATATTTGTTGGATATATGCATGTATGTTTTAATTCCTATGCGAAATTTCTTTCAGAATACAAAGGTAAACAAATCTATTAGAAATCCAAATACGAATCGGATCAGGGACGGATCCGGATTACCTAACCTACCGAGTAAACCTATATGTACATATGCAAAACCAAATCTGGGCCGGATCAGGAACAGATCCTGATTACCGGATATCCGTATCCCGGGTCCGATACGGATCCGAGGTTGTGTAACATCCTGATCCGGCCCGGATTAGGCGATCGGATCCGATCCTGAGCTAATCGTGGGGGTCAAATCAGGGAATGTTTATGCGGGCAGGTTCAATAGAAAGTTGTTTATCGAAACTGTTGCCTTTTTGATAGTCAGCTCTTTGACCCACACCCGAAAAAAACAATGTTGACGCATGACGTTATTAAACATAGTCTTATTCAATAATTTGATATACTTCGACAAAAAAAAAAATTTTGTAAATTTGACCTATCGCATCATAGTTCAGGTTTAAAAAAATTTTTTTTAATAGCTTTTATAATTAAACTTTTATAATAGTTTCTAAACCACTACATATTAAATTTAGTAGCATTTGTACCTAACAATTAAACTGCTCAAGAGTATTAGCTTCATGCATATATTCAACAAATTTCTGATCAAAGTGTTTACCCGGTAATTGGCATTGACCGATAATCGAATTTCACAGATCAACTGCTTAACGATGTTGGCAACAAATCGAGCAGAATATTCACGATACCGACGCCACCGAGAAAACAGGCGAGTAACACGCAGAAAATGAAGAACTTAGAAGCTCGTGAAGGTAAAGAGAAAAATAATTGGACGTGAATTTGTAGCGAACGGTGCCGCGATAATCGAGCGATTAATGTGCGGTCCATTATTCATGAACTCTATCGATGCGTCAGTCGCTAAATTCTCTACTCGACAAAGAAAGAGTGCTCTTTCTCTCTCATCTTTTTACGTGTATGTATGTGTTCGTTTATGGTGTAGGTGTGTATGACGCGTCATTATGCCAAAGTCAGAGCCGTTGCTGGCAAGGTTCATTTCGCACCGACATCCATAAATCGAAAAGACCTCGTGATAAGAACTCAATACACTGCGAGGTGCACCGCTCGCCGCTTTTACAGGGTAACGAGCTGTCTGCCACCACTAACCAATAGGGAGGAAAAGCAACCGCGGAGGATAATTGTAAATGATCGAAAGCGAAATTCGTTTCCTGTCGCGAACACGCATCTGCGTTCCTGAGGAAACGTGCGCATATCCCTATAATCGTAAAGAGGGGGGTTGGGCAAAGTTGATCTGGCGATATTAAACGAAGTCTTATGAAAACTCCCTCGTAAAACGATTCATGGTTTCTTATTTCACCTATTTCATAGTGTCAAAATCAGTTTTGAATGAAATTTTTTTGATCATCTTAACACCATAGAGCATTTTATTCATTTTATTTAGGTATTATATTTAATATAATTTTGCAATAATTAAACCATTCGATTATCGATAAATTCAGTGTTTGATGTCTGCATATCTAGAGAATGGTCTACTTCCTACCATCATTTGGATTGCTTTCGAGCATTTAAATGACTTCAGAGTTTTAACTAGTGCATAAATTCCCTTGAAGCAGTAGCATGTAACTCTAACAAATATTGTTACACAGAATTAAAAAAAAAAAATGTTGAGTACGACTCATGCATTTTGTCAAATGTATTATCTATTACGATTCTTTTCTGATGGCCTAAAAAATATCTTCTTATGTTTAATCATAAAATCGTCACTACATACTTTAAAACTATTGGAGTCATTTTCTAGAGCATACCTGCAGAAAATAGGAAAGGTTGATTACGAATATTTTACTTTTAAAGTGTTTTCCAAAGGTTAGGGTCAAACAAATGTAGTCTTTCCTTGTTACTAGCCATCGTCGTCGTCATTATCATCCTAGTTATCGACCTAATCTCGCCGTGATCGCCCACGTACCTTCGTCGGCGTCCTAGTCCTCTTCGTTGGAATACCTGTAGTTCTTATTCCCGTTGCCGCACTATGGGGTAAAATACCAACAAAAATAACAATTGGTTGTCTCAAAATCGGAACAGAAGAAAAATAAGCAGAGAGTACAAAATGAAAAGTTTGCGAGCATTTTTTCTGTTCGACGAAAGAAGTACCTATTACTGACCGTGTACAAAATAATGGACTTCCATTTGTTTATTATCCACTCTGCTTTGCATCTGTAGATAGGTATAAGGAATCCACATATCGTAGTTCCTTAAGAAGTACCCGTTTACTAATAGGTACACGGCCAATATTTGGTTCCGAATTATTTGTTGGTGCATGCTGTAATGAAGGTCAGATTGCTTACTATATTCCTGACTGAGTTTTGCATCCGTAACTGAGTGCATCCCGTAATCCATAAATGGTAGCCCATTAATTGATACAATTAATTGATATGTTCCATAATAAGTACATGGCCAGTAATAGGTACATGGTCAGTAATTGGTACGATTAATTTTTGTACATACTGCAATTAATCTTAGAGGTTGCCTATTATATTCCTGATAGAGTGTTGCACCTATGAATGAGTGCATGAAAGAATCTACAAATGGTTCTCCATCAATTGGTACTCGATCAGTAATAAATGCATGACTAGTAATAGGTAACAATTTTGGTTTGGCTGCAAATTGTAAATAAGCGAAGAGGGTTGCTTATTTTAGATCTGGTCATGCACGCATCTGTAGTATCATGCATCTGCAAATAAGGGCAACGAGGAATCCAGAAATGGTAGTCCATTAATTGGTACACGTCCAGTAACAGGTACTTCTTTCTCAACATTCTGCTTTACATTTATTTGGTTTTTACTCTACTGTTTATTTTGTTATTCTTTGTTGTACTTATCTAGTAGGTGCAAAGCAGAGTGGATATTAAATAAATGGCAGTCCATTAATTGGTACACTGTCAGTAATAGGTACTTCTTTCTCGAATTTCTGCTTTATTTTTATTTGTTTATAATTATGCAAGAATTTAACTCTTCGCGTTGTCATCAAGGCATTTACCGTCATCCTTATTGTCACTGTCATCGTCATCGAGACATCATGACGATGGTGACGATGACCTTGAGAACAATAATGATGATGACGATGACGATGGTAATAATGATGACGAGGACCGCGATGATGATGATGACGACGTTAAGTATAAAGAGGACGATGGCGATCGGGAGGACGTCACGACGCTCAGGACCAAGAGGACGAGAAAGAGAAAGACGACGACGAGAATAATTTCCGATGATGACGAGAATAAGAACTAGAATGACAAAGACAAGAATAAAGGCGGCGATTGGTTAGTTAATGCACGTCATTATAAGAATTATATTTCTGCAACAACATCCGTTTGTTTTGCAAAATATGCACTCTGCGAAATATGATTGTCCACATTGTCCTAATAAAACTTTTCAGATATCGCAACAGAAATATTTTGTTTTCATGACCAAATTATTTTAGCACTTAAACACTAATCGTTTATTTGCACCAAAAAAATGAGATGCTGGCTCACACGTTTAGTCAAAAAATAAAATTAACTTGTTTCCGTATATCATTTGGAGGTTATATCAAATATTGATCTAGACAGTCTTGTAATAAATTATTTTTCTTCACACCGGGAGGAAAGCACCAACTTTCCTCCCGCAAGCGGAAGGAAAGATACCGCTTATCCTCCCGGCCATAAAGAAAAATCGTATACTTCCCTCGGGAAGTAAAAAAGAATGCCTCAGACTGCGTGTAATTTTTACCCGAGGTGAAGCCGAGGGTGAGAAACAGGCAGTCTGAGGCATTCTTTATTTTACCTCCCTCGTTGAGTAATATACTATTAATTGTGGATTACCAATAGATTATTTATTGATGCTTTTATCATTTGACGCTCTGCATTTAATATACGCATTTAATTTCATTACATTATTCTTCCAACGGAGATTTTGTCAAATTCCTAGAAAACCTAGAGGTTGGTCATGCGATGCGTTTTTTTCTTTTATTTTGATCCGTAGTTTAGATTATCCATTATAATGTTTCTGATAACGGGTAGGATAAACAACTGACCCACAGGAACGTATATTGTTCTAGTTTTAATGAAACCTAAACCTAACTAACTTAATATAGAAAAAAATAGGCATTTTATACATTTTTTATTGGAGATTTTGATACAGTGAATTAAAATACGTAAGAACCATAAGTTTATATAAATTTCTCGATCGATTTAATTTAATTAAGTAAATAAATATTAATATTTCGGTAATACGGTATTCAGACTAGGTGCGAAAAAGTAAACAAATATAAGATTGACGTAACTGGGATATCAGATCACGTTAATGGCAATAAATCATTCGGTACTTATATGTAAAATTTTTGAATCGCATACTATTCGATTTAATATTAAAAGTCATCCCTCTATCGCTTATGATTTGAACTATTGTCTAAATGCGTTTCACACCAGGATGTGATGTTGCGCTCTTCGTAAGAATACTATAGTCTCAATAACAATATTTTTTACGGTTTCGTGCGTTTTGTGAAAGTTTTCAACTGACAATGATACTTTGCGTCTATAACATCGTCTCATTCCCTAAATCCTTATTTATTAGGTCTAATAAATCGGATATGACAAAGTATGTAGTCAATAAGGAAGTAAATATGTCCACTAGACCAACATAACCTCAAAATTTTCCGAAGGAACTTAATCTATAGCACAACTCGACCACTGAAGAAGAAACAAATCTGTGGAAGAAAATCTTTTTGTGCGAAGGGTAAGTAAAGTTGAATTTCAACGTCGTGACTTGGCGCATATTCCAACAATTAATTGATCGCTGCTAATATAGAGTGGAAACGTACGTTTGTCTGCTTAGATATTCAAAATAGCACTTTATCCGACTTCGGAATTATTCATGTCACGTAGTTCATATTTTATGCGGCGCATTCGCGCCACCTCTTTGTATCCCGCAGCGTGCGACCACCCACAGTCCCCCCGTTATCCGTATCGAAATGAGAAATCTGATGGAAAGCAACAAGAAGGGTTAGGGGGCAGAGGGGGGATCGATGAAAAAGCTCGATCTCTCATATATGAGGATTCCTGCTATATTGCGGATTTTCCGAAGGTTGCGTGCTACTCTATAGAAATGCGACGCATATGGTCATTTTCGCCAGTAAACTTTTGCGTTTTACTTAATGTTTGACAACTGCTGCAGCTTTGTTGTCATTTTTCATAACTCCTCGGTATTTGCAACGTTTCGGCAATATTTGGATGCTTCAATACTTTTCTACCTAATTCTCGATTGGTATCTCGGTCTGAAAAGTAGTGTTTTGTCGAAACTGTATATTGACATGCAAAAAGTGATGAGGAAACAGGAAAACGATGACCTTATCTGTACTGATAGTAACGAGTTATGAAGTTTCGTGCTTAAATTAATGTTAAAATAATTGATAGTTTTTGGCGTTGATAATCATAAGTAAAGTATTTATACCAGTTTGATAATAGTTCTTGACAAGCTGGCAATCTAATGCTGCGATTGTCGAGTCTTGAGTGATCTCACATAACTGATAACTGCGAGTAGTAATGGTGATTTAGAATAATGATTGATTAACGATCATGATAATTATAGATACAACGATGATGAATGATTGTAATAAATGACCATGTATCACAATCATGAATACAGGTAAACCAATATCGATGGTAATCCGCTGTTATTTGTAATCCGCACGTGTTATCATCACCTTTTATAAATCATGTATCGTAATAACCACCATGTTTCATGATGTGTTAGCGACAATTATTGTTATTATTTCCCTTTATTTCATTATCATTGTCCGTATGCATCGATCATACTTCCTTAATTTCCACAGTGTTTTAAACTGGTACAACTTAAAATACTTTTAAATCAAATGCAGCAACAAGTTTGCAACAAAATTGGAACCGTTGAATAAATACTCCCTTTAGATTAATTTATTATAAATTTCTTTTCGCTTCTATGACACAAACAATTGATTGAACAGCCATTTTTCAAAGTTTTAAAAAGTTCTTCAAAATTACCTAATAAGAAATTAACTTCACAGATATACAGATGAAAGTAAATTTATTAAGGCCACTTCGATAGGAGATGCATATTTATGCCCCGAACTTCAACAATTGATCAAAATTAGCATTTTACAATATGTGTCAGTATTGAGCTGACTTTGCAGCTGTTGATTCAGCTCTTTATATCCCTGGAGAATATTTAATAGCTAATATTTATTTTTTAACAATTATACAAAAAAGTTCAGGCACGTATTAATATTACCAACAGTAACAGGAAACGATTTTTAACTGATTCTTTCTCATAGCGATGTATAATGTCGAAAGTGATCAATGAGTCACCCTTCTAATACTTCTCATTCAAATGATAATATTTCGTTTATAGATTTTTATGACAGTTTCATGAAAGAAGCTTAATTGAAGTTACAGCGAATTAAAAAATAAATATTAAAAAAAACAAGAATACTCTGTTTTTAATAGAACTTTAAATGAGTAAAAAATGAAACTTTGAATTATTTTTCGAAAATTAAAAAAAAATTTTGAGTATAAAATGAGTTTTTGCAGGTGTATGAGAAAAACTACCATACCATTCTCTCAGTTTTTTCATTCCCTGCAAGGTCTACGATGTCCCGTTAAAAGTATATTATCATACCTGTAATTGTGGATTCATGTTATGTAATTGTGAATAGTTAGGTTTTGTTCCGTTCGAGTCTCCTTTGGTCGATGTGGTGATTTTAGTTTATGTATAGAACAAATGGTCGATTCTAGGTCAATTAATCACAAATATGAATGATCAAATCGTACAATTGGAATGATTGTTCGAACGCAGTGTTCATCGAAAAAGAATTATTTAGGTGTTGGTTAATTTTTATGTATGTGGTATGCGTGCCCTAGATGAACGAGGTCCGCATCCCTAAACCTACGAGTAACTTAAGCCAATAACAACTAACTGCCTAAACGTAGTTCTACAAGCATTATTCACTGGAAAAAAATTTACTTGACAAATTCAACTACCACTGAGTTGAGTCGAGAGTACCATAATTAATAGAAATACTTCTTTTGTTAGTATAACTTTGATGATGTTGTTAATTTTAATATTTTTACTTAAGTTAATATTATGTATCCAGTTAACGAAAAAGTATTCCGAATGATTGGAGATCAAGAAATGCGATACTATGCATAAAACTAAAAAAAGCGTGCACTAATGTAATAAAAAAGCAACCGCCAATAGCTGCACTAAAAACAATTCCACTAAGAACAATTTCCAGAAAAATTCTTAGTTGATTTCACTAATTTTTAACTACGCAGAGTAGTTCGATAAGCTTAAAAAAAAACTTGCAGTTACTATAGTAAAGAAGTTAAATCAACTAAAAATGTATTTCTGCTAAATTCAATTTAAAAAAAATAGTTCAGTTCAAAAATTCAATTGCAAAGTTTTTAGTGTGCTGGGTAGTTACACCTCTAAAAATTGTTTTAAAATGTCGTAGAATTAACTCCCAAAATGTCGTTTCCATAAATATAATTTTGTTGATTTAACTTTTTTATGGTTGTTACTATAAAGGGCCTATTGAAATACTTTCAGAAGTTAAAAAGCAGTCAATTCAACTGACATTTTTTTCAGTGTTATTTGGATTCGTTTTGATTTTGAATCAATGCTTGTTCTGAAAATAAAAAAAGTTCCAGGAGAGTCTTGGATTTATCATTCGTTTATAAAAAATATTTCTTTCTTTTTTCGGTGGCCACCTACAGGATGCCCCTACAAAAAAACATACAATAATGACTGTATTTGCAATTATATATATTACCAATTGTGAGTTCGATCAACTTTATTTCGACTAATTATTTACCGTACCTTTGTTCTTTAGTGATATAATAGTTCGTAATTACATAACCCAGGTAGAAATTGGAACCGATTTTTCAAAATTACATAAAGGCCTTATGTTGGAAATTCGGTGTAGGACTTATACAGGAAATAAACTCGATTTTGTGTAAGTGCTGTTTAGCAGGTCTAAAATTGCGCGATAGGTTAACCTCAAATTATATACCAACATTTGAAGTTATACACAAAACAAATTTGATTTCTTGATGAAAAGTTCCTTTAACATGCTAATACATTTCATTTAATAGCTTTTAATTTTTATCTGGAAGTTGATGAACTTTATTTTACAGAATATAAGGTTAAGTTGATGTATAGAATTAATTTTCTACATATTAATATTTTTTTCTTTTGCAGTTACAGATTACAAATATTTTTAGTCGTAAAAATCTATAACAAACCCATCAATGAAAATTTTAATATTGTATCATTTTCAAAATGTATGATTAAAGAAGTTTAAAAATACACGTTTTCTAGAAAATTGTTTTGTGTTATATCATCATTTTTTCGTTTACGGTACGGATTTCCTTGAAAGTATCATCTGTTGAAATTATCGTAAGATCTGCGTCGCTTACAGCACACTGTTTTCACTGCTCGACGCGACGTATCGCGTACGTACATTGCGATTAAAGGATCTCCAGGATTGGCTTTACGAGAAGAAACGGTTCTCCTAAGACGCTACCTTAATTTTCGTCTTATCCTTGAATATCCGTAATACAAATCAGGGTAAGAAACTGCTGTATTTCCGTGTAAAAATCGCTTTCCTTGTAAATAACAATTCCTTTCCCATTTTTCCTCTTTTGCATAATTTATTACCTCCTTATTTCCTGCATCGCTTTTAAAAAAAAAATGCTTCACATCTTTGGTTACATTGCTAATGATGCTTACATTTACGGCACTTTATAGTTTGTGTGTTGTTTGCAGTTTCAGAGATAATTTATATTTATCTGTTTATATGAAATGAAATGAAAGTATGGGATAAACATTTTAGAATTAAATATTTTTTTATTGATTATGTGTTTACGGCAAAATTACTTTGTAATAATAAGTATTTTTCATGTTTACTAATACGAGTAAAATAATGGAGAACAAAAATGACCGTGTTCCAATAAATCTGAACTAATTTATGACAGTTTTAGTATTGCAAATCAGTAATAATTCGTAACAGAAAGATTTATAAGTAAAATTTTTTAAAGAATGGTTTCTCTATTCGATAAATTTTAATTTATAATTTAAGAAAGTATTCAAATATAGTCTCTTAACTCAAGAGATGATGGTAGGAAATTATATAATAGTAGTTTTTGACACTCCGGGAATAGAACTCGATTTTGCGCCCTCCAGTCAATCTTCGGGCTCAAATTATTAGGCCCCACGCCCGACGTATTAAAAATATCGTATGCAACATAGGGAAAATATCGATCTCCGACGAGTGTGATTGTCACTTATATTTTGAGTTTTGAAAATGTTAAGTATATTTTATATTATGTCTTCGTTAATACTCGTGTTCAAATTGTTTTGGTTTGTTGAATTTATAAAAATTAGACGTTTTTTGATATTTTGGTAAATTAATAAGATAATTTATTTGTTTGTTTTGTTCAATTTCTGACGTAAATTTCAATCTATTTGGAGAATCAAAATGACTGAATTCTCGTGGGATGTCCGAAGAATTGGACTGGATATTCATTCAAGACAATGGGAGTCTAAACTTGATTGGTTTCATAAAGAATCCTAGTCAGGTGGATACATTCAGTACGAATCCATCCATCCAATGCCTCGAAAAATCAGAATGATATACGGTTTAATCGACCGTGCAATAAAACTGTCCTCTTCTGAATTTCATTTAAAAAATTTAAATCTTATAAAAACAATATTATTAGAAAACGGATATCCGTCCTTATTAATTGACCAAAGTATCAAAAAAAGTCTAAATTTTATAAATTCCACAAACCAACATAATTTGAACACAAGTATTAACGAAAACGTAATTAAAACAATAAGTTGCCCGTATATAAAAGGACTTTCAGAGAATATAGTTAAAATTTTCAAACCTCAAAATATAAGGATAGTTTCAACACCCTTTAAAACTAATATTGCACAAATTGAACCACGAAAAGACAGATTTCTCTTTGAAAAACAAAGTGGAGTTGTGTACAAAATTGCTTGTTTCATTAGAATAAATCTTATATCGGACAGACGTACAGGCCTCTAAAAACACGAATAAACGAACACAAGAGGAACATTTTTGCAAAAAACTCGGAACAGTTTAAAGGTCTAACCAACGATAGATTTAAAACTGGACACGATTTTGATTATAACAACACCATAATCCATGCAAAAGATCATAACTGGGCAAAAACAGGTCACCTTGAAAATTATTTTATAAAAAAAGAGAACAATACCGTCAACATCAGGTTCGAAACATCAAAGCTACCGGAAGAGTACCATCCTTTTCTGTAATGAATCCCATTTTATCTCCCTAAATTCATTCATAATTTGTCAACGATTCCTTTATTCTTAATACGACATCGCCAACACATACAAAACTACATATCCCCTAATTTAGTACGAATACGACGCAATTACCACCGGTTTCTTATATAACCTTGAAGAGTACTCATATCGGAGTCGACAGGTTGCCAGATTTTCATTTATTATTTATATTACAAAAAAAAAACTCCAAATTATTAACCCTTGTTTGTGTTTATCCTTTTCCTCTAATTTTTAAATCTCTATTAAACTCAACCATTTTTAATTTTTATTATGTATATAATCGAAAAAAACCAAAACTATTTAAGAATATATTAATTTATAAATCTGTCGAAAAATTAAACCCTATCAAATGTATAATACCTGCTTTTATTTAAATGCCGATTTGAAGTGGGGATATAACGCTTGAATTAAGAAATAGATTCCAACCTTTAATAACCAAGAATTGAGGGTGCTAACTAAACCAGTTTGTTAATGATAAGCCTCTGCGAAGTAAGTAGAATAAGAATGGTCCAACTGAATTTTTGTAACAACTTTATAGTCCACTTTCCTCAGTGTACTATATTGAACTAACTCGTTTATTAAATACAGCTTAAAAAAGAAATTAATTCCCTTAATGTCCTTAATTTTCGCGTCCATAAATCCTGGTATATGAAAGGGTCGTAGATCGGACCGAAAATTTAGTTAATATCATTAACCCTGTAGTCAGTACAATAAAATGGGACATTTTCTCGCATCACCTGCGCCGTGATTAAGGGTCGCTGAGATCGGTCGTGCAAAGATGGGGAGGTGTGGGTTGGCCCAGGTGCTGCCTTAATTTTGCCTTTATCCACGGGATGGTCCATGTTCTGTTCTCGAGCACTGAGTGGCATTTACAGCGTGTGCATAGGGTCGGCACAGTCGGGGCAGACCGGGGAGCCACGGGGATGTTTCGAAAGTTTGTTCGCCCGGTACCCCGTAGCTTCCGGGGTTCAGGTACTGACATCGCGCAGTTGTCGGCGCGCTTATACGCTCAGGGTTGATGGCATGCCGTAATTAGTTGCAACGAGGAAATGAGAGGATAACAGACGAGCAACAGCGAAAGGCGGACCGGGTGCGAATGTCGAGGAACACCGGATAGGTGGAAAATGGCACTTATTAGTCACTTGAACGCAAAAGCACCTGTGCGAAATTTGGAATAATTATTACCAGGGTCTTTATGCTCTTTATCAATTTCATAATTTTTTACAATGGCTAAACCGTAACTAAATAACGTTGGAAGGATGTGGCAGTACGTAAACACGTGATATAAAGTGATACAAGCTACAATGAAAATTAAATGGTAACAGGCAAAATGCACGTAATATATCTCAGAATCACTATTAGTGTATAAGTTGCAGACATGTTACTTTTTGGTCACAGACAAACAAACTCACGAGTAAACCTACCCAAGTGTCACTCACCGATTTTTCTGCAATTTTGATATGTTGTAGTACACGAAAAACTAAGAGACACGTGTTTTTTTTATATCTGCCGAAAAACGTTTTTAGGGGGTGAAACAGCCCCCCCCCCCCCAAAAATAAGGGGTAAAATGGAAAAATTGCGATATCATGAAAACCAGCGAATCGATTTAAATAATTTTTGGTATGAAAGCTTCTTTCTACAAAATTCGAAGATAGATGTAGGTATTTTGAAGGGTGAGTGAAAATTAGGGGGTAAACTGCCCCTAAAATGGACATTCTTTTTCTGTAAAAAACAATTTCGACCTTTTTGAAACAAGTTTTAGGGGTAGTTTATCCCCTAATTTTCACTCACCCTTCAAAATACCTACATCTATCTTCGAATTTTGTAGAAAGAAACTTTTATACCAAAAATTATTCAAATCGGTTCGCTGGTTTTCATGATATCGCAATTTTTTCATTTTAACCCCTATTTTGGGGGGGCTGTTTCACCCCCTAAAAACGTTTTTCCGCAGATATAAAAAAAATACAGGTGTCTTAGTTTTTCGTGTACTACAACATATCAAAATTGCAGAAAAATCGGTGAGTGACACTTGGGTAGGTTTACTTGTCAGTGAAAGAACAAAACAAACATCCCTGTTCAAAAAGAAAACATTTCTGGGCTCAGATTTGTAATCAGCGAGCGCAAAACAGAAGAAGGTCCAAGTTGAAGAGCCTTTTTGTCCCAAAAGTACCAAAAATGGCCGAAACTTTCAAACGCCGTTAAAAAATATATCGAATAAATCATCGATAGTTTCGGACCTGCTCTTACGAATCCCGTGTTAAAATCAGCCAGCAAATTGAAACAAAGTAATCAAAAAGCAAATTGAAATAAAATAAACGTAGTTATGATCATTTTTTCGAAACAAATACCGATTTCACAACGTTTCTTTGCAAGAATCGCAATTTTTGACATTGAAAAAGGGGATACTGACCATTGGAAAAGGTACCAATCATATATTATGCTGAGACCTTTCTTTTCCCGGTGGATTTTTTGTCAGAAAACAATATGGCGGCTTCAATATGGCGTGTGCAAGTTTTAATTATACATTTTCTCGTACAAATTTCGATTAGTTCATCCTGATGAAAAAGTAATCATTATCATTTGTGAATACCTAATCTCATCATGATTCATTAGTAACATACAAAAATTAGTTATATACAATGGGGTTTTACCAATTTTTAGTTTGATTTCCACTCAATTTAGTGTTACAAAAACGGTTTCACAAAACGAAAAGAGAAAATTCACTGTAAGTGTTGTCGAAGATTATATACATAGAAAATCTAATAAGCTTTTGAAGGCCCACATTATCAAGAGGGGAATGTTAATACGATATTGTTCTGGTGACAGGTAAGAAAGATGAACAACAGCTTATTGCTGAGAATGTACTAAACATTTTTTCAAGATGTGCTTTAAATCATTTCATAACTGTTACGTAGATTCACCATATTATTATTGACTTGTTTTATTATTATTACTATTCAGAAATTATAGTAGTTACTTTGTCTTTCAAATTCTTCATGATTTCCACGGTTATGCGGCCAAATAATCGACAATTGTCTGAAAAATTGCAAATTTACAATTTGCAGCCGCTATCTTGAATCCGCCATTTTGTGTTTTAAAAAAATCCGCCAGAAGAAAAAGAGACTAGGCAAAAATGAGCGATTAGTACCTTATACAACGGTCAGTATAGCCATTTTCAATGTCAAACAACTCGATTCTTGCATAGAAACGTTGACAAAAACCGGTATTTTTTTGAAAAAATGATGCCCTAACTTTTTGCTATAAATTCGTCTCCTAATTCTGACTATAGGATTGGGAAGAAGTGGTCCAAAACTGTTGATCTTAGCTTATTGCTATTTTTTTGTTAACGGTGTTTGGGACCAAAGTTACAACACTGACAGTTTCGTCCATTTGAGGAATTTCGGGACGAAAATGATTAAATGTCCCCGAAAAGGTAAGCAAAAATATTATTTGCGGTAATCCATTCTTCAATATGGCTCCAACAAGTCTGCCATTGCGTCATCTAATAAGCATTAACTTGTATAAATTTTGACACTATGCTGAGGTTTATGATGCAAATTTAAAAGTATCAGAGATTAGCCTATGACTGGTCCAAATACGTCAAAAATTAAACCCTGTTTAATAATTTGTTCAAATAAAAGTTGTTGAGGATAATGCATTTTCAATTATAAAACCACAAAATCTTTGAAATTGTCGAATATTTCCCGATTGCTTCGTTGCAATCGCGTAAGGATATTTTCGAAAATCATTAATACTAGAGAAACTTTATATAAATGTACACTTGATTAAAAGTGGGCGAGTGGTATTCGGAGGATTATTCTTCTTATTGCAATTAACATTCTTATCTAGCCTTTTTAAACACTTCTAAAAAATAGTTGTAAAATAACTATCAAGCTTTCGCTTTGATAATTTCCGAAAAATAATAAGAGCAACACTCAACCTGAACTCACCAGGCCACGAATATTGAACACCGATTGAACAAAATACCGGTGAGAAGAATAATTGTAGTTTTTCAAGGTTATTTGAAAGTCGAAGTAACGATTTATACCGGACGAAAAATTTTCGCGATCTTTCCAATTTCGGTGTTAGAAATTGGAATAACTAAAAATATTATCAAGGTTTCTTACCTCTAAAAAACCGTGATTAACAATACAATTGATCTAATGTCAAAACGAATAACACTGAAAGTTCTGCGATATTCTAAACAACTTTTATTTAACAATTAATTAACAATTTTCTAGTAAGCGGTTTCTTTTTGAGATATTTGAGAGGATAAATTAAAATCGCTCACCTATTAAATTTGTTAATATTTTCTATTTGTGTATTATATGTTATGTTAAATAAAAGTAATTCACACCCAAATGAAATATACGATAAAGCTGGTTGTGAAAAGTAATAAGGGTAATGCTTGACCGATCGAGATAAAAAATATGAAACTTCAACGATTGTTTTGTTGGGACGGTTTCTAGTAGCTGCACAATGCGGATTACTTATACTGAAGACAAAAGTCACAACAAAAATAATAAATGTTGGAAATAGTAACGATAAATAAGGTTATGAAAAAATTCTATTAATTTGTAAGAATAAGGCTACGATGTGATTTGTATGTGCAAAATAATAAAAAGTTGCTTTACTAATTAGAATAGGATCACATTCTTATTGGAATCGAATCAAATTCGATATAGGTTGTTTCAGACGCCAGCATGTAATTTACATGATTTGATTCAAAATCAACCAAAATGTGGAACTATTGCAGTATTTATTTAGCTGAAAAGTTTTGGTCGACTTTTTTTATTATTTAAGGGGCAAAATCGCCCTTTTACACAGTTTTTCATATATATTAATAGGATGGGGCCATACTTCACATTTGTGTATGAAATGTAAGAACTGCAGAAACCATACACCAAGTACGGCAGCAGTCATGAGTCGATTTCAATCAATCATTTTTCGAAACGTAAAAAAACAACGTGGCTCGTCTTACCAGTGAGCTGATGCTTGAAAACGAAATAAAAAAATTGTTCACCGGACGGGGAGCGAACTTACGACCTACGACTTCGTAGTTCAATGCGTTACCGTAAGCCACGAAGTCATTTTCACCAAAATGCAAATTTATAGCTGCCATACTATTAAACGGAAAAAAAGTTTGTGTACTAGTATTTAGGGGTCTAACCAACATAAACGTTCCGTGTCTAGTCGGTTGCGTTCTAATTTCATTTGTGCTCACTGTTGTGCGAGTCCATTGTGTCTATACTGAGTTTGCGTATCTCAGGCTTGAAAAGTTCAAATACCAGATACACTCACGCAAAGAAATAAGATTTATAATAATATAAAATATTTAAGAATGTCGAATAACAATACTATATTTACAATTGATTCTATTCAAAATGGACCAAAATGTGGAACTTTTCAGCTAACCGAATCAATTTGTAAAGCGAATCATGATCAATTAGAAGCTGAAAAAAACTGAATTGAATTTTGATAAGAAAGTGATCGACATCTGATACGATTTGAATCCATGCAATTCGATCGCAATTGCATATGTATATAAAAACGAACCGAATGCGGAACAAATATGCATCGGAAAGAAAACTCATTTGAATTAAATTTTGATCGAATTCTCATTAATTGTCGGAAATGTTCACCTCCCAAAATGATTCAAAACATAAATTTTAAAAGCGTGAGGTTTGCGATTATCATCCTTTTTGTTTTTATATTCATTCTGATACACTAAAAAACTCTAGCAATATTATATATACTCTCTGAAGTAATGGACGTTTCTATGATTTAGTGTATCGAAAGAAAGCAACTCATCTTTACCGTGTTACATATAAATTATATAATGCTTTTGGAATAATTGCTATGTATAATGGAATATAAGAGGATATTAAGTAAGTTTAGCTAACCTCATAAATATCTTACTTAACACCTACTCTGACAATTTTGTACTCGTTGGTCCAGATACGAGCGATGATCATAATTAAAGCTGTTCAATGTTTTTATATGTCTGGATATCTTTTAAATGTACTCCGGATGATCCCAGTATAAGGTCAATTTCATGAAATCTTTAACTTTGAGTAATATAACATTATTTTTTGTTGTTGTAAAATAAGCACCATGCTTCAGCATGTGTCTTCATACATCTTTTATAAGTAATAATGCTCGGTCGTTACTCATTTTTGCCAAACGCCTTTAAGATAATAAATTAATATTATCTCCGTTTTATACTTGAAGTTGTAAAATAACTGTGAATAATTTCATTGGCATGAAACATGTAAAATGAAGGTTTTTGAAGTTTGCGGATTTAATATGGGAGATAAAAATGATAAAATTCATTACAGGTAGATTTTACGTGGGACTCGAAAATATCAAAGGTTGCTGACCTTGAATCCAATCTCAAAATTTGAAGCATAAATTTATAATAAGGCATTCAAAATTGAAAATAACCGATCCAATATAGCGGACACAAATGGAAAAAATTGCTCAATTTTCATGATGTTCGATTTTTATTTGTTTTCATGGTCTCCAACTATACAAACCTGATTTAAAAAAGCTTAAAGTGGTGGATCCAATATAGAGAATAAAAAATAACATGTCTATAATGCGCTGATATTATTTAAATCCGCATTAAGTACAGATACTAGGCAGTACATTTAATCTAAAGAAAAGTAAACTTTTAGTTACCTTTCGGAGGAAAATAATTACAATTAAAAAAAAAGACTGTTTACTATTTGTTACTGAAAACTTGACTAATCAAAATTTAGAGAGTACTCATGTTCTCTAATGATAGATAAATCCTACTTTAGAGGGGCCAGTATTTTTTGGATGAATTTCATACATAAGCCGTTACGTTTCCAAATTTACTATTATAAATATCATTTACTATTATATCATTAAAAATGTAGTATAAGATTCGACATAATTCATACTGTTTCAATAATTTAAATTTCTGCGGCTTCCATCTTGATACTAACTTACACGATACTAAATAACATTATGTGGTATTTGAGTCTTATCGTAAATTTCCGCAATCAAAATATGATGCAAATAGATAAACAAAATGATCTGCACGATTCTCCTGTATAAAAAACTGGTTCATTCTTATTCGTTCAATTTCAGATATATATGTATAACAGTTTTAAAAATATTTCCGTCTGACAGGTTAATAAAAATGTGACAGATTAATATTCTAGATATAAAATAGTCAATAAATGTTTATAAATTTCCGAGGAAATAGAAATATACTTATTAATACATAATTTGTGGTCGACTACGATAAAACTAAAAATACATAATTCTCATGTGCGTATAATAACTATTTGCCTGTTTCTTCACAATAAATGAAGGTGATAATATAAAGATTTAACACAAATAAAAAGTTTTCTCATTACCTTGCATCGGTCGACAAAAACTTATAATATAAATTATGAACTAAAAACGAACTGCTCCAATCTGAATTCTAATAAGAAATAAAAAACACGCTTGTAAGACGCCTTGTCGCTCAGCATATTCCCCTTACCTTCGAGAAAACGACTTTTCCTTGCTTATAAAAATTCAAATTGAATCGGTTAATTCAGTGTATGCTTCGAAACTGAAGTTCATCGCGTTATTCTTTCAGTTTTTCTATTTTTATCCCATCCCGACGTAAGCTTGGCTTATGGGACGAAACCATTTTCGCTACTTTGTCGAAAATTCGATGAAACTGTCAACGTGCTTTTTTTAGACTTGTTTTGAATTAATTAGGTGTTTATTTTCTCCTGGTACCCGAATGACATGATAATTTTGAAATACCACATAGCATGACATATTTAAGAAATGGGCAAAATTATATTATCGGCTATATTGTCTATTGGTTTTAATTTTTAATTTTATTGGTTTTTATATCTATTTAGAGACAATATTTTAACATTTCTTTTAAAATTACGTACGATTTATGTTCTAATAAGATCTGTACTTGACGATAAATTGTAATTCATAGCACTAAGTCTTTAATAAGTAATTTCTCAAGGACAGTTGGAATATTATAAATAACGTTCAATAAAGTATTTGATGAATTAATTATTTGTCATCAATTGCAAATGAAATAATTAGTATTACTTATTATACAATTCAATCCGTAATAAATTTATTTGAATTTATATCATGCTCAATTTTCAGCAGCAGATGTTTCTTAAACAGGATTATAGAAAATAAAACTGAATATCGTAATGATAAAAATAAAGATTCCAGATGTTTTTAATTAATTAAAATGCGAGGGAAGAGCTTAAAATATCAAACAAACATTTAAAAGGAAATAAATCAGAGATTTACATAATTGAATCCTAAGTTGATAAATTGAAAATGAGACTAAACGAAATGATATTCAGGACGAAAGTATTTCTGAAACTGAATAAAAGTATATTAAAATTATAAGAAATCGATGAATCGAATACGGTCTTCGTCCATGCCCTTCGCGTTCGCATCGACGAAAAGATTGAAAAACTCACCTTTATAAATTGCGATGTAAATTGGTGAGTTTAGTACCTTTAAAAAAATAGAAATAAGAGTTTATTGAATAAGTCACATTAACAAAATAACAAGCGTTTAACTTGCTAAAAGCAATGGTGTATGATTTAATAAAGACGTAATTATTTCTTTGTTAAAATTGAATTAACAAATGTGACAACAGGTTTATAATTCTTCAGTTTTTATCATTTATGCAGTAGTTCATATGGAATTCACGCGGAAAAAATCAGCAAAAATTGTAAACGACGAAACTGATTATTGCCTTGTAATTTAAAAGCAAAGTAAAATATTGTCAAGAACCGCGGACAATGAAAAGAATAACAACCGTGAAACCTAAGCAAACATTCATTCACTACTGTATACAATTCGCTAATTCTGCATTTTATATGTGCTACTGTCCAATCAAGATTTATTTCCTACAATATTTTAATACTTTTTCTAAATAGTTATTAAGTAGGACACAAATCGAGAATTGCACGTTAAAAAGCATGTACATGCGGTTGATATGTTCATTCTTCACCGGTATTGAAATTTAATGAATGCGTATAAGTAAATTTAATTTGCTTATTCATGAAACATAATGAAAAATGACTCTAAAACTTATGTTCCTGCACATTAACGCCCAAGAGAACACAAATTTCACCAAGATTTTCGGAATATTTCTTGACATTAAAAATCAATTCAAAAAATTTTAGATAAAACATTTTCGACATAAAATTGACCGATCTTTCCGAATCTGCTGTTGAAAAATTAATCGAGTCTATTCGAAAAAAGTTCGAAAAATGCTTCGTTATTCACAAAAAAATCAGATTTTGTCACTGACAAATATTTTTTATTCGGCATTTTCACACTGGAAACGATTAGGGAGTTCACTGATTGGTGAAAGTATGGTGTCCTCTATCGCTTAACTTTAAAATGTGCATGATAGCATTTTGAAAAGAAAGTTGGAAACTGTCAAAATAGCGGGTCAAACACGAAAAGCACGGCGAAAGCCAATCATTTTCGAATAAAAAATTCAGGAGCTTTTCGCTGTTCTTTTCGTGTTTGAGCCGCCATTTTGACAGTTTCCAAATTTATTTTCAATATGCTATCAAGCACATTTTAAAGTTAAACGATTGAGGACACGATATTTTCACCGATCAGTATGATCTCCCTAACCGTTTCCAATGTGAAAATGCCAAATAAAGAATATTTGTCCGTGAAAAAATCTGATTTTTTTGTGAAAAACCAAGCATAACTTTTTTGGAATGGGCTCGATTGATTTTTTAACAGCAGATTTGGAAAAATCGATCAATTTTACGTTGAAAATTTTTTGAGTTGGGTTTTAACAGAGATTATAGTGGTTTTAATGTCAAGAAATATTCCGAAAACCTTGATGAAATTTGTGTCCTGTTGGGCGTTAATGGGTTAAGACACATTCAAGTTACAAACACAATAAATTTAATGTATTAGTGGGCATTCATTTTATATTAAATTTGATGTCATTTTTAAAAGCAATATAAAACTCATGCAAGGTTTGCAATCAAGCCGACGAGATGCTGACTTATCGACAGTTCATCACTAGAACCTACTTGAATTCCCGCTAGGGCGCGAAACTATTACGCCGCTTAATCACAATTACCTGAAGTTAAGTTCGTACTATTTGTACGTGCGGGGATTTGCTTTTGGGGAGCCTGTTTAGTATAGATTATAATTTTCGCGATAGGTTCAATCGGGTCGCTAATTTATTAAAGTGACATATGTGCATGATTAGAAACGATAAGAGAAAGTAACGTTAAAAGAAAATTAAGCAGATTGTAAGGGAGAAGTCATGACAACAAGTTAAGAAGAGTTAATAAGAAAACTGCCAGGGTAGTCTGCCATATTTTTCCTATTGATTTGTATTTTCTAAAAATTAATTTACCAAACTAATTATAAAATTTAGTCCTAACAAGGGAATCATCCCAGATGTGTCACTCGGATTTGAATGAAACTTGGCACATCGAAAGGTCATCATAATTTATGACAATTGGCATTTAAACTTGGTGCCATAAATCACAAAAAACAAAATGGCGACTCATATATAACAAAAATTTAAAAAAATAAAAATTCGTTGAATTTGTTTGAAACTCGTTACTTGGGGTTTTCAAAAATTCAAAATGGCGGATTAAACATGGCGACTGTACCAGTATGCGGAAGGCAAAATGCAATTGGTTCAAAAAAAGTTTGCAGATCATTTCTTTACCGAGAGCAAAACTTATTGAGTAACAAAAGAATTCTGAGAAAAATGTAAATAATGTATGAGTTCAAGTTTACTTTTATTTTAATTTAAATAAATAACATTTCAACTTATTTTCAACAGTTTCAAATAGTTAATATTTTTTCAATACTATTTGAAGTTTATTTCAATTCTTACTTTCCTAAAGGTAACATTTGGATTCGATATGCATGATTTTTATATGATATTTATACGCCACAGTGGACTTACATCTATTTTGTCTTTTTAAAATTCAACGTCAGTTTCGAATTTCACGATCCTAAAAATCGTCTAGTAACAAATTTTAATCAAATACGAGTGATTTTTAAAACAGTCAGCCATTTTGAATTTTTGAAATCCATCATCATATATTCGTATTGTGCGACCCCAAAAACTCCGGAGTAACAAGTTTCAAGCGATTTCGACGATTTTTTATTTTGTTTTAATTTCTGTCATATATGAGCCGCCATTTTGTTTGTTGTGATTTATGGCACCAAGTTTAAAGGCCAATTTTCATCAATGATGATGACCTTTCGATGTGCCAAGTTTCAATCAAATCCGTGTGACTCACTTGGGAGGGTTCCCTTGTAAGCTATAACTAATTTCAATAACATTTTTAACACTCCGGGAGTAGAACTCGATTTTGCGCCCTGCAGTGAAATCTTCGGGCGCGAAATACCGAGCCCCACCCCCGTCGTATCAAAAAATATCGTATGCAACATGTGGGCGAAATATCGATCTCCGACGAGTGTTGTAACCCTCGCTTCGCACTCGTCGAATATCGGTAATTGTGCCCTTGTTACATAATATACTATTCTTAAATATTTCGCAATCAAAAAATTTTTAGTTTGATACAATTGGTATATTTTCACATTCAAAACGTGTAAAAGTACATTTTGCATAGGTACTTTTAAAAATACATCTGCATTTTGTACATAAAAACAAGCAACAATGAAATTCAAGAGATTTTGATCGCTCGTTGATTTCATCAACACCATCTTAGAGCCAAGATAATCCCCTGAATTTTTGCTCCGTTTCTTGTATTGAGCTCGTTAGAGTCAGCCGTCGGCCATTGCCAACTTAACGTCGATTTAATCCCACGTGGCCGCATACTAATCCGCGGTGCAGTCGGCGGCCTGTGCGGTTGGCAGCTCCGTTAAACTTGAAAGGTAGTATCAGTGCATGCGGGTCGAAAAAATGCATCGCTCTGTACGCCCGTCACGTGCGTCTCTCCGTCAAACGATCGCGCACGTTTATCTCGACGACAAGAAACGTTTTAAAGAATAGCCGTGAATTTTAATTAGCGATTTACTTTTTTCCCCATAGTTTATTCCGTAGCGAGCGCCATTATAAATTACCTAAGATTTTAATCGGTTTTCTGGTAATACTTAGAGGGTAAAGTTTATCACGCGCAAAGTCCAATTTAAGTATCCAACATTATGTATGATTAAAGATTTCAAAAATTAAATGATTATTCGAGTAATAACCTTTGTGTACATAGTTTTACTTGCTTTATTTTCATAGTATCTGATGTTTTTAAAACATTTAACACGAAAATTTATGCAGAAACATTTTTATACCAATGAGCTCCCTCTAATTGTAACTGCGTTTCCAATAATATGGTTACTGCTTCTCTGATATGATTTTCGTTTAAAAACGAGTACAAAAAGTATGACGGAAATACGTCACAATCACGCAGTTCAAAAATATAATACTTTTAAAACCCGATAGTAAAAAACCTGGGAAACCCGACAATTTAAAAATGTCATAAAGAAAAACGACCTTACAAAAAATTGAGATATAAGTTTGACCTATTAAATTTTTGCGTTATGCAAAACCGAAAAAGGATTGTTAGTGTTTTCTAACATGAAAACTCACCGAGAGCCAGTAGAAATGCAGCCACTATCTTAAAATCTGTGAATATTCACTGTTTCACAGTTTCAAATTGACAGCGCAAATATTAAAAATACTACCTTTTTACAGGTATGACACTGCCTATAACTCCTTTCATGATACAGTGACCTACTTATTGAGGTTTCGGCGCTTTCCAGACTCCATCATGAAAGTAGTTCCTTGGTTTCTCCGCCGCCCGCCACGCGGCCCTACTAAAACAAATAACATTAATGCAATGCTGAGAATTTATAGGCAATACTACCAAATTGATTACATTTTTGGTACTACGGGTGAGTACTTATTCAGTACTGACAGTCAGTACTGCTCCATACCGGCACAGGGTAGGTTTGAACCACAGGTAAATTAATAGTCCACATAAATGGGATTTTCCTTTTTAGTTGCATAATGTAATTTTGCCACATTCCTGATTATTTTGCATGAGATCAACCAGATCACTAAATCAAAATAATCGTTAGAGTCTTTTTTTTTAACTTGGTAGCTACCAAAAATTACTCAGGAAGGCCTGGAATATTGACTTTAAAAAAAATCCGGTAAAACTGAACAAAAAACGTCACCTCAAAAAAAAATCTTCGGAGCATGTTTTCGACGTATTTTTACTTCCTGATTACGAATATGATCATAAAAATCCACGGTCAGACATATCAGACGTTAAGGCAGCTCTGAAGTGTTCCGCCAATAAGTTAGGAATTTACGCTGAAAATCGAAAATTAAAAATGTGTGAATCAATTTGTCAAAATGCCAAAGAAATTAATTAGCATTTGAACCAGAACTATTGGAAATAGGTGATTTTTATTTTTTCGCAGTCAATTATTCATTAACTAACCAACATAGAAAATAGAATTACGTTTACGCCGTCCGAATTCAAACAAAATTTTTGCACTTTTTTAATGTACATTTTTAAGCGTAAATTCCTACCTTATCGGCAGACTACATTAGAACCCCTGTAAAATGAAAACGAATATCTATTTGGTGCCTAGAAATTTCATCTGGATAAAATATTAGGGTTTAATTGTAATATTTAACAGTGTCTTACATTGTTCCAAAAATTGGGACTCCTTTCCACGATCGGGTCATTTACCTAATGACTGTCACAAATATAAACATTTCAGTTGTTTTTACATCCAATTACTAGCACCATAGTAAGTCCAAACATAACAGAATGCCCAAAGTGCATTTGATCCTTGTAACGAGCCGTTTAACTCGACCGCGCGGAAGAGAAAGAGCGGCGGAGAGAAAGAGGGCCATTACAATTTATATCGACGCGAGTAATTAAGAAAATACAAAGGACGAGATGCGCGCTTTTCCCGGCCGGTCGGCCATTTTGGATCCCAAGCCCACGTGGGATCCGAGCGCGCATCAATGGACATGCGCGCGAAATCACATGGCGCTAGCGCTGGTGCGCCTCTACCTGCGCAGAAGAGGTGCAACGGCGCCCTGGTCGCGCAACCTTAAAAGTGGGCAACAACGGGCCGAGTTCCGAGCTCGGAGCGCATGTGTCGCCGCAATGGGGCGCAGGCGCTCCAAATTCAAATGAGGGGCGGGCTGTCAAACTCAAATTAAGCAAATTAGATTTAAATGTTTGACAGTTCCCGTCCCGATTCTTAGTAAAAAAGGAACTCGGCGACTTGACTGGACATAGGGATACTTACCGAGGTATTATAAGACCTGGTAAGTATCCCTCAAACTCTCTTGCATTTTGGACTCTCTTCTTACTGGACTTCTCTACACGGACTCCTGGGGACGACTCGCTGCCTCAACATCCGGAGAACCTGGCTGCTCCGGACAAATCAGTGGGCCCGCAAATATTCACAGCCAGCAGAAAATTCAATATATCAATGGAGGCGGCGAGGAGAACAAATTAAAACACACCCAGAATTGACGACGGTGCTCCGTTCGTCAAGGACACCAGGCTGCTGGTCCTCTCCCTCGTAGTCGCGAGGGAGTGTGACACCGAATCAGGTTCAGAAAGTGACAGCAGCCTAATTCATAATCACCGACGGATGGAGGACCGAAAAATAAAGAAGAGGAACGACGCTAAGAAGACAGAAGACTAAAAAAGTAAGCCTCTTTCTCTTCCGTTCGATAATAAAATGATACCGTGAATATGTGTAGATGAATTATTATTATGTTGTGTAACAGAATATTTATGTGTAATATGTATATATGTATGTGTGAGCGTGTGCATTGAATGTGTGTCCGTGTTGTTATTTAATTTATTACCGCGTAACTTATTTCGTTGACGAAATGACAGTTCTTCTATACCTTGACTCACACGACTTACCGACGACTCGATAATGTTTTATAATTATGACTCTTATTATTTTATTCGCGAAATGACGACGAGAATGTTGGTATGAGTGTGTTTAATAATTTATTTTAATGACGAGTTCAATTGTTTATAGAATTCAAAGAATTATAAAATATATTTTAATTGAATGACCAATAATAATTACGACTTTCATTTCAGCACCCAACTCTTCCAATCTACAATTATAATATTTATAATAATGACGAATAATTTGACATGTATGTATTTTTTATGTTTGGACGATTCAGAGAGTTTTTATATAATTGACTCCGATTCGTTACATCCTTTGCCGTAAAAGTGATGCCATTCAAACTGAAGTAAAATTCGTGTCCTTTTAGGCAGAAACGGCTTAAGGCAAGGGTTGAAAATCAGAATCAAAATGATAGATCCCTTTTTCGAGGGGGAATAAAATATGAAAACCAGTCTTTAATTATTGAAACAATTATCGCCAGATATCGAATTGACGTTGGCGGGTGCATAATCTCAAAATTAATGTCTGGTTAAGTTACTTCAATTCAATTTCAAAGGTCGCCTTGTCTCGCCCATCGTTTCAGCCAGATCCCGCGTAAAGACCAGGACGGAGCGTAATTTTAAAATAAACGTAAGAAAGCACTCCTTAATTTTCTCTCTATTTGAAAAGCGACCCTCGAACCAATCCGACCTTATCTCGTGAGTACTCTGCTCGTAGGTCGAATCGCCCTTTCCTCTTTTCTTCTCGACCCATCACAGTATCTGTTTTATATCTCTCTCTTACGTGTTCTCCTTTGCATCTGGCTCTCAGTTTCTCATCTTCTTTGCTGCGAAATCAACTCGACATTTCACGGACCCCTCGAAAGTTCCATCTGGTTTACGCTTAACAAGTCGCCGACGAAGCGCGTTTCTGTTGTTTTGGTATACGAGGTCTTTCTTTTCTTTGCGCCCGATATAAACCGGGCAGCCAGCAAGACTGCCGAAGTTCTGAGTGCTGGCTTTTTCGCAAACCGTTTTCATAGTGGCTAAGCATTAAGTATTGATTAAAAGTACGAATTTATTCATCATTATGAAGATTGAACCTGCTGAATTTATTTTCGTAAAAGATTAATAAAAGAATCTACTGATATTCGAAGTTTTAATCATAATAATGATGATAATAGGAATGAACAAAAATGATGTTAGATAGAATCATTTATGTTCATTTCTTAATCAACTGACGATTGTGATGTGTAATTGTAGAGATATTAATATCACTGTCTGATTGCGATGATTTGTACTGTCAAATTCTGTATGATCTGATATTATTGCTGATAGTAATGCCATCCTTTTTCCACTACAAAGAGAGTACCTGGACATTTTTAAATCGCTGAATTTGGCCTCAACTTCGCAAAATCCAAGATGGCGGAATTAATATGACGGATTAAATTTGTAAAAATCAAGCTGAATCTGGGTGCTCGAGAGAAGAGGAGCGAGGGGACATTGGAGTTGATGATCACGCATACAACTTCAGATTTTCAAAATTCAAGCGGAACCAATATGACCGCCGGAATTTGCACAGTTACTTCTGCATGCTAATACTTGGCACTCGGAAGTTTTCAAGATTGTTGATCATCAATTTTATATCAGATTGGTAATACTGAAAATAGAGGTTTCATTATGGTGATTAAAATTTCTAAAAAGGTACTTCATCAGTCCGCAACTGCATCCATAATGATTTTCGTCATCATCTAATTGAACATGATTTGTTATTAGTCCACTGGTTTTTTTCGCGAGGAACGGTGTTATTGTTGGAAAAGTTATATTTATTTATAACAAGCGTTCTTGTTTCTAATAAAATTATATGATGGGTAGTATTGATTGGATTGTTGATCGGATTCACTTAAAACTTGGTCACTGATCATACCTTACCACACAAGATCCACTGTTTTGAATATTTAAAAACTAATCGAGATTCGTGATCAGCAGTCTCATAACCGCAATTTAGCAAATCATTGAATACTAGTTTCTTAACAACCTATTGAGCATGTTAAATATAAGGCTAGGATATTACGAAGAAAAATGCATTTTTATCACCATTCTGAATTGCTACTTTTCGAAATAAGCCTAGCTATTAGCAAAGTCATTTTAGATACGATATTTGTGATTTATGCTAATGCCATTATACTCCAAATAAAATTCGATGAACTACACATGAAACTAACAAAAGCGAAAATGTGAATGGCCATTAAGAAATTACTTCAGACAAATTTATTTCGTATAGTTTCAATGTTAAAATATAGCGTCAAACTTCATGAAGTTGGCGCAAACTTTGTAGATTTAGACTTTAAAAATTTAAGACGATCGTGAATACATTATTAAAGAATTTCTACATATCTGATGTAGTTTTTCAAATTATTTCTAACGAACGTGTTCCAAAATCTAAGTTTGCCCTTATATCCTGGATTTTTTGTTGCATCTCGATCAAAAAACTTTTATAGCTTTAAAAATGAAATTCCTTTCTCATTTCCTATATATGAGATTGCAGTAAAAATAAAAGCATCGAAGCAAAGAGATAATAGAAGATACACCGACCGCGATAAGCATGACACGAAGAGGGGATTTAAAACGACTTTCGATTTTCCAGCAACTACCCTCCCATCGAAATGCAGCTAAAACGCGTCGGTTGGGAGCGACACTAAAGTGTGGTAAATCAAAGGAAATTAACAGGGGAAATTAGGTTACGGGTATAAACATCAGGAGCCGGTTTCGCGATGCGGCCATACCGGGACGGGGAGGTTTGAACAGCACCGTCGTTTTTGCGCCCAGTAAGGGCGCCGTCCCCTCGGAAAATCATTATTTTACTGGAACTGCGTTATTAGCATACGCCACGCTTCCACCCACCAGCCAGAGGAAACAATGCTATACGAAATACTCGCGTGTTCGACTAGGTTCTGGAGTGCGAGGTGAAGGAATATGGCGGGGGTACGAGAGGTCACGGCGAATCGATGCTGCTCCTCGATTGTAATTAACAATTTAAATGCTCAAGTCGTGACGGGAAACAACGATTTGGTTAACGTCTCGGGAGCCGAGTCTTCTTAATTTCCCGTAGTTGACTGCAAAAAGTCCTAATTAGATAATCTTTACCGCCTTACACTGTCGCTTCCGTATACGGAAGTCGTATGCTGGGAAGAACAGACGCAATCTCATTACGGTACACCCAGAAAGAAGTTTTATTTTTATTTTGTACCAGAACAAAACATTAATTACCCCTCATTTCGAAGGTTAATGGAAGGAATAGAAAATTAAGATTTACCGCCAAACTTTGTCAGAAATCCGAATGCGTGGATAGTTTACGAATGAGGACACATCTCTTGCTGGTCATCAATATTGATTGCATACAGGAATATTTTTTAAAATTGTTTAATAAACGTTTTTTTTCGAAAACGTTTTCCGTGGTATTCTGATCCCACAATGTCATTGCTGAATGTAAATAATGTTTCCTTGTAGTTTTCTTGTTATATGTTACTTAACTCTTCCAGTCAGTTTTCCTATAAATGGAAATGCAATACTCAACTGAATAGATTTTGGACACAATAAATTACCAAGAATTGGTTTAAATGATAATATTTGTTTGTTTTGGAGAACAAAACAATGGATTAAGATAAAGTCATCCTCGTAAAATAAGTTAAAAATTTTTTATTAGCCACCGGGCTGGCACAAGCGACTTTTTTGTGTAATCATATTGAGGCCAAAGAATTAATCCGCCCAGCGACGCCAGTATCGTCAGATAGCTCCCTACTCCTCGTGCTGGTTCACCTCTTGCGTTTGCTCATCCCGCTTCAGATTCAGATAGCAGGATGTTGTACATTTCGTATGTCTGGAGGGAGAACAAATTTTTGAAAATCTACACACTGAAAGGAAAAAATTTCGATATAGCATGGCTTCAGCATGATTTTTTTCACTTTGTCTTTGAAAATTTGGCAAAGAAAGCAAATTAAAATATCTTAGACTCAGGCAATATCGAAATTATTGCCTTTCGGGGGGTTTTGATTTTCGGAACTTTGTTCCCCGGCCGGAGGGGGTTTGTTCGTTTTGTTTGAAGTGGGGGGTAACCAAAAGATACTAACGTAACCATACAGATTAGTTCTTCTCCGCTTTTTTGGTTTCCACGAGTACCACGAGTACCTCTAAATTTATTTACATAAATTATCATTATTTTAACTTTTCGACCATTTTATTATAGTAAATATCAAAAAAGCTCTTCTTTATTTTTTGTAATGTGTAATTAATAACAGTTTTAAATTTAATTTGTTACAGGATCTTCGACAAATGCCTAGGAACTGAACTAATCCATCTCCACAAAGGTGAGTAACTAAATTATATGAATAAATGATAAACATTAATGACAATGTAATTATTTGTTATTATCCGATTCGTAGACTTCGATTAGTGTAATTCCATACATACATTACTGGTGTTTCACGATTTGCCACTGAAAAATTGTCTAATTCAAAGTAACCCACTTTTGTGTTATATAAGTAATTTTGAGATTATTAATTCAGATTCAGAGTTAATATTACTACGAGGGTAGCTAGTCTTTTATAGTTCATTTGGTATAACGTTAAAATATTACTATGTTCGGAAAGAAAAAGCATCTTGAATGGTGGTTCAAATATCGCTTAAATGAAAATGATATAATTTCAACGATACATGAAACTACATTGAACATTTTTATAATTAGTTATACATATGCGAAATATTATACTGCCAAACAAGATTTTGTTGCCCTATAAGTAAAAGTCGATTCTGATTGTATTTTTGTTTAAATTTGTCCTGCAAAATATCGCGCCAAAATATTGAATTAGACCTACTTTTTGCCCGAATTGAAGGTCAAAGAGTTAAAAAATTATGTTTCATGACATTTTTATCTATTTTTCACTAAAAGTAGCCCACATTCCAAAAGTTCGTCCTACGCATTGCATCCGCCATTGTACATTTCTTGATTTTTTGCGTCGCATCCTACAGTATGGAGGTGAAAAATGTCAAAAAATACGATTGGGTTAACACTTTTGACTTTTAATTTGGTCAAAAACTGGGTCAACTTTAATATTATAGCGTATCACAATTGACTCTTACTTATAGGACAACGTGAAATTCTCTCATTTTGTAGGGCTATGTTATGAAACAAAAAAACAAATAATATAGGTAATTGTGACAAATGAAACAGAAACTGGATGTAACATGAATGAAATGAAATTTTAGTTGATGCTATTCACTCGATGACATTTTATATCTAATGATGCTGACAAATCACGTTGGAGAATGATACATCATTTAACCATTCCACTCACTAGAAATGATTATCTTATTTTAAGAAATGTAGCATCTAATACGCAATGTTTTCTTCTAACCTCAAATCTGCCCTTAACCAATTTTTTGTGCCTGAGACATTAAAAGTATTTCAAGATAAGATACTTCATTTGACAGTGCAGAGAATTATTATATTTGACATCCCCCGCCTTCATTATAATTGTGTTCATTTTGTTTCATCGTTTGCCAACTTTATTGGCTTATCTGCCAAGAGTATCATTTCTGGGTTCTTCGTCAGCTTTCATAATTACGTGTCAGTGTCTTCCACATATCATATCCTATGCTGCAACATCCATCGCCAAGCACAATTTTCGGCAACTGTCATCTAAATTTAGCATTTTCCATAATCTATCAAAAATGTCATCTGTGTTTATATTGTACAATGATACATCATCTTAATTAATCACCCTCATCATCGCTATCATGATCGTTATCCGTAAGCCGTCATTCCTTGTTGATCAACACTGAAAAACATTTCGAGTGTTACGAGTAATGTATAAATAAATATATTGATGTCGTGATCATTAGATCATGTTCCAGAAATAGACATGCTATCATATATGATCTACATCATGCTAAACAAAACGACTACGAAATTAATTATTTTACAAAAATCTGATCTATGTTCTGGTCAAAAATTAAAATAGAACTGAAAAAATTAGTAGGATACAATAGATACTGAATTTTTAAAAAATACGCTGATGACGCATCTGAGTGAAAGATATTAAATACTAAAATATGGGACATTTCGTTCGATAAACACAGTTGATCTTTTGGTGCCTTTGGTTTATAATTGGTATCAAAGAACTGAAAATTTGAAGAATTCCACATTTACAATCTCGTAATATCTCGTGAACGGTAAGACCGATTCATTTATTTAACGGTATGATCTGATTAGTTTTTGAAGTCGATCCATATTAGTTTATAAGGAGGTCGAACAATAAAAGCTGAAAGAAACTTTTTTGGGTTTCTAATCAGGAATACGAATCACACAAAAAAACAATAAAAAAGATAGAGCATCAAATTCTTTACAAAAAAAAATAAATAAAATTAGACTATATATTCTAAGAAGACAAATCTTTCTGTTTAAATTGATAAAGATGTCAAGAAGAAATTAAGCTTTATTAATTATAAATATTACGACGAAACAAAAAATGAATATTAATAATAATAATATCCTTTATATTATACTGCTCCATCTGACATGTTCTGAGGATCACAATTTAAAAAATTATCATTTTTAGTTTCTATAGTCAACATGAGCCGAAGACGGCAGAGTCGAAGCCACTAATTTTTGTTCAGCTACAAATAGGAAATAACTGAATTCTTAAATAATAAACATTTATTATTTAGCAAATCATTTAAAATAATTTAAAATATGCTTTTAAAATTTGAAGCTCCAATGCATTAAATTCAGGAATAAATATCTACATTTATATATACTAATGGTCCGCTCGGTGCTTAATAATTCATCCGTAATATTCTCAATTTATCAATAAAATTATGAATATATTAGCGTCGCAACAGTAAATAAAATAAAATTAAAATTATTTTTAGTTGCAGAAATAATCCGACAAGGTTGGATAACTACGATTTATTTAAACTTAACATATTTAAATAAATTTTTAATATTTCAAATGCACAGCTACATGTTATGTGTTTAAACTAAAAATTCTACTTTCTTATTTATTAATAATTTATCTAGAAATAGTAGTGCATTTAAAAAAATTGGAAAAAAAACATTTTATACGAAATAACAAAGGGGGAACGATGAGAGTAGTCATGAATGACAGGTAAATATTCCGACTATACGTTTAGTATGAAGAACAGGAGCATAAGAGAAAATGTGATAAAAAATGAAGTCTTCTATACACATGTAATAACAATTTGCAAAATGAAAACAGATGCAGAAACAAAAAGTATGTATCCAAGAATTAATCAATATATATTTTAGAAAATTAATAAGGATACCAAATAGGAATTACTGACTTAGAATATCGTGAATTCTCTGTATTTATGTATTCGATTTCATTTATAATGCACTGATCCGGCAGACCATGTGTAAGGCAGATATTATATTATTAAAATAATAAATTTGAAACTATACTTAGCATAAAATTGCAGTATCTTCAAAACTATTCCAATCTCCATAAGTATTTTAACTAAAGGTCAAACAATAAGAAACATTTTGTGATATTACAGAATTATGACAAAGGACGAGTTTCAATACGCCTTTTTTGGGCCCTCCTCAAAACGGTTAATATTAGGGAAAAAATTGTATGTCCTTGGTATCCCTGACAATCCTCCATAGCCGATTTTCGATATATCAACTGAAAATGGAAAAAAATCAGCTCAAAAAGCTGGAAAATGCATGGAATTTTGTTTTTCTCAACAATAATTAGTAGGTTTTATTGACTTACTGAATAGGTCAACACACTTTTCCAAAATCTTCAGACAGATGTAAGGAGGAAAATATGTCATAATGAGATTTTTTTCTGGGCCTCTATGACAAAAGCTTATAATGGAGTATCCAATTTGAGTGAAACTGTGTATGATGAAGCTTTGGGGACTAGTAAGTTGGGATTAATGACTACAACTGCTTAATTTTTAAGATGTCTACGTTGACTTTTGTGTTCAATAAATTGTCAAGATATTCACATGTAATATGCAAGGTTCAAAACTTCTCTCGTGCGTTTTCATTTCTTTTCGCTTCTTTCGAACGATTTTCTTTTGCTTTGTCTCAGTTGTTTCATTTTTTTTGAAAAGTATATTTCCTGGATTGTAACTATTCTATCGCCGTACTCACAAGTTAAAAATTATAAATATGGCTATTTCATATATCTCTCTTTGACCAATACTTTACCTGTACATCTACTAGATGCATGAAATACAGAAATGAGACTTTATTCATACCTTTCTCATACTATTTCAACTGCCCAACGAAGACGAAATCAAGACATACTCTTCTTATATTTCTTCTACAATATTTTGCGTTTTTATCCCAGATTTTGCCCACACGAATGCTATACGAAATTCGTAGTACCAATACCGATTCATCTCCCATACTTGTAATCGACTGTTGCAATATCATTGCAATACTCTTCCGGTACTTTCAATTTTCACGTAGACATTCCTTTATAGTTAAATTCAAACGCGAAAACAAGGTACCAAGATTCACGGAAATCCATATAATTTTTTGAAAATTCTTCGCTATTTTGGATCACTCAATTTTAATCTTTGTCATGAAGCCCACAATAAAAAATGCCCGTTCTAACATGTATTCACCCTTACATATATGTCTAAGTTTTTAGAAAAGAATATCTTTGTTCAATTTATGTTTCATTTTTGTTAGTTTAGCGATCAGTTACTAAGTACGAATATGGCCCTAATATAAGCCACCGGAAACGATTATTGGATGCAATATGCTTAAAGTGCATATTATTCGATACATGTGCATCAATTTTTTTTACGTATCTGTGAATGCGGAATTCGACTTGGGCTTTCGCATAACCTTCAGATTTATTAAAAAAAAACTGTTACGCGTTAATATCGAAACTACTATTCATTAAGACAGTTTGGTACGTTGGTTTTCATACAAACATTCAAAAACCCATTTGATCAGCTTGAAATATAGAAGAAATAGTTATAGCATTCTTGAAGTAGAAACGTTCCTTATATCAAAAATTGCTGACTGTACGATCGATTTGATGATTTTCCGTTTTTTTTACAGTGTAGTAAAAAAAAATAATAATAGATATAGAATACTAATAGATAAAGTACAGGCTTATTATTTTCCAAAAGTGAATTGTCAACTACCAATCCCCGCTTAAACGAGATAGAAAACAGCATTTCCATTACATTTTTTGCGCAGTCGAAATGAAATTAATTAAGGAAAACGAGCTCCAAAGTTATTAAAGCTACGAGTGTAGGCTAAACAATTGCCTTTGATAACGTACACGTTTCGCAAGTTTGCTTAATAATCCAGCTCGCTGACGAAAACGTATGGCATTCAATTTTCCCGAAAGCTGACGAAAATACAGCGACGCAATATATAACGACAGTGGCAGGAATTCCCATAAACGTCGAATCGGGCGCGCATTATGACCCCTTTGTCTTTATCACCGTCAGGTACGAATTCGCGTACGATACACTTTTTGACAGTGATGAGCGCGATAAATTGTTATTGCATTGTAAAAGTAAATGACGGGAACGCGGACGTGTCGTAAATGCATACGCATCGGGTTTGATCGGTACCGAATGACGAGTATCTGCCCTTGAACCTAAAACAATATCCGACAAGTGGTTGAATATAAAAATTAACTTTAACAAAATTACGAATTTTATAACGTTTAAGTCACAAATAATTATATATTGCTTAGACATTGCTCAGGAGAGTAAACTAAATAACAAAGACAGATCATTTTTTTCGGTACTGTGGCCGTAAAATCGGATTTTACGGCCTACTTTTATTCTCTACAATGAAATTTCATGGATCACGTGTAATATGAATCTACGCTGACAAAAACATAACCCATACGGACTAAATGCAGTTTTCAGTACCGAAAAATGCTATTTGCGACCCAATATCAGTTTCGTTTTACTTCTGTTTGATGCTAGCAATGTCATCCTCAAAATTTCCATTCCATTATCGAGAAAAGTGAATGGTTGCAGATTTTGACACATTTATCCTCATTTTCTTGAAAATGCAACTTGGGGAAATTGTGAGTAAACCATGGATTTCAACACCAAAAATGACATTGCAATTGTCAAAATACAACTATACTTTGTTTCAAATAAATTGAAACCTAACCAAGAATACAAATTTCGATACATTTTTTTTAATTTCCCTATGTTTATCTGTCAGGGATGATATAAATACATCTTTGTGCATTGTTATTTAGATAACATGTAGGTACACCATTGGTCAGTACTGACCACTAACTGGTTACAAAGAGCCATAATTTAAATAGTAATTTATGTTGCTTTAACCTCGTTCTGCTGGATTATTATTCTTAAATGAGATTAAATGCTAATCTATTAGGGTGTACGATGAATCTATTGCTGAATTTTACCACGTTTTTATTTCTTTGTAGTTAATCATCCCTCTCTTGGTGGGATGTTCGCATCTTTTCTTAGTACCTTTTCTCCAAACCCTTAGTATGTGTCTTTTGCCATAACTTCTACATTGGAATTTGCAGTTGATCCCCATGATTGTACCCGTTAAGTCCAAACATTATATATTTATAGTGCAGCATCTTCTTTTTGTGTTTATTGTATATAGTATTTCATGATATTTTATAGTAACTCGATATACATCTATGACAAATAAGTACATTTAGTCAGTAAATTATAGAAATTTAATATTTTAAAGTTTTCATGCTTTCACGTGGGTTTCCAACTGCCGTTTCCAGTGTTTTGATAATTTTAAACATGTCCCTTTCTTCTTCATGCCTGAAACATTCCATGTTGATCAGTTTTTTCGCACGTTTTACATATCAGCGGTTCCATTTTTGGAGTAGATGTTGGTGAGTAACGTTCATGTGTTCAAGACTGTTTGTTGGTTTCTGTTCAGTTCTTTTCCAGATTTTGATGTTTATGTTTTCTTTGTGGCTGGGATGTCCACATCAAGCACAGGTTTAGCTACGTTTGTATCACCATTTATGTCACATTATCGTTTTTGTTCTACGTTTTGCATCTTTTAGATGTTTCGCTTTTCTTCTGAACCCTCTCCCCGTGATGGACCTTCTTCTTTCTTCTTCATGGGGATGAAATTAGTCACGCAGAATATTTACATATCCTTGTAAGAGTTGAGAACAGGATTTTTGTTAGATTTGAGTGTTTGTATCTTCTTCTAGCGTTTTTCCATGATAATCGTTTATTTGAGCAACATTGTTTCCGTTTTCTCCTACTACAATTTCATAGTTTAGGCTTAGCAATTGTTGTCGCCGTTCTAGTGGAGGTTCATCTCTTTCTGCACAACGTTTTCCATGAGATTTCTACAAAAAGCTCCGGTTGCCAATCTATTCAGTATATTGTGTACTGGGTTCAGTGCATGGAGTGTGTATTTTCTGGCGAAGTTATAAACCATGGATCCCTAGTCTGTCATGGATCTAACTAGTGCTTTTTTATAGTGATTTTATTATATCCCCATTATTTATGGGCTATTGGTATATTAGTATATTAATTCTTTTCTTCACAGCTTTCGATGTTGCAAAATTTTCGATGTTATGTCTATTTTCTTTTCTTGACAGAATATGGTAATGTCATCTGCAAATATTCGTATTCTAACCCGTCTTTTTATACATTTTTTCATATCACTGATGGCAATTCTAAACAGCAATGGGCTTAATCGATCCTTGTAGGGTTCCGTTTTCGATCTGAAACAGTTTGTACAAAGACCAGCCACATTTTGGAATGGTACAGCCATCCAAGAAGTTCTTGACGAACCGAAGAATATTTTCCTGTGTAATATTTTTATTAAGAATCATTAATCCTGCATCACCATGTCATGTCGAAGGTTTTTTCGAGGTCGAGGAAAGTTACTTCTGCATGCTGATTACGTTGGAAAGCGCTTCACTTACTTCATTTTGGATAATTATGAGTGGGTTCATAGTCGAATGTCCTAGTTGAATTGTTTTCATTCGATAGCATGGATTTTCTGCCAGTACATTTTCCTTATATTGAAACTTAATTGCTTTCTTTTTTACCATATGTGATCTCTGCAAGCCAGACATCTATCATACGTTTATATACACTTTTAAATATTTTAATCAATAATACTTTTAATATAGTTATATCTGTTTAAAAATAATCGATAATAACAAATATTTTTTATGAATAAATTTAATATGGGGCACATAAATGTTGACGGAAACATTATACCCGAGAAATACTACTTGTTCCATCCTCGTTTATTTGGTTTTACAGTACCAAGAAATGTTTACTTCTGAAACATATATGCAAAAATAAATTTTATATAATTTATAATAAAGACTAAATGTTCAATAGTCAGAATGGTAGAACATTGATAGACGCCTTGTTCCGTTTGCTCGGATGAAGATTATATTTAAACGCTTAAATGACGTAACAGAATCGACGCAGAAAGGACATTATACAGTTGAACACTGAAACTCGAATAATTTTAACTTCGACTTTACGACTTTGAACAATGTATGATAATACCACCGAGCGATATTCTACGAGTATTCGCGACCTCGCGAATGAACTCTATGACGTTAAAATATATGCGACGAATACAATACGCGACTTTATACGATCGCGAAATTACAATTCCTCTACCGAGAGGAAATATTAAATTACGACGTATAATTTAATAATACGCATTACTCGTATTAAATTGAATAAAGGGGTATCGCAATTTCATTATTACAAAGTTATTTAACGAAATTATCGCATGAATGCTTATAAATGCGAGGGACTCAATAGTATATAATATTTTCTGTTTATATTTTCGCATACAGTGAGTTAACCGTTTTGTTAATTAATTTTAATATAAAATCAGCGCAATTATAGAACAGTATAGTTGTGAGCACCACAGGTGTAGTTAGTTTTCCTCTCAACCCCGAAAAGTTGCTAGTTACCTCGACAATTTTTCTGATCGTCTCACCTACATCGCTCTATCAGTGTCGGAAATACTGTATTAAGAATCTCCAACTAGAAATGAATACCAGGAAATAGTACTAAAGATTACTAGGAAGCTAGTGAAAAGTACAAGAAGCATAGACAAATCTAACTACGTTGACTGGTAACCACAAAGATTAGGCCAGAACTGTTGATCAATATGGCCTATTTTGTATACTGTTATAAAATCCATATCAAATAATATATTGAACACCAATATAGAGTTTATGTAGGTCCATTCCTAGCTTGGTGTAGTCTGTGAAAACGATTTATTAAATACAACGTATTGGGTCCTAATACAATCTGTACACAGAGAAAAAGGATTTGTTATGGTTATCAAAGTTTTTTGTCTCAGTAATGCGGATTGTTAATATAGAACTAACAAGTCGGTGTATTAGGACTACTAACCGTATTCTTAGGTATAAGAAACCGACTTATATGTAACTGCACCTCTTCAGATTTGCACTTGGCTAGAGCAACAAATTAATCCTTATTTACTGCAATTAATAAAAGGTACTAGGTTAAATGTTTTGTCACACCAACCAATTAAACAGTTTCGAACCAACAAATATCCCACCAATTGACAGTTTATTGCTGTAAACTGTTTTGTCCAAGTACCAACTTTAACACTTTTGGTGGACTCTAATTGTCAGGTGAACAAGTCTAAACCGACAATAAAAAATTTGTTGGAACGACAAATCTGAATTGTTAAACACGGATCTGACAACATTCCTTTTTCTCTTTGTAGACGTAATAGATAGTAATCATTGCTATTTTATAGTATTGTGTTTTATCAGTGAACCATCAGTATTAATTATTCGATGAAAATGATCAAATTCTCGTCGTTCAAATAGGAACAACACATCAGTGCATTAGACATTAATTACATTGACCCCGATTTACTATTTGTCATTAGGTTTATGACGTGTAAAATGAGCATTGTATCAATGCAACACATTTAATTCCGCGAGGTGCGGATCTGTCCTCAAATTCTGATCCATACTAATAAAATTTCCTATTATCATACACGAAAAGAAATTGGTTGTACAATGAAGTTTGTTAATATTCTTATGATAAATATAAACATAGTACAATCTACGATATCGTTGAAATTATTCTAGTTTGTATCATCAACCATCTTATATGGAAAGAACTGGTTAGTTAGTACACCACGACCTAAAAGTAGTAAGCACAAAAGTAGTGAATAAAACAACAAAAATAGTAAATCTAATAAACTAATGTTTGTTACTTCCAGTAGTTTTAAATATTTACAATTACTATCGAGATTTGTAAAATCTGCTTCTTAGTATTTTTTGTAGTTTAGGTGACTACTTTGTCCAGTAACAGAACAACTTCTAACCTTTTTAGTACGCGCAGACAGACGAGGCACAAGTATTGTAATAGATACACTTATAAATAATAGTGGCAGTTATATTTAAAAAATTGCAATCGATAAAAATAAAAATTCCTAACTTCAAAAAGTAGTTTTTCTTACAATCAAAAGTAGTGCAAATGCCAACTAACCTAAAATAGTAATGCCATCTATACAAAATAGTTGGAACATGTTTACTATTTGAATTTGGAGGAACATCTTTTCTCGTTGTGCTAACTATTTTTTTCCTTGTAACATCATGAAAGCAGGTACTATACGGTGCAGTACGAATAGCAACGTTATTTGAATATGATACAATAGCAAATTGTACCAGAAGGACAGCCTAGTCAATATGCAAGTTCCTCAGGCTCCGCTAGGAGCGACCTCGACTCTAGCAGCTCTCAAATGCTCAAATTATATAAACGGATTTCCATTTCATCTGAAGATTCTGTGGAAGATTTTAATATGACATTTTGCTTGAATTTCACATAACACGCAGTAATTACGTTATGCCCATATGCCGGTCGTAATATTTTTTAATTATGGCATGGAATCTGAAATTTTCATTTGATCGTGTTCTATGGATTCCAAAGCGTTTTTTCAACAAAAGAATTCTATGAACAAAAATTGTGAAAAGCGAAATATCTCTTCACAATGTTTAAATCATTTATAGTTCGTTGTAGTGAATATACATGCATTCACACACTCATATGTACACTCGTATATTACGTCGTTATATTATTGCCAATAACGATAAATTGTAACTTATCTCTGATCCAATAGGTGTCTAACATCTATATTTCTTGTGGCCTAAATTTTTTTTTATATATTCCAGTCTCCGAAATAAATGCTGCATAAAAGGCTGACATGTAAAAATAGTCAAATTGTACACTAATTAGTGAGCTTAACTACTCTCTTAATCTGAACCAGCAAAGAACTACTAATTGACAGTTCATACTCGCTAATTCACAAAGCGCATTTGCGATCGTTGTGAATCAGAACTTAGACACTGATTTCAACCCTTTTCGTCCCAAAAGTCCGGAATTTTGACACAACTTTCAACGATGTAACTTTTGTTTCAATCAGCGTTAAAAAAAATTGAAATAAATCAAAACCGATAGATTTGGACCTCCTCTTTCAAATGCCGTGATGAGAATCATTTGAATCAGAGAAAACATTTATGATCATTTTTTCGATAAAAATACTGATTTTTTCGACGTTTTTTCCCAATAATTGCGTTTTTTGACATTGAAAAGGGCCGTGCTGATCGTTGCAAAACATACTAATCGCGTCTTTTTGCTCAGACCTGTATTCTCCCGTCGGTTTTTTTTTCAAAAAACATAATGGCGGCTTCAAGATGGCGTCTGGAAGTTGTAGGTTTGAATTTTCTCGTACAAATATCGATTATTTGACCGTGTAACGGCTCAAATCGTGGAGAATTGCAATCAAAAAGCAATTCTTATCATTTCTGAATACCTAGTCTCATCATAATTTATTCATAACCTCAAATGAGTTAGACACAATGGGTTTATACCGATTATTTGTCTAATTTTCACACAATTTTCGACGTTTCCGCAACATTACTTATGTGTGAAATTAAAAATGACCATATACCCTTATGACCTATTAATTATCGGCTTATAACCTAAAAATTTAGCACAGACTTTTCTTCATCTTTTTTATTTTAATTTTATTACTTTCATTTTCTTGTATTCAAAACTCACGTGGAGGCAAGGAGGAAATATTTGTTTTTTATTTTTGTGTTTTGTTTTGTGTTTTGTAAATCAATATTGCAGATATTGAAAGTTATGTCGCACTATAAGATGTGGGTTGACCTGCACTCAATTTGTAGATTATAAACAAATTCTTCATAGGTCACAATCATATATGGTCATTTTCAATTTCATACGTACGTAGTGATACGGAAACGTCAGATATTGAGTGAAAATCAGACAAAATATCGGTAAAAACACATTGTACATGACTTATTTGAGGTTATGAATAAATCATGATACGAGTAAGTATCTACAAATGATAATAATTACGTTTTCATTGCAATTCTCCATGATTTGAGCAGTTACACGGTCAAATAATCGATATTTGTGCAAGAAAATTCAAACTTACAACTTCCAGACGCCATCTTGAAGCCGCCATTTTGTTTCTTGAAAAAAATTCGACGGGAGAAGAATGGTCTTAGCAAAAAGACGCGATTAGCATGTTTTGCAACGATCAGCACTGCCCTATTCAATGTCAAAAAACGCAATTATTGGGAAAAAACGTCGAAAAAATCAGTATTTTTTTCGAAAAAATGATCAGAACTTTTTTCTCTGAAATTCCTGGCTGATTCTGACCACGGCATTTGAAAGAGGAGGCCAAAATCTATTGATTTTGACTTATTTCAATTTTTTTATATCTTTTTGAAACGAAAGTTACATCGTTGAAAGTTGTGTCCAAATTCCGGACTTTTGGGACGAAAACGGTTAACAGCGAAATCTTCTAAATTGGCTGGAATATCATTGAAATGAAATCACATTTCTGCCGCTTCAAAACAATGCCTATTCACTGATCAATCCAGTGAACTTGACTGAAATCAGTGGAATGAAATCACGTGCGTTTCGCTAGAATATAGTCTCCAGTTTCTAGAATTTCATGCTTGCATGAGCTACTTGTGGAACTCAAATGCGATTATAAAAACGCAAAATACAACACAGAACATTTATTTACGTTCCACATAAAAACTTCTAGGGTCAGAAATACCTGCTCAACTGGAAAACCAGTGAAATATTGGGCATTAGGGTTCAGTTCTGCAGGAGTTTCAGTAAATACAATATTTCGATGGGTGAAATAGTAAAATCAACTGGTTAAAAAGTGAAATTGACTAATTTAATAGCGAAAATTGTTTTCGCTTACGCATTTGGCGAAATTTTCACTGATTCACATTAAAAGAGTACTTATGTATTGGACCACCTAACTGTTATTCTCGTGCAGACGTAACCTAATTCCTCTACCGTGGGCCATATGTGTATGTAAAACAAATGGAACCAAACTATGGTTTCTCAATTGCGCACTTTAGTCTGATGAGTATACTCAGTAAATAGATAGCACAACCATTCAGGTAATAACATTTGACCAGTAAAAGTAGAAGGTGGCTTTACTATCTTTATTGCTTAATCCAACTAATTTATTTGTACTTACGCGTATTTATCAGGTTAAACATTTCTATTTTAGGTTTGTTCCGGTCATAAACCACCATTAGTTAGTACAGCCAACAAGATTTTTGTACCAACAAGTACCATCCTTACTTTTTATAAACTAGTAAGGAAAACTAACCGTTTTTTTTAGTGAAAAAATATTTAGGAAACAGTTGAGAAAATTTTCCGGCGCAGTTGGGCGTATTACACACTCGGCAGGATGATACCGGATCATTCCTCGTAATCGATTATTCCCAAATTCGATAAAAATTTTGAATTTTAGCCATGGGGGAAAGTGTAAAGGGATCGATTGCTCGTCGCGTGTCAGGGAAAACAGTGAATTGCCAATCAGCGTGCCACAGAGCATACGGCTCCTGCGTTTATTCGATACGATAAACGAGTACCAGCCTCGATTTCAACGATGTCGACAATTCACGAAGCTATTCGCGGCTAACGAGCAGCCTCGCGCAAAATAAAATTGTCGATACGCCATGCGTGTATCAACGCAAACCGCGAAAGTCAAACCGTAAACATTCGAGACATATTGACCACAATTGCGTGGGCAGGTCATTTTTCATTAATCGCCACGGAAGTGTAATCAATTGTCGAATTGCGTCGAACCCGTTTATACAGTTGTTTTTGTTTTTGGCAAACCGGTCTAATTAAATTGTATGCCATATGCGCTTTTGCTTTATTGCCAATATGGATTTTGATTAAATTGCAAGGATTTTAGTTTTTAGTACCTGCGTATTTTGGACATGTGTACTAAATGGAAACAAAAGTTTTGATTAGTTGATATAAATATTCTTCACTGTGATCGGTTTTTCGGATTCGGAATGGAGTTTTGGAATGTTAACAATTTTTGATGAAAGATTCAATAAATCCAATATTAATAATAACTTTACAGATAACACTAATTACAATTTTAATAATAGAAATATGAACTTTTGTATATCTGGAAATTATCGATTGTCTTCAAAATATAATTTAAGTTAGGTCTTGCCAAGCACAAAGTGGTTTGCTAGATACAGCATAAAGAAAAATGACACATCAGACATAAATTTGTTTGAATGCATTTTTCGTCGTTTATGTCTGAAACTTCGACATTTCATAAAAGCTATAGTGTAATTGTTTTTCCAGTCCTACGGTCTGTGCCGAAGTAATTATTTTGTGCAAATTTGCTACTTCAAGTGCGTTTTTTGGTACATACTCAATACATTTCCTACAGTGAAAATTTACAGAATCGAAATGGATTATATTAGACTTTGTCAAAAACTACTAATCATGGAGTGACAAGAAGGTGACTAATTAGCAATGATATTTACTAAATAAGGGTAAAAAACTACTAGCTTATTAGTCAAGTTCTAATACCCGAAGAAAACAAAATTGAATCGATACCACTAATTAGTATAGATTATTACTACGCATGGTATTAGATACAAGTAAGTGGTATTCTAACACCAATGAGTTTTCTCAGTGTCATTTTATATTAGTAATTCTATTTTTCAAATTATTTCTGAAATGAATTAGTTACATCTGAGTACTGAATTAGAATTGTTGTATACCTTATTAGTACAAATATTTACTAATTAAATTAGTAGCCGACATTTCAATCCAATAGTAGTTTTTTAATTCAAAATCAAAGCGTAGCGATGGACCGAATTATCATTTCACACCAGAGAGGGAGTTTTGACGTCATAAAGAAGAGGATTTCACTCCTTAAGAGTAAGATTTAACACTTGCACTATAGCATTTCAGTTTTCTCTGCATATTATAAATATTAGACAATAATATAAAATAATAAATTTTTATCTTAGTTTTATAGTATTTCTAAAATAAAAATACATTCAAAATTCGGATTACACTTTCGTTAATTCAAGTCCCACACAGCACACTATCCTGGGGACGTCCTCAGGAGCTCCTTAGGACGTCCAAATGTCCGCTTTTACCATCCTGTTAACGTCCACAGGACATCCTCAGGACACAGGACGCCTTGAGGACGTTAGTAGAACGATAAAAGCGGACATTTGGACGTCCTGAGGAGCTCCTGAGGACGTCCCCAGAACAGCGTGTTGTGTGGAGTGTACTTGTTGAATTTCTATTTAATGACACTTTATTGATTCAAATTCGAGCCTGTTCGGGATATAGAGGGAATCAAAATTTGTATTGTAAAACTTTCTATAACTTTAATTCACAACTTTCAATGTATTGATTCAAAGATAACTAACTACAAACTTTTTGAATGTAAGATTAAAATGAAATACTTTTCAAATACAAATTACGAATCATTTTACATTTAATATAAATTAATTTATGCAATAATCTACTAGATAATTGAAGAATTACTATACAATTAAAAAAAAACATTGTCCATGTAAAAATATCAGTCACATTACTGAAGAGTTTATAAAACTGACCATTTGTCATTAGTTTATTAATGTACAACAATGTATCTTCATATTAAGAAGTAGAATACCTTAAATTATTCTTACATACTTAAATTCAGTAGTATTCATCGATTGATATACTTAAATGCATTTCCATTCATTTATTTTCAAATGACAGTAACAGCAAAGTAATACACATCAAAATTCACCTGCATCAAATAAATTCATGCGATATTGCGAAACTGGTATACAAATCAATACTATCAAATATGGCACAATCCTATGACTGAACTGACATATCATATAACGAAATGTGATTCACCAAAAGCTCTATAGAAACATTATTTTTTTCAATGCTATTATGATAAAATATTATACATTAAATTAAAATAATTTTTCTTCTGAATTTCGTTTTATTATTAACATAATGTTTCGCGATATGGTAATAACATATCGTATTTATAAATGCACTGTATACAACATTTATGTTTCGGATGTCTGATTTATATATTACTGTTAAACCACAAAAATCAATAATCTGCTTTTATTTCGGTTACAAAAGAAAATTAAAAATTATTAAAAATACGATTTTTCTCTGGACAGAATCAGATTAAGTAAACATTTTAGTGCAAATATTTCTGTCATACGGCTGCGGGAGAAAATAAAAAAGAGTTTACTTTTCTATATTTTTCTTACGATAAATATTATACTAGAATAAGTAGATTTTCACCGATTTTTATGATTATTGTATTTGTTTTTCATTAACAGCAATATAGTTAATGGCAACGTCCATATTTATCATCAGCTAACCCAAAAATTATTTTGTAGACATTTTGAAGAAAATCCGTTAATATTTTATAAATGTTGTCCGACAAATTGAATCCGTCATTTTGAATTTAAAAAATGTTACCTCATATTTATAATAATTGACCCCAAAATCATAAGCTTCGAATTATGGAGCATTTACCGATTTAGAAACATCTGCCGGTTGGCTTACAGAGAAATAATATATATAAAATCACCTCTTTGAGCGCTATTTAGAATTCGTAATTTTGAATTTTTGAAATGTGGCAGAGACCGTTTTGAACGTGATATCTTGCATTTCCGCGTACTCTGCGTTTCAGGGTTCCGGGTGTAAATTTCAATTTCAATAAAAAAAAAATATAGCTGCTTTTTTGGAACATGTTTTAGACTAATTTTTGTTTACACAATCTGAAAGAGTAGACGTGTGCACGTAAGAAAGATTAGGTGTACATTTTTTTCTTGCCCATCACATTAGAGTATACAGTCCTAAAGTTTGCGTACAAAAAGTGTCTGACTCGTCCTTAAAGAGTTAATAATACCAACGCACGCACTCAACAGCCTGACAGTTATTTTTCTTTCACAAGGTTTATTCATACCGAAATTACAATTTATTCGCTTTACTGAACGGGTTTTGTTTAAAATTACTTTTGTAACGGAAAAGATGCGGACATATTTTAAAAAGTGAAGGTGATTTGCATGAAAGATGTTCAGCAATTTTCTTGAGATTGTTTTGTTTTTAAAGTAGAAACTAGTGTTGGCGTGATGCCTCGCTCGCTTCGCTCGCTCAGAAACTTCGACCCAGTGGAGAGTCGGCTATTCCTTAATATTCGTTTGTTTACTAACAGCTTTCAATTATATTATAAAATTATATTTATATTTGGGGGTCCAATCATATTTAGGTCCAAGTAGCTTCGATAGATACGTTACAACAATATAGTGTTTGTTATATGTATGAAAATTGAAAATGAGCATTTTCAAAACTTCGACCCCGACAACAGGCCAGCCGAAGTATTAATAAATAAAAGATGCAAAATACTTACTTCAAGCACTTGTATTGTAATAGACTATTCGATGCATATTACTTGTTTACAGTGTTTTACTAATTACTGTCTGTATCATTATGATATTGTATATACAATATATATACATATAATTCATCAAAGATATCTTGAAAGTGTCGAAAAGATCTATGACGGATATCTTATAGATATAAGACATCTTTTAGATATATCGAAATAGTTATTTTCGTATCAAGGGCGTAAAAGAACTTATGCGCCCGTAGGTGATCACCGCGCCCGAGGGGCTGGCGAAGACTATCGCTGGGGGGTAGGGGGTCGAAGCGTCGAAATTTGATGAAAAAATATAGGGTAATTTTTTGCCGAGGTGACCAAATTCAATACTTTTTCAGACAATAGTCATAAACATTTTAAAGCAGTTTTTATGGCATTATCGTTGAGTTTAGGAAGAAAATGCATACCACCTTTTTTGAAGAGTAGTTCATGCTCTATCTTTTTTGTTTGAAACATTTTTTAATAAAATTTGTATTTTTCAAAATAAATGCAAAAAACTACGAAGTAACTTAATTCGGGCTAATTTTTGTTAGTAATGGAGGGATGGATCTGCGCCAAAATCTAATCAGATCTAAGTTATGCCAAGACGCGGATTTTAAAAAAAAATTTATGTCAATACGCTTATCCGTTCGCGAGTTATCGCGAGACATAAAAACGGGACGTACGTACGGACGTACGGACGTACGGACGTACGTACGTACAAGATCACGGACACAAATTTTTTTTTTCGTTTTTTGGCTTCCTTAGGGTCTGAAACGTGGACATTTGATGAAAAACTATAGGGTAATTTTTTTGCCCGAGGTGACCAAATTCAATACTTCGTCCAGACTTAAGGTCTGGGTCGAAGTAAAAAATCAAAAAATGCTATATATTATTTGAATAATTTGTATGCGTAGGGCCATTCGTATTCTAAACTAAACGCAATACATATATAAAAGTATGAGATGCATAGATCAAATCATTGCACTCTTATTAACAGTTTAAGATGAAAGTGTCATGCAAAGACATAAAATTATACGTTTTTGGAGAATGACTAATATATATGATAGGTTTTTTTTTTATAAAATGTTCAGTTGGGAGATTTATATCTTATGACACTGAGTGTACATTTTTCTTAACTCTACTGTACTTATATATAATCTAAAAAATGGTAAAAAACTGTGTTTTTGCACTTTTAGATTAGCATATCAAAATCCTAACAGGATGCAGGAATTATGCGATCATACTGACCGGATCGAGAAACATTCGAAAAATTATAGTTACTTTTACGAAAAAGAAAAATTGTATCGCCACTTTCTGTCCAACATTAACACAAGGTTAACTAATATTAAAATAAGTAAAGATCGTTAGTTTTGGACCTTCTCTTGTAAATCACATAGCCTGAATTGGCCTATAAATTGGCGAAGAAAAAAGTTCATGATCATTTGTTCGAAAAAAGATGTTTTTTCCATTTCTTTGTCGCTAAATTGCGTATTTTGACATTGAAAAATACATTAATCATTGCTAAATATACTTATCGTGTCTTTCTGATCTCTCTTTTCCACTGCCGCCATTTTTTTTTTTTTTCAAAAAACCAAATGTTGTCTCCAAGATTACATCTGCGTTTTGTTTTTTTTCTCGCACAAATATCGATTATTGACTCATTTAACGATCAAATAGATGATTGAGAAGTTATGATTAAGAATTGTAAATAACTAACCTCAAAATGGTTGATTGCTAATTTGAAGTTAACTTACTTAATTCTGACTAAGCAGTAGTATACCAGATGGTTTTATCGAAATTTACCGTGTTTTTTCAATTTGTATCGAATTGTTGTCTTTGCCTATTGTTATGCAAGTATACGAGTTTAAAGAGATTATTACATGCATAAAGTTCTGATGTAAGAATAATCGCTTTAAAACCTAAAAATTATGCTCACCGTGACAAATATATGTACATTGTTGTCTGCGTTGTTTATAAAATAAATATATAATTTACTTTAAAAGTGAGTATCGGAGGGAATGGACTGAGAATGGATATAAAGAACAGCGGTATCAGTAATTATGAACCATTTTTTTCACGTATTGTATTTAACGATGTGTTCTGTAAAATACTTCACGTTAGCTACGAACAATTGCTAGTGAGCCATTAGAAAATACTAAGTTCAACACAAATATTTCCTTGATTTAGTTTATAATAATAATAATAATAAAATCTCTGTCTTTATCGACAAGGCGCTTACAAAAATAACGACTCGATCGAGTCAAAGGGCCAGTCACAGCTATTTGCTGCTGTACAGACTGACCTATAATCATCATAATAAAACTCCTCATACTTAAATTATTGCGATGTACTCGATTTTCAGATTACAAAACGGCCATAGACGAAGTATATATGTGGTCATTTTCAATTTCACACATGCGTAATGATAGAGAGACATCGGAAATTAAATAAAAATATGAAGTTTGGAATGAACGATCTAGATATTAGTCATTCACAATTAAAAATCATTCCTTTTAATCTCAATTTATTATTATATTTTCATGACACGCATATAGCGGTAAAACAATCGATATTTGTGGGTGAAATTGAAAAATTACAATTTACAGACGCCACATTAGATTCGTGATTTTATTTAAAAAAAAAATATTCTACAGGAAAATACAGAACTGATACAAAAAATTACCAGTATCTTTTGCAATGGTAAATATCAATCTTTCTGTATCAATTTCTACGGAGAATTTGAAGAACTTTTTTCTTTTAAATATAGATATATTTTTTAACGGCGTTTGCAATAAAGGTTGAGCTCTAAAGGTTGCGTTCAAATTTTGGACTTTCTTCACGAAGGATTAAAGTCCTTAGATTCATTTTCTCTTCCTGCTTTATTTATGCAACCAAAATTCTAAATAAGTTTTTTAGTATTTTACTTGTAAGTAATTAAATTACTATAATTTATTAAAATTTTGGTCGCTTTCATTAGAAAGAAAATACTAGACCCCTGCATAAATCAGACACTTTTATTCGTTAGAAATAGAACAAGATCAAAAGTCAGATGGAGTTTTGCCATCTCTTAGGGACGATTTTTCTCAATTCCAAAGTGAAAATGGCGTGCGCCAAGGCGGAAACAAACCACTATGTATATTCGGCGTGGGCGTTTCGCATAAAGAAATCTCAAGGAACACACTTCGTTTCTCTCGTTGCATCGGGGTCCGCCTCTACGTTTTCGTCAAACGAGAAAAATGAAAGACGCTTTTGCTTCTCGGAACTTGCAGCAGCTGTATTTCTGATTTTTTTTTATACCCGCTGCATGATAAATCATGATAAATACCGCGGGCGAAGGCTGTGCGCGCGATATCGCGTACTTGCATGTGATTTATTTTTCATGTACGGTTGATACGAATCATACCCTTGAGCGAAACTTTAACATGTCACAGACAACCTCGCAATACTCCGAGGATCAGGGATGTAAACCGCCTCTCCAAATCACGTTGCAGACCGTTATTTTCCAATTTTGACGTCCCCACATTGCGAGCCTAGTATTCTAAACTATAATAAAAATATTTTAATCTAGAAGTTAGCACAGATTCAATATACGTCGCAAAAGAAATTGTAGTATTTTTTACTGTTGCAATGCAATAACACATATGTTATTGAGATTGGCCTCTTAAAAGTCCTTTATTTCAGACGCTATAAAAATAGAAAAAAAAAAGAGAATGAAGGAAACTCGTGAACTCATTTGAGTTTCAATTAGCACATATAAACTTAATATTTGTGCCAGGATCAACCCATATTCAAGTATTTCATACGTTAAAATGAAACATTTATCGTTCTTATACTGTGTTAGTAAATGTTATTGTATTCTGAAATTTCATGAATTCAAAATGGGATTTCGACGCTAAATAATTTAAAACTGAAACTGTCCGGCTTAAACTCTTCATATTTTGACCAAACAATTTCGACAACGTTTCGGCTCTTGAATTCCAATTAAAGAGGACTCTTAAACAAGCTCAAAATTTGCAGGACCAAATAATTTTATTACAAAACCAACAATGTTTTGCACGACCTCGGTAGTTTCGGTAGTACTACATTTTCGTAAAACTTTCAACCGCACAAAATAAAAAAGAAAGAGTTTCTCATAACTTGTATTTTAGGTTATGTCAATATTGTAACCAATTGTATTTCGCAAAGTGTTTTTGAAGAATCGTCTAAGTGGTGCAAGTGCGTTACTTATGAAAAACAACATTATGTAATGAGTACTTAATAAAGAACTTGCAGCAATCGCAGCGTAATTTAGATGAAGCTATAGGTGGTAGAAAAGTACATCATTTGCCATGTTTTATACGTTTTATACGGTTTACGTGTTTCTTATTAAAATAGACCTATAACCTTTGAAATAAACATCAATTGTAATTGACGAAATGTTATTGAAAAGTAGACTATGTCTACTAAATTTTTATCGTTGCATTTCTCTACTTGTGAATATTGTATTCATTAAATTCTTTTTTAGTAACTAAAGCAAAAGACTAGGTCAATCGCGCAATTTTACAATTTGGGGATTAGAAATAACGATATATATATATATACGATTTTTTATTCACAAGTTATGATTTTTTGACATTTTTTATTCTACTACTATGTGTATTTTTAAATAAATTTTAAATCTATCAAGTCACAAAGTTGTGAAGAAAATCCCATAATTCTGAAGAAAGTAAAATTTAAAAGTTCTAGAGACACATGCATATAAACAAATTCTTATTATTTGAAATATTGAAAACATTTTTAAATATCTGTAAAATTCACGATAAAATGTAACATTGAAGAAAAATGTAACAAGTACATTTTCGGAAAACAGTTCAATGAGTTTGATTGAAATCGTGAATCACGTGCAGTTAACGTTTCATCGATGTTTGAATAACCGTTCAAACAGATCCAACGGTCGTTGGCTTAATTTCAGGACATTACTTCTGGGCGATAGCGCAATAAGTAGATAATATTAAATCCGTTACATCATGATTTGCAGATCAACGGATATCTGAGGTTAATTCAACTACAATTCGAAATAACCGAATGTAACATCTGGTTATTCCTTTTAAAATAGATCTCATTATTTTCATAAGATTACTCTTGAATCACTTGATAATCTTAATAACGAAAGGTACATTGTATTTATTAAATAAAACAGTAAAAAAAGCAGATAACATCTAAATAGTTAATAAATAATATATAATTATATGACGAAAATTATTATATTGAGTCGAGCACCAGAAAATATCAACAAATATTTACATAATAATTTTATATAACATTAAAGCAAATAAGTGCAAATACTATTTGGACCATTTCAATTTTTTCATAACCTATTAATTTCAGCATGAAGCAAAATAGTTTTAAAATTGGAAAATAGAAAAAAATGTAGCAAGAGTCAGAAAGTAAAGAAAACAAATTTATGGAAACAATAAACAATATGATTGACATACAAAACGATATGTCTGCACATCTAATTAAATAAAAACGTTCGATTATAGAGTTTTTTGTAGACAATTACACTTTCACAAATAACAAAATCGATTTTAGTTTTGATTGGAATTGAAAAAATATATTTAAATGAAAACAATAATATATAATTTTAATTTTAACTTATATCTCTATTTCTGCAAGGCGACATTGACGAACATATTTAACGTGATAGGTAGCTTCTTCACGAAAAAAAATGTAGATTTAATAAATAATTTTATTAACTACTCCATAATAAAAAGCTTGTGCTTAAGCCAATTGCAACGTAAACTAATTTTGAAAGAGTCGTTGTTAATCGATAAATTAGAATGTAGGTCAACAATATCAATAGATAACAACACGATCAAATTCGAAACTATTTATATTTTAACAGTTAAATCCACATCGTCCAACGCTTCTATTTCACAAACATTGAATGCGTAACATTTAAATTGTAATAGATTCAAAGGGTCTCGATTACACTCTACATTGAGGAGGTACGTCAATGGAAACAAAAATGAAATTTTAAGTCCTTTATTTTATGAACATTGATAGGTATTGAATTTATGTATGGAATGTAACAGTGAGGTTTCTTTACTTCTAACAATAGTAATGAAAATCAAATTCCTCGGAACCAACTGACAATTTTTCACAGGAATTTAAAAACCAGATATAATAAACATGTCATCGATTTCACAAAATTAAGACTTATTTCTTTGTACCGAAGTTGGGGGACGTCTGTTAATGTCATCGTGCCATCAAGAAGACGTCCGGAAGACAACTTGAAGATAGTTAATGTCTAGCTAAGGTATGTCTGAAGGATATTCTTGCAGGCAATTGCATGGAAGTATACTGAATGTCTTAAGTTCCAAAATGGACCTCAAAACGCCTTTGCGACGTTATCTTTCTAATTTTGTTATGGTTCAAAGTCGCAGAAGCGTCTTCAAGACAACTTAAGGGACATATCGTTTTTAACTTCCTACTATGATTGAAGCCATCGATACGTCCTGCGGACATTTTTGCGGGCCTATAATCCGTTGTTCTTTTTGCACGACAACGTAAGTTGAGTCTTCCTGGTGCCAAAAGCAGTACTTGAATGCAACTTAAAGACATCTAATGCCGGACTTAACGATGAATTCAAAAATATACTTGGAGGCGATTGCATAGATAAATACAATTTTTTACTAACAAATTAGGTGCAGTTGGTGCATGAAAATTTATTAACAGTTTATGTTTATTAAACATAAACAAAATTGCATATTTTGAACAATAAATTATTTACTCGCTCTTCAATGATATGCGTACTTATGGCGGTGGTTTGATCATTTTTTAACCAGTGATACACTTTAGATAAATCGAAGACCTAAACAGCATCAAACAACAATCTATAAAATCCATGACATATCTAGGATATAAATAAATTTATTAAAAATAATCGAAATCAATCGCATATCGTCGACGCCAATAATATAATTATATAAAATGATATCTAGTAAAAACTCGTATTATTTATGGAAGAATTCCTTGTCGTTAAGATTAAGGACATCTCGGAGTCATCTTGAAGCGGACTTAAATATATCTTCAAGACCGTGTACAAATTACTTAAATATTTATAAGGGCGTCTGAAGAATGTCTTTTGACAGACACATCTACGGCATTTTAGAGACGTTGATTTGCCTGCCATTAGACGTCTTGGAAACGTCTATCAGGCGTCATTATAGCCTCTCATAAACGACATTATTATGTGATTGGGACCTCTCAACGACTAATTATTCAATTAGTAAAGACGTCCATTCCGTACACGATTTTAAGACATTTCATGAACAACTTACAATAATAGATGCTGCTTGTATTGGTTGAATGTGAGCCACCAGTTACGAGCAGGATTAGATACCCCTATACATCATTTCAGATACTACTGTAGTAGTATTACATAATACTTGTACTAGTATTAGCAAACTAATATTAAATTACCACTACATGTAGTATTCAAATGCTTTCGTATATCCCTCAGTGTGAATAATCTTCATTCTTTTATCCTTATTACTTATTTTTATTATATTTACATACTGAAGGAAAAATACTTTTGAAGTCTAATTCAACGTTCTATAACATATATTTTCAGAACATTCTTTGAGTTTTTACTAGTCACATCAGCATGAAACTTCTACTGCACACACGAAGAAAACTTACATGAAACATGAAACTAACCCACGACAACTATAATTTCTGTAAGAGGGTTTAACTACATTTCGTGTCACCCAGGGTTACGAAGATAACAGTCGTTTACAACTCATTAGTCGGAGTACTAAAGTACCGCCACATTACATTCCGTACCAAAACCGTACTCTTAGTCAAGAACATTTAAATAGGCAACAACTATTCTAACCATTTTGTAAAAAAGTATACCGCAAAAATATTACATCGTTTTCTTATCACCACATAAATTCATAAAACTATAGAACATATCCCTAACCTAACCAAACAATATGATACATACAATGAAATTTCCTACTTTTTCAGACTCTACTACCATAAAGTCTAAAAATATTGGAGCTCAATGCATAATTTATTTAGATAACTAGAAATTATACGATGGGAATAAGAATAGATAAACTAGTAATACTTTTTATTATTGAATAGGAAAGAATTGACAAATGGAAGGGACAAACTTCAAACACAACTAATTGTCATTACATCAGATTAGCCAGAATAAGCAGAAAAATGATTACTCTAAAAAATGATTGTACTTTTTGAAATCAAGTTAATCAGAAAAACTTGATATTTTTTAAATTAATCTCCAATGTAAACCGGATCAAGTCAATCTCTTTAAGCATACTTCAAAATGTCGTTCAGAAATTGATAAAGAATCTATATCACTAAAAACTGAAATGCGTAGCAATTTAACTTGGTGATAATAAATAATGTTAATCAAAGAAACCATTAAATATAATACCGGACTAAAAACTACCCGATTGCCTCCGACACAAAAGACTCTTAATCCCCACTTCTACCCCCACTTTTCTCGAGAAAATGTATATAAAGGCTATTAGGTAACCAGCTAGGTCATTAGCCGTCTGGCAGCTGAACTATTCACACCTGAAGAGGGTTCTGAGAGTTACGAAACTTCATGAAAATATGTTCTAAATTTCCAAGCCGTTACACCTAAATACAGCATAAATTAATTATAATTAAAAATAGGAAGTAAAAAATGCCAACAAAGTAGCAATGTATACTCCTTTCTATAAGTAAACATTTAGGAATAAATAACGAGCAACATGTAATATTGTAATATTTAGATATTGATGGCAAGGCTGATATTATTTCCAATCTATTTATATACAAAAAAATTGACGCTTTGTGGTCGTATATTAGAAGTCTCTTTGTTGTGTATTTTGAAGTTATAAATGAAATGGTCTATTTGTTAAGTAGGATTACATTGATGGTTCGTGAACAATATAGGTCACGTTATTTATTTATTTATTTATTTATTCACTTTGGCTTGAGGAGTTCACCTCCCTGGCCAGCCAACTAAATAGGTACACAGATAATACTAAGATTTAGGGATACACATTTCTTATAAATAAGCATATATAAGCGGTAGATTCAAAAATAAACAATAGTTCAGACATTATGATATTAATTGCATAATTTCCTAAACTTAACCACTAATATAAAATAAAGCCGTGTACATTTAAATTTCGGTAGATTAAATTGATGTAAACTAAAATAGTTATGTTTTTTACTTCCATTGTAACTATTTATTCTATATACATTTTTGAGTTAAGAAAAACTAATAGATAGAATAAAATCAGTTAAAAAATTTGTTCTCCTTGTACTACAAATATCAATAAAATTCTACTGAAATAAAACAACAATTTTATAGACACTTTAACCGAGGACAAAGGGACAATCTCTCGATTTATGGGTAGCGTCCACTCGAGTTGTTTTTTTTATTATTAATTGAAAGTATAATAAAAAACGTGATTTTATTGGCAATGAAAATCTGTAATTTAATTCGTAATTTACGGTAAATTTTAAATGCATGGTGCTGAATTCGTAATGCTAATGGGAGAGGCATTTTATCGTGCGATAAGTGTATGCAGTACAATGCATTACACGAAAGAAAACAATGTTCAAATCAACACAAAAGATTTACGAAAATAAAGTCAAAATTACAAAACATTGGAATGAAAAGATATCTGGAAATAATTATTCAATGATAATATAACGGCCTGGTGATACGACGAACAGTCCAGTTTAATTCAAAGCCAAATTCCATATTTATAAACGTTTCATAATCCCAAAAACGGAAATGAATTACATAATATTAATTATATAATAATCACAAGGAAAAATTATTCGACTACATAAAATAATTATTTTCGAGGACAAATGAAATACATTTTTTTTCATTAAGCAGTACGGAAAATATTATAATTTTTTACGTCTCAATAAATAAAATATTGAATGGATATTCAGACACATTATAACATAACAATTTTTAAAATAAGGATAGCCATAATTATAACGAAATTTGGAAATATGGATGCAGTTTCATAGGTTAATATTAGAAATTAATACAGCTGATGAATTCTGTAATTAGATTCTTCACATTGTATGTTTGTATTGTAATAATTTTGGCAGATGCTCTCCCTAGATAAATTTAGTCAAAACTTGCTAATAAAGGATCAAAAAGTGTACAACATATTAATAAATACCGTGACCAATTTGAAATTAGTAGAACTTGACTAGTAATTTATTAGTCAGTAATTCAATAATTCACCGACTTTCAACTCATTGGTTAGCTGTTTTTGACTAATTCAGATTTAAAAAGTAGTCAAATTTTGATCAATTGCGAGAGTGACATATCTTAGTCTCCGAGAGTTTCTGTTTTATGACTACATCACGAGGAGAAAGCTATCTCATTTTCTGTCAAAAATATTATTTCGCCAAAAGTTAAAAAATGTAAAAACATTTTATGAAAACCTACGAAATAAACCGAATATAAAAACAAATTAGTACTGGATACAAACATGATCATAGTCACGTATAACAACGGTATTGTATATTTGATACTTTCATTAATTACAAAATTCATTGTAATTTGTTGAATCTTTATTTAAGAGTATTTTAAGACATTAATTTAATTTATTAGTATACATTTTTGTTGATAAATGGAAGGGATTAGGTAGTAAAATTTGAAGCCGCACATTACATTATTTATGTCTTGAATGTAAAATATATTCATGCCAATAACGTGTTCCTCTGTAGTAAACGCTGTATTTGTATATAAATTTCTTAAACGCTAGATATCAATTGTCATATATGACAGTATTCCAATAGCATACTTCGTATTTTTGTATGAACACTCGTGTAATAGTTTACAAACTATGCAGAGCCCATTTTTCCAATTTCCGTTAACATTTTTGACATATTTCTTAAACATTGAATGTTGTACTTTATTCATGGTTTTAAAATTTAGGTATTACCAACTAATATGGATTATATTCGTTGTTATTACGCATCATCCAGTTCGGTTGGGACAATAATAATCGAAATGTTTAGTAATTCTAGTTTAACATAAACTGTGATATGCAGGTTAAGGGAAATATAGAAACCCCTCAAAAACTCGATGAGGTCTAAATGAAATCAGGAATTACACCCCAAAACCTTCGAATTTATGGAACGATTCTGGATCGTTTTGTTGCGAATCAACGAGAGAGTTAAATTATATTTTTAGTATAAATTTTTACGAGGAAGTCAGTGGTAATATAAAAAAATTGTTTAAAATCCATCAGTAATTATTTAGAAAATGTATTTTTATGTTTCCCGTTTTTTTATTGTTTGTGTAAAACAATTTAGAAACCTGAAATTATGTTTTTTCGCGATATAATATATGGGTCAAAACAACATATTTCTTTAGGAACTTTTGACCTGGAATTCAGTGGTGCTATAATAAAATATATAAAAACTTTTTTTGTCCCTTAAAAAACGTAATTTTTAATAATCTTCCATAATTATTTAGAAAATGGTTTTTTATATTTATCATAATTTTCTTAATTTTTAAATTAATTTAGAAAAATAAAATTGCATTTTTGCAAAATAACAAATTTATTTTATTGCGGTATCACTAAATTCTTCGTAAAAACTTACTGAAGAAATAATTTTCTATAGTTTTTGAATGACTGTTTCATATCACTGATTTGATGACTGAACCTTCCCCTTAATTTAATTTTTTGAGTAATCTTATCCACAAATGTAAAAGTTGCTACACTGACAGAAAAGCTGTTTAAACTTAAAGAATATTTTTTAAAATCACAATCATTATTGCTATATGGTTTAAACAAATATTTATATCATTCAAACAAATTATTCGAGTAATTCCGTTTTATAAATACATATGAAGAATAATTCAAAGAAACAATAAAAAATGTTATCTTGAATTTAATAACATTATTTTCTGAATTTGAGCAAATTATTTTTGGAATTGAATTGTACAATTAATTGTGAGGTAAAGAAAATAACAGAAATTTTACCATAAAGAATTTATTACACTCAAATTTATTATATAAAAGAATTTCTTAAAACGTTTGATTAATTTTTGTTAAATACACCAAGCACTACACATTTTTTAGAAGTACGAAATTTTGAACGATTTTGAAGTTTATTTATCGACTGTTCTAAGTACATTCAGGAAAAGTAGATTTGATTTTTCTTTCTGTATATTAAAAAAAATCGATTAAATGGAATTCGGAGAAAGATGGGTTTAATATAATTTTAATATCATAAGGATCAACTTGAAGGGACAAAAAATTATAAATGGTAAACTTAACGTTTCGACTATTGATTGTAGCCAAAACTTTAATGGAGACTTTAAAACTAATGTTGCAAATATAAAACCAGACAAAGACAAATTGCCGTTCGAAAAACAAAGTGATGTAATTTATTTATTTCTCAGATAATATAATTCGAACGAACTATTTTCAAATTAAATGAAAACATTTAGTCTCATTGTCAGTACTTTACACACATATAAACGTATTCATAACCCTCTTAAATTCAGTATAAATATAGATCAGTGCACAACATTTTTCATAAACTTCTGAAGTTCTACTAATAAACTAACAGCAATAGTCAAAACGTCAAGTTTATCATTTCTTATTCTTTTGCCCTACAAATTAACCCTTATTCTTAATATTAATTAATATTGAAATTGTACTAAAGCCAAGTTAATCCAATTTTTTGCTTACCACTAGTTTATTACTGAATTGCCTGCAATTTAAAGTATTATTGGAAGTAGTAAGTAGTATAGAATTTGAATTCTGACATTAAATACTTACCTCTAGTTATGACTACGACTACTGAAATATTACCCTTTGGCAGATGATGATGCTACAAACTGATAACTGAAAATCATAAATTGGTTTAGAAAAAACTGAAATCAGAAAATGAAATAGGTAAATTGGGTGAATTAACTTAACAATTTATTTTTTTAACTATAACTAGTTATGATTATATTTTGGGTATCATTTAGGATGGAATTTCTCGGCCGTTTTATAAATAATTAATGATTTGAGTATTGATATGTATCGGCACACTAGTAGAGGAACAGGATTTCAGACTCGCTATCATGTTTTGTTTAGACTCTACTTATTTCACATTTAAAAATTGTGTTTATAAACAAACTTTCGGGATGCCTATGGGCTCGCCTCTATCACCTGTTCTAGCAAATCTTGTACTCGAATACGTGACGGGTAAAATTCTAAGTAAATTAGATTTCACCCCACCATTCTTTTTTAGATATGTGGATGATATTTTAACATGCATTCCTCAAGGTTCAGAAATTAACATCCTTAATGAATTTAACCAATTCGATATAAAAAACAATAGGTTAAAGTTTACCTTCGAACTTGAATGCAATAAAGAAATTAATTACCTTGATGTAAAAATTCTAATTATGCCAGATGGTCGAATCAAATTGGATTGGTACCACAAAAAAACATGGTCGGGTAGATATGTCCATTATCTTTCAGAGCATCCACAATCATACAAGACAGGTATGATTTATGGATTAATCGATCGTGCAATCAAACTTTCGTCAACAGAATTCAAAGAAAAAAATCTCGACATTGTCAGAAAAATTCTGTCAGAAAACGGTTATCCGATCCAATTGGTTAACCAATGTATTAAAAAACGCATAAACTTATTATGTGAAAGGAGTAGAAATAATAACAACGCGATCAATAACAACAATGAAATACCAATTAAATCTATCAGTTGCCCTTATATCAAAGGATTAAGTGAAAAAATCGCAAAAATTTTTAAAAATAACAACATCAGAATTATTTCTACACCTTTTAATACGAACATTGCACAGATCAAGCCGGGAAAAGATATTTTACCACCAAAAAAACAACGAGACGTAATTTACAAAATACCATGTTTACACTGTAACAAATCGTATATAGGACAGACTTATAGACCACTCGAAGTACGATTAAAAGAGCATAAAAGAAACTTTTTAACATCAAATACAGAACAACACACAGGTTTAACCCACCACAGAAATGACACGGGACATGAGTTCGATTACGACAATACTAAAATCATTGCGAAAGAAAAGAACTTGAAGAAGCGTTGCCACATCGAAAACTTTTTTATTAAAAAGGAAGAAAATAATACCGTTAATATAAGATTTGAAAAATCCTACCTACCTGAAGCCTATAATTCATTACTTCTTTAATTTTTCTCATATATCATCATATTTATAAATGTTAAATTTAAATTAATTCCGTTCGCTCATTTTTTCTTAGTATTACAAACACACCTACGTTCCTTATGTTGCCCTGTGATATATAAATACTGCACGTGTCCTACCGTTTCTCTATTCTGAAGAAGACCCGAACCGTGGGTCGAAACGTAAATTGCCTATTATTTTTGGGGAAAAAATTCTTCTCATCGCCCTCCCTAAATTATATGTGTATTTTACACCTTATCAGTCGTTAACCCTAATTTTTCTAAAATTCCTTTTCGACCTCCGGTTTTAATTATTATTGTGCCGATACATATCAATACTCAAATCATTAATTATATTTTGGGTATATTATCTCGCTGTATATTAAAGAACCTGTGTGCAGAAACACTTCGATGCTTGCTTGACCATTCAATCTTGAATTTTCAGCTACGTATGCATAGCCTATCATCAACCCATGAATGTCGTGTTGTTGTGTGCATGGTGTGCAAGGACGAAGTAGCAATTTCTCAACCAATTAGTTTCTGATGAACGTATACAATGTATGCACCTATTATATTATTCTATCAGTAGGGCTATCATGGAAACTCTGCCCATCTCCTCGGAATACTGCATTTCTCTGTTCGCTGAGTTTTCATTTGCTTCTTGATCTTGCCGAAAATTCTGACATGAGGAACGAGGTTGAGGCAATCTCCAAAATGATCTCTTATCACGACCTGCAAAAATACCATATGCCAGGGGCTTTGCAATTGCCAGGAAAAATAGAATCAGTCTGAATCGATGAAGAATTATGTCTTTTTGCTTAATAAGTGATTAATTTGATACCATATATAAGATTGTTCAAGAGCTTTTCTCGTAACAATTTAAGGATTCCACATCAAATTGAAAATTAAAAAAAAATTGCAAGAATTATTAATTTTTTATTTTTTTTTTATTTTATAATAGTTGTGCAATAATATTCCTCAATTTTTTTACTAAATCTATTTGACTTGCTATGTATTTTACAAAAAGTATGAGACATCATAGACCTGAATCGAGTAATTAGAAGCTGCGTTAGATGATTTTTATTGAACTCAAGTAATATAGGTCAAAAAACGTGTTTTTAATTTGTTTAAAATTGATAAATACTCCGGGATCCCGACGCATCGAAACTCTAAAAAGTTTGGACAACATTTTTTGCATAAATCCGTAATAATCCAAAAACTTATGTAATAAATATCATCTTTGGCCAACATTTTTACAACAAAATTTTGCACAAATTTTACTGACGTTTTTTTCATTTCAGGAGTACGTTGGAAAAAAATGCAATGTCTTTCTTTCAGCATAAGGTATAATTATCAACTATTCCTTACTTCTGAAATACAATGAACACCAATACCATTATTTAGATTGCAAGCCTAACTCGGCTTCTAATTTTTCGAAGCCTAACATATTTTTTATAGTTTTAATAAAATATTAGGTGTTTAAAACGTTTTATTAAGAACCCTCGAGCGCCTTGGGAGCTATCAAAAATGCGAGGAAACTATGTGAGGTTAACATTCAATTTTTATGCCATTTTTTCAACATTTTTTTACAGAAATCCGCTCCTTATCGTAAAGACTACCGGGTGAAGTAATTTACTCAAAATTTTTTTATTATAAATGGGAAAAATCAAACCTGGAAGTTTCACGTCTGGTATTGAACTAGACAAATTGATAGTGAGAAATAAACCCCAAAATTTCAAGTTTGTTTTTTTCTATTTATTAGCTACAAATCGTGACTAACTTACTTCACCCGGTAGCTGTTGCAATGAGGAATCTATTTAGATCAAGAAATTCAAAAAAAAGTGTCGAAATATTAACCTTATCCGCGCAAAGTTTCTTCATTTTTTGTGACAGCTTTGAGTCGCTAGGCGGCCCTTAAGCTTCCGATATTGAAGTAATATCAAAACTGGAAAATTCAAAATGATGGACAGATTTGCGGAAAAAATCATTCATTCAAACATAAATGAGTTTTAAAGAGTTGTTAAATCACGGATTCGTACTCAGAATTAAAAAATGAAAAAAAAGCACTAAGGGATTATTGAGCTTGCTAACCATAGATTTGAAGACATTATTCTAAAATTAAAATGCAGACCGAATTTGCCAAAAAAACAAGGATTTAAATGAAAATAAATATTATATTATATTACTTTCGGCACCTAATTATTTAACATCAATAAATGATGTTTCAATTGAACCTAATGAATTAATTCAAATTCCTCCCTTTTTCTGAAATTTACGCCGCCAAATTGAATCCGACGTTTATTTATCATCAGTACTCTTTGCCCATTTAAAATGTACATTTTGATACTCTTAGACGCGTAAGCAAATACGTTTGCGCAAATTTAAATACTGAATTGGATTAGAATTAGCCGTTTTAAGAGCAGCAACACGAGAACAAGAATTTTCAGCAGAATATGATTTATTTTCACCTGTTTCTATTTGGAATATATAACAAAATTAAATAGTCTTCGTTTCGAGTTTGGAGCGGCATATTTTCCTTTCTGAATCTGTAAAAGTCTTTTGCGTCATTTATAATATCTTGATGGAAGACTATCCACGTGACCATACTTTTGAGTCAACTATTCGTTACTCTGCCAACGAAATTCCGCCGTCAATTTATTCGTGGACTGTATGAAACGTACGAAACTAACTCTCAGAGAATAAATTAACAAAGATACGACGGCTGGTCAATTATTATTCGGAAAGCCCGACAGTTAGGTAAATGCTGGATCTCCGGTATCAGAGATTTCTCCGGTCTCGTGATGCATTCCGTCTGTTCCGCCCTTGATAAGGTTTAGACCTTACGGAGTGCAGGGACCGATGTTGCGAACGGTTCGTTGCTCGCAGTCACTTTTGAAGCGAGTCTGGCCTTATGGTGGCCGGCTGGTCGGACCTCCCAAGACAGATGCCCTTCAGATCCATCTGTCTGTGTTGGTGGAATGTACGTGCAAGTCTTCCGGATGGAGACAGGGACGTTCCGCGACGCGAGCAAGAGGCTGGAATGCAGCATTGAATGGGCTTAGTTAATAGAGGCGACTACGGAATAGTCCGGAGAGTAATAACGCGCCAGAGGCACGAAGGGTCATCCACGGCCCAGTATCGTGCAGACCAGGCCGACTCGCCCAATGACTCGACTCTGCACTATCTGCTTAATTGAACTGCACGTCATTTACTGCAAGCATAACTGAGGAAACTCGCCGAATTAACTCAACGTATCTCTCTCCCCCCAAATGAGATACGATCGACTGTGTCTTCCTTTCAATTTCGGACATGATACTGTCGGTGATGCTGATATGATCTTCCAGTCGACCAGTTGCAGCCATGTAGAATTTTCAAAATGTCCTAATTGCTGCCGCCCAATTTGGCGTAAAATCAGTAAACTTGGAATACTTTAGAACCTAGAGAGAAAATTCTTAGATCTCAAAAACTAGGCAACAGTGTTTCAAATTTAATATTTTCCTCGTAACATTTTTTCCTTTAACACTTTTTTCTCGTCACTTTTTCTCCGACCCTTTTTCTCTAACAATTTTCCCAGTGGACTCTTCCATTATTGATGTTTATAATGAGACGGGATAAGTGTACCAATGCTCTTTTCTCTTATATAAAGGAGGACCCGACAGAACGCCGTATATCACTAAGAAGGCCTAAAAGCATATGCACATCCTGAAACTAACCTAACCTAACCAGTCAGAACTCTGCCTACCCCTATCAAAGACTAAAAACATATGCGTGCCCTGAAACTAACCTAACCTAACTAGTAAGAACTCCACATTCCTCTAATAATGCCTAAAAGCGTGGAATACTTTTATTCACATTTATTGACATATCATCAAGGGATAAAGTGCAGGGGAAAAGTATCGGGGAAAAAGTAACGAGGACAAAGTGTTCAAGGAAAAAATGTTATGAGGAAAATATTACAAGGAAAAAGTGTCGGGGAAAAAAAGACGGGCTACCAATGCTGACCACCAGTACAGGTCCAGTACTTGACCAATACCGGCATATAATAGGTGTAACATAAAAGTTACTATTAAGTTCCTCGAGAGTTGAATCTCATTTCCAGTTTCTTGGAAGCTTACACGTTAAATAACTCGTTATGAGTAACATCATGAAGCTTATACAAAATTCCTCAAATTAAAGCTCATGTGAGAGTTCCTTTGGAAATTTATTTTTATCTAGTTTTTTTCACATTTTACCAGTGCATACGTACGGTTGTATAATAGAGCATAGTGCTCTTTATATTTCAGGACAATATCCTTTTTATTCAAAATACATTTTTTAAATTATTTTTATTAAAAATTAATCTCTCTTGGAAATATTCAAACATTTTCTAAAGTGCTTCCACAGAATTTCCAGATAACTTCCAGAGTTCTTCCACAAAATTTGCAAGATATTTCAAGAGAATTTCCACAGTTCTTTCAGGAAATATCCAGAGAACTTTCAAAGTGCTTCCAGAGGATTTCCAGAGTTCTGTTAGAGAATTTCCAGAAAACTTCCAGTGTGTTTCCAAAATATTCCAGAGAATTTTCATACAGCATCCAAAGAACTTCCAGGGAAATTTCGAAGAACTTCTAGATAACTTCCACAAGTCTTTCTCAGAGTTTTCGAAAAACTCCTGGGGTTCTTTCAGAGAGTTTCCAGAAAACTTCCACAGAGTTTCCAGAAAACTTCCACAGAGTTTTCAATGAATTTTCAGAATGCTTCCAGGGAATTCAATAAATTTTCAGAAAATTCCTACAAAACTTCAAAACAGTTTGCAGAGGAGTTTCAAATACCCTCCATCACAATTCTTCCAGTGAACCTGACGAGTTCTTCCTCAGACTTTCCAAATGACTTCTATATAACTTCCAGAACTCATTCTGAGTTTCCAAAACAACTTCCAGTGCTCTTTTTAAGAATATAAAAGAACTTCTGGAATTTTTTCAGAGAGTGCTTCCAGAATGTTCAAAAAAATTTCTAGATAACTCCCAGAACTTTTCTAGAAAATTTCGAAAATATGTCCAGAGTGTTCTAAAGGATTTCCAAAGAACTTCCAGGCGGCTTCCAACGAGTTCTATTAAATTTCTTGAATGCTTTCAGAGAGATTCCGGAAAACTTGCTGCCTGAAAAGCCTGCTTCCAAAAGGTTCCAGAGAATGTTCAGAAAGCAACCAAAAAATTTCCAGAGAACTTTCAAAGAACTTCCAGATAACTTAACAGAAATGTTTTGTAAATCCGAGAAAGACAATTTGCAAAGAACTTCCAAAGTGTTTCCAATGAATGTTGAGAGTGCTTCCAGAGTGTTCAAGATAATTTCCAGAGAACATCCAGTGTGCTATCAGAGGGATCCAGAGACTTTTCAAAGAGCATGTAAAGGATTTCCGGAGAACATCTAAATAACTTTTAGAATCTTCCTCATATTTCCAAAAAACTTCTGGAGTTCTTAAAAAGTATTTCCAAAGAAATTCCAAAGTGTTTCTAATGAGTTTTAAGAGTGCTTCCAGAGTATTCAAGAGAATATCCAGAAAACTTCCAGAAAATTTCTAACAAACTTCAAAACAGTTTGAGGAGAATTTCCAGAGTAGTGCAGACTACTTCCAGAGAGTTTCCGACAACCTTCCGAGTTCTTCCGGAAATTTCCAATGGACTTCTATAGAACTTCGACAGAATTTCCAAAAGAACTTCCGGAGAAAAGTTTACATAGAATTTCCAAAGTGCTTTCAAATAATTTTCGGAGTACAATACTGTTTTCAGAGTCCTCCCGGACAATTTCAGAAAACTTGTAACAATCCTCCAGAGGGCCCAAAGAACTCCACATAGTACTTCCCAAGACCTTGATGTGCTATAGAGTTAAATAGGTGATTACAGAAACTGACATAGATGCGTTTAGAAAACTGCATGTGACGTAAATGCTTGCCACAACTGAAGCTCGCTGAATGATCTATAAGCTGCTGTAGATCTTCGTTGGCATTACAGGGGAATGCTGCAATAGAATAATGCCATGCCCAGTATTAATTTTTGGAAACTTGCAGCACAAAGTCAGTACTATCTTCTGGGTCGATCTGTATTAATACATAGGCAAAAAATCAATAATTATCTCCGATACTTCAAGAGCTTCCAAAATCATTCGAATAAAAATGAATGTTCTATAATTGACTGATTATCATATTATTATGAAAAAAGGCATCAAGGCGGGATTGAACTCCGTCGTTCCATTACTATGTATACAAGTGCTTCACAGTCTCGAAGGATGCTGGTCTGGTTCACCAGTCATCATTTAATCTTAATAACATTCAAAGTTAGTATTGTCTCAATCCTGATTTTCTACGCTACCAGTAAATACGTCAAATGCTCAAAAAAAAAGGTCCAGCTATAATCAGAATGGAAATTAATGGAACTCACTATTGAACTTCCTATTAACTCAACTGAACTATCAGCATGTTATGCATAAGTGTTTATAGTTGAAAACATTAGAAGTTGTTGGAAAAAAATTTCGGTAATACCTCAGTCCTCCAATGTTTTATTAGCAGCACTGATCCAATGCTGGCAAACATCAGTGGACATCAGATTTGGACAGCATTTGGTCATATCATTGTCAGTACTTGATCATTTTTGATAATCAGCATCAAGTACCAGTAAAATGTTGATAATTGTGGCAAGTGTATTACCCTTCCCATTAACGCAGGGTTCAACACTGATTGGGCCAAATTCAAATTCGACATCAGGATGGCCTGGCAAGCACCCTCTAATGATCTGTTGTTATGGATCGTCTTCATACATGGCCATAAGTCATCCTCATCCATTATCATTATTCATGAAGCATGATCTAATTCTTTATAAAATGATATCCTTGAACATTTCATGCTTCGAAATTATCCGACGTAATGACCTGTAATTTACAAACTCTGCAGCCGAGCACCTCGTCGGCGGTATCATCACGAAATGCGCACGAATCCATTATTCTCGTCAGAGACAGGTCGCGATTCGCCACCTCCGAGCCGTCGTTCCGCTTAAAGAATGTAATTACAGTGGAAATTCCAAACGGAACTTGCATTCGCTTTGGTTTTCTGGCGTAATTCGCGGAGCAAACCCATAGCTAGGACCCGCTAGTTCCCAGGGGGTGTACGATAGCACGGAGATCTTGCGTAATTCGTTACATCGCGTCGTGGTTATCGGACTCGTCATTTCCCTCACGGGAAATGAAATAGAGCAGCGGTAATTAGAATATTCAATATAATCGGGGTGTGGTCGCGGCCTCACTCGCCGCGATGAATACATTTAAACGAGCAGCGACAAAAACCTTGCAAACTTGTTTCGACGAAATTATATTCAGGTTTGATTTTAGCTCGCACGTCATTGACTATGCGATGACTCGTTAACGGTAATCGGGTTACGCTCCTAAGTAACCTTTATTCAAAATTAAACAGAAAATAGTACATTTTGGGGCAGCTTTCACTAATGCTAAATACTCATTGATTTAACTCATCTAAATTCGGTTATTTTGCTCGATGTGGCATGTTTTTTCTATCGAGATGCACATAAAGAGGAACTATTTACCTCCAGCAGATTCGTAGCTTTTGCATATATAATCCTTCTGAAACTATCTCGCAAAACGTTCAACTTTATTATCCACATATTTCCATTCATACAAGATTCTTTCGACTCAAGCTTTGATCACCAGGTAAAGATATCACTACTGCGACGTCGTTGGAATCTGAAGAATCCTTCACTGACTTCTACACTTGGTCAGACACAGACCTTGCACGTCCTTCCATGTTAAAGTCACCATCCTAACTAGCAGTAATAGTTCAACTTCTACGGTTCGAAATAAATTGAGCTCCCGAACTTCAGAATTCTTCTTCTGCGTTTTATCGATCATCCAATCTACTCACATTCTTGACCCTTAAAACGAATCCATCCGAAGCGTGCGATAGGACTAAATCCGACATCTCCACCATGGATAAACAAGATATTGCTAACATTTAGTTCAAAAGCCATACATTTTATCTTTTCCATAACGACCATCTTCTGAAAAGTAATCAATCGGCACTACGATATATATATCCAACAATTGTCATTTCCATACCGAAATGTAATTCCTTTTTCCTATATTTTTCGAATCGTTGATAGACTAATGCATCTGCAGCCAACTTAATCAAAGTATCCTGATAATCTAAGATCTGATGGTATCCAGAGCGATTAGTATATTATCCAGTAACATTTTCTCTCTGTGTAGTTTACAGTTGGGTTGAGAAACCTGCAGAAAACCATGCACACGAGTGCCGAAAGTAAAAATGAAACTACATAAACGGGCATGATACATTTTTAGGTAGACTAGATTTGGACATTGACAATTTATAGAAAAGATAATTCGTAAATTTGACCAAGCAGAAAATCGGTTGGGAAAAATTTCATCGACCTAAACTGAACCACTTCTTGAACAGTAAGTTTTGAGCTAAAACTACCCAGCAATTCTTATCCAGTGTATAACCGGCGTGATAAAGTAGAGTTTAATCTACATAAAAGCTACATAAAAACAATCCAATTACTAGAAAAGGTCAGACTTTCGTCAATATTTTTTATTACTAAATATTTAATAATTGCAAGTAGAATGTAGTTTTTGGCAGCGTTCTATTGTAATTGGTACTAGAATCAATTTAGTTACACTTTACTTTATGTGCTTTAAAAGTAAAATATAGAAGAACTTAAAAATGTTAGAAATATAAACTTCTCTGCTGAACTAAAAATATTGATGCTAAACAAGTAACGAAAACAATTTATAAAACGTAAACATTATGCAAAAAAAGGATAACCAGAAAAATGTAGCTACTTTCAGTACCATTACTTATGACAAAAATATTATTATAAATATTATTAAAAGTGTTAAAATTGGGATATCTGGAAATAGTTTTTCAATTTGACCCATCAACCTTAAACTTGAGTTTGGAGTATATACGCTTTTATATTTTGCATTTTCAATTTTTTTAAACGAATTTCCAACTCGAAATGATGGAATTCAACGTAATTTGAAGGCTACATTTTACTCCATGTATTAAGTACTTTTTTTACGTGGTCATCTTAAAATGTCAGTCGATAATGGATAACAGTTTTTAAAATATTTCTAGTGCAAAACGAGAATGGTATTAGCACAGTATTACATCGAGGCTAGGCCACATTATTGCTAAGAAAACAAGTCAGTGTCATGTTTTCGTCGGTATTGCATGTCCACCTAGACTTCACGTTCACAATACATAAAATAACAACGGTATACAATTGGAGAAAAATTGTATGCACCTAACCAAGCTTCATGCAGCTTTTTGAAAAAAAAACCTGTAAAATTCAAACCTTTATTAAAGTAAAAAGCGACCTTAAAACTGTACATAAAATTTGGAGTCGAAATGTATAGGAAATGAAAATATATTATGCTAAATTGTTCAGTTTGGTAGTGAGAAAGTTCTGAATTGAACATATATCTCAATCTTGTGATAGGGAGCGTCAAGGGAAGTATATTATTCCAGAAATGATACATTTTTTAAATTTAACGTTTTTTATCTAAGAAAATATACATTTCTGAAAGAGACATTTCTTTTTCAGAAACTTTCTTTCAACAAAACAATTCAAATTTTCAAAATATTCCAAAAATATAAAAATTACAAAATTTGAATTAATTCCATGCAGAAAATATTCTGGTGATTTTAACATAAATTCTTGTATGAATTATTAGAAAAAGCGGTTCAAACCATCGAAAAATGTTAACAAGAAATTTCTAGTTATTCCAATCAGAAAAGTAATAAATTAATAGTATTTTCTAGTATTTAACCATGCTATTTTTTTTAGTGAATAAGTGAATGCTCAGTTTTGTGAGTTATAACTTTGGAAATGTGTAAATATTAATTTAGAATAAATAAACTTTCAGTTATTCAGTTTTAGAGAGAACATAAATTAGTTTTTCTCTCAGTTCAAAGATTTTTATTGATTATATGCTCTGAATGTCTATGAATTATTTTATTGTAAAAAATACATAGAAAAACATGTATTGGATTCGTGTTGAATATTTTGCTAGGTCAGTTGTATTTTGATTGCTGAAAATGGTTACTATTATTACAAATTTCATCAATATACGATTGGGCATTTCCTAGATTAATTAAACCTGCTAATTTGCATTAGCGTAAACCCACTATCAAATCCCAACGTTTGGAATTCGTGAGATAACTAATTTCAACTGTTTATCTAATTATACGGTAAAATATCTGGATAAATTTTACTTACGAATATGACAATATGTTACTTTGCGCTTTCATAGTTACTAAAAGTAACCAATAGGAACGTATTTTTATAATAACGTTATGATTAATAATTTGGTATTAACAAATTGCATTTTTGAGGATTAATAAAAACGTTTATTTAGATAGTACCAGATGGTGCTTGTACCAGAATTGCTTCATTTTTTCGTGAATGAAATATATAAACAAATCTTACAAATTTACTAATAATACGGTTATCGTGATGATGTTTTTATTGCACAATTTTTTCCTCAGTTAAGTCCACTGATTTTTCTTTACAATTTGTACATCGATTTTGGCATCGTTTTATTTGTACAAACATGTTCTTTTATTTAAAAGGATTCGTGTCTAACAGCATATTTCAACAATTTGATATCGCCATTTGAAAGAGTGACCTCAAAACTAGTCAGATATGGATTTGTCTATTTAAAACACAAAATGTTTGCATAAATAAAACGATGATACAAAATTAACAAACAGATTTACTGGAAATTAATGTCGATAAAAGAAAAATAAAAGTGATTAAAAGTGCTCATATTGTATATAAAAATAGTGCAAAATATCTTTGTCATAATATTATTTCCGTTTAAAAAAGCTGTACTTAAAAATATTTATGAAAAAATGTACAAAAAATTGATAAAAACTGGACTGAGACTGCGTAGACAGTATGGAAACATTGTTAGGTTATCTTCAAAAAAGTATTCAGACAACATTATTTAAATTACTGGATAAAAATGGCTAATAATTGATAAGGTTGTTCGTGTTAAATGTGCTATTCGGTAATTGTATTGAAAAACTGAATGGAAACTGTCCAAAGTTTATCTAAAAAGGGTATCTTAATAATATAGTCACGAAATTGTTGGTCCATTTCGAGTGAAACAGTGGCCACATTTCTTACCTCCAAACTGGCTAGTATAAAAGTTTATTATCCAAAAGCTGATCAACATTTAGAGATTATTATTAATAAACAGTAAAAAAAGTTTATTTTCAATATTGCGTTACTTTATGTTCTTCAAAAGCCAAGATTCAAAATCTTTCCGCATAATAATGACAGTTGAGGTTATGATCGTCGCGTGTCTCCCTGTATCACATCTTCACTTCCGCACTTGTGCTATCACTGCCCTATATCAATGACAGTATAAATACCCATGCATACATTGTAGACAGAAATATGCATACAGGAATATTAGATGTGAGGAAATTAAAATCATTTCAACTGAAAAACATGGTATACTATCATTTCTGGTGGTTTTATCTACAATCAAAGTGGATCTCCTTTTTAAAATCATATCAAAAATTTTCTTTTAGGAGTTATTTAATACAAAAAATCTGTATAGAAGCTAACTATACGTTAGTCATTAAAATATAATTATATCATAATCACATTTGTCTCCAACAGTAAATATTTCATTTCAGTAAAACGTCGTTTTGTAATTCTGAAAATTATTTGTTTTGTTTTGTAATGCCAAACTTTGTCACTGGGTAACATATAACGATTATATTTTAAATCGACAAAAGTGATTGTCGTAAAGGATTGTGTATGTATTATTTACCAGCTTAAGTGCGAACGAGAGAAAGTTAAATCTGAAATATTAGTAAAATCATTTTTAAGGCGACTACTATCGATAAAGGTTTCGCGTGCGCAAAACATTGAATTCTCTTAGAGCTTTAACACAGTGTGCGCACAGATCGATGCTTTGCAATATACAATGTAACGTTATCGATACTGCCGTACCTAGTGCGACATTATACATTATGAATACAACTTAGCAAAGGTCTAAAGTACAAACGTTATAGAAAAGACCAAGTAAACCTTTTTCATTTCCCTTGTATATAATTTGTAACTGGTATTATTAATACATTTCACGTTATTTTAAGGAAATTAAGTTTTCTTAATTCATTCCTGTATAGTCATATTTCATTTTGGGATTTTACTTTTCAAATGTTTTATCAACGTATATCTCGAGAAAAGATCGATGATTGCACGAAAGTCTACGATATCCATGTAATTAAACATTTGCAATATATATCTATAATATACACCACAATTTCAGGGGTGCACCAAACCCCCGATCTTCAAAAAACAGACTTGCGAAAACCAGACGTTTCAAAAAACAGACTTTCAAAATATGTGTGCATTTTGAAATGCCTAGTTTTTTAATGTGTGTTTTTGAAATGTCTATTTTTTGAAATATGTGAATTTTGAATATCTGTTTTTTGAAATGTCTGCTTTTTAAATGTCGGGTTTTTGAAATGTCTCTTTTGTGATTTGTCTGGTTTTTGAGGTGCACCCGATTTCAGGTATTTAATACATAAGATTTGAAATTTAATTCTTTCGTAATGTGTCGATTACTCAAAATTTCCAATTATTGCCCGTCGTTAATGTGCACTACGAATAATTTTCAGACAATCTTGCTGTAAACTTCCTTGTAGGCATCTAATCGAAAATGTTTTTCGCTTGAAAATTACTAATTATACATATTTATATTTCGTACCTCCATATAATTTATATATATTAAAAACTTACGTTAATTTCATACTTAATTAAATGCATAATTTATGATTGATAGACATTTTTTACGCCACGAATTATAAAATTCAAATATTAAAGTATTTCATTATTACCTGAAGTCAAAGAATTTTAATTTGTACGCAGAAAAATTCACGTTATGGATTCAAGTGTGATAAATCGAATTGTCGTGCAATTCGACTGTACGCACTGTGCACATCACTAAATAGTACTTATAACCGCGAAACGTGATTTTATTAAATATTTCCTCGAGCGAAGTTGGAGATAAATGTGATATTCACATGGATCGTAAGGTGGTTATCCCCCTAAGTATTCAAGTAGAAAAAAATAGGATTCAATCATATAACTATGTATTTAGATTTTATTATAGGTTGCATTGATCAAACAAATTTTATTTAAAAAATTGTTAAAAGTTAAAAGCATCGTTAGTAAACTGATAACTCTAAAAAAATTAAAAAAAAAAGTAAATACGTACATGATCAGATTTTTTGAATTCAGTAGAGAAAGGGTTTTTACTGTACTTTTTTTTAAATATTACTAAAATACAGAAGATTCTTTAATTGTTTCAGAAAAGTTCTCAGCAACAAACCATTTTTAGGACTATTTTTACTTGAAAGTACCATAATTTTTATTTAATTTTCTCTGGGTACGGTCAATATCTGTCATATTTAAATATCTGCAATAATGATATATTTTAAAAATAAATATTTATATACAATATTATTAAAAAGCATCTTCTATCATTGGAACAATGCAATCAGCAAATAGCAGTACTTAAAGATAGATATGCTAAAATGTATTCTTCTCGACCTAATTTTTAGAGTACAATAACTTAAAATATAGACATAACCTACAAATTTATTGTATTGTCAAGAGAGTTCGTATCACCTTAATTACAAACTCGCGCGTGAACTAAGAACGTTTGTAATTCATTTGTCGTTATTTAATTAAAATATTACGGAGAATTTTCATCCGAAAAGTGTCCTTTAATAAAGTACCAATCAGAGAAATGAATACTTCGACGTACGAAACTGCTTCTCTTTTTTTCCTTCCGGGTCCTCGTTTTTCTCTACTCTTTGATGTTGAAGCTCAAATAGTGTGCGTCCCGACAAATCGTTGATTCTACCGTAGAAAATGAAACACTCTGAAGGTTCTTTTTACTTTTGACAACGCAGCTGCAAAAAAGTGACATTTTCCTACATTCATTGGCCCGTGAAGGTGCTGTTTGAAGTGGTATTTTACTGAACTAACGCCTCAACATTTAATGACTTTCATTATTGACATAACTCTCAAAACTGTGCCACGACAATTTCCTGGCGATCAAATTTTCATAATAGTTTTGATGACTTTGTTCATAATGACTTTGATTGATATAGCTTATTTGTTTATAAGAAAGTCTGAATATTTTGGCTTTATGTGTGACTGCTAGCTATTAACCTTTAAAAGAAATGGAAATTTATTAGTCCAATCTTCTGGTAATTGGACAAGACTCTTTCAGGACATGATCAGATGAATCCTAAAATGTATGTAATACATCGTTGGTGTTAATAAAGTATTTAAAAGATAAATTCCAGATGAACTGCAGGATTGTTATTTTAATAATTTTTTTAACATCGGTTACTCAACTTTTTCAGTACATTTAACGGAAGTTCTAGGTAGTATCTACTAATTATTTTGTTCTTTCCAATAGGGCTCATAAAGCATTATATTATACCCATCAAAAGACATTTGATACAATATAAAATAATTCTGAAGATTGTATATCGCTAAACCAAGTAGAATGTGTCTGTCTTAACATAATTTTTAAAAATAATTGGTTTAGAGGACGAATTATATCGTGGTAGAATTGATTTTGAAAATGTTGAAACTCCTTGAATGCCAACATTCTGAGATTATAAATAGCTATTTTTCAATGAACGTCCATGTGATGTCATACCTATAAAAACCGCTTTACATTAACTGTATTTTGTGCAAAATGCTTACTAATAAAAATAGAAGCTGTTTTGTTTGATTACATGGAAATATAATTAAAATCACACACCAAGCTTTTAAGACCGCATTTGGAGATGCGGTATATTAAGGTTCATTGCATTGCAGTTTTTTGGGATATATGAACATTCATGAACATATGAAATATAAAAGTCATCCATACTTCGAGGAATTCCTCGACTGTTATTGGTTCAGAGATATAAAGTCTCACAAGTAAAAGTCTTGCATATACTGAAATAAAAAAAGTTTTAATTTACAAATTAGTATTCCTTGTAAAATGTTCAAGACAAATCACTACGATTCTGTTTTCAATCGCATGAAATAGAAGATACCATTTCACTACTCATATATCCTGATTTTCAGCGTGTTTAAATTAATTAGCAAATATTTTATTGACTCTATTAGGATAACAACTGCAGTGATTAGACGCAGAGGAATATTACTCTAATTGTAACTACAATTTACACAGATTGAACATCTATGATCAATAACTATAATTACGTCTATGTACCTCTTGTTACAAACACAATGGTGTAAACAGTCAAGTTAACTAAGCGTATCAACTAATATTATCAATTAAAATAGCGTATTACACTAACAATACTGGAGTTCTGTTTAGTTTGTTCAGGTATTATTTACGCTTACTACATGCATGCAACTTGCAAAGTGTTGAATTTCGAAATATTGCTTGACAAAATTATTTAGTCAAATATCATACTATACAATTACGAGTGCATAATTAGCACGATTTAACCCTAATAAAAACTGGTCCCAACCGGGATCCAGCCAGGAAATCCCGGTTGAAAAAATAAACAGATTTGTCCCCAGTAGTACCCTAATTAAAATGATATTCAAATAATGGGCACCATGCCGAATACATCTTGAATTAATACTGAATAACGTAAATATTTGAGATTCTAATAACTCTAACAAAAATCTATCAAATACTAGATTTTAATATTTTTAGACTAACAGCACCTTCCAACAGATATCTTTTTTGAAACTTCTGTTATTATAGTTTTACGCAAAAATAAAAAGGCTACTCGCTTTAGGTAAGCGGTAATTTAAGCTAAGTCATTTTTAATCATCCTTGCTTTCCGCTGGCGTAAATTACTTCACGTCTTAAACTTGCTCATATTGTACATTTACTGTATGCAGCACTGGCATACATTCAGCAGTTTTCGTACGCTGTAACGCAAATGTACTTTAATTGAAGTCAGCTGCAGACGCAAGATGAGATTGTTTCCTCCTGGTCTTTGGTAACATATTAACATATTCAATTAACGTCTTAGTCAGAGATATTAATTTCTTGAATTCACGATATAATTTGTCATGACGAGAGCCGTTTAAATTTTGTGGATTTGGTTTCCGCACATGCTAGCTTCTGTACTTTAGTTTAAAGTTTATATCTGATCCACCCTCCACATTTCCGGAGTGTTACTATGAATTGGTATCAAATCGTTTTTAATAGATCTAAAGGCTGATTAAAATTTAAAACAAAAATCGAAAAGGATAGCCATTTGTTGAAAGCTTCTTAAATTCAAAGTTAAGCACCGAAGGAAATGTGTTAATTTGTGTACTATTTACAAATACATAAGTGTTGCGGTCAAACTAAATGATGTATTATTTTAGTTATTTAAAAAACTAATATGTATATATATATATATATATACAGTTACTTCTTACCATTTTCCAGTCCCATAAGGAATTCTTATACGTTGTTCTACTAATACTCTGAACGTATGTACAATATAAATGTTTCGTCAAATGATTGGAACCCTTAACCTAAAACAGAACCCTACGAATTTGGTAAGTATCATGAGAAATGAATAAGAACGTTACTTATAAAATAAATCTGGTCACTTCTTAAATTGTTAAACATTCACCGAGTAGTACATATTATGGTACTTCGACCCAGACTAAGTCTGGACGAAGTATTGAATTTGGTCACTTCGGGCAAAAAAATTACCATATAGTTTTTCATCAAATGTCGACGTTTCAGACCCTAAGGAACCCAAATAACAATAAAAAAATTTGTGTCCGTGATCTTGTACGTACGTCCGTACGTCCCGTTTTTTTGTCTCGCGATAACTCGCGAACGGATAAGCGTATTGACATAAATTTTTTTTTTAAATACGCGTCTTGGCATAACTTAGATCTGATTAGATTTTGGGGCAGATCCACCCGTCCATTACTAAAAAAAATTAGCACCAATTAAGTTTCTTTGTAGTTTTTTGCATTTATTTTGAAAAATACAAATTTTATTAAAATATGTTTCAAACAAAAAAGATAGAGCATGAAATTCTCTACAAAAAAGGTTCTATGCATTTTCTTCCTAAAGTCAACGATAATGCCATAAAAACTGGTTTAAAATGTTTATGACTATTGTCTGAAAAAGTATTGAATGTGGTCATCGCGGCAAATAAATTACCCTATTGTTTTTCATCCAATTTCGACGTTTCGACCCCCTACCCCCAGGGGTAGTCTTTGCCAGCTCTTCGGGCGCGGTGACCACCTACGGGCGCAAAGTTCATTTACGCCCTTGATACGAAAATAACTATTCCGATATGGGCAAATCTCTGGAACTTTTAAATTTCAGCCTCTCAATAAATTTTTTTTTTAAACTTCAAGCACAACATTGGCGTTGGGTATATGTATTCATATCTACATAAGAAGTAAAAATGTACGCTCGTGCATCCTTTTTACTCAACGGCATTAAAACTTTGCGGTACAATGTCCAAAATATTGACCACCGGGATGAGCTTGAAATTTTGATTTTTTGAAAGGTTAATAATTAATTAACGCATTTCCGCCTAATTTTTTAAAAATATCACTTATGTGAGAGTTGAAGATGTATATAACATTGCATTTTAAGCAATATTTATTTAATATTTTGTTTTATAATTAAATAAACCAATAAAAATTATCATTTTTATAAAAAAAATAGGATTACAGGTAAATGCTTAATTGGATCGCCCAAAATTGTGTATAATAGGGTTTCCGAGGTCGCCGATTATGAATCTGAGTTCAGATTTTGGAAATTCAAAATGGCGGATCCAAGATGGCGGAGAAAAATGAAGTTATTAGTAGATTTCGTTAAAATTGGATCTGCCACATTGAAATTTCAAAATCTGAGCTCAGATTCGTAATCATCAGCCCGAAAACTCCTGTATAGCAAATTTATATAATAGCACATATGCTCATATACGAGTATATGCAGTTATATCAGGTCAAAATTCATATATGAGCATATATAATTATACATGGATTATATATAATTATATATGGATTGAATATGAATCATATATGATGATATATGATCATATATGGTTCATATATGATCCATATATGATTCATTTTTTCCCGGGTTATCACTTATACATAGACTCGAAATGCATATTTTGTTTTACAATAGCTCTAATTTGAAACACAGTGCTTAAACAATTATAATAAAGAATTGTTTTTCTTTAAACACATAAAGAACACCAAATTTTATCTGAATAAACATACTTTTAGTTTCTGACCACAATGTTACTAAGCTTACAGTGTTTAATTCATCGTTAAATTACGACTTTATAAATAGTTCTTTCAATAACTTTGAAAATATGTAAAATATAAGAATGCCGCGCACTTTACATACTTATATAAGGTATTTACTTATCAGCACACCGAACAACAGCTTGATATTGGCGATATTTTGAATGTGCCACGAAAAATAGTCAATTTTCTGAAATTGGCACGTTTTTGGAATGTATGTTTACACTTGTATAACATCAACAGTTTAAGGCGCACACAAATGAGTAAAGTGTCAATCACTTTATTATTGTGTCCTTTAATAACCAAAAACAATAAATATTCGATTTCTAAGACGGCGCGGATAATAAATAAACAAGTTTAAATAAGTTTAGAATTTACGAAATTCAAGGGACGGGTACTGTAGGCTCACTCTATACAATTAAATGTGCGGCACATATAATTCATATGAATATATTGCTTTATGAGATGTTCGCCTCCATTTCGCGCTAAAAACACAAGGTTAACTCACGCGGCGCAAATACAATACTCATAAGAGTAAAAAAAAACATGCAAGGGACGCATGAAATTTCATTATTTTTTTATCTATAAATAATTATAGAGCGTCTCTGTAACGTCGGGCGACTTCGAAATTCATCAAGCTTTTTATTTATGATATCTTGAAGTATAAAAAAAATATACCATTTGTGTGAAAGCAATGACGTTCAAGTAGTGTCACAGGACTCCACAGTTTAAAAGTTCTAGAGATTTGCCCATATATCTATAAGATATCCGTCATAGATCTTTTCGACACTTTCAAGATATCTTTGACGAATTATATGTATATATAATATCATAATAATACAGACAGTAATTAGTAAAACACAGTAAACACGTAATATGCATCGAATAGTCTATTAGAATACAAGTGCATGAAGTAAGTGTTTTGCAACTTTTATTTATTAATACTTCGGCTGGCCTGTTGTCGGGGTCGAAGTTTTGAAAATGCTCATTTTCAATTTTCATACATATAAGAAACACTACATTGTTGTAACACATCTATCGAAGCCACTTGGACCTAAATATGATTGGACCCCCAAATATCAATATAATTTTATAATATAATTGAAAGCTGTTAGTAAACAAACGAGTCTTAAGGAATAGCCGACTCTCCACTGGGTCGAAGTTTCTGAGCGAGCGAAGCGAGCGAGGCACCACGCCAACACTAGTTTCAAATTATAATTGTTATATCTGATTGTGTTTCTTTTTATATTTTTAATAATTGTTGTCTTTTATTTTTTTGGCGAAGTCTTAATTAATATAAATTTTAAATCCCGGTAATACATCTATTATGTGTATGAACTGGCCGTATATTAGTAACAAATCGTTTGGTATTTTCTACCGGTCAGTTTCATGAAGAAAACTAAAATAATATATAAAAAGGTACTAAAATATAGAAGATTAAAAGAATTAATTATTTTGAGACATTTTAGTTCAACAGATAATCAATACATAATGAGTTTTTATTTGTCAGAGAAAACTTTGAAACATAATATAAATAAATGGGTGTTACATTTTATTCTCTCCGAAATTCTGCGTGCCTCGTTATTGGGCATAAAAACAGTGACCTTTTTCTTTGACGCATTTTCCTTCTGGTCGGATACATTCCCTATAATCCAGATTACTGTGCCTGGCTAGGCCCATAATGCATAGGCCGCTGCCAGGTAAGTCCGATGGGCCTTGCGAAAACATGGGGACTTACCTCCACTCTTCCGACAATCCCATCTACAGTATCCCCACAAGGTAAAAACCCCTTGAAGAAATATATCTCGGTTTTAATCTGAAAAAGGTTACCACTTCGAGATGCAGTTTTCTTGGTCCAGCTGAATTCCGAATTTTGGCCTGCTGTTCAGTAACCTCTTTGATCCAGGAGCTCCTTTCTCTTTTTTAGCTAATGCTGAGACTGTAAAGTACACACACCAGCCACTCAGTTTCAGGATTACCAGTGCAGGTAGAACTACATAACAATCTCTCTTATTTTAACATCACAAATCATCAATCGAACCGATTCATTTGCCATTCAACCCTATTTTTCTAAGAATGCGTAGAGCAATATGAAACCTGTAGAGATAAATAACAGTCCATACACAGACATAACTGGAGTTCAGAAGCTGATCATTTTACCTCGTGAAATGCATACTGTAAATAAGGATGTATGCAAAACATCAGTATACAACATAAATAAAAATAAAAGATCACCTTATGCCATTCATGACACAATATTTCTGTAGTGTACAAAAGATAACTGCAACGTAAATTCCACAATATTTCAGTACGGAATAATATATTGCAAACTAACAAATATTTACTTAAATTAATAAATTGTTTGGTTTATTTAACAATTGATTCATCCTTGCGATAAATCTTACTTAGTTTCGAAAATTATTTCCTTTTCGTAAGTAAATATAAAAATAACTAACAAAATATTTTAGCAACTATGGGCCATTTGACACTATTGATCAATATACTAGAATATCCAAAGACCACAGTTCAAGAAAGTTGACCGACATTTTCCTATAATATATTACGAGAAATTTTGAATTATTTTTAAATATTCCTTAATAATAAACAGTAACGTGACTCGAAACACGGAAAATTGAAGCGAGTGAACCAACAATAATAAAACAGCGAAATAATGTATTGCTTATGAAAGGCTAAATTATTGATTTCTACCGAGTGTAAAATTTTCTCAAAATAAACTTTACAGTCGTAAAAATTAACAATTTTATCCTTGATGCATAATCTATTACATTGTCTCCGTAACAAACCAAAATACGCATTCAAATTTGTATTACATCGAATAAATAATAAGAATCAAAAACAGATTTTAAATGACAAAATAATAATAAAGCTGTTACAAAAATGCATAAAAATTCAGCAGTCTTCTACAACAACGTAAATGTTCCAACCCCAGTTGTTTGTCGTCGGGTTTTTCGCAACTGCCAAGCGTGCTCTAAATATTCAGCGTCGATTGTGAATATCGAAACGGAGCAAATCGTATATTGACCTACTGAAACTTTCAAGAACCTTTGATCATCCACCGCCGTCGACCCAAATTTTGCACTGGATGACCTTCAGGACGTTTAAGCTCCGACGCGACGCGAAAAAACGAACCTTTTGTATTTTTGATTAGAAACATACACATAAGCTACATTGCTGGATTATTTAACGTACGGTAGCAGATTACTAGGTTAAGTCGATCCCAAGGGTAAACTGCGATTATTGAACAGTCCTTAATTAGATTTGCGTCGGCTATCGTTGGCGTCGGTAACGCGAGGTAATGGTAATGGAACGTAAATCGACCTATCTCGCTACGACGTTACCGCTCTTGGGACGGCCCAAGTATAATAATCAATCACGACTTAGCTTCCTCAAAAATCTACAATCGTCGAACTAACAAGGCAAGGCTTTCGAAAAAATTAGAGCGGCGATCGATCACCCTCGCCGTTCAATCGCTGCGAAAAACCATTTATTATTCTTCTGAGGTACCATTAGGTAAACTTCGATAACAGACGATGGTCTCGCGCGTATTGGCTTCCAACTAGAAGTGGGAGAGATTATATATGTTCAGATGAATAAAAATCAATCCTGTGGGAAATTAACGTTTTGTGCTTTTTAATTTTTGTACTTCTTCTGCGCTTTATGAAAAAGGTGAAGCGTTTAAAATATTCTGCGTCCTGTTTACTTCACCGAAGTTCAAAGTGGCTGTCGATGTTTGATAGATGAAATACCATGCGTTTGTGGAAGTAGCTAAGAGCTTTTTGAAGAATCCTTAAACGATAAACTTCGTAATAAATTTAAGCGTAAAACTACGTGTGGCAAAATGCATAGAGTGGAAAATCAACACAACTTTACTCGTTAACGCCTGTTTAAAAATTATAACCAAATTGGTTTCGAAAATGAACAACTGTTAAATAACGTTATTTATCTGTACCATGATTACTTCGTGATTGAAACTATTCATTTATCTGAAGACTAACTTCTTCGTTAGACTAACCTATTCGACTAATCTAGTTTCATGGAAAATAACCAAACTTTTTAGCTTTGCCAGCCCTAAGATCAGGTTCTAGCTAGTGAATCCTTTTTGACATACTGGTGCTTTCATCGATGTCAAATCTGCATTTGTGTGTATAAAATATTTAATAAACGGAATTCGATTTTCAATTTCAAGACTTAAAAGCAAAATGCCAACGTGTTCCATTGCGCGACGGAGCGAACAAGAGGCTGAATTCATGTTTCCCCGTCTCGGAAACATTCTAACAATTAGTCCAGACTCGTGAAACTAATATCGCGGTCTTTGAGTTGAACATGTTCGCGCCTTCATTTAGTATTCAGCGAGAATAATTTCACTCTCGAATCCATTAGTCGACCGGCGTCCTGGCGGTGCAACGTTACTACCGCTTTAAGGACGACAGGAGCATGTGTAAGTGACCTTAATGCACTTGTGCTCCCGCTGGGAATATTCCTTTGCCCACACAATAGACTCTGTACAAAAAGTCCAGATGGCAAAAAAGACCAGCAAAACTTAACTAAAGACATCGTTATACTCAACGGTGCAGCTTGCGATATCATCCAGTAATATACCACGCTAACTTTGGTAATTCGAAGGGCAAGATCGGAGCTCACTTTTATCTGCTTTTTATTCGTTTAAAAAGTAGTAATCGTTATACTGGCTGACTTAAATTGAAATAGAATAGGTTTAAAAAAAAACGTTTTAATGGACAAAGATCTGTTTTGTGCCAAAATGATCTATAAGGAAATGTAGTGTGCTGGGTAAATAGAAACATACTGTTGCCAGAAAAAAGCAATCGATAAATGGCTGATAGAATGATTTGAAATGAGAAAATTGTTAGTTAGCACAACGAGAAAACTTGTTGCTCCAGGTACAAAAAGTACTAAACATGCCTGAACTCCTATTTTAGGTCAGTTGGAATTCTTACTACTTTTCTTTGTAAGAACAACTACTTTTTTACTTGGAGATGCGAATTTTTATTTTTATCACTTTTTAAAATATAAGTGCCATTAATATTTATGATGATTTTTCATTAGTACAATGCTACCAATAAATTACAATGATTGAAAAAATCTCTACAATCCGTGAGTGTCCAACAAATATAAGATAGGTACCCAAAATTTACGATTTTAATTCCAGTTCCGTTATTTATTCATTAAAATATCATTGATACAATGAAGAAGACACCCAAAACAATCATGAATAATAATCGAACCCACGAAAAAAATGATTCCCTTGAAATGTCGAAATGTGTTGATTTTCGTCATTTTTAAATGTAATACTTCAATCATTAGGTCAACTGTATCGAATCTTACAAGAAAACAGATAATACTTAGAATTCATCAAAATATCGTTTAAAACATCTGTAAAAATTCCAGTATATTTTTCGATGATTTCTACGGACATTTTGTTGTTGACATTATTTAAAAAAAAAAAGTTTTTTAGTTAGAAAGAAATTTGAATTGTGGACGCCATTTTGAGGTCTTTAAAATGAGCTAGGGTATAAAAGTAAAATTTTTTCTTTAAATTGAGATATTTTCTTCTTCTTTCTTCATAGTTTTAACAGATTTTTATTATTCTGGCAGTTCTAAAAATATTAAATATTTAAAAAAACACATTTTTTTCAAATTTCTTAACGGAAGAATCTGAATTTTTACTCGGAATCTTGAAGAGCAACCTCAAAATAATACGATATGTACCTTTAAATTTCTTTCAACTTCAATTTTGATGTAATACGTGATTGAAATTAAAGTGCTAAAAATGGACATAACTCTTAGAGAATAAGTTTTAGAATAAAATGTTTCAAAATTGGCTAAATTAATGGAAAACCCTTAGTCCGAAATGTAAAACTACCTTTTTCTTACTTGTTTGAATAATGGATTTTACAACAAATCTACCACTTTTTATGAATTTTAACTATAGAATTCTGATTCTACCGATCAAAATACAAATAAAAAATCAATATGAGAAGGTACCCACGGGACCTGTAGTTCGGAGTATCCAACTTTTCATGCGTAGCATTGTTTAAGCTCATGAATAAGGACGTCCAGACATTTTTCAAAGACATTTTCATTGTTGACGCCATTTTGAGACGTTAGAATGATGTGGTGTAGAAGAGTACAATTTTTCCTTAAAATTAAAATATTTTATGCACCTTTGTGCATAGTTTCAAAAGAATTGCAGTATTTTAATAGCTCAAAAAAAATTGATAAGTATAAATTTTTCCAAATTTTTTTAAATTTTATAAAAATTCCGGACCATATTGGGATTTCTGACGGCTGAAACTAAATTTTGACCTCGGAATCTTGAAGAGCGACCTCGAAAATAGTAGGAGATGTACCTTTCAATTTTGTTGAACTTCGATTTTGATACGAAAAACTCGATTGAAATTGAAGCAAAAAAAGTTGTGCTTTGGGCGTTAATGGGTTTAGGTTAAAAATATTCCTATTGCCCTCAGATAAAAATGTGTTATAAGTAATGTGCCTTTCTCGTCTACAAAATTTAAAAGTTATGGTAAGTAAACAAAAAAATATCATGTTTTGGACAATTTTTCAAAACAGTATCTTTATCATGTTAATGTATTTCAACGAGTCACCATAGTAAAACACTCTAGTTGTATTTATGAATTTTGATGTTATTATTAAAACACAAAATGGTGACAATTAAACAAATTTTACTTTTATCCAAAATAAAAACCAATCGAAATCCACGGTATTTCATGTGCATCTGTTAAAAGGTTTATAATTTTTAAGAATTTAATTTTTATTACATAATTATTATGGAAATTCAGGCAAAGCGACGTAAATTTTTATTTCTTATGGTATTTGCCATAATTACTACAGCCTTATGCGTTATTAAATAATATAAAAATAAGTATCTTCATCAAAATAGGCCTGAGACTGTTTTCATCAGTTTATTCAATATATGAAGTATTATTTTCAACTTTATTTTTGCGACATGTTAGCTGAGCATATAAAAGTTTTCATGTTACGTAGTATTCTCTTGTATCCGTAATATACTTTTTTTAGTCGCGTTTAAATATTTTGATATAGTTTTATAGACTTTTTATGAGCAACACAAACAATGCAGTCAAATTTGACATTTTGAAGTTCCTGAACGAGAGATCGAGAATACTAAAAAGAAAGCTTTATATACGCAATAGGAAAAAAATGTTGAAATATTAAATAAATCTTTTCGAAAATTCTACATTGTACAGAGAATCCGAGTCTTATTAAATCTTCGAAAATGATACTTCACCCGTGAAAACCATAAGAGTAATTGATCGGTCGTCTTTTAAGGAAAATGTCTCAGCTTCACAGAGTGTTCCATATTTTAGTATTCATAAGTAACGTACGCCTATATATAATGAGGTGTTAAGAACATCTGCTCGCTGATAGTAAAAATAGGTCAAAATAGCGTTGCGAGTAAAGGGGAATTATTCTGTTTCTTTAAGGGAAAAGGAAATAAATGATATGCTTCAAGCTAAAATGAACTGAAATAATAAAGACGTTATTATTCTTTATATAACGGAAAACAATTTAACACTTTAACACAAATTATAATACTTTTACACAAATTATAATAATTTTACTACGTATTAATTAAAAAAACGCTCCTAAAAACAGGGTATTCAATAATAATTATCAATGATTATAAACTGTTTCGTAAACATTTTGCATTCTCGTTCGTAATTTATGTAAATCTAAAAAATGGAATTGCTGCTTATAATGTATAATAACATTTTTAATAGAGATAAATTAAATTTTTACTTACTTTTAAATCCATTTCATAATTCATGGTAAGTCTGAACCACTTATAATTACGAGTGTCATGAATATGGAATTTTCTAGCTGGAATTAATAATATGCAACATGACTAAAATTAAAATATATTAGCGGGTCCTTTTCAAACAAATATTTATAAAATATCAAAAAACGTAGAATTTTTAAATCTTTTTATTTTTGACGAAAGTTGACCTCCAATCGAAACATATTTTATGGACAAATTCTAGATATTAAAAAGATCTACAACTTTTGTATACATCATTTTCCACATAACCTCCAAATTTTCCAGATAAACAAATAAAAATATTTAACATTGCGGTAAATTATCGCAAGTAGTATCAATTTTGTTTATGACCATCTGAAAATAGACATTTCAACGAACAAAATTCAATATAAAAACGTTTCAAAATCTAAAAGTTTAACGTGAGAATGTTCGGTTGAAGTTAAGGGAAATTTTTCGTTTTTAATTCAAAATAACATTTACAAATGATTACTTTTATTTGAGAAAATTACGCCTTGTTTGGGATATAAAAAGGCGAGTTTTCTTCAAATTTAGTGAAAAAATACAAATTTCATACATCTTACACTGTACACAAAAATGCTAAACAATAAATGACCAATAAACAGCCTGAAACATCCACAAAAATACGGACGTAAAGATACTTTCTACAATGTAAATTTACATCATGATGTGTGTCACAGAATTGTAGAAAACATTTTTGGATTTTATCTGCAAATTGCACAAAATGTGGCCCACATAACGCCATGAATAATCTGTATATATTGAATTTTAAAATTAATTATTATAATCGGATTAGAATTTCTAAAATGACTGCAATGAAGCCGCGTCAATGACATTCTCACAACTGATATTTTTTTACGTTTTTCATTCTGTAAACGAGACATAAAAATCATTATAAGAAATTGTCCATCTGGTGGATTTATACCGTCTATACAGATGAAGGATATAAAAATTACAAAATTACAAAATTTTCCCACTTTTCACCATTTTTGTAATAAATTTCTATAGTAAGTTATTTCGATCAGTATAATTAAATGAATTAACGTAATATTTCAATACTTTCCATATAACACTATACAAAACTTGGGCTTATATATGTTGATAAATGTGAAGTCTTGCCCCTAAGTCAGTTCCCAGTAAAATAAATACATTTTTAGAAGATTAACCCATTTCATTTCACATTTTGCTTTTAATGGATCGAACTCCCTTCTTCTTATTTCCTGACCCTCTTTCCCTTTCCATCTTCTTTGTCGTTCATTCCCCACATCTACTTGTTTCCTTATATACAAAAATAATGTTTTCTTCAACCTTGGTCGCGCCTTTCCTTCGGCTATGACGGAAAATAATGTTCGCATGTAAGGCGTACAATTTAACGCCCTCCAAACGAAAATAACTATTAGAAGAAAGTTTTATATTTTTAAATAGTGGAAATTAACGTGCATTATACTTCAAACTTAATAATAAATAATATGCAATATCTTTGATGAACGAAGCTGGAAATGCCATTTTTTTTATAGTTTCCAACAAATATACTTATAAAGTCAGAGACTCGTGTGTGTATAGTCTTCAGCAATTTTTTAGTGCAAACAATTTTTTTCATAAATTCATTTGTTTCAGTAATCAGTAATGACCCAAAAACATGTAATAATTACTGTCTTTGAAAAAATTGTTTCCAATAAAAAATTGGTCTAAACTGTCCAGGCGAGTTTTTAGATTCACAAGTATATTTGTTGGAAAAAATAGCAATTCCATGTTCGTTGATCAAAAGCATTGAATATTATTTATTATATTTTTATACTAAAATTATAAGATATTTTGAATTCTGTCGGTTTAATTTGTTCAAATTTCTCAAAATGAAAACGCTACTTGCGCTCAAATGCAACGGTTCCTTTAAGCTCAAAGTAAGATTTTATCAAACTTGGATTACTTTCGAAAAACTTAATTAACAAATTATATAATGTGTAAAATATATTTTTAAAAAACTACAAATTGAAGCTTAATTGTTTAATAAAATCAACAGAATTGTAAATTACACATAAAAATGCTAAATGCAAAATGCAACAATTGTACCTTATTAAGGCAGTAATCATTTCCTGGCGTTTTGGTCGGTATTAAAAAGAAAAATGAAACTGCAGATTAAATGTAGATCCCATCACATATGTAAACAATAGGCAAATTGAATTGAATTTACATTATTTTTTAAATGTAGTTTGATTTTTTAAAGACGGTATAAGAAAAATGTTTCTTCACGAAAAACAAACAGCCTCTCTAGACATAACAGTTATAATTGTAATGTCTATAGATACAAAAATCATGAGTAGATTCTACCTGAAAAATTACAAAAAAAAGTTAAATAACCATTATTCAACATATTACATAATATTATTAGTTTTTTCACTTCAAACCTGTTATTCATTTTAGTTAAGTACTTAAATAGCTCAGGTGATGCAAGCGATAAAACATTCTGAGTTTCATAAGGACTACGCTAAATGCTTTTTTTTTATGAAATCTTATGATATATAAACAGCAGACATTTTCATTCAAATCATTTGTTGCATATGTTTGTGGCATGTCAAACTGTATTGAATGTTTGAAATACTATTTATCGACACAAAATTTTACAAAAAACACTTTCATTTTCAGACATATATCTTCATACCCTGGATATTTCAAAATCACCTGTATGGATTTAAATGAATTCAACCACATTTAAAAGGTCAAATAAAATACGTTTATTAGCTGGATTGTTTTTTCATAATTAAGTTTTTTATTTTTACTCTTTTTTATTTTCATATATACTATGAGCCTGATTGATATATGAAAACTGATTCTGATCATCACAACTATACTCTTCTATCACTGTAAAAATTGAACATTGTTTATTGGTAAAACAATCTACCAAAATACGGATACAAATAAACCTTGTACCACATATAGTTAGTATTTTATCGGATTTTTGAAATCCATCGAGGTGTTTCTGAAAAATCCAGGTTTGATGCTACATTGAAATTATTGAGCGGCGGAGTATATTTATACTTGCAGCCAATCATTATTATCAATTGTAGGAATTTGATATTAAAAATTGACGATTAATAAAACACAGAACTATTTTTTTAAATCATAGGTTTTTGAAGAGCATAAACATTCACGCCATCATTCAGTTTGAAATAAAATAAAGTTTTTCTTCTAAGTTTAAGGTTCAATTTTCTTTTCTCTATTAAACATTGTATTAATAGAGATGTTTCGACATATAATTTCAGACCTTTGCAAAGTTTATTCACATTGTTCTTTTGTCTTCATTTCTTTGTTTAAAAGTAACTTTAACAGAATAACTTTGTCACATAGTACCCAATTTTTCGAAATCGCAAAAAATTATACTTTTTCGCCAATGATTAATAACAAATTACCCGAAGCAATTGCATGTATATAAAACTCTACCATACCTCTTGTTCGCGATACAGTTTAATTTACATTTTCCATGGAAAAATTGGATAACTTTACTTAAATAGTGACATTCTCATTTCAGAGCTTGTTAAAGCAGCTCGGTTGATAACGTAAGTTCCTAACCTAAACCATCTATATTTTCAAGTGCTTATCTATTCTAGGATAATTTTACTAAATTTTTCGGAATTTACCTCAAAATCGACTAAAAATTGGACAGGATTTGCAATATTAAGAAGATAATTGTAACAGTATAATTTCAATTTTATTACTTCAAATTCTAAACCAATTTTATTCAGAATACGACGTAAAATTAAGGTAAAATTAAAACTATATTTCTTTTATTTTCATTTCCTTAGCAAACCCTTAATGTTCACTTTGACTATATTAGATTTGAATGATATAATAAATATATTTATTTATTTTCGTGAGTTAAATAAATATTTACTTAGTATGAAGTTACAGAAAGAAATTATTTAGTATGGTAAAATAAATATTTACTTGAACTAAAAAACACGCTACTTAATATTCAATCAGCGAAGAAAAATATTTAGTATAGTAAAGTAATTATCAATTTAATGAAGGAAGTGAAGTTGTCGATCTTTAAACGAGTCAAAGTAATATAAAATTACATTATGATTGTGTGTTTGTAGTTTACAAACAACTTCACATCCTTTATAAAAAAATCTAACGAGTGATTATTTCTTTCAAGTAAATAAAAAAAATGCATTGCTTAAACTAAGAATTGATTATCTTGAAAACATAATATATTTTGTGGAATTAAGTAAACATTTATTTTTGTAAAGAAATTATATTTTTTTTTGCAAATTAACGGTGAATATTCTTTCTAATAAATATTTTTTTGCGATTATTCAAAGAAATTATTCACTTGAAGTAACATTTTATTGAAACCACTAAATTTTGTTAGTGTACTTAAATAAATGTATATTTTACTCTGCTGTTAGGTAATTTTTAACTCCGGAACTACATTTAAGATTAAAAAATTTTACTGTGAATTTCGACAAAATTTCTATAAAATTCACCAGGACCATTATGTAATGTTTCGTGCTATTAATATAAAAAATACACCGGGATAAAATATTCCGACAAAACGATAAAATTTCTTTCTTCTCACGTAAATTTTCCAGACTGTAATGAACATTTTTATTGGTTTATTGGAATTATTCCATTAAAATTAGTAGGTTTTATATTCTAGATACTAAAAACTCGTTTTAAAAAAGTGTATATTATATATATATTACTAGTGGCGATATTTCAAAATTTTTAAGGTAAAATATTTTTTAATGGAGGATAGTTTTTATTATATTACAAAGTTCTGGAATATGAAATTTTTTTACGGATTATCATTGTATGACTTGCAAAAAACATATTAGAACCAAAAATGAAATCATTTTTTCCGGAAATTTTGACAAAAAATTGATTTTTATGAAAAAAACTAATTTTCAAATGTAAATTTTTTAAGAAATTATCATACATATCAATTGATTTTTTTTAATACTAAATATATGTATTATGAATCTGGGTACACTAATGAAATATAATATTACATCAGCTTTTTATAAATTTAGTTGTGAACAAGAGATTTTTAATTAAAAATGATTTTTTTTATATAATTAATGTTTAACGAAATTTAGATGCTGATTATTTTGGTAAAATGAAACAATAAACTTAGTAAATATAATTAACTCACAATAAAACTTTAATTCACATTTTTAATACAATAAAACCTGAAATGTAATTATATACGAAGACCGTTGAATTTGCAAACGACGCTCAACAAATTTTGGAAATATTGTGGATGATCAATCTTTCACTTTGTACTTATTCCATACACTATTAAAATCGAATTTTAAAATCCAATCCCCTACTTGGATGCTTCGTAAGAAAATCGTCGACGTGATAAAACACAGCGTGAATTTTTGGAGTTACTGATACACCTAAGTCTAAGTATTGACGGGTAGGGAATATGTAATTTCGCTAAACACAAATTAGATTAATTAGATGCAAAAAAACAGTTTTTCTCAATGAAAATCGCTGATTTAAAATTTCATTCACAAAAATCTGACGTAATATTATATTTTATTAGTTTACGGATCTCCGTAATATGAATCTTCATAATACATAGGGGAGAACGGGGTAATTACGACAGGTCGGAATTATCCGACCCTAATATCTCGCTTACAATATGACATCCCGTAATGTTATTCAAATTTTGTGAAAACACTGATGAGTACAATTATTTTGATTGCGGTAGTTGTTTATTTACTTTGCATTGAACCATGTGGCAGTGATGTTATTGTTTCTTACTGCTCTAATTTAGAAATTGTAGTATTATAAATAAGTAAATATAGTTTGAAATTATTGTGCAAACGAATCAGACGTAAGTAATTTATAAAGCCTTAACCTTATATTTAATGAAATCAATTTGGTTTTTAGTGAGATGAGAGTGTGTTTTTAAGTGCGTGTATTTTTTTAAATAACGAAGTTTTCGAGTTTATTTTCGTTTGCTTTTTATCACAACCATATTGTGCAATATTATGTATACATTGTATATAATGTATCACAAATGTGTTGATTTTTTTTCTTTCTACATTTCGACTACACATTTGAATTTGCTTCGCTTCGTGCGATATTAGAAGTGACTATTTGCGTTTTCATTTTTGACTAACAATGTAGAGTAGGTATGTGATCTATGTACGTAGTGTTGTACATAAACAAGTTATTGTGATAGCAAAATATTATCTTCTTTACTTATTATTAATAAATGTAAATTAAACCTATAAATCACTACGAAATTGTGCTGAAAATAAACGCGGTCGGAATTACATCTTTTGGGGTCGGAATTACCCATACTTTGACAGAATCTGAAGAATTGCAATTTTTTACTAATGGAGGTATAATCCTATAATAGACCTATAATAAGGTATTAATAATATCGATAAATGTTTACCCATGCAATACACTTTAAAAAAGCATAACGTACAAATTCATTAAATCACATTCTCTACCTCAAAAATCAATTTTGCTTAGGTAGGTCGGAATTACCCCGTTCTCCCCTATAGTTAGAATTAAAAAAAATTAATTGAAATGTATGACAATTCAGTTAAAAAAATTACATTAAAAAATTTTTGTTTCCATAAATATCTATTTTTTTTTAAATTTTCGTATAAAATTATTTAATTTTTTGTTCTAATATGTTTTTTGGAAGTCAAAGAATGATAATCCATAAAAAAAGTCATATGCTAGAACTGTATAAGTAAATTTGGTTCCGACATACCTTCCGTGTAGTAAGTAAAAATTACCAGATAAAAATATATAAAATGTTCGAATTATTGTAAAACGTTCTTTATAGGTCTTTTGAAAGACAATAATTAAAACGGTAAATTAATTCACCTATATTAAAATGTATGCACTATATACAGCATAAACAAAATAATTGGTAAACAATGAATTATAAATTTCAGGTAAATTAGACTTTTCAAAGCGTATATTAACAGTTTTATTTTCAAATTTTTTAATAAAAAAGTTCTCAATTTCTTTTCTTTTATTACTATTATTTTCGATGGCTAAAATTTTTTGATTTTTGTAAATTTTGTAAAAAACTTGGATGGGTGGAGTTTGAGAACCTCTAACATCTTGAGACATTCTTAAAATGAATTCCCCATTTTTCTATATAATTTTTTATTTTTTAATTTAAAAACATTTTATTTCTGAAGATGGCATCCACTACAGGGCCGAAACGTCAAATTATTTATTATTAAAATATATTTTTTTCACTTAATTGTATAGTGACCGTTTCTCACCGAGAATTCACAAATATTATTTATTTATAAAACGGTCGAGAAGTAAATATAAATTTAAAATTATTGTAAAACGTACTATTAATTATGCAAAATCAAACAATTGCTAAACACAAAGTGATTTTTTGTGCTTTTTGTGCAATATTTACGTTTTTTTGTACACCGTGTAGTAGCCGAAATGTCATTTCCGAGGTCAGAACATTCGTTCGCATTTGAATTCGAGCCGCATGCGCGCCATTGTGGCGGGACATTGTGGTGTTTCTTTCTGCGCATTGCCGTAAGGGGCGCTCACGCGGTCGCCCCTCACTCCCTCTACAGAAGAACCGTCGTCGGAATGGTCGTAGTAGTAATGGCGGGTCGCCGGTCGCGCGCGTGGCGATTCTCGACGCCACAGGAAAATATTACAAAAAAATTACTGACAATCCTTTAATTGTTTTCCACTCCCACCCGTTACATATTTCCACTTATAAAAATGTCAATTATTTGTATATTATTACAATTTGACATTTCTGAGTGATTGTTTAATACAGATTATTAAAAATCTGTCATATTAGTGTTTACAAAAGTTTGGTTAAGTGAAAAGTGTTTTGTGCTACTTTTGTTGGTTTTAGTGATTTAAAAAAAAATGTGCAACGATTAAGTGTTTCTTTTGTTGGATCATTTATAATTGGAGTTTAGTGTTCTTACTATAAAATTCCGTGAATCTTGTATCGGAGTATCTTAAAAAGGTGGGTAAAGTAAACAACGGAGGCTTAAGAAAACAATTGTTTTGTGTACAGTCGAGATTAAAAGTCGATTGCGTCTTGGCAGATTACGCAATCGTGTAGCAATGTAATGTTGGAGGAGTCAGAAGTTTGTCACTGGTACGAAAGCGAATGATGACAAGCATTCTGGACGGAGGTCGCACGTGTTCCGTACCGTACGGTATTTTCCAACTTGCGGGAACGCAGAGGTTTCGAGCACTTCTTTTGTTAGGCCCAGTGAAAGAAACCGAATTTCATGCTGTGGAGTTCCAGTTCGAGTTTTACTAACCATCTTGTGAAGATTTTCAACGCGTTCTTCTACCTGTCAATTCATCTTCGCAGGGGTCGGACGACCCCAAAGTCGCCCTTTTTTCTTCAATACCAAAATATTATACTCCAAAGTGCCCAAAGGAATGCAGGACCAAATACAATTTTCACTCTTCATCAACAAAGGATATTTTCACTTACGAAAACATATCAGAAAAGAAACTCTTAACTTAATATATTCAATATTTTAAGTTATCATATATCCTTTAGGAAGTGCCAAATATTTATGACAAGGATCAGTCGCAAAACTAAAAAATTGAAAATGTTTAATGAAATATCAAATTTGACAACTACATTTTACTAATCCTACAACCTCCGGATTCAAGATTTATTGGATATAATTCCGAAAAGGATGTTCCGGCAATCTTTGGCGGGCATATGTTTTCTGACGTATTTTGATGTGCTGAATTCGAATATCATAATGAAAATTAACGCAAATGCGAATATCATGATGAAAACCACGAAAAGTCAGTAAAAACGCTATTTTTGGTAGTTTTTTTCGTTTATTTTGAAAACTACAAATCTGACAACAAAAAAGTTTCAAACAAAAAATATAGAGCATGAAATTCTCTACAAAAAAGGTTTTAAGCATCTTCTCCGTATTATCAACGGTAACCCCGTTGGTTAGAGGTTAGGTTAGAATAAAAAAAGATAAAATTACTTTTCTCCTATAAGGATTTGAGGACAGACTTGCAGAATAGCAATGTTTCGTAATTGAATAATAATTTTTACTGTTCCAGAATAGGAATAAATATATAATTTTTTTATTACACGAAAATTCCAGACATGGGAAAATATTGATAAGCAGAATAATAAATGTAATATTTTTATTATAATAAAGTTATATTGTTTTAATTCTCTTATTCATTTGTATTTTTTTGTTCGATTTATACCTTGCAGCATTTAATTATGTTTGCTATATTTTTGTTCTTCATCTGAGTTATTTCTCTAAAACAAAAAAAAACGAAAAGTTCGTGTAGGCATTAGATTATTTTCACTCCAACCGGCAAAAAAATAGTAGCATTAATATAATATTATACCATCTGCTGTTCGTACATGACATTCTATACGGGAGCCACAATTGATCACAACAAATCTACGAGCATCGCGAACGCACCTGTCGGCGACAAATGCAACTAAATTTTAGGAATCCTTTGGTGCATTTATAAAATTTACAATGCTCTTGTAGAAAATTTTACTAGTCAGAATAGTAAAAATGTTTCTGATATATACATGTATGTGTTTATATCACGTGATTCACATTTCATTGGTCATCGCTAACGTTTTTACTATTCTGTATTTGAGTGTTATATGTTAAATTCGTTTTGTGTTGCTTAGACTAACCTCATTGGGTACATATCGAAAATAAGAAATTAGTTTTTGCAGTTGTTATACAAAAAAAAAACTAGCCGGAATTTTATTCACACTTGCATAGAATCTTCTACAATAATATAAGTCTGTAAAAATATGCTGCTCAAAAAAGAAGTAAAACGCTTAGATGTGAGCGTAACTTAGTTTTTGGGAAAGTATGTTTTATGTATTATATTCATCATTAAAAAAATATATCTTTGAATTCAATATTCTGTTTTACGGGGATGTATTCTTCATTACATACGGAATAAAACCCGTTTTGACAGAAGTGTGTGCCTTGCTCGGAACTCTGTCAATATCGACGCGAAAGTGTTACATTAGCGCGACGATTTAAAAAAAAATATTTTAACGGGACATCATTACAGTCGTCAATAAACATTTGTAAGATATAACCCATTTTTCTTAAATCTATTTTAAATGATATGCTAATATGTTTTAAAATGTGACAAAGTAATTGAAAAATGAATTTTCGCTTATTCCGTTTCTGACATCAAAATGATAAAATCTTCTCTTTAAATGAGTATTTTCCTAAAATCTAAACGAAAAAATTATGAAAATCAATCAAATAAAATTTATTAATATCTTCCTAAAAAATAAAACAAAAAATGTATTAAACAGAAGAGATTAATTATTTTGCATAATGAAATTTAAAATGATAATTTGGTGAACAATTTTATCATTAAAAAATGAAATAAATTGTATTATCACGTAAATCATTGGAAAATGAAACGAATACTTGTTCCAAATGTATATTAAAACTACACAGGTAGTTAACAAAATTTGTGTCCAATAAAACATTATGCATTGTATTACATAATATTTTAAGAATATATTTCAAAAAATTAAGGGCACAGCTTTTTCCTACTTTTTATAAGCGTAGAAATATAGAAAAATACCAGCAGTTAGTGTGCCTTTAATATTTATTTTTAATTATTTTATAATGGAAGTATTAAAGGTTTCAGATAATCCATCACACATCTATTTATTATTTATTTATATTATATTTTTGTATTATTATTATATACCAAAACTGTTCTAAAACAGCGTATTTGTTAAAAAGCAATAAAATTAGATTACAAAATTTCGGCACGTTTACTTCTGATGTCTATTTGCTTGATCTGGATTTGTATTCCTGTAAAAATTTAAATATTGTTCATACACTAAAGAAATATGCTTATAGTCTCGGGTAGCTAATTACTATTGATTCTATTTTTGAGTCTGTGATCCCTCGTGAAAAATACCACAGTATCATCTGCACATAGTCTCTGGTTTGAAGTGGTGAGTAAGTTATATTCTGCGAAAGAAAATACCCGAATGATAAGTTTGGAGCCAGATTGATTCATTTTTGAAAAAAAATATCCATCATTATGAATTTAAGGAATCTGAAACTAGATTTGTATTCAGTGACCCCAAACCCCCACGAGTAATAAATTTAATGTAAATTCAAATCATGTAAATTTAATATAAAATATTTTATTGATGAAAACTTATTGTTTTTTCGATTTCCCAACCGTCATTATGAAACTGCCATTATTAAGACCGTAAAAAATACTGAAAAATGGCGGAGAATTTTCAGTCCATTATAATGTCACACATTGGAGGAACAAATTACCTTCAACTTTAATTTATATAAGAATTAGCAAAATACGCATTTTTCTCGAGATTCGCATTAAATCCCATAAAGTAAAATGAGCTAAATGTAAATTTTGTTTCCCGAAACTGCATTTTTTTATACTTTGTTAATCATTTGAAAAGATTAAACATTTATATAAAAAATGTTTCCAATATTTTGATACTGTTTGTGCCATATTGTTTTCCTATGACATAAAAACACAATTTTGACAGGAATCAAAAGAGCATATAAGATTTTAACATAATAAGAATTTGGTTTCGTTATGATCTTTACCATGTTTCGATTGGACACTGAACTTCGAATATCCTAAAAATGTCAGGATGTTAATGGCTTAATGACATTTTAGCATGATTTTAAAAATCCATGCCCCGTTGGTTTTCTTCTCTTTATACATAATATTTTATTTAATGGCCTACTACACTATTCTGTAAAATGGTCTATAAAATGGAACTTCACCAATTCCTATCGCTATCTACATTTTCTCTCCCTGATTAGGACCTCCATACAGGTCGAAAGGTTATCATAGTAAAGTCCCATTTTATACTGACTATTTTATCCAACTGCAGTACACAATTATTATAAATTAAATAAAATATAACATTAGTTATTAAAGGAGTGCTTAACCGCAGCTAGTCAACCGGAGGGACGCAATATAAATTTGATTTGATTCACTCGGTACCAAGTAGGTCTGGCAACAGTGTACACATTCCCACAAGTCGTATCTTGCCCTATACAATTTAACACCTACCGTTTTATCCACTTCGGCAGCTTGTAGTATGTGTACAATCTAACCATAAAGTACAAAGTAATGATAGATGATCGCAAAATAATAACGAAATGATTTTTTTTTAAATAATTAATTTTATTTCTCATAGTTATTGAATGATAATTATTTAGACTGAATGTATTATATTCTAATTTTATTTAAATTATTTTTAGTAATAACTATTCTCATATGTTTTGGCATATTTTATTTAAGTATAGAAAAGTGCTTTCTCATAAGATACCAATATGAAAAAATAATACTTTTCGAAATTTTGACTGTTTTCTATTCTAAATCTATCTCTTAATCCCATTACAAAGAGAACTTCTTAAGGTGGCACGAGCGACCCGGCCCTGACATGTAGAGTGTGTTAAGGGCCCCATTCCATAAGGAAATCCAACTTTAAATTGCAAAATTTTTACTTATAAAATTGATTTACGATCGAAACAAATAATGTTGAAATTAACTATTATTAGCTGCCCTAATGTTTCTTACTAATTTTCCAGAATTATTGGCAATGCACTTTTTATCGAGAATATGATTTTGATTGAACTTTTTCATTCATATTTCGAAAATAAATTTTATTTATACCGATATTCAACAAGTTTTATATTTTTTAGTTTTTGTCTATTATATATACTGTAGTAACAAATTTACAAAAATTCAGTAGGTATTGACATTTTTTGTTGACAATCTGTGAGTAGCAGAACATTTATGGAGGAGGTTTTTTTTCTTTGAAAAAATCATGATTATACATATTTTGTAAATAAATACTGATGGTCATATTTCAGAGCCCTTCTTGAGAAGGAATCAGAAATCAATGGGTTTTTGGAATTCGTCATAGATTTTTCCCCCTCGGATGTGGGCGTTTCTCTTGTATTGAACATTCGAATAGGGGTACTTTGCTTCCCTTTAATTTCACATTGACATCGTGATTGGTAGTATATTTGTAAAGTTTCTAAAAGGCAATAAAATAAAATACTGCCATATCTGAAATACTTCTGCTTCGATGGGCTCAGAGGCTCTAAGAAGCCTCTGTAATTTCGCAGAAAAAAATGATACGTTTTTTAATTCATATTGAATTTGATAGATGTCGCTGCAGATGTAGCATTTTCTATCTCTCATATATGCATAACTAATGAAACTTTCACAATAAACGCTATTTAAGTTATTTTGAGGTGAATGAAAGTTGGTATCCAAAAAGTTCAGAAGAAATGTCACCTTAATTATTCTCTCAAAATTTATGTCAGTTATTGTAAAGTTAGAACCTCAGAAATATTTGAATTTGTATAATCATGGACTCTACGATAAATAAAAATGTTTGCAACTATCATCACGTGATTCCGAGAAACTTACAGTAAATTCTGTAATTTTACCTTGAATTTTACAAGATTTGTTTTAATTAAATTCATAATGTTTTCTTACTTTTTTGTTTCGTAAATTCAGTTTTTATTGTAGTTTTTGTTTAAATATACTTCATTAACATGGAAAGAATGTTATCGCAAATAATAAGTTACTCAAATCATTATCTTGCAAAAAATTTAATAATATTTATGCCTGTATTAAATCTATGTCCGACTTTACTAGGCGACCTAGTGGTTTCCGATTTTAAACTATTGATTATTATGTTGCTGAAACCTTCTGCTTGCAAAAAAAGATTTAAATATTCTATACTAAAAAATATCTGTTGGAAATCCAATCAAATTACAAAATTTAAAAATATCACAAATTTCTGTTTCAATTGTTCAGTATTTTATTGTAATTTTGCAATACTTTGTTGCAATTTCAGAGTATTTTTGTATTTTTAGAGAACTTGTCGGATGTTTTCAAAACGTGTACGATTAGGAACTATAATATTAGTAGGAACTATAAAAACGGAGAGTATTTTGACGGAAAGATATTTGTATTCAAACATTTATTTTTACCATGGAATAAAACAAAACAAAAAAGTCTAGAACAAAGATATTACAATACATCTACAGAATATACAATACTCTGAAAGATTTCTGTTTAATTGCAGTGTATTATCACAATTTAAATTTGAAATTTGAAATCGCAGAAAAATCTGTTATAAGCAGTCATAATTTTCTTAGATCGGTAATGATTACTGCATAGTGCTCAGTTATTTGTATCTGTTTCGTTGTGTTAGTTAAAAGTGTAGAAATCGTTTTTTTATATCGCAAGTGTCCCATATCAAATTGGAAGATACGCAAAAAATAAATTCAGTCTTTTTTATACGGCACATTATTTCATTCATGAAATGCCAGGAAGAGTCCTTGTTTAAAGTAGATAGATTATACTAAAGAAGCGTTGGCATTTATTCTATAGAAATACACTTAATATTTATTTATTTTTGCGTAAAATAAATTTTTGCCCATCCCAGACGAAATCAGAGTGAAATTTTGAGCATAAAAATATGCTTTAGAACCTTTCTAAGTATTTTTTAATAATTTTATACTTCGTCATCGTACACGCCGCCAGGGACACTTACGGCTAAAACTGCTTGGGTATTCAGTAAACGCAATCGGATTTTTTTTTACTATGTAATAAATAAAATAGACATGTCCCACATAACAAGAGAGTTTTGACCTATAGTTCGCTTTGTATTGTGCCGACCACGTATTTAGAAAGGTGGCGAATTATGCGTGCTTATCGCAGGGGTCGCCCGGTGTATCCGTGCAGAACTGTCATTTCATGTTGCCGGAAAAAGCAAACAAATGCACCGCGTGAATATTCCCCTCCCTATGCACACAAACACATGCACATTTACATACGAATAGACGATGTAAAATAAGCCCCAACGTTGAGTGTCGGAGATTACAGGCTACTAAGTGGCGTATTTTCACATGCACTCATTCCGGTGCTCAAACGGTGACAAGTTGCGCCGTCAAAAATTAGTCCTCTGCTTGTTATTTGCTACGATTGATCTTGATGGAGTATTCTATTTATTACTTTCAAATCGTTTAGTTCCGTTTAGTAAGGTCAAAACGTTTATAGAATTAGTATTCTGTTTTACCATTCCCGAATTAATTATTAGAATTAAGAAATCATTTTTATATATTATTTTTATTTTGTTTGAAATAGTACATTATGTGCCAAGGGCTCAATTATGGATCTTCAACGATTGTGAAGTTTGTCGCCCGAGCGAAGTGAGAGTAACAATCACACTCGTCGGAGATCGATAATAACATTTCGCCCGTGACCAATAATGTATTTTTTAATCCGATTGTCGTAGGACTCGATAATTCGCGGCCGAAGGTTTCGCCCTAGGCCGAGAAATCGAGTTTTACGGCCGAGGGTCAAAAATAACATTTATTTATAGTATGCATAAAATTTTACTTCAACACCGTTTTAGTTTGTAAAATTCGACACTACGTATCTGTGCTATCCGGCATCAATCCTTTGGTGGCATTTTACACACAGGAAAAAGGCGCAAACATTTTGAGCATACTAATTAAGAAAAAGTATTCAATCCTACAATTGCACTAAAAATTAGGCTCTAAATATTGACTTTTAGGTTCGAGATTCAAGACATAATATAAAAGGAGGTTTATAAACAAAGGAAGCAATGCACGGTTTAAATAAGTGATTATTTATCGTCAATACTACACTGACAATGAGAGAAATACGAGTGTATGTTAATACTAAAGTTAAAACTAAATCTCATACTTATGCAACAGTATCTAAAACTGCCTGTAGCAATATCCAATACTGATTACTGATTGTAGCAGTTGGCTTATATTCAACCAGTATAGGGTAGTGTTTTACATCACTGTGATTTCTCAGTACGTAATCATTACAATCAAGCAGACTTTTATATAATTTATTTAAGATAAAGTCAAAAAATACTGTGATCCATCTATTGTGATCCACCTTTTATGCAACGGATTCAATCTCGAGGCTTACGGCAGAGAAACTTCGTTTTTACTAATTTCATTTATTAATTATGAAACCCAATAACGCTTAAAGGTTAAACAGAGCACAGTCATGTACATTATGTATGACAAAATAAATAACCTGAATTCACTTAATATTATGACATCCGGTTTTCTACCGCTGTAGTTATGTACACAAATGTCGACATACCAGATTCCAGATTCAGAAGCAAGGAATGCATGATAACAGAGACGTGCGGACTTCAGTTCCGCATGCACATACACGAAAAGCATGAATCATGATGAAAAGTACCTTTTGGCGATGTATTACTACCATTTTATAGTGCATTTAAAAGATTCTTTGAAAAAAATTAAATTTTTAATAAAATCGATTTTTGGTTTCTTGGATAACTTTCACGTAATAAATCATTGAATTAATATTGACTCATGATATAAAACGGTATGCTATTCTTCGATGTATGAGAATTCAAAAATAGTTCTGATTTCAGGAAAAGAAAGACGTAAAATACATTATGAACACATATTGAACAATATTTGTTAGCGCCGAGTAAATAAAGAGAACGTTTTAAGCTCGCCATTAAGGAAACATATTATTTGACTTGTCAATATCACGAATCATCCCATCTTCGCATATTTCTAATGACTTAAAAAACTGTTTTTAAAAAACAATTTTTTCAATGTTTTTCATACTAGAAAGATTCATTTTAATGTTATAAAGAAGAAGAGAGTTTTTTGAGAATTTTACTATTTGAAATATTAAATCTTTGTGAAATTTTTATCATTTTTCTATTTGTTTTTACTAAAAATTGCTGCAATTCTATCATTTCTAGAATTCCACTGATATTTACTAGATATTTAGTCACAGTAATTTTCGTAGAAATCATAGTAAAAAAAAATGCCACAAAATTACGACTTAAAACAGTAAATGTGTACTGAAATTATGCATAACAAAAATGTATAATTCGTCCAAATGTACTACATAAATTATGGCTTAATATCGATTTACTATCTAAATCTGAATTAGTCAAAAAATACTAATAAAAACTGAAAAAATGGATTACCATGAATGAGTCCATTTTTCACTAAGAAATAATAAAACATTATTCATATATTAGTAAGATACTACTAATCAAAGTCCTGATTTTACTAATCTACTAATAAAGAATAATATCTGACTAAAATCGTAGTTTTTCACATACAATTGAATCATTAACAGACTTTTTGATTACCGATGGCCGTCCGGAGGGTAAAAATAGTACATTGTGCAACTAGGGAGCAAAGTAAGTACTTGTCGGCAATTCACGTAAGTCTTCATCCAATTTTCAATGTAATATTTTTCGCTCAGAGTGTTAGAGACTCATTTTTCTTTCGGATACATTTATTTTGCTCCCTAGGGAAACAAAATGCTATTTTGTACTCCGAATGTGAGAAAATAAATTTCCTCCGAGGTGTAAAATTTCATACGTAAGGTGGTGTTTCTATCCATAGTTATATGTGTACAATTTCTCTGTATACATTTTTTTCCATCGGCTAATTATGTTTTATATCGATTTCAGTCCTCTTTTAAACTCAAGACTAAATTCTACAATGCTGTAGAATTGTTAAAAATATATATTTAAAAATAATTATTTTTTGATAATTGATAATATATCATTATTGAAATAACTTGGTACCAAAATATTAATCAACATTTTCCTTTATTAATATAATTACTCCAATAAAAAATGTATCGATAAGCTTTAAAATAGTACAAACAATCCCGTAATTGGAAACGAAATCACGTTCGATCCTATAATTCATTCAGTACATCCAATTCATCAGATGCGCGCCTGGAAATACCAAACGACAAAATTACAATTGAATATACTTTCAGGTGTTTGATTAATTGTATATTATATATATTTGTGTGCACGAGAGCCTGTGTGTATATAAATGAATTTTTCGTATATTTCGTATACGACCGTCGTGAATTTCTCTCGGAAAATGCAGCTTATTGCAGATTATTGTGTTAGAATCACATAGCAAAAAATAAATATAAGCTTTGCGGTGAAAGCAAAGAGCGCCTTTTCAATGACGAGTGGAGGGTTAGTTCTCTTTTTTAGAAAGGTTAATATTCTCCTACATAGAGCTTTGCCCGTTGTCCCGTAGAAGAACAGCATAAAGCTGGTTTTCCATTGAAAGACTCAGGACTAGTACAACATCGCGTGTAACGCCAAGTTTAAAAAGGAAAAATGGACAGAAATTACCGAAAAAAGAAAGAAATTAGGCAAACACGGAAAAATACAAAAAACGCGCATAAAGAGACTTAAACCGATTATATGAATTAACGTGGAAAATTTTAGAAAATTAAAAACTTTTAAATTTTTAAATAACACGCTAACTTAAATACCTACCTTAAAGAGTCGCTAGTATACGCAATATCTCTTTAATAAATTGCAATGTACAAAACGATTTTCTGTTTTTCTCACGTAATACTGAATTTCATAATTTTGCTGTCTTAAATTAAAACAGTAATTTTGCTGATTTTCTGTGAATAGTCGTTGATTATATTTTGAAGAATTTAAATTTTGGAATTCACCTTGGAAATAAATAATCTCCCAAATATAAAATGGAGATGTTTTTGGTCAAATTAAAAAGGCTAAAATAGCGATCTTCGTAAAAATCTTGAGATAAATGAGATCGATTAATGGGACATTGTGCAACTAGGGAGTAAAATACGTGATTGTCGGTGAATGTTTGACGCCTCAGCGATGGGAGTTCAACAAATGGTTATCCCCCCCCCCCACACAACATAGGGAGAGGGGGATTTGGCGCTCCAAGTGTGAGAAAATACTTTCGGAATTATTTGAGAGATTCCTCATTTTTTTTTACCGGTTTCATATTTTTCTTTTTTTAATATTAATATAATTCAAGATTCATAGACTTCGAAAAATATGTATGAAATTAGTGATCACCTGTATATTATTTAAGTTAAATTATTACATTAAATTTTAGAATTAACAAAAAATCATCTATACGTATTGACTTTTCGTAAGAGATAATAAAATAATATTTACTTTTAAACAACGGAATTGTTTAACTAGGTAATAAAACCATAAAAAATGTTTCGTCCTAATCTTTGGTCCACTTCAGAAATTTATATTCTAATAATACAAAAATATAAACATAAATGGAAAATGTTAATAATACATACACAGTTATAAATGATAAACTTGCTACGATGTAATTATTTTAATTCTAACAATGTGACGTAGAAACAAATGTCGACTTTTCGCATATTTATATACTAAAACACATTTTTAATGTCATCTTTTTTCTTTTACCTAGTTGTAATATGCATTAAATCTCCCGCAATATTACGTTAATTGTAAAAAGCTTTGATTAAGCTTTCATAAAACCATTGTATTGTTCGAAGGAAATATTTCTCCCCATTGCAAGGAAATATAGTATTTATGGAATTTCTTTTTATATGTTTAAAATAAACACAATGTTCAAATATTTTCTGCTGGAACTGCAAAATTTTATTTTTATTCATAGCAGTGTTTAAATAATTTAAATATTTAATATTTTCGCATTCGAAACGGGAAGTAAATTGCAAGGTTCAGTACAAATTGTTACACATTCTTTATATCAGGTTTCTGGGTGCACCTCAAAAACCCGACAAATCACAAAAGACATTTCAAAAACCCGACATTCAAAAACCAAATGTTTCAAAATCGGACATTCAAAAACCAGACAATCAAAAACTAGAAATTAAAAAAAAACACATATTAAAAAACCCGACATTTAAAAATACAGACACCTCCGATTGGTGTATTCACTACATAAAAAATAATTCCTGGTTGCCGTCCTTGAGGTCTCACTGGAAGGTTATTTCAAAGTCAACCATTAATTACATTTTTTCAGAATATGTACATTTTGAAATGTCTGGTTTTTGAATGTGTGTTTTTTTAAATGTCTGGTTTTTTCATTTCTATTTTTTGAAATGTCTGGTTTTTGAATGTCGAGTTTTTTATATGTCTGTTTTGTTATTTTTCGGGTTTTTGATGTGCACCCAGGTTTCTTTCATATTTTACACCGAGACGTTGACCAATCGAAATGTAAATCAAGAGATTGCGTGAGATTTATTTATAGGCAGTTATGGAAGAGGAGACTCAATGGAATGCGAAAGTCGTGTATTCAGAACGTCGTAATTGAAGAAATAAAATGCCATGAGGGGAAAATCGATATTTCTATTCCTCAAATTTACGATAGAACGGAAGTTACCCAATCAACAGATGGCTCGCGTCACGTGCCAATGACGACAGCTTGCACAGAACTGCTAGGCACAAAAGCATAGTCGTACTTAAAATTTATGTTGTTTTCCAAGTCGGGATTAAGATATCGAGAATAATGAACAGTCTATTATTCCATATTCTGAGTTATTCAAGAATGACAAATTTGGGTTTAATTGATAAAATAGTTTACATTCTTAATCTATCATTTTTTATCGTTGAAATTGTTCAAAAACAAGTAGAAATTTATTAAGGTCGGGTCATTAGTAAGGAGAACAAATAAAAAAGCCGACATGTCAACAAAAGGACGGTCATAAAACTGACAATCATTTTTAGAAGTATCGGCTTTTCGATTGTCGGTTTTTTTATTGTCATTTCTTCACCTGTCCGTTTTTCGACTCACAGCGTATAAATATCATGCATGAAATACTGGATGCCGGTAAAAAAACCAACAGTAAAAAACCGACAACCAAAAAGCCGACAGTCAAAGAACCGAAATATTTCAGAATAAAAATGTTACACATTTTTGTTGTAAAATGTGTAAAAGTACTGGGTGCGGGTCGAAAAACCGACATATCAAAAAACCGACATTCATAAAGCCGACACATAAAAAAATAGACACATCGACAAGCGGACAGTCCCTTTTCGAAGTATCGGTTTTTTGACCTGTCAGATTTTTAATTTGTCGGTATTTCGACCGGCACCCAATTAAACATATCGACAAGCGGACAGTCATTTTTTGAAATGTCAGCTTTTCGATTGTCGGTATTTTGACTGTCGGTTTTTTGAATTATCGGCTTTTTGATTTGTCGGACTTTCGACCCACACTCAAAGTACTGCTTTAAAACGGAGTCGTTATGCCGCTGGCAGCGTCACCGTCACAATATACATGAATTCCAGAAAGAAAATAATTACTCGAAAAGAAGTAATCAAATATTCTTCCACAAAATAACACATTAAAAGTAACAATAACATAAAACTAACGAAAATACAAACCATAGTATTGACGACATTTAACGGTGAATTGCAATAGGAATAAAAAGTGCAATTAGAAAAAGGGGCGAACCGTAGGTACCAGAAATATTTGTAGGAATAAATGTGCCTGCGAAATAAAAACAAAAACTTGTGAAATGCAAGCTAACGAAGAAATTATAAGCGAAAAGGTCGGAAAAGAGGTAAAGTGTAAAGTAGAATAAAAGGTCCAGTTAGGAATAACGCTAGAAAACCGTAATAACGTGAAAATGGAGAAAGAGCTGACACGTGTGAAATGGTCGAATGAAAGAGAAATAGAAAGTGCGAAAACGGGACGTGTGACATTTGTAAAAAGTACGCGATGAAGAGCGAGAAAAATGATCCAAAAAGTGGTGGAAAGCAAATTTGAAAGGGGGAAAATTGAAAGTAGAAAAGGCTTCCGGGTAGGGAGTGGAAAAATTTTGTCAAAGAATTAAGGGAGAGAAAACGTGGAAAATTGCTCGGCTAAGAGAGTGATAATAAAGCGGAAAACGCCTAGGAGGGAGAGAGATGGAAGGTATGATGTTTATACGTGTATGCACCGGGTAAAAGGGGAGGATGTGAAATTTTTAACGGGGAGTAGAATAAGAGGGACAAAGAGGGAAGTCGACCTGGACTTTACCTTCGTGGGGGTTGCACACAAACTCGAATGCGAAAACGCTTGCAATTTCAACCATTCAGAGTCTCGCGGCTCGGCGAGTTTTAGTGGATAAAAGATCGTAATAATACGCCGATATTACCTTCCCGGGTGTTTTTCTGCAATGCACGAGATTATCGCACTTCTTAACGAAACAAACGAGAAGGGCGAAAATCTCCCATAGCCGCTATTTTAGATATTTTCGTAATTTCTGAATCGTTCCCGCGGTGGTAAAAAGCCAGAAATCCTTTCAGTCCCTTAAAACCATAATAAATTCAGTGTTTATGATGATGTTATTTTCAAAATAAAGGAAAATCAAAAGTATTATTTCGAAAAATTATTAGAAATTACAATTTGTCCTCCACAATGGCGGGATATATTTTTAAGTATAGAAAAATGTTTCTAAAATGGGATTGTTAGTTGTTATTATTTCTTCTATCAGCTGCTGTACTGAATACGTAGGCCAACAAAAATGATGACCAAGAACCGAACTATACTTTTCCGAAGGTTTTCCTTACGTTAAATCCAAATCTGGATGCAGAATTAATCTTTCGCGTCCATTATCTTTAACTACCCTAACCTAAAAGTTCAAAAAAACACCGATTTTTCCATTTTTAGTAGGTTTTTTGACGGAACAATATAGTTGTTTGCAATTTGGCAAAACGCAGGTTAACGTGCTATTCATAATTTTATTAATGGTTATTAAATTTCTGTCAAGGTATAAATATGATTTTTTTATATTTTGTGAATGTGTAATTATTTGAAAATAACTAACACAATTATACGGACCTTCTCCATCAGAATTCATCTGTAACTTCAAATTTTAGATTTCCTAACCTAAAAGTACAAAAACGAGCTTTCGTTAATTTTCAGCAGTAAGTTTTTGTGTATTACGAACCGGTTTAATTTTAATATAGTAAATAGAGGGTCCGTTTAAATGCCCATGTGATGTATGTACTGAATGGCGGGGAGTGTGAATGTGTGTCTTTATTATGTGCAGTCGAACTCAAAATTAAAAAATTATGTTGACGTTAAAGCTGTCACTTTCGGTCGTGATCGCGAACCTTCCAAATTTTCAAATCTGCAACGACCTTCTCTGTACACGGCCACTCTAATCCTAGAATCGACTTGAGCAAGAGCTCGCTGTTTTGGTTTGTGTGTGTTAGTAACAAAATCAAGTTGTAAGTTATTTTGATAAAAGTTAAAGTTCAGTTATATTAAATTCTTTTATTTTATTTTTATAAACCTGGAAAAAACAAAAGGAAAATATGGTGAGACCTAAATTATATTTAATTTGTATTAGTATTATTCAATGTCGAAATCATCCATGTAACAGGTGTCACAACAAAATATTTGTTCGTAATTTGGCAAAAACCAATTTGAAGTGTATTCACCAGAAACCTGAGTATACTTTTCCCAAGGGTTTCGATGTGCTGAATCCAAACCTGCTCAATCACGTCAAAATTTTGATACTTCCTAACCTAAAAGTGCAAAAAATTAAAATCATAATCGTACCTTGAAAATAAATCATATCGGAATGTCTAAAAAATGACGCTGAAACATGGCAGTGGATTCGGAAAGGCAGAAGTTCTTAAAAAAAAACAAAAAACTATCGCTCAAATGAATCAAAGGGACACGTTCCAAAGTTCTTTAGTTACGTTGAGCATTTATGGACATTTTAAACATTACATAATAAACAATTAGGTAACATTTTGGATAAAAAAATTACTAAACGCGGAAACGAAATTCGGCCTTTATCACGAAAATTAGAGCATTTACAAAACTAGAAAATTTTCCGGGAGGATCTTGATAATATTTGAAAACAATACAACATTGTAGAAAAAAATTGTCAGCCCGAACATGCTATGTAATGTTTAAAAGGTCCATAAATGCTCAACTTAACTGAAGAAATTCGGAACATGTCATTTTGAACCATTTCTGCGATAGTTTTTTGTTTTCTTAAGAACCCCTGCCTTTCCGAATATACTGTTAGTTTCAGCCATGGTATGGTTTCAGCGTCATGACTAAAAACGCATTTTAAAATTTATAAATAGAACATTACTCACTATTTTGCCAAATTGCGAACAAACATTTTGTTCTCTCACAAAAACTTACTAAAATTGGGCAAAAACGATGTTTTGCGCTTTTAGGTTAGGATACTTCAAAATCGTGACGTGATAGAACAATTTTGCAGTCAGGTTTAGGTTAAGCATACCAAAAACCTTTAAAAATTTATAGTCCTGTTTCTGGGTATGACGATCAGCCTCGTTTTGTTGGCTTATGTTATTTTTGATAAACATTTTGTATCAAACCGAAAAGGAAGGCAGTTTTTTAAGATTCTATTGTAATAAAGTGACTTTCAATTGATTTATCGAATTTCAATGAAATTGCCACTGTAACGGATGTAATAACATTATTCATTAGAAACGGAATAGTGAACAAAGAAAACTTTTGGAAATGACTTCATTACATCTTGTTATCCGCCAGATTGGACTAAACTAGTTTCAAGTTGGCATTCTTTCGATTTGGTAGATGGGTATGTTACTACTTTGTTAAAGAAAATAAATGTTATAATGAAGAGACGTGAAAACAAAAATTGATTAAACAAAAAAACATTTTTTTTTTAGTATATGATGATTTAATTTTCTTTTTAGTTTCTTTTTAAGATTTAGCGAATTTTAACTGTTCACGTTTGTTTTATTTGATTGGTCATTTATTCTAATTTAGAGATAAGCAGTAACTCTTTATTCTAGCAGACTTACATATTTTGTATATCTATTACTATTAGATTCGATTCCTCTATTTCGAAATTCGTTCCCTGATTAGATCTCTTATCTTAGTGATACTAATATTTTTCGACTTCTCTACAGATATTTTCCTTCACTAAACTTATTCGTCATCATTTAGAAGATATTCTATATCTGCCTTCATTTACTATTTTGGAACATATTGAAAAGAACATTTTGTAAATTTATCTAGACAATGTTTAAAACAAGTCAACAACCTCCTTTTGATTTAATTTTCCAGTATAGTTAAAAATTTAATTTCCTTTGTGGTAACCATTAATATATAATTTTAAGTAGTGCTAACACACCTTTTTCATTTCAGTTACTTTTACCACAATTTTATTTAACTTTCTCAATTACATTCATCTTTTGGAAAATATTTTTCTTTGCGTGTTTTCCGTACTTTGTAATTCTGTACTTCTGGTTTTGCATTTCTGCTTTCCCCTACCTAAACTATCGCATTATATATGTTACTTTCTTTTTGTTCATAATTTAGCAGTACTGGATTATTTTTTTTCCTTTTCGGAACTTTTCTTGGTACAGTTTTTTCCAGTTTTTCATTTCTTGAGCTTTTCCTGTAAGCACATTACAAATTCGATGAAGGTTTATGAATAATGCATGTCATCTACGAAATTTTTACTGTCGAAATTTAATGGATATTATTTTTTAGTATTCTATGTACTAAATACTTTATGTTTATACTAAATAATATATTTTCTTTTTTCTAACGTTAGTTTAACAATACCATTTTTTCATAAACAGTTTATTTTAACTTTATTTCACTACTTGCTATTCCTTGTAGGATTTTACTGGTTCATTATAGTACTAAACCAATTGTTACATTTACAATACTATTTTTCGAATAACAGTTGGAACAACAATTGTCATACAATTTCGAATTACATTCTATGAAAAGAATCAATATTAATTCGATACCCCTAAACTACCTGTAGACGATAAAATGGATTCTAAAGATCCTTTGAATTCACGATTCTTTATTCGAAAAATACATACAAAGCGCAAAGATGATCAATTGTGTCGAGAACAAAACTTTGATAAATTATGGTTAAAGTTTCGGAGTTGGAGGCCCACCATGTTCCACTCAAGAACTTGACAATGTTAAGAGCTTTAAAGCGTTTACTTCTTACAAGGTCTATTTGAAAGATGAATGTAATATTCTAGTATCAAAGAAAGTTACAAGGAATTTTATCACATTGTTTGATGTTAATTTTTATTGCCACAATATTTTGATGTTTTTTCTTTTAACCTTTATTTATTATTAATTTTACTCAGATTTATCGATAATTATCAGTATACAACAACGGTTATATGTTTTATTCTGCAAATGTGTAAAAAAAGTCGTTTTCAACATATATATCAACATATTCACTGAGTCGAAGTCCCTTCAATATAATCTGAGAAGATTTTGTTCACGTATTTATTTCAAATAGTATTAAATACATGACAAGCAGATGATTCTGCGTGCAAAGATAATTTTGTAATCGGATAAGCTCCTAATATGTAGTAATAACGGAGAAATGGTTTATGTGATAGAAATTCGATTTACGTGGATGTTTCATTGAAGTCGTGATAGAAACGTGATGCATGATGCCCTAGTTTACATCATAAATAACTAGGAGTTGTATTGAACTCTCTCCAAAACTTACACATCCAGCATTCGCTGTTATAAAAACGAAAATGCATCTCGCGTAATATCGAAGTTAATCATGTTCGAATGCTCTGGATAGTAATTTGTCACTGTCCTGTTGTTGGCAATTTTGGCATCTTTTGTTACAGATTTCGGCGTTTCTCGTATCTATTATCGAAAAAGTAATAAACGTCGAATATTTCTTTTCCCCAAAACTTGCGGACACCGCCGCAATATATATAAGTTAATTTTTTATAATTTTATGTATATATTATCATATTTTTGTGAACATTTGTAGCGGTAATAAAATTGGAATTCTTTTGAACGAAATTTAAATAGAACAATGACCCCCAGAATGCCACAGAATGGTAATTTTGAACCTCTTTTAGTATAGTATAGTCCCGGTATCATTGCATTTCGTTACATTTACTTCCCAACATATTTGCCCGGTCCGTCTCGTTATATTTACCAGTTGCCGTTCTCTTTTTCCCGCACCTTGTGGGCTGGGCTCTCATGAAGGGCCTGCTGTGACGTCACGGACATAACGCGACTGAGAGGAGTGGGAAAATCGATGTTCCCCTTCTTTTGGTAAATATAACGAGACGACAGGGGAAGGAGAAGAACAAAGTGGGTAAATATACCGGGACTCTACTGTAATAAGAATAATTTTATTAATTTCTCAACGCGATGAATATACATGTACAATTTTTTCCAATCCATCTTCGAGTTTTGTCGAATTTCAATGTTATGTAATACAATTTTTAAAAAATAGATATTTTGTTAATGTTGTATTAAAAAAATTAATTTTAGATTATATTTTTTGCATTATACATATAACAACATAAAAAGCTTGATGCTTTTCTCCTGGAGGAATGAAGCAATCATACAGAAAATAACAATCAGAAACTTTTGTTTACACAAACAAAAATAAATAACCCTTAACTCTGAAATTTAAGAGTTATTCTTTACCAAACCTAAAACTGCAGGCTGTTTAAAAATCATAAATATTAAGAAAACACTACTCGGAGTACGTTTCTTATATTTTGAAAATGACTAGAAACCGTTATCAAAACTGCATTCTAAAGAAAATTTTACAAAAATTTGCGATTATAGCAATTTTCCTGTATTTAAAAAAAAACGAATATAACTTATTTCGTTATTCGCGTAGTTCCGTGAGGACATTCGAAGTTTTGACCTCAAAAATATTGAAATATTAAAATATTCTATTAAACGCGTAAAAGGAAAATATTTGCTGCAATTAGAACAACTAATATTATTATTATTATGAAAATGAGATATATGATTCTATATGAAAAATTGTCATATGTATATGATTTTAAAATTCGAATATGTAACCTTATAATACTTTACGCACAAATATTTAATTGGAATATTTAATGACGCTAATAACAGTTTTAATTTTTTTGTTGCAGGTGAGTTCCCCAATGTTGTACAGGCGCTGTCGTAAGTTTTTATTGACTCATTCATCAATTTTACAAAATTAAGTTACAATCGAAACTATTTTATACGTTTTATTACTTGAAACAAAATACGAACTCTGACAAAAACAACTTTAGGCGTGCAAGAAGGTGATTCACACGTGAATCATTGGTCAAACTTATTACGTAGATGTTACAGTCGATAATTACAGTACGCGGTACAAAATAAATAATTTTCACTATCTAAATAGTAGGATGTTGCATAACTACGTTTCTAGTTGGTTTTACTACTTAAATAGTGCGCTTGACCACCAAATGTGTCGAGCTCGCTATTTAGATAATGAAATTAACTAAAAAAGACGGCCGTGTCGAGGGCCATGTATTATCTTACTACCTAGTTAGCAGTTACAACTATTTCACTTTTTCCATGTAATATTAAATAATAACTATATAATATCTATGTCAAATTAATGCAGAAAATTATTGTATTTCGTACGTGTTATTTGTTATAATATTAACTTTTCCATACAAATTTTAAAAATCACATTTAATACTTTATGCATGATTCTAAATTGTTGAAAAAAAATTATAGTAAGATTGTTATTAAATTACATAACAATCTTCAATGTTATTTGTCGTATACTTAAAAAATTAATAACTGAAAGCTTACAGAGCCTTCCAGCGAACTCTAACGAGACACTCTAATGAGAAAAGTCCTCATTATTTTATTCAAAAAATAATTTAAAAAAAAGTAAGAATGCTCGGCATTTTCACTGAGGCATTAGCCAAAATTATTTTCATCAAATCTAAATTATTGTGAATTCTGCAGATCTATATCTGACTTCAGAATAAAAACGTTGCTAATAATTAAAATATTAACATGCTAATTAACAGTAAGATATGCTTTATATTTCTCTCTTCATCTCACAATACATACTAATAAATTGAAGAATGTTTAATTGCATTCTTATAATTTAAAATAAACTAATAGAATGCTTTTGTCAGAATAAAATTCATATGTAACTTATTCTGAAAAGTCGCATTAAAAATATGTCAATAATAACAAAAATTCTTAATCTTCCATTAACTTTTATTAATATAAAATGTATATATAATTTATATCATTATTATATTAATGTATTTTACTTATATTTAAGTTGGGCCTTCCAAATACTCAATTATGGAAAACTTTCCCTTGTATGAATTTCATTGCTGAGGGACAGTTTTGAAATAAATCTTCTTTCACATTCTGGAAGAGACACTGTCATCAGAACCCATGTTAATGTACTCGATAACAAATTGTACAGCCCGTTTATGTAGAGAAAATATAATGCATTTATTTGCTTTTCGATGAAAGAATAGAACCATTTTAAGGATAACCGCTCACTAACCTTCTTACAGTGTTGTGTTCTGTGAGGAGTTATATAGAGGGATTTATGGATACATTTATCTATACTAAAATTGTGCAGACAGCGAGGATGGTCCTTCCCATTTCACGCTTTAAAACTTGTTTAGAAGCAGTTTGGGAAAGGTGAACTAGTCCGCACGATGTCGCCCCAAGTAGCTTGTGCCCCCCACTTCTGAACCTCTATTTCTTTACCACTTTTCGTCCATTTCCGCACACATTACTCGGTGCAACGAAGGAAAGGTTGAAGGGGAAGACGCGCGAAACTTGGCATTGTGGTGGGAGGTACAAGGCGCTTAACACGCCGCTATGTGGTTTAGTTCGGAAGCCTTAGTAATCCGACCACGAAAAATCGTTCAGTGTCAGCTCAGTGGTAAGGACACTGTAGTTATTTTACGTTCCAAGAAAACTGTGAAAAGTCCAATGACTAAAACAATATGTAGCTTATGGTGTACCGATGAAACTTAATGTTATTGTTAGAGTAACCTTTGGCTAAAGAAAAGTACCTCCGAATATTATCTACCGCAGGGTCAGTTGCCAGTAATTTCATTTTCGCGACTACAAAACTATCTTCAATGCCATCATAAGTGCACATTTCAGATACCGCGGACGATGAAGTATCCACAGTTTGAAATCTATGATCCGGATTATGAAATGTCTCAGATGATGATGTGTCCAAGCGATGACGTGGGATACAATTAATTAGAACACAATGAAGTAAATTAATTTTTAAAAAGGGGGGTCCAGCAATATATTTGCTTTGTCGATATATCATTCAATGAAAAGTATATAGAAAATGCGTGATCAATGTCAAAATTCATTCTTTTACACCAAGGGAAAAGTGATGATGCATTTATTAAGCACAGGATATACAACGAATGAACGACAAACGTCCGAAATAAATGAAAATTCCTCAACTTCTAACTACCTTCACGTTGAAACGACAAAACAGCAGCACGTTCTACTGCTAACAAACGAATTTACTGCTAGAATAATAGACTGATTCGAAAATAACATAGAAGCGTAGCAGAATTCAATTTGGAAATATAATTTATCTCTTAGGTGACTCGGGGCGAGAAGTTTGGGATGGTGTTTGTTCCGAACGCGCATTTCGACAATGCAAATTTATCCGCGATAGCATCAACATCGGTAAGTGCGAAGCAACCCTTGAACCTGCTTCAGGTGTACGGAGAATATGGCACGCATCCACGTGAATAGCTTTCAGAGAAGTGATTACTTGTCGCGTGCTAGGTCACCGCTCTGCAATAGGAATTGTTATGCTCCTTTGATGTACCGCTTCATGCTGAAAATGGCTTAGGGGCGACATTTCTCTCTCACTCTCTCCAGCAATCTAGCTATATACATCTTTCTCTCTCGATCTCTCTTCAGGTTCATTCCTTCTCTTTCCCACCAATGTGCAGTCGGTATAGATCACTCTCTTCCTCCTTAGCATTCCATCCCTCTTGTTTACTTCGCTCAGCACGCTCACTCGCTGTCTCAAATTTGATTTGCTCGCGCCATTGAATTTCTCTGTGACATTGGTATAAAAGAAAATGCAATCTTATCTGCCAATCTCTCGTCGTTGTAAGATCACCGACTTCATAGACGGTATTCCTTCCGAGATGAACAAAGAGAAAACTTTTTATGTGAATTCGATAAACGTCTTCACCTGTGGCAGCGCAAAACGTTTTGGGACAGTCGCATATCACGCGGATCGTATTGGAGATTATGTGCTCGATTTTAATATAAAACACCACCAGATTTATAGGTAATATGGAACTGAATGTGGATGGTCTCTAAATTAAGAATAGATAAAACAAATTATGTGGTGCATAAATTCTGCATATAGACTTTAATTACTGCAGGTATAGATGTCAGGAATAAATTCGGTATGAAAAATCAGATAGAAATTTAACCCCTTGACAGCCACGAGAACTGTATTTTGGAATGCTGATTACGAATCTGAAATCAGATTTTCAAAATTCAAAATGGCGCATAAATTCTTCCAATTCCAACCATTTCGCTTGAAATTTGTTACTCTGGGGTTTTCGGGATAGTTAGACTTTGAAAATTTTTCAACCAAAATGGTTCCAATTTTTGAAAATTTCTCCGCCATATTGTAGCCGTTATTTTAAATTTTCAAAGTATATCATCAGATTTGTAATCAGCGACCTCGAAAACCCCCGAGCAACATGTTTCAAGTAGAATATTTAGAGTTTTGAAAAAAGTGTCCGCCATGTTGCATCCGCCATTTTGAATTTCCAAAATTTAACTTCACATTCATCTTCATCGACCCCGAAAACCTCCGAGTAACAAGTTTCAAGCAGAAGGATTAAACTTTTCAAAAAAGTGTCCTCCATATTGGATCCGCCATTTTCAATTTCCAAAATCTGACCTCAGATTCGTAATTAGCGACCCCGGATACCTTTCATTAACGAAATTCAAGCGGTTTTATAAACTTTTTATGCATAAATTGATTGAACACCATGTCACACTTCATAACTACCATCTTTGTGGATTTATATATTCTTCTTGACACAGCGATTATGAAAGTGGACAACGCCATCATATTCAGTACACCTTAGACTGTCTAGAAATGGATTTGGTTTTATTTTACATAAATTCCAGAATTGGTTAGTCTACTTTATATCATGACAAAAATTTGCCTTTTTCTGGCAGTCTGAGAAAATTCCAAAATGACAAAGATCTTCGTCATTGGCAGTCAAGGGGTTAAATCTGCAGTAAAATTGATGGGAATTTCTTGCGGTACATTAACCAAAAATTCGAAAACAGACGTTTCGTATTTTCTTCCGGCATTATGGAACAAATGGCAAAAGTTACTGGAAGATCGTATCTCTAGCAAAGTGCAAGTGATAATGCATGTAACCTAAGCTGCACTACGGCACGGAATATACAAGAAAACGGCATATCTGGGGCAAGACGACAAAGGAGGCGTCAACGTTGTTCGGTATGTCTCGCCCTGAAACTGGCATTACAAACTTGCAGGCGATATGTAAACACTGTGATTTAAGGCCGGACTATGATTTTAGGCTTAAATCACAACCAAGAGAATATTTTTTTAAAGCATCTCGTCGATACATACTTTTACTTCGATGAGTGCATGCAAATCTCAGAACCTGGTTAGATTTATTTATTTATGACAAGTTTACAAGTATTTTATGTCAATAACTTGATCGAAAAAATGGAAAAAATACATTGAAAGGTTATCAATGCTAATAAGCAAAGATTGTAACGTTCACATCATACGTCATACCCAATCGATTCCTGATGTTGAGGTAGTTCCACGTTAGACTTACACTTCTTTTACTAATCAAATTAGAATGACTGTAGCTAGTCAATGTCTAGAATTTGTCAGTAGCTATCCTGATACAAGGTTCACCTTAATGTTTGTGATATTCGATTAGTTCCACAACAGGTTTCTTACTCTACTTCCTTAACTCTTAAAACTAGCATGATACCGGTTAAGTCATGTCTATAATTTGATAGGAGCTAGACTGGATTCGAAGTTTGATACTCCTAATCTAAATTATGGATTGTTTTTTTCCAGTTATTGTACAATAAGCTATTCAAAAGAATAATTAGTGTAATTCTTAATGGCAATGAACAATTAATAAACTACTGCTTAAAACAATGACGTTTTGTTGTGATCTGCCACTTTCTGCTTTAGCACGGTCACAATAGTGGCTCAGTCTCAGCATCAGCTCCAACTCCTGCGGCTAGACTGCGCCAGACTATTACTAGACAAATCCAGTCTACTTCCTCTCTACGTTATGAAGCTGAAGCTAGCCCCCTATTCTAGCTCCAACTTCTCTCACCCCTAATTTTATATCTCGTTAATTAATTTCAGCATCGTTAAGGTCGTTTCTGATTCATCTTCTGCATTTATTTTGGGGCTAGTTTCAGCTTCATCTCTACGATCAAATTTAGGATAGCATTTGCGAAGAAGAATAGTATTCATTGTCTGTCGATAGCTTGCTTGACATCTAATCTTTGATCAGATAAAGGGGAAGGAAATCTAGCAACATGATAATTTTCTAACAGCTTGAGCATCAATTTAATTTGCTAAAATAAGAGTTCCTTAACCCTTTAATGGAGGAATATTTCAAAATGCAATATCGTATGTCAGTGATTGAAACAATGTTAAAAAATAGTCTAGTTTGGCGAAGCGCTCAAAATGAATATGTCAATATTGAATAATATAAAAGGTCTGAGGATCTACCAGATAGTCTCCTAAGTTCTCCGTTATTTTTTCTGCATTTATCATAAATTTTCGGTTTCTTCATATTTGTAATCTTAAAGTTTTGTTCGTTGACAAATGTTTTTTCTTCAAAAAATCCCGTTGTTTAGGAATTTCGGAGGATTTCGAAAGAAGGCCGAAAATATTTCATCCATTTTGAAATGTTTAAATAATGCAATTACCTTCAGTCGCTATTGCAGGTCATAAGCCCGACAGATTTGATTTATTTCTTATTGATTATTATTAATACTGCAAATTCCTATTTCTTATTTAAATATTATAAAGACAAGGAATGTGTGTCTTATTAATACCGACATGAATTTCACTTATTCGTCACTCCCCAGCGTCGACAGAACGACTAATGTCAGAAGCTTATCGGAACGAGAAGGTCGTCACGTAGACAGTAAAACACCTCTCGCCACATCCATACTTAATTACTAAGCATTTGTAATAGACTTATGAAAAGACAATGATCGTCGTAATAAAACGTAGCTCATTCGTATCTAGAGAGGCATGCACAAAAGACAAGTAAAGTATCTCGAGGGAGCAGGACGCTAAAGGTACTTGATGAAGAAACTCCAAGTTGGTAATACCCAGTTCCGTCGGTGTTTTCTTCCGTCGTCGCTGAGGTTCCTTTCAGCCAGTACCGGACGTTTCCTTTCACCCTCTACCGGAAACGGCGGCTGCATTAATTACACGGGTCACAATATTGTTTCCGTGTCCTGAACTCGTCCTCGATGCTCCTGCCAGGGACAGTTCTAATTAAATACTCGTTGGAGACGTGCACTCGTATGGGAACGTCGTGTGCGCAAGGGGTAACGTAACGACGTCATCATTGACATGTAATGTGTGCCTCGATGGGCGCACGTACTCGTTTCTTTACGCGGCTTTATTCCGAGGAAAAACTTCCGGATCGCCGAAGACCGCCTTAACGCGAGTTTTCCACCGGCAGATTCCCCTCCCAGCTACTTTCTTCTCTTTCCCTGGTTACATCCACGACTTGCACCCACGTACCCCCCGCCAGCCACCACTGTCGAAATCGGCTTCCGTTCCCGGGGAAATGAGAAAATTGCAATCGAATCCAACGTCGTGGAAACCCGGCGACGTAATCTATTGGATCTTTTGTGAGAGAGTTGGAATATGTGCTTCCTGTCGATTAGTTCGATAAATGAAGCTTTTTTCGTATTCATCCGGTTGCGATTTAGTGCACGTAATACGTTTCGAAGATATTGTTCGAATTAGATCGTAATTTATAGCGTTAATGTTTCAAGGGAAAATTACACTTGCGAAATGCTGGGTTTGCTATTTGGAACTTTTTGTAATTTCGCGATCGCTAGATATTATTTTCTTACCGTTGCATTGTGACATATGCGTTAAAAAAAGGTGTTCATCCGCGTGATCTACAATCAATAAATTTCCGAGCATAAAGCTTATCAGATTATCTGAATACTGAGTAGGACCCTTACAATCGTCTGTGTCATTTGGAGATTTCTGCCTGATGAGGTCCTGATCAACATTCAATAAGGCAGGGATTATCAGACATTTCTGGTTATAGTGCCTTATTTCAGTGATGAACGAACGGAATTTTAATGACGGATTCTTCCGTCACTAAAATTTCGTCTGCACGGATTTTTTTTTTAAATATCAGAGTAATTTTCGACGTATTTTTGTGTGCTGAACACGAATCTGAAGTCGAAAAATGCCTATCACGTCATGATTTAGAGAAAAGTGGGGGTAAAGACACCAAAAAACGCCCCGCGTTTTTACCCCTAATTTTCTCTGAAACCTGACATGCTACAGGCTTGAATTTGTGCTTAAATTAAAGCTTGGTTCTTCCCCTACAAAAATCATAAGATAGTTTTAAAAAAAATGTCATAGTTTTGAAAAAAAAATGGTTTTAACCTTGCTATTTCTAATGATTATGATGAAAATACAAACAAAAACGAATAACCGCTGGTATTACTAATGGCGAACAAAAAAAAAATCATGAAGTGATGATTTTAAGATCCTAAGTATATTTTTTTATTTTACGGCCGCCATTTTGGATTCGCTATTTTAAATTTTGTGAAACTAACATTGGATTCGTCATCAGCGACTAAAAAAACCCTCGAGTACTGATTTTCATGAGGTTAATTTAAATTTTTTATGTTTACGTCCGCCATCTTGGATCCGCCATTTTGAATTTTATAAAAGCGACACTGGATTCTTAAACACCAACCCAGAAAACAGTCAAGTAGTGGTTTGTATGAGCTCTGCTCAATGTAGTTAAATAATTTGCATTTTCATCATAGTCACTAGAAATAGCAAGGTTAAAACCATTTTTTTTCAAAATTAAATTTTTTTTAAAACTATCGTATATGATTTTTGTAGGGGAAGTATCAAGCTTTATTTTGAGTACAAATTCAGATCTGTTGCACGTCAGGCTTCTGAGAAAATTAGGGGTAAAGAAACACAAAAACCTGTTTTTTGCTGTTTTTGTCCCCACTTTTCTCAAAATCATGACGTGATAGACATTTTTCGTCTTCAGATTCGTGTTCAGCGTACAAAAATGCGTCGGAAATCACTCTGATATAAACAAAAAAAGAAAAAAGTGAGTTTTGCAGACCTGTGAAATCGGCCCTATTTTTGTTGTATTCTTTCAAAGACATGTTTGGCACCGGAAAACCGAGAGAGCAATATAGTTCACAGAACTGCAGTAACTTGCACTTTCACGAAAGGAACTGAAAAGGCGTGAAAATTACACAATTTCCGATTATTTTGGGTCGATATTGAATTACTTTTTATTTCCCATTGCAGTTTGGCGGCTATACCGAACCATAAACTTCATGTATAAATCGTGGAATTTAACCAAATTTGATTTTGTTTTACCTGAAAGCTCAAGCACATATTACACTTGACAGTGTCGTTACTAAAACTCATTCTAATCTATTGAATGCGTCAAATTGAACATTAAAAAATCTACATAAATTAGCACTTTAGCACTTTACTAAAGCAACACATTCTTAATGACTTGACAGGTTACCTTCATTTTGAAAAGTACCACTATTCGTGTGTTCATTTACATGGGGAAAATCTCGTTATGAGAAAAAACCACGCAGGGTACCCGTGTTTTATAAACATGATTATAATAAAACGAAAACAAACATAAAAAAAACCGACAGGTTTATAAACCGGCCATAATAAAGCCGACAATCGAAAAGCCGACACATAAAAAACTAGACTCCTTGACAAGCGGACAGTCATTTTTTGAATTGTCGGTTTTTTGACTGTCGGATTTTTCATTTGTCTGTTTTTCAACCCTCACCCATTTTAGGGGTAATGCCAGGTAGCGATCGGGGTTTCCTAAGGAAATATTCAGGCATATCTGAGCAAAAGGCTATATGCTGGAGTTTGATTAGGGCCTGATCGTAATCAATGCGAGCTGTCTAAATCAATGCAAAATTAAATATGAATTATCATAAAGGTGTCGATTCTTATAATGAATGGCAGTTTCGGCTTGATTTTTGAAGGTGTTAATCTTTAAACTATAGCACCTATATATATATATATATCCAGTAGAGTCCCGGTATATTTGCCCGCTTGGTTCCTAGCCTTCTCGTCCCGTCTCCTTATATTTGTCAAAAGAAGGGGAGCGCCACTTCTCCCACTCTCCTCAATCGCGCTATGTTAGTCACGTCACAGCAGGCCCTTCCTGAGGCCGCAGCCCGCAAAGTGGGGGTACAAGAGAACGGTAACAGGCAAATAAGCTGGGACGTAAGTATAGCGAGATGGAATTATAACGGGACTCTACTGTATTATACAAATCTGTGATCCGCAATGTCAATATACCATGACAAATCTATCATAAGCGTTAATAGATCTAGATTTGGGACTTGCGCAGTTTAGGATTAAGTGAGGAATTAAAGTATAGAATTAATACTCAACATTTCAATGGCAAATGACTAATAGTTGTTAAAATTTTGGTCCTAATTATTAAAAAAAAATGAACACTTATAAGATTTGTAATTTTATAATTGACTATTGATTCTAGAAAGTATGATCCTCTTAGTCTGGTCCATCCATGTTGGCATTTCTTCACATCGGGTAGGAACACACTTCATGAAGAGCTTAGAATTCAGAGAGGGCTCCGAAATTAACTTTCTGGCTCTTGATCTGCGCCAATGATTTCGTGCTAGACAAGTTACTCTTTTATTTTGTTAAGAAATCTTTCGAATTGAGAAGAAGTTTCAGCTTCGGCACTAAGTTTAATACTCGAGTTTTTTTCTTTGTATTGAGTTGTAATTGTAATTTAACTTCGGTACATTTTTGTACTGCATTTTTTTACTCTCTGTAAACGTAAATACTGAATATAATTACTATTTACTGTGCTGGGTCATATCAAATCTACCAAATCATTTAAATTATAACTGAAGTGAAAATTTCAATTTTCTTAGAAAGGACAATTGAAGGGTTCCTGATATTGGAAGATATGTAAATTTTTAACTTTTGCTAATAGCAAATTATATGTTGTATACGTGTCTTTATTTTTTATGAGAATGGCTAGGATTAAAAATTCTTTCTATGAATCTTGTGCGAGTCGTAAATATACCTTAACCCGTTTCGTCCCAAAACGACATAATTTGTCGCCGGTTTTCATCCTCCGAAAGTTTATGGATATCTTTGAGATATTGTTATGAAATGTAGGTTTTCTATAGTTTTTGAGTATGCTCTTTTCGAATCTGAAGTCCGTTTTTCGATATAACTTTCCGTTTTTTAAATATGACCACTTAAACGGAAGAAAACGTGGAAAAATGCGAAAACTTTTTCAGAAAACTGCAATTTTTATTGCGAAGGAGTTCCGGAATCGTGTCAGGTCTCAGAATTCTGTGGCATAATGAGTTTTACTAAAAGTTGGTCAATATTAAGATTTAAGTTACAAAATGGCGTCCTCATAATGGCGCTATTGATTCGGATTTTCATTTTATTTGAGTTTTATTAAAACATTTCTGGTATTTTGTCGTATATTTTGATGAATATGTTCTAGTGGATTATTTTTTAGGTTGATGAATACAAATCCGTTATTAAATTTTGTAAATTCAAAATAGGGAATCCGATATGGCTGACCGAGATTTTAACATAGTTGTCTGGTATTTGGTATATAGAAGGTTTCGAAGTCACATTGGATCCGCCATTTTGAATTTGCAAAATTTAGCAACGAATTAGTATTTAGTCACCTCAAAAGCAATCTACATATTTATCAAAGTTCACTTCAAGATACCAGAAATATTTTAATAAAACCCAAATAATCAAAAAATTCCGTATGAGCAGCGCCATTTTGTGGACGCCATTTTGTAACTTAAATCTTAATATTGACCAACTTTTAGTAAAACTCATTATGCGACAGGATTCTGAGGCCTGACACTATCCCGGAACTGCTTCGCACGAAAAATTGCAGTTTTTTTAAAAAGTTTTCCCATTTTTCCACGTTTTTTTTCCCGTTTACGTGGTCATATTTAAAAAATGGAAAGTGACACCGAGAAACGGACTTCAGATTCGAAAAGAGCATACCCAAAAACTATAGAAAACCTGCATTTTATAACAATATCTCAAAGATATCCATAAACTTGCAGAAGATGAAAACCGACGACAAATTTTGTCGTTTCGGGACGAAACGGGTTAAAGCCAGTGAAAAGTGAATATTTTTATATATATATATATTTCTTCAATCATTTTTGCGAGCTGCTAACATTATATTAAGAAGCAGCTATATATAAATTCATTTAAATAAAAAAGCCTTTATTACGGCTAACTACGAAAAATAAACTTTACGAACACCATTCAGTCGATATTTGTGTTATCACAATTGGTGTCTATGTTAGTTTTAGTCAGAGAGTCTTTTTTTAAATCACAATATCTTACTTTTGTAATTATAAGCAATATTTTGTCGCGGTACTCCCAATTTCAGATTTAATCATCGTTAACACTCTTCTAATAGCGTATCTTTCATGAGACTGTCGATAAAATAAACGATAAAACAGTATTGTACCCATTTCGTGTTAATCAATGACATCACTGTTGAAGTGGATCGATTTTCATCGCTTATCATCGCTTGAGAAATACTCTGGATTTAACATGGTATGATAGTGTAGATAAGTATTTAAATTATACAATCAGAATCAATTCGAACAGTTGGTAACGTTTCACCACATCTGATCGATTTAGCACTGATAAAGTCAATCTTTTACTGGAATGAAACGTATGGTGGCCCGAACATACAGGCTATTGATAGCGGTGACAGCAGTATTAGATTGCACGAGATCGTGGCTACGTTGTGGCGTTTTGGCCATAGAACAGATACACTCTAATGTGTAAATGTTTATTGAAATGTGTCTTAATCTGGTTTACTAAAAAATCCATTATAATAAGAAGCGATTAAATTCGCAAGAATTATCTCATTCGAAATTTCTTTAAAAAGGAGGCATGAGATTCAACCACCAAAAATTACTGGACAAAATATTATGGCCTAAAATATTTTTGAAAAATATTATGGAGAAAATGGTAAAAAAAATGTTATTTTCAATTAACAATAATCAGCAGCAATTAACTCGAGTTCCAATGGTATTTGCATAATTCTGTATTTACCTGATATTTAAACTAAATTGGAAAAATTTTATTTCTCTATATAACATTCTACTAACCATCAGACATTCATTTTTAGCACTTTCTCCTACTTTATTTTATAAATATATAAAACCAAAATAATAATTTTTCTGTAGCAGACAGGAGGAAAAAACTAATAATTTATTAAAAGTGATGGAAAAGTTGACGTCAGCAAATTTTACTTGCGTCAGGCAAATTAATTTTTAGTTTATGTTGATGTTAACAGATCTTAAGCCACCCACTGAAAATATCGGAAATTCTTTCCGTAAGCCCGGATTTAATATATCTATTATCCTTCGAGGGTTACTAAGTCGAAGTTTCAACTAATTATAAATAAACTAGTTAAGAATTCCAACAATCTCGCTAAGCAATTTCAGCAGAATCAACGTTGCTTACGGCAGTATGCGAACGTAGCTTTAGACGACGCGACATAGTCTTAATAGAAATACTTTGGTGTTATTAAACATACGAATATATTTGTAATTTTTTATTACCACAATCAATTATCATTTCTACCACATCAGCATACACAAATAGTATAGATAAATTATTTTTACCATTTTACTGTTTTACGATACCCTTTAAACCTGAATAAATTAAAAACTACTAATGAAGGAATGAAAAGACGGTGATTAATACAATTAGTAATGCGTTTTATTAAAAAAGAATCAAACCCTAGTTTGTATTATTGAAATGTAAATAATCCAAATGTAGCGATTGTATTTTTATGTACCTTATTACTAAAATTCATTTAGTACTTTGAATAATTTAGTACTAACGAATGAACAGTTTTTTTATGTTTGATTAGGAAAACTTATTACTAATTCAATTGATTTAGATACTTTTCACTCCTTGATTTTGACTAATGTAAATTTCGAGAATAATGCATGTAATTTATAGGAGATTTAACGTTAAGATGAAATCTCTGTACTATTTTAAACTTGTACTAATTACCATACTTTATTTTTCTTTCATACTTTTTTTATATACAATAGACCCTTTTACTGAATTTTACTAACGGAATAACAAAATGATACATATTACTATGAATAAAACGTCCAGACCGAAAACAGTATAGTATAGTAGTATAGTAGTAGTATAGTAAAAATTAGTCAGAACGTTATATGATATGTGCTAGACATCCTTTACATGTTGAATTTTTAACTTAATTTTCTTAAATACAAAATTCTAGATTCATACATTTTAGTAAAATTTCTTTCTTAACCTAATTAATAATATATACGTTTCCTGAAAGTTTCAACTGTTACAAATTTGGAAAATTGATTTTTTTAGTACTATTCTTCAATGTTTAATCATCACCGAAAAACGTTGTCTAACAAATTCAAATTATTATACCTTATAATCACGCAAAAGAGCGGAATAAATGTACATATATTTTATGTAATTATTTTGTACTTTGTCTATGACTAGTTAAAACACCGTACACATACAATTATGTTTATAAAGTTATTATCATTTCTTATTAAATAAATAAACATTATATTTACGTAGAACGCTGAATATGTAATTTATTTAGTCATTTCCGAAATTATCAGGTACCATCTAAATTTGCATTAGTTGAAATCTATTGATTTATAAACGAAAAGTACATTACTGAACCAATTTGTAACAAATTTTACTAATAAAAAGTGAAAACCTGCCAGTTCAACAGTCAAGTATTATTTCTTACTACTAGCATAGTAGAATCAACTTTTCATTAGTATAATTTTACTAATATATTAGTAAATTTGGACTATTTGATGATCAAAAACTAATTAATAGTAACCCACTTTCAATTTTTAACTAATATTTTTTTACGCATTCAATTTAACTTTTAATAAATCACTAACTATGTTCGAAAGTATAGTTTCCTTAAACTATAATAAAAAGGCTTCATTTCTTGTGAAGTAGACAGTAATTTGGGACGTATTTTTGTGTATTAATAAAAAATAACATCCCTTGTGCCGACATCCATTTTTCTATACTACATATGTGAAAATCATCAATTTTAGAAATGAATTAATTTGAACCATGATGGTGTATTTGCTCATTAAATGTCTTATTGGTAAATTTCTTCCAGTAAGAGTGAATTTCAAAGTGCGAATGAGAAGAAAGTATTTCAGCCGCCGGCCGCTAGGAGCGCTTACGACTCTCTCCGTTCAATTTTGCTCTCGATATAGAAATGTATTTTTATTTGATATATATTGGACGCCTTGAAAAAACGTTTCGAACTCGGTTTGGACATTACATATCTTATTTATCTTATAGGTATGTATGTGTGGCACTCATATATGGCACCTAACATTTATTTATCACTTTTTTATCATTCGTTTTTTAGAATAGAATATGAAATTCATATTTTCTCTAATATTTCAAATTTGATAAATTTTTGTTGCCATAAAGAAAACCCATGGATGAAATATCTTGTTTTAATTAATTTTTTCACTTAGGAGTATAATAACAGTTTCAAACGCATTCACTGTGTAGAGTGACGTTATTATTAGTCTTGGAATAAAACGAATAATGCCACTCTTTCCAAACGTTGTCTATCCAATCAGTGTTGCTAGATTTTCACTGTCGCATAGAGTGACTTTCACTCCATTAGAGTGACATTTCACTTTGAGAATTGGGAGAGTATTCAAAAGTTTCCATACAGGACTTTTATTATATTATAAAATTTACAACTTTATGACACCCTTAAATAGTTTATTACCCCTAAATTTATATTGAAAAAGGTAATTTTTCATCTAAACAATTAGTTTCGTTTCCATTAATCCCATGACGATCGTTCGATTTGATGTCGCTGCATTTGGTACGGTTACCTATCAATGTATCTTTATTTTCCTCGTCTTTGGCATGACATTTGTTCGCCCTTCTTCCATCGGATTTAAACACTCGTCACCCACCCTGATTCCAATCACAATTCGTCTTTTATCTCTGGAAATTTGTCCATTTTTCTTTCTATACGTGACTCTCTATTCATCACGTTTTGGCAATCTGTTGTACCTATACAGTGACGAAAGCAGCAATATCATTCCTCATCGAGATAAGTGCTAAACTTTATACCAAAAATCACGGGAGATTTGGTTAATTCCTTATTTACAATGACATTGATACTAAATGATTGTACAATATTTGTTAAGTGATGCCCTACTGTAAAATGTAACATGCTGAATTTTACTTCTTTCTCAGGGAAAAAACTCTTCGTCCATGGATACTAAGTTTCTTTCAAACGAGTTATTTGCTACTTGACACTCTCTGTATATAACGTTAAGAATTCTAAAGTTTGTTGATGGAAGTTATATTATACCTTCCAAGTTATTAGAAGTTTTTATAAGATGCGTAATATATAATGCACAAATAGCAAGTGTAATTTTCAAAAGCAGTTTGAAATAAAAACCGTGCAGTTTTGACGTTGACTCTTCAATACCAACATAATATCATTGATTAAAATTATGTTAATTAACTAGTGAAAACATAATTTTGAAAAAATTAACACTTTTGCAAAATTATCCTCCTTTTTTTTTTACTGAAAGAGTAATTGCAGTGCATAGTAGTGTATCAGATTATATTTTCTCTTTTGTGTCAAAAACACAGATGAATACACTAATTATTAGCCATACATTTCAAGTTTCACCATTCATAATACGGTGTCTAACACTGTAATGGTACTTTTATAGTAAAGAAGTGACCGTTGCCCATACAATACATCAGAACATCCTGGGACGGATTGTGTTGTTTGGGTAATTATCACATTTAAGTGGAATCCGAATATTATTTAGAAATTTATTTACTTAACACATCTACTTTTTTAAAATAGAAGGGGATTCTGTTACTTTGTACAGAATACTAATTTTTCATGCTTTTCGATTAATAAACTTCCACTATAGTAAAAAACACATTCACTGCAGTACAAAAGAAATATAGACAATAGTAAAGAGGGCATAAGATTCTCATGAATAACTAAATCGTCCTAATTAAATTTGTAAACATTTTGATTGGGCGGCATTGTCGTTTTCTTGTTGCAACCTAATTTACAACTTTTGTATGTTCGAAAGATATACGAGGTAAAGATACATTATAAAAAAAACAATAAATTATGTAAAATTGTTAATATTATTTTTCTGTTAAATGACGATGGTTATTATATTAAATTTTAAATGTCTTACAGCTGATAGACATTTTCTTAAGAAGGCGATGCAATAACTTGCATAATATTTACATTTTAAAATTGATATTTAATATAAAATTTATTAAAATAGTAATGATATGTATACACAGAGAAATTTCTGATACGATAAGCAAAAGTAGAATAAAAGGAGTAACTAAAGTTGTTATTTGATTCTAGAATAGAGATATTCTCTTTTTACCTGGCAATTTAAAATATATCTAGTTTTTCTTGGCAGTATAGCTTTAACGGACTAATATTTAATACCAGGGAGTAAAATATTTTACATTTTTCGTCTCTCGAAAGCCACTGTGTAAGTATGCTTCGTACGTCCATTGTCTTCCTTTCATTCACTTTAGTTCTTCTTTTCGTGCTCTTCATATTTGCCTTGTGTTATCCTATCAAATTTCACTAGACAATGCTATTCAATTGCTCACTGAAGCTGGGTATAAAGCTATTTATATTCGTTATTGTCTTTTTACGATTCTTTCCATGAAAAGACAAAGACGTTCATATTCGACGGAAAATGTGACAGTGATTTACTTGATTCCAGGGTCTGCTATTAAAATTACTTAAAATACTTTTCTTAGGTTGTAGAGAAATATTGATTCATTTTCAAATTAATAAAAAAGTATATTCATAAAGTCAAGAATAGAAGGGATATTTTAAATAATTTTAATATTGTACACGGAGAAAAATGACTCCGCTGGATTAGCTGATTCACATCAGTTAAAATTTTCGGCTGGAATTGCCGAAAATATATGCAATTTTAGCTGTTTTGATTCCGCAAACTAATGTAGCCTTAACCCTACTAAATTCGCGCTTAGCTCTAAATTTCCGCTACATTAGCAGATTTGTTCCGTTAATTTTGCGGACTTTTTCAGTAAATTTAGCTGAAATTATCGGCTATCCCTAACGGAATTCCAACAGCTGTCCCTATAGGATAAAATTGGTAAAATCTGCGGATTTTTCGGCTGATTTTGCTGATTATTTTTCTCCGTGTACATGAAACCGCTAGAAAGTATTCTTTGTCGTTTATGAATATTTAGTAAAATATCATATTTTCAAGATTGTTCCTGTAAAATATTCAAATTAAAAAAATTGTATTCAGCAAGAAAATATATATTACGAATGTGACAAAATTTTACAAAATGGTGTTTCAGAAAACAAAATAATATTTTCATGAAATTACTAATCTGTGACGAAAATAAAAATTTCTTTCTTTACTAGAATGAAAAGATCTTCAGTTTTTTTTTGGTTATTTACTAGAATTAAGAAAACCCTTTTTCGGGTTTATGACGCAATTCATTTGAAATTACAAGTATATCTTATATATCATTAGAAATTTATGAATCGCGATTAAAGCAGGGATGTTTGGTCCCTGTAAGAATACACTTGTTAGTTTGTACAGAGGAAAATATCTTCAGTTGTACTTTCTTCGTTTTGTCGATCATTTATTTCCGAAGAAAGTTTAGTAAATGACTATAATATTAAACATTAAGCGCATTCTATTAAAACTTTTTACTTGGAGGTTTTTGCTGCGTCTGCTTTCGAATTTGGAATCATTTTGAGCAATCTCGTAAGTTCAAAATGGAGGGTCCAATATGGCGATAAAATTTTGTAAAGTTTCGTTTGGGATATGTTACTAAAAGCAGTTTGGAGTCCCTGATTACTAATTTAAACTATAATAATTCAAAATTAACAAATAATATTTTCAATTGGAATTTGTTCGTTTTATCGGTCATTTAATTCCGAAGAAGAAAATACCGATTTTTAGTAACTAACATATATATTCAAAATCAATCCTCAAGAAGACCCACGAGTAATGGAATTGTATAGAAATATTTATTATTACCAGTCATTTTAAAAAAATCGTAATTTGAATGAAAAATTAATTTCCTGAAAAACTTTGCGAAAAAATTGCAAATTACAAAAAAAAAATGGAAATTCATTGTGATGCTATTTTAAGGTTGTTCCGACAAAGTTGGAATTTAAAATTTCAATTGTACACTGCGGAAAGTAAAAGTAAATTAAATTTACGAGTGTTTACAGATTTGTTGAAATTTTCTATTATTTTCGTAGTAAAATTACAATTTTAGTGTAAAAATCACGCGAAAAAATTTACCATAAACATGTAAAATTCACTATAGAAATGTAAATTTACAACGTAAAAGTTACAAATAAAAATACCAGTTATAATCGTGGCAATTTTACATTGATTGTGCAATTAAAAAATGTAAATCGTTTTTGTAATATTACAAGCACACTGTAAATTGTGTTATATAGGCAATTTATGTATCTACTCCTCCCTCTAGCGAGTCAGGTCCCTCTCACTAATAACCGATTGACATTATTCACAGTGCACATGTAAAATCAAGTCGATAATATAGGAATTTTACCGCAACGCTGTAAATTTAACATGATTTTCACTGGTATTTTAATTTCCATCATTTCACTGTAAAATTACATGGAAATTTTTCACAGTGTTAGATATAAAAATAAAATTTGTTCTTAAATTTCAAATACTTTTTCCATCCTTGTACATAGTTTCACTATAGAATCCTAATATTCTGATAACTCAAAAAAATTCTTTGCACTCAATTTTTTGGCATTTTTTTTCAAATTTGACACCATATTAGAATTTCTGCTAGATGAACCTTAATTTTGCCCTCAGAATTTTCAAGAGCAACCTTGTAGGTAATTTTTTTTACACTGATTTTGATACAAAAAAAAATGCTAAAAAATGCCATTTCCGGCGTTAATGGGTTAAATATAGTTTTTTCTGTTAAAAAGTTATTAGTTGCTCGAATGAAATCATGTCTTCCACGTCCTTTTAAGTGTTATCCACGTTATGAACTTCATAAAATCAGAACAAATATAAGAGCTGGAATTCATAGAATTTCGAGATCTCTGAAATCGCATTAATCAGAAATTCTGTGCTTTCAATCGAGAATTGTTCCTATACATTCCCTCATTTCCTCGGTCTCGACATATCTCTCAAAATTCTCAGTGATAACACGGGCGATGTGAATGCATGCGCACAATTTTCATTTGCATAATACTGAGTATCGTAAGTCGGATGTAGTATCCCTGTTGGTTGACCCTGCAACTTCATATTTCCGTTTTGTTCGTATGCTCGAGGAATTCGTACGAGAAATACATAAAAAGAGCGTACGCGCTCAACATACTTACATATAATAGCTCTCTTCGAAGTAGGTATGAAATTTATGGGACGCATTCATCTTCAATCGTTATAAGGTACTTATAAAGTGTCGTTTCTTCGATCGTAGAACAGTACTTTATACTTACACATTAATCTTCATTGTAAAAGATTTCACGTATTACGTACGTGGGAAACATTTTACTTTTATTTCGCATAAATGTTTACAAGATTTCTGGGATTTTGAGGATATGCCCATCAATATTTTACAGTGGTTCATGACAAGAATTAGTCATTTTTTGTTTACAATAGTGTTCATTTGTTTGTTTCGTCTTATTGTTTATGAAAAATAGGCACCACGTCTTCATTTCACGTGACAACTACTCACACGACAATTGACCCCACGACAAAATATCACATGGGCAAATAACCATGATCAAAAATATCACTGCGACAAAAACCAGCCCAATAAAAAATTTAACATTACACTCGGAAATTCATGTCAGTCTTTTGTCTTCGACATTTTGGCCCCGGTTTTTGTCGCGAGATCATTTTAGATCAAACATCGTATAGTGAAATAAGCGAAGCGGACAAATGGCAACGTCACGAAACTAACCTAACCTAACCAGTCAGAACTCCATCTATCCCTAATAATGCCTAAAAGCATATGCATGCGCTAAAACTAACCTAACACCTAAAACCAGTCATAACTTCGTTTACTCCTAATAATGCATCAATGAATATCGCTGCATAAGGAAATTTTTAAATGTGTGTTATTTTGTCGATGTGATATTTTATCAATGTGATATATTGTCATTGTGGTATTTTTATGCGAGACATTTTATCATTTATCATTTCACGTGTAATCCAATGTCCGTGACATTTTGTCGTGTGATCATTTGTCCGTGAAATAAAGACGTGCTACCAAAAAATACCCTCGTGTGTTTTAAGTTATTCTTGAATGATGTACAGTCATCAGTTTTGATCCAAACTTCATCAAATTTTTATCACATTTTGCACATTTTATGTTCTATGCTTACAAGACAATTTCGACTGAAGTTTTCGAAATAAAGTATAGTTTAGATACCACAACCAACTAATTTGGTTGAGTCGATAATAACCGCACTATTTAGTTCCTTTGACCTTGATTTAGTTTCTAGCAACCAAAAATTTTTATGAGTCGGACAATGCATAATCCGTCTATTGACCGAATACATCGTATATTATTTCTGAATTATTATCAATTTTGTGTGTTAATAATAATAATAATCACGTGATTTTCCCAAAAAGTGCAAATTAAAAAAATAGGCTTTCTTTAAAAAAATAAATATTATTGGTCCTATGTCAAAAGTAGAACATAAATAACTCATTAAAACGTATGCTTAAAATCTTTCTAAACATTATAAAAAATGAATTTTGTACATACAAACATTTTTTATTTTTTATCCAACAGATAAAATAATTGAATTGATAGGCCAGCATGGTTTTTGTTGTTCGAAAGTGAAGGGTCATTTCTAAAGTAACTTTTTGCAGGGTTTTGAGGTATCTCAGGTCATGTACAGAAGAATAACATCCTTAGGGATTTATATTTTAGTTAGATCATGTACAATCTGTGTCTAATTTATTGTACCGGTATTATGATTGATTTGTAATTTACGTAGTTTATATCGTCATTTTTGCGTGTGGGTATATGTAGAAATTTTAATCTTTATTATTGTTATTCCTGTATTTGCTAATTTATATTCCTTTTTCCTATACTTTTGTTATTATTATTTGTAAAGGACTTTTGGTCCGTTTATTAATAAATAAATAAATAAATATACTACTCTGTGCAGAGTTCAATTGCGACTTTTCTTTACCAAGATAAGCCAATTTGAAATTGCGATATTCGTTTAAAAATAATGTACCTTTAAATGCCCTTTGAGAACAAGCTCTAGGTCTAATTAAATGTCACAAAACCTGCATAAATATAAACAACTATACAAAATTGCAATATTTATTCATTCATATATAATAATGTGAAGACATTTTTCTCCGCCATTTTGAATCCGCCTTCATCAATACGAAAATTTTAATATCTCGACTTTTAAATAGTATTCGACAACACTCCCTATTACAAATTTTCAAAAGTAAATACGCAGTAAAAAAATATCTGCCACAAAGTATTTAATGCAAATGCTTGACAGCAATGAGATATATCTCATAATTTCAAAATGGCGTAAGATCGGAGAAAAAAATCACAATTGAACTCGGCAAATCTTAAATTAAAACGAAAGAGTAGTAAAATGTGATCCAACCAATAGAAATCCCCATCAAATAGTGTCTTCTGTACATAACCTTAAAAATAGCCAAAAGCTGGATGTTTTTGTTACGTAACGCCACATATGTCAAAATCCTGACACAATGGATGAATTCTGACCCCGAATTCGGTTTTTTCGTAAAAAATTACTTCGGAAATGACCCTCCACTCATGGACCAAATGAATTTGATGAAGTTCAAAGTAGCAAAGCAAAATGCTAAATTAAATTTAAAACCGTCTTTTTGTGTCTTGTAAGTGAACAAGAAAATACTTGCCATTCGATCTTCCGTCAATTCTCTTCCAGTATGTCATCGTCACGAATCTTTTTTTATTATTTGTAATCAGTGACGCAAAAAAAAAGACCAGAAACGGTTATGAAGCAATTTAGGACATTTATTAATAATTCCGTCCGTTATATTGGATGCTCCATGTTGAATTTTTAAAAACTTACACCAAATTTTTAATCAGCGTCCTAAACAATTATTAATAGTATTTGCAATATTTTATGGAAACAAACAAACATTTTAAAAATTATTAACAATGAATTTCAGCTCTTATTATATTCAGCGGTTACGGAGTTTGTTATCTTCTTCGTAAATCTAATATCCATTTTATTTACATACAAAAAAGTTACTATTAGTGATTTTCATCTCAGCTACGAACGGGAATTGATATCCTGACGATGGACAATTGATTCAAAATGAACAGCAGTTGCAGCAAAATTCAAAGACCAACAAATCTTCATGAAATGTTTTGATTTTCCAAAGTTGTCAAAAAATTCATCAAATAGTGAATCTAGAAAGTGGAGCTTCAATTTTATTCGAAGTTGTGTAAGATTTCTTCCTTAAATTTTACAGCTATATTTATAAAGGTGCTTTCCAAATATTTAGTGCAGGAATCTTCTTCTGTCAGGGTTGTAACAAATTGTATCATCAATCGAAGTTTTATATGCAGCAAAGGTAGAGGAATTTTGTCAGGCTCTACAAGAGGACTTTAACGAAATTGCTCGAACCAGGGATGAGTGACAAATCGCTGGCGACGAAACAAAATGGAAAGTCTTATTATTTATTGTAGATTCGTATTACGGGGTAAAATATGCAGGAATAATGTAGTCTGCACCTGAGGAATGTCATATATTTCATTTTTTATACCCAGGTGGTTATAAAAACAGATTTTTTTAGGTTTTTGAGGTTAACTCTTACGGAAGAATTTAGAACTGCCTTTTTATTACAGGCTTGTATTCAGCTGATAAAAATGCAAAGGAATATTGTTGGTTGGACTGGAGAAGAATGGTATTTCTAATTTTTTCGAAGCCTTAACAATATAACAAATAATTTTTCGATCAGTTTTTTAAGTCTGTCTCTGAAACAAATGGGGAACCCCCTCCTTTTCATTATAGCCTCGTGTTCAGTAGGCGAATATACACTGGAATAGTGTAGTTTACACCTGAGGAAAGTCATAGATTTAATTTTTGATGCCTAGCTCGATTTAAAAACAGGTTTATGGTTTTTTGAGGTTGGCTCTTATGTGTGAGTAGTCGAAACCCAACGGGCACGAAGAACCCAAATGTTTCTAAAACGTTTTTAGAATGTTCCAGAAACGTTCCTAAAACTTTTTATGTCTGCAACATGGATGAAACGTTTATAAAACGTTCCGTAAAAGTTGCAGACATAAAACGTTTTAGGAACGTTTCTGGAACGTTCTAAAAACGTTTTAGAAACGATTGGGTTCGTCGTGCCCGTTGGGAATCGTTTTTTTATGGCAGACTCATATTCAGCAGAAAAAAATACAATAGTATTTTTCGATACTAGTGCGTAAAATACGATTTTACGCACCGTTTTTAACATGCGATTAGATAGGCCGGTGTGTAAAATCGAATTCTTACGCACGCGTGTCGAACGATATTTTTCGATATACTATGCGTAAAATTTGTGCGCCGTTTTTTGTGGGTCAAATATGATGTTACGCACGTGTGATGACCGCGGCGCACGAGTGCCCGGCGCAGCCGGGCAGCACGAGAGAGCCCCGGTCAGCAATAGTGCGTAAAATTGTATTTTACGCACTAAAAACGGTGCGTAAAATCAAATTTTACGCATAGTATATCGAAAAGGAATATTGTTGGCTGGACTTGAGAAGAATGGTATTTTTCATGTCTTCGAAGCCTTAACACCTTATAATGTCATTTTTTGATGTTTTTTTAAGGTTATCTCTAAAATGAATACGAAAACCCGTGTTTTTTTATTGCAGAGTCCTTTTCGACAGGTGGAAGTACATATGACTAATGTGGTCTCATCTGCAGGTCAATTTACATAGACTCAAAATACTTGGTAGCTTGTTTCAACTTATGCCTAAAGAATATTATGATATTGCAATATTGGTTAGAATTTGAGCCATGATCGTTAATGAGTATCGGCGTTCAACTATGCACATTTGAACAAACTATGTAACAATTCCTAATGCTTTAATGCACATGAAATTTGTGTGCATTAAGTAGAAAATGATCTTGGCGGAAGATGAAATTAGTTGGACAAAAAGGATGAAGCTTTCGTCAAATGCCTGAGCGTTCGACCGCCTAACTCCTTGGATAATGCAAAACTCGATAATTTCGCACGGCATTGGAGCTCATTATCGCGGCGATAAGGACTTGGAGAATAATTGGATTATGGCATTGAATGCGCGAATCAAGACTTTGGCTTCGGGCGGCTGCTGCAATATCTCGGGGGCACTTTCGCGATGGTGGATCCGAATTGAATCCACAATGCGCTGGCTACATCCACCGATATATATACGGAATCGACCGTTTCTCTAAGTATCGTTACTGTCGTAATTAAAGTGATAAATTTGCGGCACGATGCTCGCATACGTCGGAGCAGTTCGGGTGTAATGATTCGCACGTGCACCACACACGCGTGTTTAGGCGTCTTAAATCCCGAATCTCCCGGGTGCGATTTGCATCTTTACGATCACCTGAAATGGCGGAGATCGATGAGCGATGGCGAGCCACTTTCCTAAACGAGAAAGTAACGAGTGGCAACGGGCAGGGAAATGGCGCTAGCTATTCCTGCTTGCTGGAAAGAACATAGTAGAGAGGAAAATTAGCTGGGATGAAAATTAGTCGGATTATTTGCTGTTGGCTTTTCTTTTTTATAAATCACTTAATAACAGAAAATAGAAGAAAAACGGTATCACATTCATGCACTTTTATACATGAAATATGGGCAAATCCACAGAACTTTTGACTTTCATGTTATTTTAAGATTCACGTAAATAAGCTGTACAGAAATATTTATAAAACATTACTATTTACTAAGAAGGATATGCTTTTCAAGGTCCAGTTATGTGTTTTCAATGATATTGATTAAAAAACCAAAGGAAACACGAAAGCTCATATAAAATTTGAATAAACTGCTGCGTGCAAATCGTATTTTTAAAAATATTTTCTGTAACTTTTGGAACGTGTTTTCTTTTCATTTGAAAATCATGTCGTTGATTAATGGCACTTTATAAAAGCCAAAGATACTTGAAAAATAAGTGTGCCTATCGCTTAATAAGAATGACATGCGTCCAAAGTCGCGTGCAGAAGATTTATGGAAAATGGCATTTTCGTTAATTTCTAACAATAACTTTTGGAACAAACAATATTATGGCTCCATACTTTGGGAATTTTTAATTGATGATATAATAAGTGACGTATTCCAAGGAATAAGGTGTGCCTTGTCTCATGTCAATTCTGTGCCTATTACAACATATAGCCTTCGTGCGTAACTGTTGTTGAAAAATGACACTTTTGTCAGGCACACGAACTATACACAATTAAATGCCTCGATTATTGGCGTAATTTATTGTTTTAGGTGTCATAATAATACTCTGAACTTGTTCCAGAAATACAATACGATGTTCAGGGATAAAAAGAGACATGAAATTATCTCTTTGACACAAACTCCTTTCTTTACACGGAAAAAGGCTGAAATTTGTTACGCGCGGGTTTTATTGGTAACTGATCATAAATACGTTGACAAATATTAAAAATTGAAGATGGTAGATACAATATGGCGGACCAAATTCCTAAAAGGTTGCTTGACCCAGCTGAAACTGTGTATTCGAGGTCGCTCAGCGGTCGAGATTCGCTGTAGCTTTGCTCCAGAAATAATGAAAATGTAACTTTGGGTAACTTTGTTTTTCATCTCCCTTGCTTCATCTTTTCTGGTTAAAAATGAATAAATATGGTACTAATGACAACTTACGTTATACCTATTTAAAATTTTTTTCAGGATTGCCGGGATTGTAATGCCTTAAATCGACTTAAATAAATGTTTGCTGCTAAAATTTGTATGTTATGAACCTAAAAGCAAAAAGAAAGAAAACCCCCGAATACCCAATTTGAGCTTGTGTGAGTAACTTCTTACAAATTCGGTTTTCCATATTGAATTCGCCATCTTGAATTCTGAATATCTGTTGACGGATTCGTGACCAGTAACTTAAAAAACCTCGAGTAACTAAAATTAAAGTAAGTAAATTTCATCTGTTTTCCGCGTACAGAAATATGTTTGATTGGAAAATATAATTTTAGGTCTCGTTTTACCTGACTGCGCTGGAACAATCCTTTAAAAGTCGTAACGTGTCGTTTTTTCTACATTTTATATATTTAGGAGTGGCCTCAGGTTGATTTTAAATGTGTGCCACCGAAAAAAAAAAATGTTTTTCTTAAAGCGTAAAGTTAAAAGTTCTGTGGATTTACTCATATATTAACTCTTTAACACCCAGATGTGCTGATATTCTACGTGAATTTCAACCTTGTATATTTACTAGAGAAAAGGTACACAAATTTCAAACGGTCCATTTCCCGCTATTTTTCAAAACGCTCTTGTGAATGGCGTGGTCTAAAATGTAAAAAAATGTTTAAGATGTTGTTTTTTCTCAAAAATACACAAAACAATCCCACGTGTGAAGTTTAATTTTTTGGCAATTTTTTTATTAGGTTAATTCTCCAAATTAAAAAAAAATGGTAAGCTACTGCATGTACGCCATGTTGAATTTATTTGGATCCTCCGGTAATTAGATTCAATCGATTGCGAGCAAATAATTAAAAGTTGGTTCGCCATTTTGTGTCCAAAATTTTTAATTAGTTTAATACTCCGGATTCGTAACCAGCGACTCCGAAAATCCTTAAATAATTAAATTAATTCAACCGAATTGGAACATATTTTTACAAATTTTCTCTTCATTTGTAGAATTATGGAATATTTTTTACTTATAGACGCAATTTTGCAATAAAAATGAAGAAAAGGAAAAAATACAATAAATACTTTCGGAGAAACAGGATAATCGGTGCGATATGATTTAAAAAATGCAATGAAAAGAATAAGTTAAGCTTAAAAAATGTCATGTTTTGCGTAGATTTTCGTAAAAATTAAAAAAAAATACTATTATGCGCTATTAAACGACTTTTTTTGCAATTTCGACTACGAGATTCCCAAAAACAACCCCAAAATAATTGGGCAATAGGGACCGTTAGAAACTTGTGTATTTTTTTTTACTAAATGGACGAGATTAAAATGTATGTAGAAAATCAGCACATCTCAGCGTTAAAGAATTAATTTTAATGCTGTCAAGAATTAATTTCGTTATCAAAACTCGTTTGGTTGGACATAATTCGGTTCGCAAAACTAATAACTGATTAGAAAAATATGTCAGTGTAGGTGTAAGCAACCGATGAATTGGTTGCGTTAAACAGTTTAGATTGAGAAATATTAGATTCATGGAACACGTTCTGGTTGCTTATTCTGAAACATGTATGTTGACAATACGAAGTTCTAGTGATGATACCGAAACTAAATTACGCACTTGTATTCTAGTCGAGAGCAAGATATATTTATTCAAATAAATAAACGGAAAATTAATCGAAAAATGATTTCATATTATTTTTACGTGCGATAAATCGTACGAATTATTTAATAAGACGCGTGTTTTATTGTTTTAACACTTTTAATTTTCATTCAATATGTTTGTATCTCATCATGTTTTGGTGTCAGAGAAAAGATTCTCCCTTCCGGTTGTAGTTTCCTTTGTTTTGTTTATTTTATTGATGGGTTTGTTGAAAAACTGCGTAATCGCGTTTTTTAGGTGGGATTAACGTCTCATTCTAATACCGGATGGTGATACGGGCTATTATTTGTTATCGCTTAATAGATATTTAATTTTAGCTTCCAATATAACACAGGCCCACAAAATCAGAGACCATAATAAAAGATTTTCCAAAAGTTTTTTGATTCTCCGAATCGAAATCTGCGGAGAAAATCGCACCATTGACTCATGTTTCCAAAATCCTAATTTCACAAAAGTACAAAAGCAACGATTTTGGTTTATATTTGAGGTCGATCTTTTTGGATCCATGACTCGAAAATTTGGTCCGCCAAAATAACTTTTTTTTTTAAAACCTTCGGCAAAAAGGCTCTAAAAACTTTTGCGAAAAAACATGTACCAAATAAAATCTGGCCTATAAAAATCATGACAAACTATAAGAACAACAACATTTCATAACACAACAAAAAAGTCGCTAAATTCTTATTCTAATAACTACGAATTAAGGACTAAAAGTTAAAGACTAAAGTTTTTGCAAAATGTTATTTTTCAAAGTTAAAGTTACAAAGTTTTCGTTGTTTTCATATACTAAAAAACCGATACAAATCATCTGAATGTACAAGTGTTTAATGCCAAATTTGTTGAGTTTCTTTCAATATCGATGTTATTCTGTTACTGAATAAGTTAAAAATTTCGTGGGGCATGATTTGTTTTAAGAAGATTTTGGATTTTTAATGCAAAGATCGTTAAATTTCAAATATGAAAGAATATTACAAGCTGTCAGAAGAATTTATTTCTAGTATATGCTGATTCTTTTAGTGAAAATTGATTTAAGAGACGTGACATAATTAGGACGTGAAAAGAGGTGTGAGTATGAAGCTGAAGTATTTTCATAATACTTTTAACATTTAAGATTCAATTATTTATATGACATGGAAAACTTGCATATTATAGAATAATCCCTAAAGCGATGACACATAAATGTCTTTATATGTCTTAATTCTTAAGTTCGTATGATGTCTGCATTGCACGTACATGAGATAAGAATTGTTCACGATTGACCGGGTGGAAATTTTAATAAATCAAACAAGCCGATATTCTCAATAGCAAGCTACTTTTATTGCGATGTTGGTGACGACAAATCGCGAAACCGACCGGCCGTAACGATCTCCGTTGATCGAAATTCGAAAATCGAGTGTGTTGGGAACGGAGGAGTCGCCCGTTTTTATACTCTCTCGTTGCTACCGACGCTAACAACGTTGCTAAGGATCCCGATCGTCTTATTTTTTAAGCTTCTCGACGAATCTGGAAATTTCGATTTCGAAGCACGATATCCATTCTTCCATACGACTGAATCTCACTGCCTCTCTCTCTCTCTCTCTCTCTCTCTCTCTCTCTCACTCTTTCTTTCTTTCTCTCTCGCTCCAAAATTCGACCGGCATTTTAAATGAATTCGACCAACGAAGACACCGACCCCTGTGTCGGTAAAATACCGACCGTGGCTCTCTAGTTAGCGAACCTTCGATATGAGAAACCAACAATGGCAAATCGACTCTTCGATTTCCATACAAATCATCAATACCATCTCTGGGTTACTAACTTAAGGACTTCTTATTCTTCGAAGGACCAGCATCGGCGGACCTCGACTCCCCGAGTCCCCGAGCGTAGAACCTCCGAGTACTGTCCATCCAAAAGCGAATCACCAGCAGATCGGTTAGTCCGCATCTCCGGGTTACTAACCTCCAGACTTCTCATTCTCCAGATTACCAGCAACGGCAGATCTCGACGCCTCGAGTCCCCGCGCGTAGAACCTCCGGGTACTATCCATCTGGAAGTGAATCACCGGCAGATCGTAAACAACTCCGAAATAGCAATCGAACCGTGCTCCGAATTACCAGTAGACATCGATCCGACTCCGAATTCTGCTCTGCTCCAATTCCGAATTCTCCTTGCTCCGAAACTCAAACGGACCTTGCTCCGAATCTAAATCCACCTTGCTCCGAATCGAAATTTCACTACTCATGTAAATCATTATAACGCGCGTTAAATCGTATAGGGACTCCTCAATTACTCCAATTTACAATAATTTCTAATATTGCGCGCGTCGTCACCAAGTATGAAGGGCCCGTACATAAAACCTATAGGCACCCTTCATTGCGGCTGCAGCCGACTTTTTGAGAAGTACCCCCATTCGGGTGTGCAATGACGTGGGGAAAACTGCAGAAAAACCCACGCCGGGTACCGCAGTTAACGCAATTCGATTCTGTCCGGAACAAGAATGATAAATTTCTATTAGGAAATCACTTGTTTTTTAATACTATTCTATAACTATCACACATTTCTTATACATTTCCATATATCATTTTGTTTAGTAGAAATATTTTATGAATTCTTCTCATTCATTAATTTTATCTAATAGAATCGAATAATTAATTAATAAACACATATGAACAATTTATTTAAACATTCAAGTCTTTAATTATTAAAGCAATAATTAATGTTTCTATTTCTGATTTCAGGTAATTTTTTCGACCAAATTCTTGAGCCAAATTCGTCTGACGAAAATTTGGTATTAATGCAGAAATGATAAATGTGGCACATCCCATCCAACCAAATGTAGGGTATAATAATATCTCAATATATAATTACGAGCAAAGATTGTAGTTAAAAAAAAGTTAAATCTGATTGAAATAGTTTCAAGTGTAAAACATTCGACGTCATGAAATATTCTTTTAGCATTATATTCTAGAATATCCATCCGTTTCACAAATATATTATTGATAATACCCTATATATAGTTTACTTACTTTTATATCCAGATGTTAATTTCTCAATTTCACAATATATTTAGTAATAACTAGATTAATTGAAACGGGGTACAGAATTTTTCGTTTATTAGTCGATAGCTCGTAATAAATTAATGTATATAATGAATTAATGTTTAGTTAATACACTATACCAATGACTAAATAACTAATTTTTATATTAATTATATTTTTTTTTATTTAACTTAATATTTAGTAGTTAAATTGATTTAAACATTACCTATGTTCAGACTCATTGAAGGTAAAGAAATCCAATAATAAGCAATAAACTCAAAAAATATATACTACTATAACAAAAAATAACCGTCAATAGTTCGACTAAAAAAAAAACACAACAGTTATTAATAACTTTAACTACGTTTTAATTACTCAACGATCGTCAAGAAATTGACCGACCTAAAAATATAGAAATATATCTTCTTTCTTTTGGGTTTACTGGATAGTTAAATTGCAGCAATTTTGTAAAACTTAGTCGAATGATCTTCCAAAATTTAATTCCCTTAACTATAGTTTTAGTTAATTGAACTCCATTACGGTAATAATTGCAATTTACAAAAATTCGTTTGAAAAGACCTATTGACACTTGGAGTATAGTTAAAAAGCAGTGAAATTTACTAAGGATATTTTCTAATGAAGTTACCCAGGATTAATAATCAACACTGAGCTACTTTTGTAATAAAATTGGTTTTATGTACAATATTTAGGGTCACGTGAATCTACTACAGCAGTATAGTTTTCAAGTAAAAACAAATTTAACATGATAACAAAACAAGATATTTTGGGTTTCTTAACAGTCAGCAAAAATAACTGACAAGTGACAACTAACATTTCCGAATACTAAAAATGAAAAGGATAGAGAAACAAGTTAAATTAGTTTATGCAAAAAAGAGTCTTTTTTAAACAGGAAGGATCAAGTAAAAATAAATTGTGTGGTGTAAACAAAAATATTAAATTATGTTCAAAATTATGTATGGAAATATATGTATAACTCTTATTATTCAAACCTAAATGATTAAAAACCGACAAGAAAGACTGTGTTAGTTAATGATAAATAATTCATGAATTTATTTGATAATACAAATTAGTAACAGAGTTTCATCTAACAGTATTCTTGGTCCTTATCAACCACATTGTTTAAAATATAGCTTACGTGTTTGGATTAATCATAGATACCAGAAAATTGGATATGGAAGCTGCATTTCGCATTTAGTAACTGGGAATTGCGCTCAACAATAGCTACCTAGTCTTTATCAGTTGTGTACCTACGTTTAACAATATCAGCTAGAGCTTTGTAATACCACTAGGAAGCCTCGTAGTAATATGAATTTACTAACAGCAATTTCACCTTTAAAGTAAATATTTTGATACCGAAAAAAAAAGATTTAGTATTGATTATATCATATATTTAATATGTGTCACTACGCATATTCTAGTAGTATGTAATAGTTAGTCATACTTCATCTTATTCTGTTTCGATTTATGATCATGAAATTGTTCTTATTAGTATAATCCACATGTATTAAACAAGATTTAATTCCGCTGAAGTCAAAATATTTTGTCTTTATGTAGAATTTGGTCTTGTTTTCTTTTATGTTTGCAATAGAAGAAGAATTAAACTGAATTTATGACGGTATAATTCAGTTCCCTGATATATTTTCCCTGCTCTTTAAATCGGATTTAAACTGATGAATTGCAGAAACCTAATATACGACATTAACTTTCACTTTTGGGGTTTGAAAGCGTAAATAAAACATCAGAAATTTCATTGACAGTCAAAAGTATGATAACATAAGGAAATGTAAACATTGCGTGGTCATAATAGTATCAATTTTATTTTATTTTTCTTTATAATTTAGAAAAATAAATAATATCGTTAAAGTATTAATTCGAATATTTCCGAAATGATAATAAAGAAAACCCGCAATGAAAACTCATTCTGCATAGAGTGGAAATTCATTTTTAAAGAGTCAGATTCACTGTTTTACTATAGTGGCTGAATTTTAATTTCATAAGCCTGGTAGAAAATCTGAACAGTTTTTATGGGCACCACCCAGAAACCAGCCAGTTTTACTGCCCAAAACTTGCTTCCTAACTTCTAGCAAGAAATTGGTTGACAAATTACCAGTTAATGCCCATTTTAAACCAGACTAGCATCAACCTATCTAGATTTTGCCCAGTTTAACTGCCTGAAAAATATGGTCTTTATTTACCATTTTTATGGCTAGAAACTAGCAATGAAATGGGCATATACTAAAACGATTTTCACCTTACCTCAATAATAACCTACACAGTTTGGATTAAAAATATATACATAAACCAGTCAACTATCGAGCATAGTCTAGTAGAGTTTTTGGCCATAAAAAATGGCTAGATTCTGGGCAAATGGGCGTTACATTACCACAGGAAAACGAGCTAGAAATGTTGGCCAAAAACTGCGCAGAAACCAATAAGTTTGGGCATAAACCAGCCAAAAAAATACTCCTTTTTTCTACCAGGGAAAGAGTAAATTTTTACTCCAAAAAATTTAGAGAACAATAAGACATTGACAAAAATTCATCCATCCTGAGCACTATTTGCCAATAACTGAATATAGGAAACCCCTGATTCTGTGGCAATATGTTTGATGAATATTCTTCTAAACTGCATTCCGAGGTCATAATGTGGGTACTAGCTAAATAAATTCAGTTTGGAAACATAAAATCATCCTCCTCGTTTAACAGAAAACAATTTTTGCAACAAACAACTAACATATACTATGAAAAAACCGCGAAAAGTTGGATAGCTGAGGCATTTACAAATGTCTTCTTTTAAAATGTGCTTTGATCTATGAACTTCTAGAAATTATTGTATTTTTCCTGAATCAACCTAACCTCTTCTAAACGTCAATATATTGATGGCAACAACCAGTTTTTATTTTGATATCAATACAAAAATGGTAATACCATACTGGACCGTCATCGTCAGTGTTAATATTCTAACCTCAAATTCCGAATCAGCTGTCCCAAAAAACCATGTACCTATATTTTAGGGGCAATTATATCACTAGAGATACGAATTTCATCAATAATGTTAATAATTTAACAAATAAGGTTTATTCGGGATAAATAAAAAAATGTCGTTCATAGTTGAAATTCGTAGATTTTGTGCACTTTTGATTTCTAATAAAAAATAAAAAAAACGAAACCCACGAAATATTGTTCAGTTTTGAAATTTTGCGTCACATTGGTTTTTGAAGCAATTCAAATGCAATTTTGATCACACCATTCGAAAGAAGATACTCGTAAATAGTATGGTTTATCAATTTCAAGTCAATATTAATCTCCTTTCCTGTTAAGAATAAAGATCGAAAATCAACTAAAATATGTGCATCTCCGGACCTAATAGTAAACGAAAGTTCAATTACTGACATAACTACATGATGAGATCACAATTAGAATTTTTCAACCTGATCTATTCCTATAATTTTTCTACAACATGGCGTTATTGGACAGAGAGTAATAGACATTTCGTTAAAGAATTTCCTGGAATTGTACACATAAGTAAATTCCATAGCTATTGCCCTAGTAGAAAAGGAATCCAGTTTTTGGCTAGTTTCTGCCTGGTTTACATTTTTTCCATGTTAAAGGTATAGAGAAACTGGGCAGTGTAACAAAAAACTGGACAGATTCTACCAGGATGATAGTTTAATCTGTTTTCAAAGTTCATCAATGGTCTTAAATTAAGACTTATTTTTTTCAGTGTATAATAAGCTATAAGCAATCATAAACCATTGTGCCACCTTCAGTCACTTATGTTTATCTTAATAAGACACCAATAAATGTCTTAAAAATGATAACGCAAGTGTCTTCTTCATTTTTGTATTGAAACATTTAGAATTTTGCTTCAGTTTCAAACTCCAGTAACTTTTATTTTGTGACCCCTATGCTTTTGTTAATGTTCAATAGTATTGACGAAATTGCGATTATCATCAGTATTATTATTTTCGAAATAGACAGTTGTCCTCGTAGAGCATGATAATTTCCTGCTTACCCAGTATTGCTTTTATAGCAAATACGTCCCCCTACGCTAGTAAATCGCCAAGACCGGACATAAATCCAGAAATGGTCTACACCGTATCGCCCCTCCAATTCCGCTTTTGTTATTCGTCTTCCATTTCATTCCTTATTTATCTCTCTCGCTCGCTCCAAGTTGCTGTCTCGATTCGCGACGCATCAGGCACTTAGGAAAAAAGATGGCGTCGCGAAAGTCTCCCTAAGATTGAGTCATCGTCGGGGAGTTTCCAGGACGGTAGCTGACTCATTGCAGAGAAAAAGAGACGGGCCGGAAAAGCGGAAAAGTGCAAAAGGGACGGAATGAACTGAATGCACTGGTTGGGGGGATTGGGGGGGTTTTGGGGGAGTAAGAGAATGAGTTATTGGGGAGATTCGGACGTAGAATCTTCTTCTTGCCTCCTCGATCGAAGCGCAACCTCGCACTAGCTAGACTCATTTCAACCCTTCGAGTCGACGGGATTTTTCGGTGATGTATAACTGGAAAACCGGAGCTTTACCAGAATAAATTTCTCAGTGATTCGACGATATTTAACGGAAATGAGAAAGTTCCCCAGCGAATAGAAATTAATGTCTCCATGCTTTTGCTGTAGATCTTGGTTTGCAGTAACTTTTTGAAAGATGAAAATGGCTTGAAATATTTATTGCTGTTTCGCACTTTTTTTGTTGGAAAATTAGTTTTGAATGATGAAAATATGGATTCCATAGTAATAGGATAGCCATTGTGTTCGTGGAGATATTAGTATGTATACGGCATACGTCAGAAGCGACAAAGCTCTGCTCGCATTCCCTATGTGGGACAGCAATCCGGAAGCTGCTCTAGAACACCAACCCCTGTCCTCCCCTAAGGACCATGATTATGATACTGAATTATTGAAATGCTATAATACTGTTCGAGTGCGATATCGTATCGTCGCAATAACGAGCATAAAACCGAGCTGCATTATAGCGGACTACTACTTTGCCAGCATTAACGGGAAAATTATTCCTATTAACGAGTTGACCGAGATTTTCATGTGAAGAACATTAGAAACGATGAAACTCATACGCCTTAGAAATGTTTAAATATGTTTCTTCAAAATTAAATACTTATGAGTGTTATTATTGACCCTAGTTTTTTTTCTTCTAATTTTTATTAACCCATTAACGCCCAAAGGACACTTGTTCTTGCTTCAATTTCAATCGAGATTTTCGTACCAAAATTGAAGTTAAAAACACTGAAAGGTACACATCGTACTGTCTTCGAGGTCGCTCTTCAAGATTCCGAGGTCAAAATTGAGTTTCAGCCATCAGGAATTCCAGCAAGTCGCCGAATTTGAAAAAAAGGCAACAAAAATAGAAAAACCTTTTTTATTATCCATTTTTTCGAGCCATTAGAATATTGGGATTCTAATGAAATATACGAACACAGGTGAATAAAATATTTGAATTTTAAGAAAAAATTTTACCTTTATACCCCATCAATCTAACGACTTTAAAATGGAGTCAACAATGACAATTTCTTTGAAAATTTCTGGACTCACTAACTCAAAAACTACGGGCTTTATTTAAAAAAAGCTAAGAATCAAAATTCCTTAAAGAACTTTTAAAAAAAATGACAAGAATGAAAAGTTCTTAGATTTCATCGGAAATATCACAGAATTTTTAGATTTTTTTGATGAATTTTTTTTTCAACAATTTTTCAAAATTGTAATTTATTTTCAAAAAATTTGAAAAAAGTTAGTGTATTCTCTCATGAATCCTAAAAGTATTTTGTTCTTTGCATTTTTTCCAAAAGTTGATAGCTTTCCAGAAAAAAATCCTAAACTATAATATTTGAAATTCATTTCCTGGAAAACTATTAACTTTTGGAAAAAAATACAAAAAACCAAAAACTCTTAGAATTCATGAGAGAAGAATACACTAACTAAAAATTTTAAAAATAAATTCATAAAAAAAATCCAAAAAAATTCCGTGATATTTCTCAATGAATTCTAAGAACTTTTGATTCTTAGATTTTTTTAAAATAAAGCTCGTAGTTTTTTAGTTAAAGCGTGCAGAAATTTTCAAAGAATTTGTTATTGTTGAGGCCATTTTGAGGTCGTTAGAATGATGTGGGGTGTAAAAGAAACATTTTTTCTTAAAATTCAAGTATTTTATTCATCTTTGTTCATAGTTTCAATAGAATGCAACGAATTAGAATAGCGATTACAATAAAGTATACTTTTTTAACACCACATTTAAAAATGCATAACTTAATATATACCATAAGCATAGTTTATACTTAAAAATTGATGCATTTTATTTTTTTATATTTTATAAAATTCACAAAATAGTGCGTTAGTTAAATAAATTTGTTACCTAGTCTAGTTCAGACGTTTTTCTGTCTTTTTCTGATGAGAAAAATTCTGTTTCAGTCTAATTTTTATACAAAAATTTGAAATTAAAAATAAGTTTGTACCAATTTTGTTCATTTTAAATCATCAAAAATATGTAATTAAACAATGCAAACTCCTAGAAATATAGGAAAATACTGACTCTGTATGATTATTTAGAACCTTACGAAAATATATTATCATTATCATTATATGCGTGTATTGATATAATTTTACTATCTGAAGTGGAGAGTAAAAGGCGGAATTCTTTGTTACTTGTTTATTCCTGACGAATTTATCACCAACATTTAAAGTACATCTTCAGGGACTTATGACAGTCTAAACGGGAATAATTTAGAAGGTATATGCGTAACAAGGAAGTCTAGGCAAGAAATGTCGTTAGCATGAAATGAATAATTTGTGAACTGCTGTAAGTTTGGGAATGCCAACAATGCATTTATTCGCATATCGCACTCTCATCCTACAAGTTATAAAGACAGGCGAGAAACTATGTTCGTGTCATCTATTAAAGCTGACATGATCACTTGTATTATTTGTCGAAATATCTTTAAGATTTTAATTCTGTTAAGGATCATCAGGGCATAAAAGCAAACAATGTTTAGAATTTTTCATTTTTGGCTTAATAAAATGTACCGCATTGTCCCGTAATTTCTTTTGTTACGGTCTATAGAGTCCAGAGGTAATAAAATTAAAAAGATCTAAGCTAGAGAGTTTTGGAACAGTAGTTTAAAATTATAAGACAATAAAAAAACGACTAGTTTCCTGCATAGAGATATCAGTGCTAAGTACATCCTCACCCACTAAACTCAAGTAATAGTTTTGTAACACAACTCTTGGCTTACTTATTGCCGAGGATTGAATCGATTACTTTATCAGTATTAGCAGTATTTAAAAAAACTATTTGGAGAATTATTCTATTATTATATCTAAAGAGAACTATATTATACCTAACCTAACCTAACCTAACCTAACCAATAAAAGCGAGTTTTAGCAACGCAATCTTTTGCCTGGACGCATCTTAGATGCTAAAAGTGTTCTAAAAGTAAGATTTGATTTTGACCAATTCCATATCAAATCATGCAACGAAGATAAGTTAGAAATTCCAAATCATGTTTTATATGACTTTTATTCAGTTTAGTAGTATTGTTTCTTATTGTTAATATTTGAAAGTTTAGACTTTTAATATACATATTGAAAATTTCCCTTTAATTTTGTAACTGAAAAAAAGACGTGATGCAATGGTAAATACCCGTAATTTTTTTAGAAAAAAAAGTCTTGCTGCTCTCAGGGCGTTTTAGCGCCAACCAAACATACTGCAAAAGTTTCGTTTCTGTTTTGTCTATTCATAAAAAAGAAAATTGAATTTTTAAAAAATGACGTTTCGGAGAAAATCAAGTTTTCTGATTTTTGAAAAAACAGCCGCCATTTTGTTAATTTTCAAAATTTTGTAAAACTAAAAAATGGCAAAGAAAGAAGATACCAAACACTACAAAACTGAATAAAAGTCATATAAAACATGATTTGGAATTTCGAACTTATTTTCGTTGCATGATTTGATATGGAATTGGTCTTATAGCCTGGTACCATGTAAAAATAACACGAATTGAAAAATACAAAATCAAACTAGTTTTGGCGTGGTGCCTCGCTCGCTCAGAAACTTCGACCCAGTGGAGAGTCGGCTATTCCTTAAGACTCGTTCGTTTACTAACAGCTTTCAATTATATTATAAAATTATATTGATATTTGGGGGTCCAATCATATTTAGGTCCAAGTGGCTTCGATAGATGTGTTACAACAATATAGTGTTTCTTATATGTATGAAAATTGAAAATGAGCATTTTCAAAACTTCGACCCCGACAACAGGCCAGCCGAAGTATTAATAAATAAAAGTTGCAAAACACTTACTTCATGCACTTGTATTCTAATAGACTATTCGATGCATATTACATGTTTACTGTGTTTTACTAATTACTGTCTGTATTATTATGATATTATATATACAATATATATACATATAATTCGTCAAAGATATCTTGAAAGTATCGAAAAGATCTCTGACGGATATCTTATAGATATCTATAAGACATCTTTTAGATATATCGAAATAGTTTCGTATCAAGGGCGTAAAAGAACTTAGCCCGTAGGTGGTCACCGCGCCCGAGGGGCTGGCAAAGACTACCCCTGGGGGTAGGGGGTCGAAACGTCGAAATTTGATGAAAAAAATAGGGTAATTTTTTTGCCGAGATGACCAAATTCAATACTTTTTCAGACAATATTCATAAACATTTTAAACCAGTTTTTATGGCATTATCGTTGACTTTAGGAAGAAAATGCATACAACCTTTTTTGTAGAGAATTTTATCCTCTATCTTTTTTGTTAGAAACAATTTTTAATAAAATTTGTATTTTTCAAAATAAATGCAAAAAACTACGAATAAACTTAATCGGGGCTAATTTTTATTAGTAATGGACCGGTGGATCTGCCCCAAAATCTAATTAGATCTAAGTTATGCCAAGACGCGTATTTTAAAAAAAAATTTATGTCAATACGCTTATCCGTTTGCGAGTTATCGCGAGACAAAAAAACGGGACGTACGGACGTACGTACGTACAAGATCGCGGACACAAATTTTTTTATTGTTGATTTGGGTTCCTTAAGGTCTGAAACGTCGACATTTGATGAAAAACTATATGGTAATTTTTATGCCCGAAGTGACCAAATTCAATATTGGGTCGAAGTAATTTGACGTATTCCATTTGTTGTCCACCTCATTTGTTATACATTAAATAGCCTGTTGAAAGTAAATGCGAGAGTAAACAATCAAATATGTCATTCGTAATTAATGTCGAAGAATAAATATCATTTCATCGAGAGCTGGAATAAGCTGGAAGTAAATCGTTTTCCTGCATTTCTTTTGTCAATAATAGTCACAACGTTGATCGCCGTTGAATCGATAAAAATTAATTTACCCGCCGCTCCCGAGTTATAATAAAATTTGTTCTGTATTATTTCGCAGAAGACCTCTGATATTGTTGGAATTAAAGTCTAGCAGAAATGAGAGACGTAAAGAGGTCGAATAAACAATTTTATTTTTCATTTTTATAAAACTGCATCATTGTCGCAGTATTAATACATTTGGTCAGTAAATGCGTCATCTTAATCATGCTGCTGCAAATATTTTATGCATCGATTTATATATTTTTTAAATTTATTACTACTCGGATGTACGATACTTGGGTACTAATTTTTTGTGAAAATAAGTTTTATAAGTATACATAGACTGTTTTCGATTGGGACTCAGCACCTGAATGTGTATAATAAGAAGAGTTTGACTAACTTATACTACTGCTTCATCAATAAATAAGAAAGGTCATATATATATTACTAAGAAATTCTTACGGTAATAAAAGAGTTAAATTACAAATATGGCAGAGTATTTAGGACAATATCTCAAATGATCCATCAATAATATATATGTTGGCTCTATCCATGAGGACGGAAATACTGTAAAATAATTTGGAATCTTAAATAATGATGTTTTCTTGAAATTTGTTTTAAAATTTCAAATTTAAAACTACTTAAAAGTTTCTTAAGTTTCTTAAAAAAGAATTTTAAAGGTGTTTCTTGATGAGACGTTGCATATAAATAATAAATCGACGAATGTGCTTTAAAAAGTTTCGACTGCAAGAGTGTACCTTTAGAGGTGTACCTTTTTTAGTCTATTGTTTTTTGTCTTCTGTTAAAAACATTCATTTTATAATACAGCTATCGTTATGTTTCTGTAGTGAAATATTTTGTTTTTTTTTTATATATGAATTTTTTTATGTGAATACGAAATTATTATTTTATTCATTTCTAAAAATCTAATTTATATTCAGCTTGTTATAAACCCGGTATTGATATTTGTATTTAAAAATTATTCTATGAATTTCAAAATTCTGCTTCTATGACGTAAAATATTGCAAAAATGACTATTTTTTAGGTAGTGCAATTCGAATTCGTGAAAAAAATAGTCGATTAAAGAAATAGAGAAATTTATTATTTCAACTTTTCTGCTGAATAATTCAGTTTTTAGTAACAAAAAAATAAATAAAATGTTTTTACTTAAAAGCTACTAGATTTTTTTTAGATAGAATATCCAAAAGACGTCTTATTCGCAGACATTGCAATAATCTTTGCGATTGGAACAGTGCAAGAAGTTCCGTTTTTAGAAGATTCATAGTTTTTTTCAGTTAACTCACACTAGAATTTATGATAAACAATTGTACTTATTGTCTCTCAAAAGGAGCTTTTTCTAATTAACGAGCAGTAAAAGAATGAAATTTTGTATGAAAATTTAGTTTCTATTATTTTTTTTTCTTGTATTTCATTGCATAAAATAATTCATGGACATTATACATGGAAATTATACATGTTTTCAAAGTATAATATGAATAGATGATTCAAAATTGTTTCCCCTTTAAGAAAGCACATTCGTCACCTGAAAGAAAATAAATTGTGATTTCAATTAAAGCAAATGTTTGAAAATTAATTTTATGAAGTAATTAATGTTATTTCACGTGAAATAAATTACTCGTAATTAGCTATTGAGTGGTATTTTTGTACATTTTTTTAAATAAAGATTTGTTGTTAATTACATTAAATTCATCATTTTTACATACATCACTAACATTAATATTATCGTAGAAATACTCATAAATGTCTTGGAATATTTTCTTATTAATGTTCTATTTATACAACTGCAGAAGTAAAGCTGAAGATTGATTATATTAGTTCATTTTATTCACACTACAAAACCACACGAAGTTTATGTACGTGCGTGCTATTTTACATGGTTTATTATTGTTTCTTACATTGCACGCTAGATTCGAATTTCTCTCTTGTAACATGCAGAAATAAACTTAGAATTAACGAACAAATTCTCGTACAAATTTTCATAAGACGTACTACGATATTTTGTTATAAATATTGATTTGTATTGTTTAATTGACTGATAATAATTTTGAATACCAGTCTGGAGTTTGTTAATGTGAGGAAACTCAAAATCTACCGATTTAATAACAGAAATCTTTTAATTTTGCAGATTTATATTGCTTATATTCCAACAAACGTTCACCTTATATTTTTCTAAGTTATTAAGCTTTCATTCTTTACTACTTTAGTAGAACATAAAACAATATATTGAAGAAAATAATGTAAACAATTTAAACAAATTTATCAACAATTATCATTTGTGCTTATTATTACTGATTCCCTTTAATATTTTTACTTTCATTATAATATATCATTTGACTTTGAAAATTATGCTTTTTAACCCATTAACGCCTGAATAACGTAAAATTGTACGTTGAATTCTAGCTCACAAATTTTAATGAAATCTTCATTATTTTTATCTGGAATCAATTTTTCTTTATGTTTCAAAGTGTGCTCTACAAGATGCGACCCTAAAAAAAACATGAAAAAACGCAATTAGTATTTTTTTTTAATATTTTTCATTAAAAAATGGGTTTTTTCGGGTTTTGTTCTTACAAAAAGCCCGATTGTATGCACATATAAGGCTCCTATACAGTAAAAATGGTTCTAAAAGTGTTATTAGTGTTTGTACTTGTAAGATGTGCAAGCAGTTTTTTTTTTTAATTTTTTTTGCAAAAATGGCAGACCTTGAAATACAAAAAAAATAATAATTTATCATTTCTGTAGACGGTATCATATTATTATACTCTTATAATGATCGAGTATACTCAAAAATATCCAATAAGAGGTTTTTGAGGTCGCTGATTACGATTTTGATGTCAGAATTAAAAAATTCAAAATGGCGGATCCAATATGGCGATCAAAATTTTGAAAAACAACTCAATTGTTAGCGAAAACTGGGTCCTAGGGGGTTTTTGAGGTCGCTGATTATGATTTTGATGTCAGAATTAAAAATTCAAAATGGCGGATCCAATATGGCGGTATAAATTTTGAAAAACAAAGCCATCGTTAGCAGACAATAGGTTATAGGGTGTTTTTGAGGTCGGTGATTACAATTTTGATGTCAGAATAAAACAATTCAAAAATGAAGAACACACCATGAAGAAATTGTGATCAAGAGGGAATTACATCAAATTTAGGTAAAATCGTTTTCGGATAATTTCTTATCTTTTCCTTCAGTGATTAGGTATTTTCTATCATCTTCTGCCATTATAAATGTTGCCCGATTCTCACCGCGTGGAGGTAGATGATTGCCGAGAATCTTTTTTTTTTTTTTTTTTTTTTTTTTTCATTTTCAATTTTTTAATTTTTTTTTTACATTTTCAATTTTTTTATTTTTTTTTTACATTTTCAATTTTTTTATTTTTTTTTACATTTTCAATTTTTTTATTTTTTTTACATTTTTTAATTTTTTTATTTTTAAAAAAAATTCTTTTTTTGTATTATGTTTTATTACATGGAACCTTTGGTGCTGATTTATCTAAAATTTGTGAAGGTTTGTGTTGCATGTTGCGCAAAAATATATCTGACAATCTGTGCAAAATGTAAACGTTCTCTTTCCACATTTCTTCACATTCATACAATTTTTATAATTAGAACTCGTCTTCATTATATGTTTTTTTGACTTTTCTTTTTTAGTTATCATGTATTTTTTGGCAATACTCAAAGCAACGTCTTTGATTGATAAAGATTTTTCCTTTGAACATGCATTATTCCATAAAATTGTTGCGTTAGAGATTGAAGATTGTATTATTCGTACAAATATGATCCATGTCCATTTTTTGGATCTAACAATCGGCATAACTCTATTGCAATACATGTCGTGTATGTCAACCCCTCCCATAAATCGGTTATACGCCGTCACAGCGTTTGGAAACGGTATATCTGTCTTCTCTCTCAGCTCTTTACTATAGCGTTTTGCTGAAGTGTGTGGTGTTACTCCAGCAGCTGTGGACAAAATGGATACAATTTTTGAATCCTTCAATGTTATAAAATTAAGTCCACTATTCTTTTCGTATTTCACGACATATGAACCTCTTGGCGCATTTTTGTCAATGATATTTCGCTCTTTCACTCTGTTCTCTCTCACGGTTCCAGTAGAACGTAAGCCCCCTTTCTTTAGGTGAATCAGTAGATCGGGACAACAAAACAAATTATCAAAATACAAAATATATTTACTTAACTTTTTAGGCGAAATATTATAGATAACTTGTTCTAACATTTGAAGGACAACGCGACTGCCCATAGCACACTTTGATAAATTACCACTGTTTTCCGAATTTTTTCCACAGTATATATCGCAGTCGTACAAGTACCCGTTTGCACCGCAAAGGGCCCACATTTTTATTCCATATCTAATGGGCTTACCTTTTATAAATTGCTTTAGACTACTTCTTCCAAAATACTTACACATCATTTCATCGATAGATAATGCTGTAGAGAATGCACCAAATTTCATGATATTTCTCCTAAAAATATTCAATATTGGGCGAACTCTCCAAACTTTATCGTTATTATTGGCATCTTTTAGCATGTGATATTTTATTTTAGCTTTGATCATCTCAAACTTATCACGACTCATCACATTAGCAACAACATCAGACCTCAAAAATGGATCGACTGACCAATAATCCCTTTGGGATAACCTCTTATTGAAGGTAGTAAAAATTATAATGCCAACAAAGGCATCGAAATCCTCGTAACATAAGTCGAATCCATGTTCTTTGGTGGCGTTGAGAATATAATTTTTCAGTTCTTTAGAAAAAAAAAATTCAAATATTTCGAATAGAGAACATGCTAATATTTCCTTCTTATCTGCTTCGGTCAATAATATCTCATTTTCAAGAGTTTCTATACATTTTTTCTCCATTTATCCAAACATATTCGTGATTCTCTTCGAGCTTTTTTTGTGACGGGGTATATTGTTCGGCCATTTGACGGAAGCAGTCATTGAATGAAGTTCTATGAAATTCATTCGATTCAAAATCTTCTATACCGTTGTCGTCATCAGAACTGTCAGATCCACCAGAGTCGTTTGGATTCGGAATAAAAATCATCTCAGCGTGATCTTCTTCTTCATTGAATTCAAACTGATTCAAAATATTCTCATTTATTTCTGGTGTATCTGAATTCGACTCTATTCTTGCCATTTTCCTCGGCATTATAAATAAAACAGATTTTATACAAGAAACAGATATCGAATATCAACGCTGCCCACTTCGATTCGATCTTCTATGTCAGTATGAGCAATATATTTTTGTTGTATAAGTATAAAAATATGATTTTCTTACATACTAATCGAAACCCCACTTCTATAACGAGATTGAAAATAGCGTCGCCACCTATTTGCAGCAAATCGCGCCGGCAGATTTCAGATTAAAAATTTTAAAAGTTAAATTATTCATTTGAATTTCTACACCCCTTACTTTTTAGATCGAAATTTTGACTTTCACAAAATTTTATCTGAAAACGATCTAAACTTCTTTCCAGTGTTCGCGCGTCGAACGAGTTCTAAAATGAAGGTTCAAAATTATATACAGTTATATATAATTACGTATATATACTTAGTATATTTGTATGAAGAAAATTTATATACAATTGAGCATTATTTATTATAAAACATCGTAATCAGCGACCTCAAAAACCCCAAATCGGTGGCTAGTACGAAGAAGGATACGTTTCAAATTTCGCCTGTGTTATTCTTATGGGCGAAATTTGAAACATATCCTTCTTCGTACTAGCCATCAAAATAACCCATTTTCTACTAAGAATTGATTTTTTTTCAAAATGTTGACCGCCATATTGGATCCGCCATTTTGAATTTTTTAATTCTGACATCAAAATCGTAATCAGCGACCTCAAAAACCTCTTATTGGATATTTTTGAGAATACTCGATCATTATAAGAGTATAATAATATGATACCGTCTACAGAAATGATAAATTATTATTTTTTTTTGTATTTCAAGGTCTGCCATTTTTGCAAAAAAAATAAAAAAAAAAAAACTGCTTGCACATCTTTCAAGTACAAACACTAATAACACTTTTAGAACCATTTTTACTGTATAGAAGCCTTATATGTGCATACAATCGGGCTTTTTGTAAGAAGAAAACCCGAAAAAAACCCATTTTTTAATGAAAAATATTTTTAAAAAAATACTAATTGCGTTTTTTCATGTTTTTTTAGGGTCGCATCTTGTAGAGCACACTTGGAAACATAAAGAAAAATTGATTCCAGATAAAAATAATGGAGATTTCATTAAAATTTGTGAGCTAGAATTCAACGTACAATTTTACGTTATTCAGGCGTTAATGGGTTAAATTCAGCAATTTAATTCTCTAATAGTTAACAGAATTCCATAACGTGAAAACGGCAGTGTCATGATAATTCTTCGTATTCGATGATCTTTTGTATTACAATACGTACATCAATTGTTTTTTACGCAAGAATTATCAATACGAAATTTAGAAATAATGAAAATATTTTATTACTTCAAATGCGACAGCAACCGAAAGGTTCCGGGTTCAAGTCCTGGCGCATCCAATCTCTCGAGTTTTGGACCGGACAATTTAAAAAAAAGTTTCTTGCCGGATCATCATATTTTTGATGCATACTTTAAAGTTTTTTAACATATTTTTTCTGATGATAGAAACTCGTCCGCTTTATCAGAAACAATGCAAATTGTACATACAAAGTATGCATCACAAAAACATATTTATTTAATATTTATTTAATATTTAGTTTGAGTTAAATTTGTACATTTAGGTTAGGAATTGATGCGATCAACTGAGGATCTTTAGCAGACGCATATTTAAAAAGATATATTTCTCATCATCAGGATAATTAGCAAAGTAACCGTACCAAATGCTTGTGTTAAGTTGCTTCTTCAAGTTCTAGGAATTAATTGACTCATAATGGAACGAGTCTAAAAGAAAAAAAAGCAGCAGCGATTACAATCAAACGTAGGGGGATACGATACGTTGTTAGAAGTTAAGGTGAGAATTACATTTCAACGGTCGGCATGCGAGTACGGGCGGCTAAACGACTGAATGCGAAATTAAATAAGGTATACTTAGTAGCAGGATTATTTTCCGTACTCATTGCAGTATTCGCATAGCGATAGGTAGATGGTCTTAAAAACTCACCGAACGAATAGTAAAAGAAGGCGTTTAACGGCAATTTCATACTGTTCCCAGCAAAAATAATATTATAATTGTCCAGCAAACGTAATTAGAAAACTTTTATGGAAAATGAAAATAGAAATTGTTTGAAAAACATATACGTCTCCAATATCTTTTTAATTTCATTTGTTCAAACCGTTCCACTCTTGCGCAAATTGAACATTTCATCGTTGTTGCGTGAAGTGTAGAGCAATATCGTAGTCGCGCAGTAGTGCGAGGTTAACAGTGTTTAATTAAACAAACGGAATGAGATGTGTTTACAAAGCCTTCTTTCGTGAAAACTCTAGCATTAAACAAGGTAGGAAATTTCACGGTGTTTATTCAGATAAACATAAAAGTATGTCGAGAAATGGGATGGTACTCTCATCGTTCACGTTGCGAATATTATTGTCATTAGAATTCTACATTTCTCTGATATATCATCTCGTTTATATCTCGAAACAATAATCGCAACTAATTTCAAATACCGTCATTTCTGACGGTGACTTAATTATTTCCCAAAATCTACGTGCGGAAAGACGGAACAGTCGAATTATTTTAATATTAGATTGCAAATTAATTAAAAAATTACAATTTTTAATTACAACATTGAAATTTTCCAAATGAACGTTATAAAAATGGCGTTTACATCTCTTTTGTATTTGAAATCATACTGCATATTTATTAAAAATGACTGAAATTTCCGTTTTAATTATTATAATTTATAAATTAATAATTAAATGTATCGGTGATGATCCGGACCAAGTATCCGAGTTTCCAAATTTGGCACGACTAAATATTGGGTTTCTACACGTGCTTCCATTCCCCATTTTTTTTTGAAAATTTTTCTATATTTTTCGTGAATTGATATCAACATTTCACAATTTTAACTAATCATTTTTAAATGATTTAATTAGTTCTTTCGTGTCACTTATCATCTAACTTGAGATTTCATAAATTGACTGGTGGACAATTTTTAGTCGCGCCAAATTTGAAAACTCGGACACTTATTCCGGATCACCGATAAATTTAATTATTAATTTATTAAAATACTACCGGAAGATAAATTCATTAATTTATTATAATTTATATTTTCTTGTGAATTTGAATTTTCTCAAAGAAAGTTGAAATAAATAAAAGCTCCGTGAAATGACTCATTCTTCCATAGTAGGTATCGTCTTGAGTTTTTTTTTAATTAGAACGCTACCTAGTATTTCTATATATATAATAAACTCAGATCTAAAAACGCTGAATCGCTTTACGAAAACCAGACATAAGAAGTCTCATCAAGAAGTCTTTTTGGAGATATCATAGGAAAAGTTCTGAAAGACTTCTTTAAGAGATATGCAGCTAAATAACTTTTCTCGCACCGTTCTATTAATCAAATATGAAAATGCCCAGAAGTTGCGTCTGCTAGAGATTTTCAATTATGTAATCTTTAAATTAAAGCTCTAAAACATCATTTAAATAGACAATAAAAATCTACTTTATGAAAAATAGAAATAATCATTTAGGTAAACATATTTGTTGAAACAAAATGCAATTCCCGAAACTCTTCTGACTTTCATTATCAGATTTTTTTATCTGGGATCTAAAAGGTAGAATGATTAGATATCGATATCGTTGAACGTTTCGCCTTTAGGCATTACTTATTTTATTATTAAAGAAACGATTTTTTTCTTATTTAGAATGATCATCGGCGATTCCACGCTATGCGTGCAAAACAGCCGTGTTTAAAATGTAAACATACGCGAAACCACCTATCTGAGGTGTCTTTTGTTTCTGTATTCTGCACCCGCAGGCCCATGAAAAATGCATATACATACCCTACCTACGCGTGCATATACTTTAATATATAAGTAGAAACTTCACTGCAAAAAGGAATACTCAAAATGTTAATTTTAGCTCTAAATTCAGTCAATGCTTAGCGTGAAACTCTGCTTTTATGTACGATTGCTTCATTATTTGTATTTTTTTATCAATTTTTTGTTTTTGACATTGAATATACATTTTATTTGCTATAACTTTTCTCCCTATGCTGCTGGTTCGACTTATTAAGTGATAGCTTCCACTATATGCAACCTAATCACAAAGTACAGCTTTGCTAATATATAGCTGCGAATATTGACAGGATGACAAAGAAATTACGAAATACGATGACTATTTTTGGAAAATAATTAGTTTTTCCTCTCATAGTTACAGCATGATAATTTTGTTTAGACTTAACGAATTTAGTACATGCTGAACGTCTATTTATGTAAATATAAGTAATATCTGTTTGCCACGAGTCTCATAATATTTTTTTTTAATGCTCCGGGAGTAGAACTCGATTTTGCGCCCTGCATGAAATAGCCCGTCGCATTAAAAAATATCGTATAGAACACGGAGAAATATCGATCTTCGACGAGTTCGACTTTTATCACAATTCTGCCCTTGTTACATAACATAGTAATTAAAGTCCTAAAATGTGTAGTTTCTCATAAGATACTATGTTGAATATGAAAAAATAAAATTACTCTTAACTTTTCTCGTAAACACCAAAGCCTTCTCAAACTTATTAATTTCTGTATGAAGAAGTATACCAAATATGGATAAAATCTGTTTATGTATTATATTATCGAGAGAACCCGCTTAAATCTTCAGAAAACTATGGTCATTATTCCAGCAATATTATAAACGTTACACCTTTCTTTTTTTGATTACCATGTACTGAGAATAGTATCTTTACCGGTTACAATCCCTCGTCTAATAAAACGATTTTTTATCGCCCTTAAAAGAAATATTATAACTACAAAAATTCCGTTTATTACCAAGCAAAATATTGTTATAAATCCTTTTTAAAAACTGTTTTTATGCACTAAGTAATTCTGTTAATTAAATCAAATGGCATGCACTTGTTCCGTAATATACTTTTTATGAATTCTATGTATATTGGACACAGAATTTTTTTTTTAGTGCTGAACAAATGAGAAAGATTTTCTGAGATTAGATTGATAAAAGTGAAAAAAATATCGGGTTTATTAATTTTGGACTTCACGTGAGATCTTTAAAAAAAGTCGCAAAGATTCTGGCAATATTTTGGAAGAATGTACTGTAACGTTTTCATATCGCCATGAAGGTCTATTTTAACGATGCCACCTTAAAGAGGGGGTTTTAAACTTTGAAAACTGGTATAAGAGGAGTTTTTTCCAGGCCCACTGCATGAAAAGTTGAATAAAGTGACTTTCCCCCCTTATCAGTCACGAATTCGGATGCGGATCAAACACCGACAAATCAAAAAGCCGACAGGCAAAAAAACGACACGTCAAAAAACCGACAGTCAAAAAACCGACTGTCAAAAAGCCGAGCATAAAAAATAGACACATCGACAGGAGGTTAGTCATTTTTTGACCTGTCGGCCTTTTGATTTGTCAGTTTTTCGACCCGTACCCAAAGCAAACAATTCAAAACGCCGGCAAGTCAAAAAACTTACAATCGAAAAACCGACACTTCGGAAAATGACGGTCCACTTGCCGATATCTTTGAAGCGTCAGTTTTTTGCCTGTCGGCTTTTTGATTATCGGTATTTTGACTGTCGTTTTTTCGACCTTACGGCGTTTTGATTTGTCTGTTTTTAGACTCGCACGCTCAAATTTTTTCAATATTTTGTGTACAGAGTTTTTTGGAGTCGCTGATTACGAATCAGAGGTTAGATTTTGAAATGACACCCATTATGGCCGACCAAAATTTTAAAAAATTTTAATTTTGTCTTATATTTGAAAAGCAAGAGTTTTTCTGATGTCAGATTTGCAAAATTCAAAATAACAGATTCAATCGGGCCTACCAAAAATTGAAATAAAAAATGGTAATTTTTTGTAACATCGGTCATGCAGCGTGCCCCTGGCAGGTCCAAAATTCAAAATGTCACATCCAATACTACCGCACAAAGTAAAAAGTTCATGTTTTTAATGTTTGCCTGCAATATCAGCTGTGTCATTCTTAGTTTCAAAAATGTTGGATAGATGCGTCATAAACAACTTCAAAAGCATCTGAATACTAAATTTCAAACAAGATTACTTTTTTTTTAATTTGACCGGCCATGTCTGTTCCGGCATTTAAGATTTAAAAGCCTGACATTCCTAAACAGTACCTCCAAAAAACCCTGTATACTTTATAGTAAATAATAATAATTCATCATGGCCTAAATTTCTTTGAAAATTGTGCATTTCTTAAAAATAATTTGTTATCTGCAATAATTATTTGAAAAAATTATTAAATGTTATTATTTTTATCATTTATTGGAATCTTGGAAAAGCCAGGACCAAAAGGGCCCAATGGAATCGATAAAGATATATTCGTAAACGTTGAAAAGTAGACGACATGTAGGTGGAACTAGAAGGGTTAAAGGGTTAATCGTGTATTAATTATTAACAAAGCGAGATTCCCAGAACTTATTAATAAAAGAAAATGGTGACGTCATCGTTGCACATCCGTTTCGCACGTCGCAGCACTAATTCTCGAGTTATCAGCCGGGCGTTTCTATCAAGAAATGCGTTTCTTTCTCGTCTCGAGCTGGGTGCAGGAGCAAACGCCGGGAAACGTTATCCCGATAGCACGTCATCCCGGTCAGTAAATTGTATCGTTGGATGTAACTGCCTATATATGTATAGCAGCGGACCTTGGCAGGGTGTTGAAAAGCACCCCGCTGCAGGAAGTCAGGAAGTTACGTGGAGGAAAGCACACGGGCTATCAGGCTGCAAACCGGGCGGCCGAACCCGGAACGGATAGGGAACCGACAGTTGTAATATGTGCGATCGGATTTTACGCTCCTATATCACTATCACCTCATCCTCTCGTCTCTCCACTACGTTTTCATTTCTATTTCTTTCCTTTCAATATCTCGCTTTTTTTAATTTAAGGGATTTATTTCGATCTGTGCCCTAGCTGAAATTGAAGTATTGCAGTTGGTCACTCGACAATTGTTTTCTTTCATTTTTTCATCAAATATAAAATACGAAGAATTTAATAGTTAGGGTTAGTATTCCAGTTATTAAAACGTTGAAGCTGACATAAGTCGAGTGTGTGTGAGTGAAGCTGAGTGAAGATGTCAAGTTAAAGTCATTGATAAACTCCTTCACTCCTGGGACTTCACAATTCAATATTTTCAAGTTTTTCGTTATCAAAATTTCAAAATTCAAAATGGCAAATAACAAAAATCTTGAACCCTTTCAAGCATACATTTTTTACGTAGAAAATAGCTGAAATTTGTTACTCAGGAGTTTTTCGGGCCGCTAATTACGAATCTGACCTCAGATTTTCAAGATTCAAAATGGCGGATCCAAAGTGGCCGACCGAAATGTACAAACAAGTCACGGAGGATTCACCACCCTAGATTTCAGTCGGCCATATTGGATCCGCAATTTTGAATTTTGAAAATCTGCGGCCAGATTCGGAATCAGCGATCCCGAAAACTCCCGAGTACCCAATTTCACCTTGATTAAGTAAATTTTTTCAATTCCGTCAGCCATATTGGATCCCCCATTTTGAATTTTGAAAATCTGAGGTCAGATTCGTAAACTGCGACCCCGAAAACCACCGAGTACTCACTCTCGTCATATTTGAGAAACGTTTTCTTCTCCACATATATTTTCCGTAAAAATCCACCATTTTTAAACTTTGTTTAATTTTTTTAAACAATATAACATGACAATTAATTAAAAATATTAATTTTTTTACGTTTCCTAACATGTTCTTGAGGTAAATAATGATTTACAAAAATGAGGTAATATGTAAATAATGATTTACAAAAAGGTGTAGCATATATGCTACACCATGCTTCAAATGGTTAATTAATAATTCGATTATTTTTAGTTATTATTAATTCCAATTCAACAGCTAAGCAGAAAGTTGAATTGACTTAAATAAGTATTATCCACACAAATTAGTGACTACTTTCTTTGATATAATTTGCTAATGTTAACAAAAAATTAAGAATTGATTCGGAACAAAACTAATTATTCGCTTAAAAGAAAGAAAGTTTTATTGGTTTTTATCAATCATCAATCAATCGTCAACGAAAATAGTCGTTACAGCTCGCGACGGAAGAAGATCCTCTACAGCTTCAATTTTTAAAAGTAAAGTGATATTTTCTCCTAAACTTGCTGCAAAATTTGCGACACATGCAATAACGAATATTATAAAGGTAAAACAAATTGACCAAGTCCCATTTACTATTAGGAAATGGAAGATGCAAACAAAAAGTTGAGTGTGTATTTTAGTTACTCTCGCTGCCGTTAGACGCGTTCATGACTACGCCAGCGGTGCAAACGCTATTTTCCGTTCCCGTTATAGAAATGTATTTCCGTTTGAAATATATTTTTGATGGTGCGTATTCACCACTAAATATCTTATTTTTGACACGGTGTCCTGCATGTTATTGCTTTATAAGTGTTTTATTTACTTTTTTTAATTACAAGATTTAAATTACTAAAATGGCGTCCACAAAATTTATTATTTAGTTATTGGCGTTTTATTAAAATATTTCTTGTCACTTGTGTATTTTGATGAATTGGTTCGTATAGATTGTTTATGAGGTCGCTGAATACAAATCCTTCATTAAATTCAAGAAATTAAAAATGGTGGACCCAATATGACTAACAGAAATTTTAAAAAAATTGTAATATTATCTGGTATTTAGTACATAGAGGTTTTCGAAGCCGATAGGAAAAAGTACTTCTCCTAAGTTTAAAATTAATTACTCCATCAATACTTTACATCAGAACTATTTGATGACCCCTCGTGAAAATGATCTTCAGTTCTGGCTTCAAATAAACTAAAAAAACTTCGTAATAATGAATTTAACGACGGTTTTAGTACTGCACTTTATTACATGGCAAAATGCACGTAATTCTCGCTTTATTCTCAACTATGATGCTACTACCAGGACGTGATATTTAATTAAAAGCAGCGTTATTTCATGCAAATTTTGCCATGGATATGAGTTCATTGTTAATTTGTTTTAAACTGACGTAAAAAAGATAACTTTGGTAGTACTTAACTAAAAGAGTATTGAAAATGCTTAAAAATATAAATGGTCGATCTTTACAGAATAGGAACGATTTTTAATTTTCTTTTTTCCTTCCATGACAATATTACACTGTTGAACCTTTGATAATATCTCTGATGTAATTGAAGATTCCTTCCAAACAATTTAAAGGCTGTTTCGAATTATCGACGATATTCAAATAAATATTCTCAATAAATATTTTTGATAGAATGATAAACACCCACATGGAATGCTGAAACGATTAATAATTTCGAAACGAAAGGTTCGTTTTACAAGGAATCGTCTTTTGGTGAATTCTGTATTCGATTTCTTGCTTGGGCAGTCGATAACATCGATTTCTACCGGAGCCTGTCTTTAGTGAAATGAAATTTCCCCGTACCGCGGAAACTTCTGTGGAATCTTCTTCAACGTTTGACTACTATCAATCAATAACTACGATTTCTACTTTCGTTGGATAAGGAATTTGAAACATTATTACAGAAGACCGATATTTAAAAAGAAATTTTAAACAATAAGATGTTAATTATATAAATATTTTTCTACTATTTCCATTAATGATTAATATCCCCTTGTTTAGTGTATCAGAAACATTTGAATGGTTTCGTATTATACAGAAGTTCTATCGATTATTCAATAGTGATTAGAATGATTAAAAGCGTATGACTTTTTTGCCGGTGGGAGTCACTATTAAATTATTCTACTCAAATGTTCACACGTTTAAATTTCAAGAATAGGTTTTTATCCTTTCTCTCTAGTATGGGATAAAAAATATGACTTTATCGAGTTAAATTGATGCTTAGTGGACTTCAATTTGGAGGATAAAATTTCACATCTGCGTGGCGTCAAGCGGGCAATGCGGGTTCAATTTGATCATGAAAACTGTTCACCTCTACCATGTATCGATTTTATATTGAATCTGATAATTCATTATTAGTTTAACTACTACAAGTATAATAAAGAGGAAAACATTTTAGCATCATTATAACAAGATGTCGAACCCAACGATTATAGGAATCGAGATTATGATCTATTACTTCTACAGACATTCTATAAATTATGTCATTTTTAATCAAAATTTTATTTATGTTAAGAAATAGATAAAAAAAAATGGTTTATAAAATGTCTTGCGTTCATTGGTAAGAAGTTATATTTTACAATTTACTGAAAAGAAACAGGATCGAAACACGACTGAGAAATCATAACTTTTTGTAAGTAATGTTTCTAGATTGTTATAAATGTAATGTATATTTTTTTTAATAACTAGTTGTATTAACCCATTAACCCACACGTTTTTCACCATTTTTTCAGAGCTGTTTAGATAAGATAAATTTAGACTCGAAAATGAATTTAAGTGTAATGTTTTTAGTCCATGACATTTATCTTTTCAATGGATTTCTTATGTTTAAAAAAAAAAATATTTATCTGTGTAATGATAAGTAAAAAATTTTCAAAACCGTATTTTTGTCCGTACTTTTCAAGTCTGCTATTAGTTTTTGTTTTGTCATGACCATAAACCCAATTTTGGATTTATTGACCTTGAGCTGCGGGTGCGTGGCCCAGGATTCCCAAATAAGTGAAGAATAAACTTATCTTAAAATAAACTTATATTTGGTTTATTCACTATTTATAACGCGACGGATTGACAATAATTGAGGTGATAATGTGCGAGTTATCCCAGAACGAATTTCGTTGAGCGTGTATGCGACCGTTTTGTTTCGAAGCCGGAAGACGAAGAAGTTCCTCGATCCTGAATGAATCAAGGGTCATGGAACAGATAGTTCAAGTTCCGGGACTTTGGGTTTGGACTACCGCGATATTCAAATTAGAAGCGCATATCGTACATATATCTATATGCGGCGTCGATAACAACATGCGAGATACACGGGTGCGCCAAGAGATGTCGCGAGACATATCTCTGGCGAAATGAGCTTTGCGAATCAGCAATACATACGCGAACATACCGCCCGCCTTGCGGTATTCGTATCGCAATAGACTTAACCTATCTTATTCTACAAGGTGGGATCTGGCGAGTGGTGACCTTCGATCGCTATAGGCAAAAGTGCCAGCTTGGCGATTGGACGTTTAAACTCGGACGCGGCGGTGCGTACGGTTACCACGCGAACGAACCCATCATTACCCGGATGGCATGCTGTCACACGCGCCAGGTCCCATTTTGCGGGAGGCAACTTATCATTTCGCAACAGTACTATTTGACCGACCTTCAAAGACGTGGAGGCGCTGAACCACTTCGAGCGGTGCTGGCAGGACGTAACATAATCCCGTGACCAGCGGGTCCAAAATTGCTCCAGTAATTGACTGTACAGTTGCCAACGCGTGGTACGGGAGACTGAGTAGTCAAGAGCTAGAGGTGCCGGAGCCGAAACGAGTGGTCCGCCGACAAGGAAGTGAGCCGGTGTGAGCGTATCTAAGCTCTCGATATCATCGGTGAGCGGAGCAAGCGGTCGGGAATTCATACACGCCTCTACGCGGCATAGAAGCGTGGTTAACTCCTCGTACGTTGGCGTGTGCGGATCAAGAACACGCTTGAGGTGACGCTTCATGGAGCGCACCCCAGCTTCCCACAACCCACCGAAGTGAGGAGCAGCAGGCGGGATCAAACTCCATTTGACGCCTTCCTCCGCGACGCGAACGCGAAGCTCATCCGATGTGACTGCGGCGCGATACGCCGCGCGCAGTTCCTTGTCGGCACCCACAAAAGTCGTTCCACAGTCGCTGTGAACGACGCTTGGTAAACCACGACGCGAGTAGAACCTCTGAAACGCCGCGAGGAATGCCGGAGACGAGTAATCCGACACGAGCTCTAAATGAACCGCGCGTGACGCCATACATATAAAAAGCGCTATGTACGCTGGTTGCGAGCGATTACCGCGACCGCCCGCCAAGCGGAGTTTGACGGGGCCAGCATAATCAACTCCACATTCGGAGAAAGCGCGAACCGGACGTGTGGCACGAGCCGGAGGCAATGACCCCATCAGCTGAGTTGGGACTTCAGCACGCTGACGCGCACAGACAACGCAGTGTGCGATCACCGATCGGACTGTTTTTCTGGCCTGCAGGACCCAGGTCTGCTGGCGCATGGTGCTGAGCGTGAGCGTAATTCCGCCATGAAGACAACGAGTGTGAGCATGAGTTGCTAAGAGGCGTGCAACATGACCGGAGGGAAGAATCACTGGGTGTCTTGACGAAAAGGCTAGATTCGTCATCTGGAGCCGACCTCCTACGCGAAGCAAGCCGGCTGAGTCCAAAAAGGGACTTAAACGCCGCAAAGGGCTGGATGTTGCGAGCCTTTTATTCGGTCCCAGGTGACGTGATCCGTCAGGAGCGGCCGGATTGGCTTCAAGCATGATCAACGCATCGCTGAATGCCTTAGCTTGAAGAAGTTTGAAGATTCGTGTGGTAACGAGAGCTAAGGTAATTGCACAGGGGCGAAATGGATCTACCTTATCCAACGAAGCTCTCCACTGTGGTAAAAAGCAGAACACTCGTGCGAGCGTCCGGCAAAGATGCGGCCACGATGAAAATCGACGGAAAATTTCATCGGAGCCGTCAGGCACTGCCATAGCGTGATGCGTTTTGACCCTGCGCTCCAATAAAGCATCGTCATGGACAATGCTCCGATCGACGATTGGCCATTCTGAGGGACGCAGGCAGAGCCAAGAGGGGCCTCGCCACCACAGGGGAAGGTCCAGCATCTCATTGGCTGTCACGCCACGAGAGGCTAAATCCGCAGGGTTGTCGGTGCCTGGCACGTGGCGCCAAGAAGTGTCGGGCAACAGCGTGTGGATCTCTGCGACACGGTTCGCCACAAACGTCTTCCACTGCGAAGACTGTGCACGTAGCCAGTCCAGTACGATAGTGGCATCTGTCCATGACTGAATCGGGCAGCGCGAAAAAGCTGGGACCTTCCGGACATGATCCAACAGCTGTGCGAGAAGAACAGCACCACACAACTCGAGACGCGGAATGGACAATTGTTTGAGTGGGGCAACCCGCGTTTTTGCCGTTAGTAAGGCGGTGTAACAGTGACCTGAGGGGTCGACACATCGTACATAAACAACAGCTGCGAACGCCTTCGAGGAGGCATCAGAAAAGCCGTGGAGCTCTACCATTGTTGAAGGACTAATGTTTAACCAACGCGGAATAGAAATTTTCGTGAGGTTTGGTAGTGCGCTGTAGAATATTTGCCAAGATGTGGCGAGATCATCTGGGAGCGAATCATCCCAATCTATGTGGCATAGCCAGAGGCGCTGCATAAACACCTTGGCCACAATGACGACAGGTGCAATCCACCCAAGAGGATCAAATATTTTCGCAATATTCGAAAGCACCAGTCGCTTTGTGATGATGGGTGAAGACGATTGGTTGGAGATGAAGGTGTATGAGTCGGTAGCGGGCCGCCATGAAATGCCGAGAATTTTGCAACTATCATCGACTCGCAATTCCTTGTCGCATGCAACCCCAACGTTTGCGTCATCGATGTCGGCAAGTAAGGGAGCAGCGTTACCTACCCATTTCCGTAAGAGGAATTGTCCTTTATTCAGGAGCGACACAAGTTCATCTCGAATGGTTTTTAAATTTTCGATCGAATCAGCGCCAAATAAGGCATCATCAACGAAAAAATCGTTAAGAAGGGTGACTTTTCCCAAGGGAAAATTGTCGCCCTCATCTTCCGCGAGCTGACGTAATACACGAAGCGCCAAAAATGGCGCGCTAGCGGTCCCATACGTAACTGTGAGGAGCTGGTATGGGGTGACCGCTTCTTGAGGCGAGAGTCGCCACAAAATGCGCTGATAATCCACATCTCTCTCATCAATGCGGATTTGCCGGTACATTTTCGCAATGTCAGCGGCGTATACGTAGCGATGGGTACGCCATTGCATGTGTAACCGCGGCAAATCAGCCTGCAGCGCAGGACCAGTGAGCTGAAGCTCATTCAGCGAAGTTCCATTCGACGACAACGAGGATGCGTTGAAAACAATGCGTGTTTTCGTGGTAGAACTACTATTTTTAATTACCGGATGGTGTGGAAGGTACACTGCCGGCTTAGCGTGAGAAGTTGTGGGTGCGACGCGCATATGCCCAAGATGCTCATATTCGGACATAAACTGAACATAAGCCTCGCGTTCCTGGGAACGCGTCATCAGACGACGCTCAATCGAGTGGAGACACTGCACCGCCCGATGATAAGTGTCTCCAAGGCCATTGGAGGGTGGCCGACGGAATGGAATGCGGACAACATAGCGTCCGTCTGGCAAGCGTGAATGCGTGTCACGGAAATGCTGCTCACAGTGCTCGTTATCTTCCGTGACAGGGGGGGAGGTTGAGACTTCTTCAGTCTCCCAGAACCGTGTGAGGGTATCATGTAAGCTTTCGTGCTCCTGCGCATGATGAGCATGAACAGAAATCATTGGCGGTACAGATGAAGCGTCAGATGCGCCACATGCGCCCGAAATGACCCACCCAAAGATGGTGTTCATTGCCACCGGCTCGTCGATTTTACCGCGTATAATGCCGTCACGCATGGCATATGCGTATAGATCTGCCCCGATAATTAAATGGATAGGCGTGTCATCCGTGGGACAGCCATCCGCAAATTCGAGACCGTTCAAATGCGGCCAATGAGCTATCGGTGCTCCAAATTTCGGCACGTATTTAGTAAGCGACGGTAAAATTAACGCATCCGTGGAAAGTGCCATTTCCTTATTCTTTACCGAACTTATCGAAATCGGTATGATTTTGTTAACTCGTTCCGAGGTACTTTTCCCGAGTCCGCTTACCATCACCGATGTTGCATGCTGCTTCGTTCGCAGTGCGTTCGCTACCTCTTGCGAAATAAACGTGCGCATGGAACCGTGGTCGAGTAATGCGCGCAATTTTACGACTCGCCGTGATGGGGCGGTGACAAGCACCCACGCAGTTGCAAGCACGACTTGCGCGGGCACACGTGGCGTGCTTAGATGCGATTGGACATAAGACATATCGACACCTGATGTGTTGACTTGAGACGTGCTTGCAGCATCGTGTGGCACCTGCACAGCCGGTACACGAGGTTGTGAATGCAGCAGCGAGTTGTGACGAGAACCGCAATGTATACACTTACGCTCGCTCTTGCATGCATCAATTGTGTGATAGGTCGATAAACAGTTTTGACATAACTTATTTCGCTTTATTATGTCCCACCGTTGCGAGACTGCTAATCCACTAAATTTCGGACATCGGTAAATTGCGTGTGCATCGTTGCATGCAATGCACTTTGGTTGCACCTTACTGCTACTCGCGTGATGCGTTTGAGCGCGAGAGGCGCGCGTTGTCTTAACGCGAGTCGAGGGCCCAATCGGTTGAGTCCTCTTGTCAGACCCGGCAGATGCTTCAAGCGCGCGAATTCTTAATTTCAAAAAATTTGTGAGTTTGTCATACGTGGCGAATTCTTCCCCTTCCAATGACAACTCCCACGCCTCTCGCGTTAAACGATCGAAACATTGCGAAATTAAATGAACTAAAATGTCATCAGCCACCGGACGGCCTAACTTATTAAGCGCATCAATTGACTCTTGCGCGGTGTCGCTTAATTTTCGAAGGTCTGCCGACGAACCTTCGCGCGTAATAGTTGTTAACGAAAATAATTTCGAGAGTTGAATCGATAATAACCTTCGCTTATCTTCGTAGCGTTCCGTGAGCATCTTCCAGGCAACATCAAAATTTTCTGCCGTAATGGCAATATTTTTTAGTAATGCAGCAGCCTCCCCTTCGAGGCAAGACTTTAAATAATAAAGCCGATGAAATGCATCAAATGACGTATCGTTAATGATAAGTGCCTGGAAGTGGTCACGGAATTCCACCCAATCAACAAATTTTCCTGAAAATTGCGGTAACTTCAACTTCGGTACTTGCGTGCGTCGTTCCCCGTTGATTACAGCTGCTGGAGCACCAGTAGACGTTGATGCGAATGATGCTGCCATTGCCGTATTAATTATTTTTGACAACTTTGACGTAATGTCGAGGAACAGTTCTTCTGCCGTGCCTAAAAAGTCATTAACAAAATATTCATTGTTGGCGCATGACGGCAATGACTCGTACGGAGCAATGATTTCGTCACGCGCTGACAGCTGACTCCATTTCGATTCGATGAAGTCGCGGCGCGTGCGAGCTGCTTCAACTGTCAAATCTGGCGTTTGGAGAAATTCATTAGCTCGATGCAATGAGTGCATCACCTTTTGTTGATGGGCCACGAGTTGGATGAACTCGTGGTATTCTTCATCGGGATTGGTCCGGTTTCGTGGCATTTTTCCTTTTAAGTCTGCCAGCTCGGATTAATATGCGTCAAGTCGGCAAATATTCTTCAGTTTGATTGCGGCGAAGAATGTCGACTCAAGCTCGGTGCTGTCGTCGCACAGGGAGACTTGAGACTGATAGCTTGTTGGCACGTCGGCGGTGCGCGCGGACAGGGGGCACAGCTCACTGCCAATCGCTGAGTTTGGGGGCGTGCCGAACTGATAGCAGGTAAGTGTGCACTATCAGTTGTCTAGCAACATGCACGTGTACAGGGGAAGGAGCGCGGATAGAGTCGCGGTTTCCCCCTTCAGCGGAATCGTTAGACTCGAGCGTGGCCGAAGACGACCGATGCGCGAAAGAGAAGGAGAGACTCGGTGTCTCAATCCTCGTGCTGACGTCACTGCGAGCGACGTAGCGTGCGAGTATGTGTATTGCTCATACACACTTGCGTGGAATCGTAAGACTCCGAATGCGGCCGAGAACAGCCGAACCGATCCACTTAATGGTCCGAAGCCGAGCCGCCTACCGTCACCTCGTAAGCTAGCTCCGTAATGCGACTCGGAGGTACTCGTCGAGTGACGGAAAAGCACGAAGCTCTTAAGTGAGCTAAATTATGTATGCCGCGCACTTAATGAGCTACGCGCGAAGAAATTGAATTTTGAATAAGATTCGCACTCCCGTAGCACTTCAGCCCGCACGATTTATTATTAATCGTCTTTAAATTGTCTTTAAATTGTCTTTGATTTTGTAAGTCCACTCGCGTTTCAAAATATCGACACTCTACTTACGAATATGGGTTCGTAGATCCTGGCAGGATCGCCATATGTTTTGTCATGACCATAAACCCAATTTTGGATTTATTGACCTTGAGCTGCGGGTGCGTGGCCCAGGATTCCCAAATAAGTGAAGAATAAACTTATCTTAAAATAAACTTATATTTGGTTTATTCACTATTTATAACGCGACGGATTGACAATAATTGAGGTGATAATGTGCGAGTTATCCCAGAACGAATTTCGTTGAGCGTGTATGCGACCGTTTTGTTTCGAAGCCGGAAGACGAAGAAGTTCCTCGATCCTGAATGAATCAAGGGTCATGGAACAGATAGTTCAAGTTCCGGGACTTTGGGTTTGGACTACCGCGATATTCAAATTAGAAGCGCATATCGTACATATATCTATATGCGGCGTCGATAACAACATGCGAGATACACGGGTGCGCCAAGAGATGTCGCGAGACATATCTCTGGCGAAATGAGCTTTGCGAATCAGCAATACATACGCGAACAGTTTTGTTCTATGACGTTCGATGTTTTTCGAATTCGCGGCTAATTTACAAAAAAACGTGTTTTTTTTTAATGTTTTTATTTGCTTATCGGACTGGCTAACAATGTTCTCGTTGTCGGATCGGTACGAGGGTCTGGATCCTGTAGTATAATCACCATATCTAAAATTTAAGCTACGCACAATGTTAAAATTCAAAATGACCGATCCAATATGGCTGCTTTTTCATACATTTTTAATGTTTTTTCATTTTTTTTTTAGTCCCTGACGTTTACTTTTTGAATAGTTATTTCAGTCGGATAGCGATTATGCTAGAAAATAACAAACAAAAATGATATGGAATTCAAAATGACTGAAAATATTATATTTTTATTATTTGATTATGTATATTTCAGTTTGATATCGATAATGCAAGAAAATAATAATACAAGATGATATGGAATTAAAAATAGTGGAAATTATTCTCTTTTCTTTCATAATCGATATCAAACTGAGATAAATATAGGAAATCTATTGAAAAGGTAAATGTCATGAACTAAAGACATAAAATAAAATGAACAAAAAACGTAAAAAATGCGAGTAAAAACTGCCTTATTGGGTCGCCCATTTTGACTTTTGACACCCTGCGTCGCCTAAATTTTAGTTGTTGTTATTATTCCACAGGATCCAGGCACTTAACGAGAACATTATTAGCCACTACTTTAAGCAAATAAAAGAATAAAACAAATCACGTTTTTTTGTAAATTAGCCGCCATTTTGAAAAAATCAAACGTCATAGACTAAAACTAATAGCAGATTTGAAAAGTGTGGAAAACGTACGTCAAAAAATATGGTATCGAAATTTTTTTGCTTATCATTACGAAGATAAATATTCACTTGAAAACCATGAAAAGATTATGGCTGTTTGGCATGAAAAAGGTTAACAAAAAAATACAAGCTTTTCGAAGAAAAGTTATCAAAGAATACACAGAATTTAAGCAGAAATTGTGGAAACAATATTTTAATTCTCGAACTTTTTCATAAATTTAAAAAACTTGGAAAAAATTCTACTGATTTCGATGAATTCTAAGCACTTTTAATTGATTGCAATATTTTCTAAAAAATTATAACTTTATTCGAAAAGCTTATAGATTTCTAAATTGATCTTACGAGGGTGTGAACCACTCGTTACCACGAACAATCCGATTAATTAATGCACCGAAACTGTACTGGACATCGACTAGTCGCAATCACTAGCAGAACTAGTCATGGTGGCAATTATACGGTTCACTCCAACTAAACCTTCCGCACGAAAAGTTTGATAGACGTCGTATGTCCTCGGCATATATACCACATTTCCGAAAATCGAAGAATTGAACGGTAAGTTTGTCGATTCGTATGCGGTACCCTCTCAATAGCGAATATGTATCCTCAGAGTTTGAAACCAGATAGTAATTGGCACGGTTCAGAAGGGTGTCCGATCGTAGCACTTGTAGACACAATCGACGTTCTGAGTCAGGATGTGTGATGCATATGTGCATTCCTTGTTTTACATTGTACATGCATGTACAGAAGTGTTGGATGTGATGTACGAGAATCAATTGATGGCGTTGATTCACATACATACCCCTACATGCGCTTGTGAGAAAATTCCATGCGAGGAATTTGAAGAGCATTTACAGTACTTCGATCAGATTCAGGTGACGATTGTCCCCTTTTATGCTTAGTTTGTAACTAAGTATAGTAAATACCTTCTAAATGTGTAATACTAATAGTGTATTCGATCTAACGAATTATTTAATAGATTTTAAAATCTTTCATTTTTGTATTCTTGATGACTAGGAATAGAAAATAAATTAGTATAAGATTTGTTATGGTTCTTACAAAATTGTTTGACAATCATTCATCAACGCATTTCCAAAGATTTCATAGAAATGTTTCATTACTTGTGAGAATTATTGCTTAGGATACTACGCTATATGCATGTGCGCCACCAATCGGTGAGTCTTCGAAACATCAGCTTCAAGTCTCCTCGTCTCATCTCATTGTTACGATAATTGGCTGGAAATGGTTGGGTGCGGGTCGAAAAACCGATAAATCAAAAAATGACTGTCCACTTGTCATGAGTCTTTTTTTTGTGGGTCGGCTTTTTGACTGTAGGCATTTAGGCTGTCGGCTTTATGACTGTCGGTTTTTTGACCTGCCGGCTTTTTGATTTGTCGGTTTTTCGACCCGCACCCAAATGGTTCACAGTGGTCACTCTCACTAGGTCACGCAGCTACGAAATTCTAGCCTCACTTTTATATTTTCATTTAGTTTTTTTTTAATAGAAACTCATTTTAACAATATTATGTATTATTACTTCATAAAAATTAGTTTTAATGCTGGACAGAATATATTGGTCTATTTCGCAACTATTATTGTAAGTTTATTTGGCGATCTAATGTCAATTATATTTGGTGGTCAGGTGTCACAATATAGTAACATTATGAACGTCCACTATCTATCGGATATCGAATTTTTCTATTATTTACTTTCATCAGCTATTAACGTGTAATCATTTTTCAAATCTGTGTTGAGTTTATAGAAGGTAATTAGCACAACTTCAATTTTAATGCAATTACTGAATAGAGCTGCAGGTGGTTTTGGGAGATTAATATGTGTCGGGTAGAAAGGTAAATATCATATTCCTATACTCCATAGGCGTATAACCTGTTAATGTGCTTATGGATATGACAATCCCCTTATCTATTATGTACGAAAATTATTGACCAACCCTGATAATTACTTTGAGAGCATACTGACTCGATATACAAACCTGATCCATATACTCTACAAGGAAAGAATAATAAAAATCATACTTTTTTCATTATAGTTTTCAGAAGCAGAATGAAATAAAAAAAATGTTAGTTTTATTCAAATAAGTATTTAACTTTTCGTAGTAACTCATGATAAAATTTAATGAAAAATAATGTAATGAATGTTATTGAGTTTAGACCAAAAAAACATTAAAAAGATGATGGTTATTAATTTTCTGCATAAATTGTCAACTATCTTACAATGAAATTGAAATGTTCAAGTGCATTTTATGTCATTATACGTCAGCCAGGCGTGTATAATTATTCAGAGGTGTTTTATTTCATATAAAAAATATCAACTGTCTCCAACACAATTTATAAAAAACTGTTAGTATTAATTTTTTAGGCTTATTCGTTCTTGACTTTCTCTTATATGTTTGTGACTCGATAATAATCCTAGAGAAAAACAAACGAATAAAAAAATTTCTTTGTACTCCATTGATGTCATCACATGGCTTGTAAAGAAAATATAATATATCTGAAGAAAGTAAGTTAAAATAGTGAAATAATGAGGTTTTGACATATGTTTTGTTAGAGTTTAAACTTATTTTACTATTATTTTGAATAGAATAACAAATTTTGAAGTTAATCAATGCTTTTTTTATAATTTTAATATATTTGTGTTCTACAATTTGATTAGTGCTAAATTACAAAATTTGGGTACATGACAAAAAACCGAATTTCAAAAATCCAAAACAATGAAAAATCGAAATTTAAAAAGCTGAAATTGTCGTTTTCACGAATTACAGCTCTATGATTCATTGGCTTTTTGACAGTCATCATTTTTTGAGTGTCGGCTTTTTAAATGTCAATTTTTCCGTGTTTCGGATTTTTGAAATTGTGTTTTTTTACTTGTGTCCAAGAATTTGACCCTGAATGTTTTTTACGTAATTTCAAAATATTCATATCGAGTTATTTTTCCTTTACAAAGACGCATTTGCTTTATTTACTTTGTATTATACTTAATTTGACATTTCTTTATGGAAAATCTATCATGTTTTGACAAAAACATACCAGGATTAATTTGGATGTCAAAGTAAATAAATAGAAGGAAGGAATTTGACAATCAGCATCTGTCAATAACAAAAATACTTTGCTCACAGATAAAACCCTATAATATTCTGTATTAAAAACACTTTTTGTGGAAATTAATCAGCAGACGTATTCTACTAAAATACTTTTTCGATATCATACACTTGATCACTTGGAAAGCGACTAAAAAATAATTTTTCGTTAATTTTGTTTAACTACAAAAAAGTGTGTACGTAACAAAGTTCTCTGGCAGTGGAATGTATTTAAAATGCATTTTTATTGTGCACCAGATAGCATTTTTAATAGTCTGCTTTTTTTTATGCATTAACATGCAAACCGTTTTGTGAGGGACATGTTCGCACAATTTTATGATGCGAAATGATTAACATAGAAATACCATGGAAAGGTTATAAAGTTAAAGTTTCCAACTTTATTAAAAGTTTTAAACTGAGTGTAACTAGTGAATAACGACGAGACTGATGCGAATTATTTATAAGATTTCGTCTGCTCGTCATACGGCTTGATGAGATTGTATTTCAGGACGGGGATTTATCCTGTTTTGAAAAAGAATGATATAATATTTTTGTTCATATATGAAACTATACGTCAATTTAAACAAAAAATCGTTCGCCAAAATAAGCACATAAAAAATGTTAATATTATCGATTTACAATGTAAATAATGAATTAGTTAAAGATATTTTAACTCAGCATCCTATTGATTTATGATTTTTATTACTTTTTGTAAAATTCGACCCTTAAATGTTTAGGAATTTAAATAACTTGTCAAAAACAAGTCCAACATTTATATTTCTGTTAATAAAAGTCCGATTGATATTAGCCCACAATGAAAATAAGGCTACAAAATTCGTCACTGACAATTAGAAATGTCTAAAGTTATTTTTAGATGAATTAAAATGTAATAATGTTTCGATAGAACAGAATTAAAATAAGTGAAAACTTTACTTGTACAATTTTATTTTCTTTGACATCATACAGAAAACTGTGTAATATTCCATGTTAGTTATCTTCTTAGTAAATCTTAATAATGCTGAAAAAAGAATTTATAACAAATCCTAACATTATATAAATAATCCAGCAAACCTTATACCATAATTATTTGATCACAATAATTTAAATTTTTTCCACCGCAGTGAAAATATCTTCAATTAAACTTTGATTTCTTGATTTGCTACTAGTTTTGCTAGATTTCTAGTTTATTTTGGAAGCTTGGTAAAATAAATTTCCGTGTCCTGAAGAACAAGTGCAGTTTACTAAAATATAAGAATTTTACTTTACCATGCATGAAAATACATGACAAAGTGATTGTATACAAAATAGTTAATGTTATAAAAATGTATCTTAAATGAAATGGTTCCAGAGAATCTTCAAAGCGATTTCAAAAGCTCGCGATGATTCTTTGACTTCTTTAATTTACTTCGTGTGGTTAACATGACCTACAACTTCAAAATCAATCCTTATTTATCTAGAGTAACCAAATTGACTGCTTCAGCCGAACATAAATCACTATTGGTAATCATGTTGTAACGGTTGCATCAGGTGCATGTATATATAGCACCTTCTATTTTAATTAGATTTTCAGAGGTTCACAGTTTACTTACACCCCACTATGTCCCTCTACCTCTCGATCTATCAAAGTCTCCAAAACACACACGAGCTCCTATAAAGGCACATATATACGTGAAATGATCAAATTTTCTGCATGAATATCGCAAATCACCAATTTCTAAACTGAAATGAATGGATATCAATTAAATTTCTAATCAACAGAAAAACATTGATTTTTGACATTAACTATTACATATAATTAGTTGAAGCATCTAATTAACACCGGCAACGAAATCCAAAATGAAAGTCAACTCCACGTTAATTTATGCAAGCTTCAAATTCGAAACGTTTATTTCGGTGTTATGGAAACTTCCACATTTCGAAGTTTTACGTCAACAAGAATCTTCGACTTTCTTGTCGTATTAATGTTAGTCATTTATCTTTCCCGCGTCTTTATCTTCCTTCTCGCGTATATGAAAACAAGTGAAGATTAAACGGAGGTACTTACAACCTCCAGCAACGCTTTATTTGTATCGCGCTTCCAATCGCCCGCACCCATTCGTTTACTCCATTATATTCCAGCAACGTTCATTATTAATCCGAAATTACCCAAGAGCACTTTACATTTCTTGTGGGCCACACAAAAGAACGTGATAAACGTTATCATCGCAAAATTGTGATTCTGCATCGGTATTTCTCAAGAAATTGAATTTAAAAAAAAATACAAAAAGTCATAATAACTGTTAATATGACAGATTTCGATTCTAACGTCAGATTTGTATCGTTTTTATACAGTTAAATATGTTAAATGTATGGAATTGATAGTGTTCGTGAAATTTAAGTAAAAAATTTACCAGGATTACTATCGAATTCATGAATCTTTTCCTCATAAAATTCTTTAATCAAACTTCGATAAATTATTTGAACTAAGAAATTTGAATAAAAAATCCTAAATAACCTACCTATCGTCCCTCAAACAACACATTTTTTTGCGTAGGTAAATGACAATTATTCTTATCTTTCTCTTAAAATAATAATTGCCATGTAGGTATTTAAACAAACATTTTTTGCCGTGGGACGATAGATGCGAACTTGTTTATCATTTTTGGGGTACGGGTCAAAAAACCAACAAATCAAAACGCCGAAGGGTCGAAAAACCGACAGTTGAAGACGACAGTTAAAAAACCAACACGTAAAAAAATAGACACATATACAAACGGGTAGTCATTGTTTTAGGTGTCATTTTTTTTGCTGCCGACTTTTCGATTCTCGGTATTTCGACCTGTTGGTTTTTTGATTGGTCGGTTTTTCGCCCGCACCCCATTTTTGTACTCAAATGTGCATATTGGAAACGGAATTTACTATGCAAAACAAATTTTTTAGTCATATCATTAAACAAATTGTGAAACGAAGTTTGATCCCCATAAATTACGCTTTTGACATGTTTTAGTAAAAAAAAACACATATTGTTGGAAATTTCTAGTTTAACTAAAAAATAAGTCAAATTATGCGGAATATATTCAGGAATTCGATAAATGAAGAATAATTCGATACAGAGAAGAATATTTTGGGTACAATAAATGGACAGAAAAGGCCAAACGTTTTTTTTTAAATTAATTCTGAATAGCTTTTAAATAATTTTTGATAACTTAGTCTAGGACATATTTTTCATTGATGACAATTTATTTTACTGTGTTGTTTTTGTGGGTTTTGAATTAAAAATGGCAGATCTAAACGTGAAAAAATGGCATCATCTATATTAAAACAATGCCTGCAGCAAATTTAAATTATGGTTGTTAAACCTAAACTGATAACTAAAAGAATAAAATTACTCGAACTAATGCGATAGAAAACAAAAATAGTTTCTTCTCTATTAATTGAAACATTTTATTACTTGCGGTTCTTTTGAAATTTTTTGGTTAGAAAATTATTTGTAGACATTAAATAAGGCTCTAGGGACCGTAAAATATTAAAATGCAATTACCGTGTTAATGCTACCTTTATTCAACATACCTTTCAGCAGACATGATGTAACTAATCCTATAACCATGTGCATAATGTTTCTTTTGAAGTGTCTGACGAAACATATTGCTTAGTTTTTATGGCCTATAAAGCAGGATTCCGCGGTATATTTAATATATAATCTATACAGGAAGAATTTTTTTTCCAGTCATCCACTAATAACATTCATTTTATGGTATTAAATTTTAAGGATAAACACATTTAGGTGTTTTAACCATTTTCGACGATTTCTTTTCTCAGCATAAAAGAGCCATATTTCTATTCAGATTACATACAGTTTAGGTTCCTTAAATAATAAATAAATATTTGATTTACGTCTTGTACCAGCAAATTACGATGTTTTTGTGATGCATACTTTTAATTTTGCCATCTAATTTTTTCTCAACTAATCTTTCCACTTTAATGGTTTTCATTTTTTTGAAATCTTAAAATAATCCAACATTTCCTTTAAAAAAAAATGGTGATTTTTAAAAATATTTCTGAACGAACCGTCGTTAGCAAAAATTAGTTACAAAATTAAGTATGCATTACAAAAACATCGTGATTTGTTCGTTTCTGAAGAACATCAAATATTTATTTATTCCTCACTTTTATTGTTCTATTTTAATTTAGCTGAACGAAAAGAACTGTTAAACTTTTTCAAAGACAATATTGAATTTCATTTATTTGTAAATAAAAAATGTATTTAGACACAAAATAAGTAAAAAATTTCACTTATTCAAATTTTGCAATGTAAATTACAAGAGATCGTATTAAATGCACATTTGGCTTAAAAACATATAGGATAGTTTCTCATATACTTTTTTTTCATTAGTAAACTACCCAAAATTGTATATCGAAATCGAAACTATAAAGTAAATTCATCAACCTGATATTTTATTATAAATTGATTTAAAAACTCAGTACCATTTTCATTACAACAACCCACGCAAATATCATAATTTTGAAACCATTACGAATGAATTTTGAGAGGGTGTTCCGCCTTAGAGATTTACGCGAAATTAGTTATATGTTTTGACGTTGGAAATGCTCGTATGTTCTTTATTAACTATGCACACTTTATTGTCCATATTTCTCTCCGTCCTTCGTTAAGTATATATGTATAATGTTTATTGTTCACGTTTCACATCGCATATGCACAACGTGCAGCGTTATGAAGTGGGCCACCGCGCTAGTTTCGTTCAAAATATACACATAAATAAAGAAGACATGCATTTTTACTACTAGCAAAAAAAAACGTCAGTGATTGCGAAGTAGTATACTCGCGTGCGATATTATAAATCATTCGTGGAAAAAACCAGAGATCCGCAGTACGTTTTTAACCTAATTCTCCGACATTGGTGAGAATATATTTTAATTTCGTGTTGAAAGTGAAACGTAGTGATTACACAAATCACGCTCGGATCTTTCAGAAGCGGATTCACTTGAAAATGTAAAATTCACTCCAAAGTTTTAATTACATTTATAATTTGTAATTTCAATTCTGCATTTACAGATGATGTTTTATAGTTTGAAATATTTTCATTTAGTATTCAAGGAGTATCAAGGATGTAATTATCATATTCATACCAAATTTTACGTTCGTGGATTTATTATATCTCGGGTATTAATCGATATTTTAAGCATTTAAATATTTATGTACTGAAATAATTAATGGCTCTCTTCCTCGGCTGTGCTGTTTCTTTTGTCTCATTGACTCACTATACGGATGATATAATTGAATTATTTGTAGAAAATCAGTAGTTTTGCCATTCCTAGTCACCGAACCGATTCTAAACAAATTATTGCAGAAAAATAAGGGCAGGTTTTTTTTGCACTCCATGTGGATTTCTTACACACGAGTCCTGAAGTCCCGACACTGAAACACAGATGGTGCTGCTACTGCCAATACGCGTTTGTTTTTCGATAGTACCAACCTTCAAAAGATAAGTCTAAAAATGTAACCGTTTCCGATTCGGTCATTGTCGAGATATTCAAGGGAAAATGAAGCTACATTTCTTTGAATTAAGTCGAAGAATAAAAATGATTTTCGTGGGTTAATAATGAAATATTTTTCTTCGTAGCAGGCATTAAAAGTACGTCTTTTCGCTCATTTTCGAGAGCGAAAAATGGACCTTTACATCTACTTTTCCTAAATTACGATTTGATGACTGGACCAAAGGCAAAAATATTACTCCCAATGGGGTTAAAATGGTAAATTTTACAACTGTTTTCTTTCCCCTTCCTTTCCTTGTTTGTCATACCATCCTAAAATTGTAACTGAACTACTACTACGAAGAACGATAAAGTTTGTATCACGAAGGTAAAGTTGCTCTTTACGTCCATGTACGAAAATGAGTATTTTATAACTTAAATTGCAGTAAAATATTGATCCTTTTGCATATCAAGGTCGAGATCTCCTCATTTTTTAGGCCAATATGAAAAAAGATCTTTTGCATATATTTGACTATGCATAATAGCCCGAGTAGAAACTTATTAGATCCCTGATCAGGGCCTGACCAAAAGCATTACACCCTGATCAGGGCCTGACCAAATTTCTACTCGGGAGGTTTATCGAAAATGTCGAAAATTCTGAAGAGAGTCCAGAAGAGGCCCCAAGTCGCCGTAACGTCGATTAAAAGTTAACGAATTTTTGAACCTCTTAAAAAATACCTGCTATACACGAAAAGAACGTTAATATGAAAATGATATGGGTACACCTCAAAAACCCGAATTTCAAAAATCCGAAACATTGAAAAATCGACATTTAAAAAGCTGACATTGTTGTTTTTATGAATATTACAGTTTTATGACTCATATTCATGTCATCGGTTTTTGAGTGTCGGCTTTTTAAATGTCGATTTTTCAATGTTTCGGATTTTTGAAATTCGGGTTTTTTAGGTGTTTCCAATGATATCTACAATATAAACACATGTGACAATAGAGGTAACAGATAATTTCATGATTTCGGCACCCAGCTGATTAGTAAAGCATTACATCGGCATTGAAAAGGTCCTGGGTTCAAGTCCCGACATATCGAACCGTTCGAGTTCGGAACTCCTTTTTTTTTATCAAAAAATGATGTAAAAATCGTTAAAAATTTTAATCTGTCGTAAAACTGGGCAGTTAAATTTCTGACATCAGACCAAAATATTATTAAAATTGTAGTGACCTCTTGATTTATTACCTATTTTTTTTACATAAATCATTTTATGATCTTGTGATAAATTGTAATGATCCATTCGAATTTAGTTGAAATTTCTGGATATTTAAAAAAATAAAAGAAAAGTGAGGACTAAGCGACAGTATGTAATGAACAACAGAAGTCGTGCAGACCGCGTGACGGCATATATTTATGCGGCTTCCGAAGCTGCGACCGACAGACGATACCACCGAAGCCCGACGATCGTACGGCCATTACTTACACCTAATTGACTGCGCTTAATTACGCTAAACCTACGGGCTGCATCTTAAGCAATTAATTGCTGGATAAGTGGCAAATGTGACTGTCATTATGGCGTTTGTCAACGTCTCGACCCGGTGACACTAACGACGCTGTACTGACAACTATAAACTACGAACCAGTCTGTAAATGACGCTTGATGTCTTCATGCTGCGCCCTTGATATTGCTTACGTAAACTGGTGCAGTTGCAAATTCATTCAAATTATGAGAATCCGCTTAAGAAGTATGTTTTGTCTGATTTTGATCGAAAAAATACAATGTTATTGTGCTCACGAAAATTAACTAACTGAGCAAAGAATATTAGTTATACATACTAAAGCAATACATAACATTGATTAAGCCTTTAAAATAATAGAAAGAGCCACTTATTATGTATTTAGAATTGTTTTTTCAGAATTGAAAATTACAAATAAAAAAATGTTCAAAACGATTTTTAGTTGAATTTCCTATTTAAATAGTAGGTTTGGCTACCTAATTAGTCGAGGTCACTATTTAATTAGTAAAATTAACTAAAAACGATCGCTGGGTCTTACACTACTATGTATATAAAAATCCCAGCTATTTCCTATTTTCGTGTATATTTTCATCTTTTTTCCACTGAACACTAGTTAAAAAGCTGAAAAACCTTGTTACCTTATTCTCAGTCTAATTGTCATTCTGATTATGTCCTAAAACGTACTTGCAATAAACAATTAAAATTTGTATTAAAATTAGATAATCAGTATAATGGCGCCCATATTAAAAAAAAATTATACTTCAAGTATGGCCGTCCATACCTTAGGAAATCGAACTTGTAAGTGGTTTAAAACTTACTCAGGGGTTTTGGGGGATACCAATCATCTAGCTGATATTCTAAAATTTAAAAATCTAAGTTAAATTCTATCTACTTTTCAAAAATAAAAAATTGCGGATTTAATGCGCCGATGTTAATGTGTATTATTATAATCCATAAAAAAGTTCATAAACAAAACTAAATCTCATTACTTTTACAACAATAAAGTTTAAAAAAAAAAATAAAAAACTAGAAAAAAATCTAAATAATTATAGAAAACATCACATATTGTAATTTGTTCTTCAAAAACAAGACACAAAATCGAAAAACACCAAAAGTAGTTTCGCATTTCAACACCTCCATATTGGATCAGCCATTTTCAATTTTGAAATATTGCCCTTGGAACACTTAACGAAAATTATACAAAATAACAACTGGGAGGTTATTCATTTTTCAATTCCGGCATAATAACAATTAAATGTAACAAATGCCTATGTAAGAAAGCCGCCAGTTTTATTTTTTAGAAAATAATGTCTATAGTTTTTAAAAGTATGAGACTAAACATTTAATCACCTATTTTACATGATTTCACTATGTACAAACTGACAAAATCCAAAAATGAAGGGACTTTCGCGATTTCTAATCATTTTTAGCATTCAGGAGCTACTTTGAAACCGAAATACTATTTTTTTTATACTTAAAAATCTACTTTTTATACTTAAAAAAATAGTATAAAAAGAGGGTTTTTGAAAGTTTCTTTTACTCTATTCATAGAAGTGACTCTAAAAATAGTAGGATATTGATATTTTTCGATTTTTTACAAATACCATCCCACTGAATTCCGTGTGCACATCTGGGTTAAAGGTTGAATGAAATGTTCGAATTTCTTAGTTTTGATTTGTTCACTAAATCAAATTTAATGACCTTGGTCAGGACATCTTGCAATACTAGATAAAGAGAAAATAAAAAATTAAAATGATAGATTTTGCAACGATTTTTTATTTCATGTAAAGGTATGCCATTACAACCTAATCAATTGAAACGATGTTAAATCTTTTTTTTAAATAATTTGGTTAACGAAAGTATTTAGTAGATTCCTTTCATATTCAAAACTTCAATGTGCATACATCAAAAATATTTGACCCCATACACGAAATTTTTTTTTAATTCCACGTTTCATTTTTGTATAAATTTCTAAAGAAAATATACATCCCGGATCCATTAAAATTCATAATTTCTCACTTCGACTAACAGAAAAATAGAAAAATCTGAGCACATTCAATATTGAGAATTCCATAAAGAAATGTGTAACTTAATAATTCAAGAAATTACTGAAAGTGGAGCGTACAGTTAGCAGGAAATATAGCGGACGGAAGAAAAGTATACTGAAAATGGGCAAGCTCCTTCTGCCATTTGAAACTTACCGGTAGACAATTTGTTCAGCGTTTCTTTATTCCGGAAACAATAAGAATTGCAGCAAAACGACCCCGGTGTTCCGCTTCTTAATTACCTCTAGATTAGTATGCGCTCGACGTAATTTTGTGGGAGTGTATGCACGTTTCTGTACATGTGATCATTGCGGGAATATGTGAAATTGGTACATAAAAAGTGTTGAGTTTACAAATTTACAAAAATAAATATTTACTTAAAATTTATTTCAAAACTGCATAAAGCAGAAAAATAAGTGAATAATAATAATACAAGTACCGTAGGCACGATAGATGGAATGAGTGAATTAAGTCCGGTATCAATTTTTAATCTGGGATTTTGAATGCAAGAAGTAAATTCTCAGTCCTTTGGAGTAAATAATCTACTCCTAATTAGGGTTAATATTAATATACACCGTGGAATTCACCGTGTATTCCAATTAATCAATCATTTTAAAATAGAGGCATTTAGAAAGACTGCTTATTGTCAACAAATTTTTGTAATGATTTTATTCATAATTTTTTCACTTAAAAAAAACTGTAATATTGTGGCTGAACTTGAACTATCTAACATATAACTATGAATCGTGCATAGGAGGTTTTACTTCAGCAGATTCTCATAATACTTAAAACATGTGTATGGTATGTGAAAGTATAAATAAAACAAATATTAAATTATACAAATTAGTAGTTGAACGAAGCATAATAATTTCTGAACAAAAATTGGGTTAATCGGCAACTAAAGTCAATCAATTCACTTTAACGTTAAACCGAAGGTTAAATGTCCAAAATATAACTAATTTTCAAACAGAATTTTGACGTTTCTTTGTGCACAAATTTTCAAACTCCAATGTTGTACTAAAAATTTAGGTATTGTGCCAAGATTTTATTACTATCAAAGGCATGATCTGTTTGAAGTCAATATTCAGTTAAGACGGCGTGATGATCTTCATTTAGATCGCTGTTCCTTCCGCGTGTTTAATTGCTGCGTGTAACTATTTATTAACTTATTCTTTTTCCTTTACTGACTATTTAAGCCTATCTTTTCTTCCTTAATACACTTAAATTTAAGTTAATACACAAATACCATTTACGATCTAGGAATCATGTCACATTAACTCTTTTTATCTGAAGCTTTTATTTTTTGGTTTAATGATGTTGTTATCATTTGCCAAGTAATTTCTTAAATACCGTCCACTACCCTTCAAAATGAGCAATTTTCTAGAATTTCTTACACAGAACGACAAAATTTTACTCACCATCAGAATGAAGAAGCAGCGAATACTTTTCGAAAATTTTATGTCTGAATACGAATCTGACCTCAAAAGCATCCCAACAAGTCATATTTTCGAGATATTGTAATGCAAAAACACAAAAACACACTTTTCGGAATATTTAAGATCATTCATTATAAGGCGATAATTTTTTGTTCAATAAGAATCCAATCTCTTGTTTCTGAATGTACTAATTGTTTGCTTCAAAATCCAAACTTAAAAAAAAAACTATTTTTCTTGTACAAAGTTGAATCTACAGCTCTTAGTATTCATTTGCTATTTTTAGTTCCCTTTATTGCACGAGCAAAACTGATCTCATACATAGTCATAAATAAAGTGTGTTTTATAGTTTGTAAAATCGCTGAATGCAAAAATTAAGTCATAGTTAATTTATTCAAAATGGCGGATCTCTAATGAAACGGGTGAAAAAATTTATCGGCATGAGATTCGTATTGCCAAAAAATCAGGAGTACCAACTTTCAATCCAGTTCAATATATTTTTTAGAATTCTTCCGCCGTATAGGATCGTTCGCTTTGAATGGTTGGAATCAAACTTCATTTTCGTATTCAGCTACCTTTCAATCTAAAACTATGTTTCACTATGGTATCACATATGCACTCAATTTTGGCTGCGTAGTAATGGAGTTAAATAAGTAAACCGATTACTAAGAGCACTAAGTTCAACATACTATATCTAAAGACAAATTACGTTTTTTAAGTTTCATGATGAATATTGAATGAAAAAAGTACTACTTTTGCAATTTGTTACCATCTTATTAAAAATTAAATACAATAACCTGTTGTTTTTTTCGTTAGGAAATCTACACAGCCTAACATCCTGTTTTTTTATAGAAAAAAAAGTTGGGTTAAATTAGTGATTTGTTTTTATTCATATCACTAAAAAACTTTTGTTTGAAATGATTGAAAACTGAAATAAAAAAAATTTTGTAATCATCCTGTGTTATTCACAAAAGAGAAAATATGCTGGATTTAGAAAACAATTTTGTAGAGTTCCGCCTTTTCTTATTGTATTCTTCTGAAACCAAGAGAATGCCACTATATTTAATTATAAAATGATCACTATTAAAAAATAGAACATGGAAGAATTTTTACAAAATAGTGAGTCCGGAAAATTATACTTTTTAAATTGATTTTAAATCAATTTTTCTATTCGAAATAAAAATGTTTAAAAATCAGAATTTAACATTCAGTTAAGTTAATTAGTAAAATAAAAGTATTATGATAAATACACGCAAGTTTATGTGATGTATATATGTTCTTTCTGTACAGTTTTTCATACATCGAAGATCATGCACTTGGATAACAGTAGTTTATTTGGTTAAAATGTTCCAAATTCATTTAATCGATACACATTTTATTCCTTCGCTTATACTAATCTTAAGTATGTGCCCTATGTCCTATACTTGAAGGAACCTCTAGGAAATGTCCTGAACATATAAAATAGTCTTATATATCATAATGACCGAACCGCATGTGAGCATAAAAATAGTAATGGATAATGCTATCTCGATTTTAAGACGCGACTAAAGTCTACGATTTCCTAAAGTTACATCGAAATTCTGATTTACTTTTCCAAGTTTCCGGGTTACCAGCGTATTCCGTGACAAAGTCACGACATCTCTGATAAAGCAAACTACAATATTTGCGAAACGTCGGAAGTGTACTGCACAGAATGCGCCGATAACCCGAAAACCTGGAATGGTAAACATTCCGAAAGGTATAACTTTAACAATTCTGACCAATTTATATGTTTACCAAGTTATTATAAATAATTAGGTAAAAATTACTTCTTAGTATTACCGTGGGTTTTTAATTTTCTTAAGGCTTGTTTATGGTCAATGAATTCGTTAAATCAAATTTGTTTAATTTGACATCACACCCTTCAGTTCTTTTTATAATACCTACAGATATTTTATGCAGTTTTTAATACTTTTTTAAAAAAAAAAAAAAAAAAAAAAAAAAAAAATACGTATTTAAACATTCAAAATGTACAATCCATTAATTACTTTAAAATAGAACAGCAAGTTATTAATAGGGACCATCATATAATAATAATTTGTTATTTTGACATCTTTATCATTTAATTTATCTTGAAAAAGTATTTCAAAATATCGCAAATTTTAAATTTATGGACTTGGTGTATTTGGCTAGTATCGTCGTTCCTTCAGTGCGCAAATTTATCGACGGAGTTTATCTACTTTCCAATGTCAGTATTTGAACCGACAAAAATTGATTCTGGTAATATTATTTTAGGACGTAAAAAATATACAGGGGGACTTACTAAGATACAGAATTGAGGATACTAAATTAGTAGTTACTCCAGAATTAGTCCAATTCCATATGAAATTGTACAGGTCGAATATCGTTATATCACCATTATGTACTATTGAAATATGTTGTTTTTTTAATGGAAAAAAGGGGATACGTATTTTTTTTTTGTCAAAAGATTCGTAACTTTTTCGCGAAATAGGTGAATCATTTTTTTAATCTCTCTATTTCCCTTAAAAATCAACATTTTACCATTCTGCTCATTCAGTTTTGTCGTGTTATGTATGTTCTTTCATTGCAATTTTGAAAACTAACAAAATGGCGACTAAAATTTGTTTATATTGTAATATTTTTATCGGTATGCATTGTAAAAAGTGTTTAACACTTTTTTTTTCGCAAATAGTGAAAACAATACTCGAAAATACAGAAACACGATTTTTGAGGTACAATTTTTTTTGTAGAACGCTATTTTCACTATGATTTCTGACCATCTTCGACACAGAGAGAAAAAAAGGTTAATGGAACCACGAAGAAGAGGTAGAAATAATTATAACGTTTCATAATAGTACAATTAACATTGTGAAAAATTGTAGTTGAGAGTATCTTTTTTTTATAATTATTAATATTGTAAAATATAACATACTATAATTACTTTTATGATGATAAGTAGTTTTTTTCGTCTAATTACATTTACTAAATCTATTTTTCTAGTCAAGAATATTTCGAGCGATTATTCAATTGTAAAGCTACGGTACATTTCAGGTTATGTGCTATATATTTAAGTATCGGGAAGTAGTAAACGGAACAGTGTTTTTGTTTTGTTTTATGGTTAATTTAACCATTTTTTATAATCACGTATTTTACTTTTCAAAAATGGTTCCATTAACGTTTTTCATTCTCTCTGTGCATCCTATCAGAAATGTGTTCCTGATTGTTTTACTTCAAAAATATGCATTCACATACTTTGATTAGGATTTTGAAATCCTCAAAACTAGTCGGATATGGACGTGTCAATTTGAAAACAAAAATTGTTGTGAAAATAACCGATGTTAAAACCCACGTGCAAATTGTCACTGGTCGTTAATGATAAATTCAGATGTAGACAATAGGTTTTTATTGTAAACAAAACAAATTATAGGACCCAATGACAATCAGTAAACAGAAATGTCAAGATGCAAGGAATTAATTGACACTTGTTAACGTTGACAACCACCACGATCGAATTTAGATCCTCACCCCTTCTTACGTGATATCGTCCACTGAAGTGTCCATATAAATCATTCGTGCTACCCAACAAATCCCGGATAATCTTATACCTTCGACGAAATACGCCTTCCCTCAAACTGCATCCTATCTCTAGTCTGCTAATGCGAACAAATATCAGGGGACCGAAACGTTAGAAGCAAAGTGTACGTATTCGACACCTGGTCTGTAAATGACAAAGGGTTTGCGACATAAGTCGGATCACGCCCAAGGTATATCGAATTTTAAGTCATTCCTAGAGGTATAGTTGTATGAAATCGATAAGTTGAGGCTGAAATGAATATCTCATGTTCTCAGACACTTCTAGTTAATCTGTTTGTAAGCTCCTTAAGTCTTTGCCGCTACTTATAGTAAATATGCATCGACCTACGCTAAATTAATAAAATTCCAAGTATTTAAATATTGATCGCTTTTCGGTTTTAGAGGAAGAAAATAATTAATACGTCTAAATCATCGACGATATTCTAAAATATTCAAATTTTCACAACTCTAATAAAAATATACTTCTCGAACTGTTTTACTGAAACGTCTTCTGTCAATTTTTGTGCTAAGTGTCGATGTAGTTTTTAAGAATCATAGAAGACTTTTAAATTATACTTTTATCGCCTATTTTATCAAGATAAATATTAATTAACAAGTGCAATTATTAGTGTCCGGGATGACGTCAATTTCATAATAAAATATTGCTTTATAATTTTAACGCAAGTATGGAGAGAATAAGATAAATGACCAGTTCACTCGGAGGGTTCGACAAAATTTACTATTAGAATTTGAATTAGTTAAATTGCAGTACGACAGTACAAACTGCACAAAATCAAACACAGAACATTTTCTATTCTAAAAACGATAGAATAAGAACAATAGTTAATATCATCAAACTTTACTACCTCGGAAATTTGATAATTATTTGACTAATCTAAATAAGGTCTAGAAAATAAAATTCTTTTTTTTCTGCATCAAGGGAATTAAACGGCAAATGTTGAAGATTTACTTGATCAGTGATTGAAATAATAATTTAATTCTAATTCATTTTTGGTTTATGATAGTCACAAGTTAATTATTAATTGTCAAATTCTTTAATATATGTGCATTTACTAACATTGTGTACTTATTTACATATTCCTTCAAATTTATTCCATAGTCTTGTATTAAGGAACCAGTTTACTCATAAGAACATTGACTACGGTAGTAGAACTTTAAATAACGAATAATGTAACAGCGAATTTTCGTACATTTTGAATAAAGGCTTGATAATGCATAATCACAAAGTCGATCCAGAATGCGACTCGAAGTTTTGCAGTTAAAGTTAAGTAAAGTTCTAGTCGATTTACTTCATAGAATTACCGAATCCTATTTTGTTATGACAATAGTAGTCTTCACGACATTCATAGATGTTAGTAGATATATTATTTTAATTCATTCATATCGATATACATAATTATTGTATCCTTGTACATTGTAAGAAATATCAAACTTCCATCAAATGATATGAAATTACAAAAAAAGTACTATAAAATAGCAACAAAATATTGCGAATCTACAGTGAATATTGTAAAACTAAAATAAAACAGTGTGAAAAACTATAGATGATTTTTTCCTATGGATATTCCAAATTTTTTTATCTCGATTTTTTACTGCGAAATCTTTTCGGAATTATGCTTTAAGTAAAAAAATCGCGTTCTCGAACATTAAAAGCTACATATGGGTATTTTGCAAATAACAGTGAAAGCTTAAAAAAATGATAGCCCAAACACGAAAAAACCGTCGCAAATTGAGGAATGTTTTCACTTGCAACTGATAGATTTCCGGTAAAAACGTTATTGAATAATAAGTTCATAAATTAATCACGGAAAATGCTGAAATGTATATAGATTTTTAAAAATATTTTGTTACTTTTTCAAAATCCTGAAAGCTTGAAAAATGTAAAAAATGGTTGAAAACATTCTGTAAAATTTAAATTGCGTTCAAAAATATTTTTTCCTGAAGTCTGCAGAAAAATACACTTTTATTATTTTAAAAATTATGTGTGTGAGATGAAACGAATTAAAATATCAATTTTGTTTGGAATAAATCATGTTCTTTATGGTTACATTTTTTCAAAAATATAATAACAAATTCTGTTAGATGTGACAACTTGAACATTTTTTCTGAAGAAAAAAAAGTTGGGTTAAATTACCGATTTGTTTTTATTCATATCACTAACAAAATTTTTGTTTGAAATGAATGAAAACTTGAATGAAAAATTCAATGAACGTTAAATATCAACAATTTCATAAATAATAACGGAAAAACTTGAAAATAAATTTTTATCAAATTATTGAAAGAAATAGCTTGCAATTGAGATGTTGCAAATGAAATAACCAGAAAAATTGTAAGTCAGTTGTAATTTAATTATACTAATACGCTGTGTCCTGCACACAATTTCAATTGTGTTGGTAGAGTACCCGCGTATTTAGTACATTTACTCGGAATACCCATGCCAGAATATTAAAGGTACATTTTACTTGAGAGGGTTTTTCATATATATTCATCGTAGGTGCCTTTATGCATGTCTAGAATTATTCTTCTCAGAAAGCGCTTTCACGAATGTTAGACTTCTATACTATTTTAGTAAAATTGGATGGCTACATGGAATTTTTTGACGTTACACAACGAACATCCTATTTTGTATATATTTTTTCTTGCAATTAACTATGGGGCGGATATTAGAAATCTCTTAATTGTGGTTTGAAGTTTTTAGTCGTCAACTATGTTCCGATCAATGCAATTATTTTCTTTTTTATTGAATACTGCAGTTACTAAAATTATACTTATCATCGTAATGACAAAAGAATGATTAATGGAAAAGGGTAAAAGCTGGTGTTTAATATAATAATAGTAGAATTAATAACGTGAAAAGGTGTCGATGATTGCATGTTACATTTATAATTAAGAATAGGGTATTTTCATTTAATAAATTTTGTTACATATATTTTATTATTCAGGAATATTTAAAGTTACTATTCGGTTATAAAACTGCCGTACATTTGAGGTTATCTAAGGTGTTGGATATGTAAATATTTGGAAATAGTCAACGGAACAATGTCACTGTCTTCTTTACTACTGAAATAGTTAATTTAACTATTTTTCGTAATTCGATGTTTTAATACGATTATCTCCAATTTTATTAGATGCTTCTAAGTATTAGAAAATCAATTAAACAGTTATTAATATACTGATCAAATGTATTTTAATGTGTTTTTCGATTAGTTAACCCTACTTTTCCCGAGAAAAACCTTAATTTTGACAGCTTCATTATTCTCTGGTACGTTATAAGAATATTTTGTTGATGCCATCATTTTAAGCTTAAACAATACTTCAAAAATAGCACTTGGCCTATCAAAGGTAAACAAGTAAAATTGGTTAGTCAGTCTAATATGACATATCTAAGAAAGAAATCTAGAATACTCAATACATAAAATACATCATAATAGAAACATATACACGAATTTTAAGCTGAAAAATCACGGCCATGTTTAATCCTGCAGCATATATCTTAGCAATTTAAATAACTCAACACAAACCGTATTTATATAAAACATTTCTAGTATGCAGGCATGAAAACTGATATTTATCTTTCATTGAAATCACCTGCGACTGGGAGGTCAAACTTTTGTTGAGTACAAATAATAAACTACTAATATTACTGGTAGAATACTATACGTGAATGATAGAAACCTTAAACAACAACAATCCATTATATAATACACAGAGAGTGAAATGGGTCAATAATGTAAAACATGGAATATACAGAGAAAATCCTTTTGCTACAGTAAATCAAGTAGTCTGGGACGGTACGCTACCATTTTTCAAGCTCAATTTTACGCCAACAGATTTCGTACACATACACCTACAAAATCATAAAATCTACATCATGTACGACAGTCCTGCCATAAAGCCATTTAGTCTGTATGGAATTGAAATCCAAACTAATATGGTACTGTGTATACAACGTCCATGAACTAGCATAAAACAACACTATTGACGAAAAGCCTGGAATGTTTAATATGGAAAATTTTTTGAATATTTATGGTAAGACTCATGAACTGAGAATATGACTTATTATTTGCAAAAATAATCTTAAGATATTTTAATCCAATCGAATTATGGGGAACTAAAGGATTATTATATGATTACTAGGTAATACATCCAGTAATTTCAATTGTAAATAAAACAACCTAAATGGATTATTAGTAAAGTAGTAAGAAGTAATTCTTAGTAGCAGTGACCAACAATAAAATATTGTTATATTTCACTCGTGTTGTCCAAAGAATATCGTGCAAATATTCGTTAGTAATGGTTTCGTTAATATTTGTGGTAAAAATATTTCAACACTGCTATAAAACGTCAACTATGAACTAGAAATGAAATCATTAAACAAATTTCGTTCCTGAAAATCCTTCACATCATGATGAAGGTTGAAGTCCTGTAACTTGTTCTGTAAGACAGTTAACCATAACCTATTCAAATAACTTAGATTGACCTAAGATGTTCTGCATCTTTCATCAATTCATGACTATCCAAAGATAAAAATGCTGCGAATCTTATGACGAATATAGTCATATCACCATGTAATGGTATTTCAAAACGATTAAGTGAAATGGTGTAGTACGATTATACGTGACCTACATGCATATTCATTGGTACGCCGTATATAATATCCCATATACATAGGTATGTGCATATTATGCAGTACCGACCCGCAGAAAACATCGATAACGCCTAAAGGATTCTAGAAACTTTTAAGCCCGTTAAGTCAGCTTTATACGTCGCGTATATTTAAACTGATGTTGATCCTTTCACCTACTGTCAACCGAACTTATCAGCCAGCCATAGCCCATGGGATATTGATATTTTTATTCCCTCGGTAACTTCGGGACTTTCACCGATAAAAAAACTTTCAATTGATATATTGAGTAGTAAAGTGAAAAACTTGTTTCATTAAATCATTATTGACTGTTAAGAAATATAAATATAACGTCGGTGCATTTAAAAATTAATATAGTTACGGCTTGTACCTACAAAAGACATCAAATGTAAAAAAAAATATTGACTGTTAATATTAATTTATTTATTAAAATAAGTTATTTTTATATATTTTCGTAAGTTGTATGCCAAATAGTAATGTTTTTTTTTAATAAATAGGTGGTTGCTTTTTATTTTGTGATTAGCATTGTAGATCAGTAGTAACAACCCTGATTTATTAACAACATTGCTCTACAATATATAATATGCATTGTTAATAATAATTTTTTAAATAGCACCCATTAAACAGCAGCATTTTCTTCATTTTCAATCAAACTAATTATTAAAAGTTCTTTCTTGGCTTGCTCGGTCGATTGTGATAATAAAAATCAAAATAACATCAATTTCTTCTCTTGAGTTACGTGTCGCCTGTCTATGTCAGCCCTCGTGAGATTTCTTTAGTGTCTAAAAATGTTTACTAATATTATATTTGAATTAATAAATTATATTAATTTAAAAAGTATAATACAATCATTCCATATATGAGGAATTTCACAGAACTTATAAACTCGCATGAAAATCGTAGAAATGTAGGTTAAATCAATTTGTATTATTATGTTACACAAAGATGACAATTAGTGTTATATATTAGCAAATTTTGTGAATGTGTCAATAAAGATTATCATAGCCTAAAAAGAACGGAATTCACTCAAATTCACTAATATATATTGTAATTTTTGGAAACGGCATTTAAAATATTTTTTGTTTTAGTGAGTGCCAGTTTCATACCATGAGTTCCTGAAACAAGGAAATTGCATACCAAATTTTTGAGAAGTTGTAACTTTTTTTTTACATTTTAGTCATTTAAAAAAGTAACTTTTATTATCATCTAAATCATTATTTTTTAAGAGCACACTAACATGGACCATGCAATGTCTTTCGAACTCTCGGCCAATTTTTATTTAAGACTTTTTCTTTATTATCCAACCTGGTATATTATCAATTTATCGACTGCGAGAAAAGAACAGTCAATTAAAAAATGTTTTTTTTTCGGTTTTTTGCACTCTACGTGCATAAAATAGCTGCAGCAGATGTAAACTTTTTCATGCGTAGATAAGTACGAACACATGTATTTATAGATATATACACATTTGATTTTGAAATATTGTCAATATTGCACAATAAAGAAATGTTTTACTGTTCGCACCATCACAACTTTATGGATTTATTAAAACTTTTAATAACTTGTTCGTGTTCCGATGCTCGATTAATTATAATTATTAAATGTCGAGCATACCAGGTATGCTGAATGTTAGGCACTCTCATTCTTAGGTAAGAAATTTTGTCCAGAGAATGTTTGCAAACATTTCTATAATCGTATTCTTGACTTAGAAATTAAAATACCTCACTAGGAATGTTTTCATTGGCCGAAGAACTCTAAATGCTATTAATTAAAATTAATTTTTTTTTTTTGTATTTACAAAAGTAACATAGTGGTCTCGATTTTGTTTTTTTAATTTTTGTGGCCCTAGTGGTGTAAAGCCGATTAAGCTACCATAAAAAAAAATCATGTGTTCATTTTTTGAAAGTCGAATTCTGATGTGAGTACATTTATTTTTTTAGGTTTGGTGATATGTTAATGAGTCCATGCCTGTTAAAAAAATATAATATATATTTATTTTAAAACAATCTAATGCATATTATTTAAGACACGTAATCTTAAGGGAAAATGACGTTAAAAAAATAATATACCTGTGCTATTATCCCGACATTATAAAATTGAGTATATCATAATGAATCCAAAGTGGACTAATACAAAATTAAGTAAGAAAAATATTAATTAAAAGCTCATGCGTGATGAACATATTTTGGAAATTTAAATCCGTAAAAATTGTACTGTGCCACTAATAAACACGAACACCATTACAAGACTTTTGAAATTTAGGAAAAATTAGTTATAAAGAGACTTAAAACGAACGAATTATTTCACCTGTCTGATCAATGTGTCTGTTTCTACTTGCAATTCAAAACTAATCAAATACAAAATTGTTGAAATGACCAAATTTTTGTTTAAATGTTCAATATGTTCTAATTTTTTGTTTATTCGTGTTTTACAAGTTACACTTCACATTTGTTTATTTCTGACTTGGGAATTCTCCTTTACAAGAAATACTAAAATGTACAATCCTGAACCCTTCAAGGACGTAATAAGAATGTTTACGATATTGTTTGGATATAAAAGACCGTAATTTAAAATGATTTTAAATGTTTGTAACTTTGTTGCAAACCTATGCGATCGATTAATTATTCACTTTGAAAAGTAGGAGTAGTACTAAACGATGCAAATGATAGATACGAACGAATAAAAAATTGCTTCTTCCATATAACCTCACATTGAGAAACACAAATTTGTACAGCTTCCTACCAAAGAAACCGTGTGACCTATATAATATGTCACGTCTAACTTGAAATTAAAGTTAGAAAACTAGTAGTATTGCAGTCTTACTTTTGCCAAAGGATACATAATAAACAAATGTCGAAAATGGAAAAATGTATTAACTCTTTGAAGCATACATTTTTCTTTACACGGAAAACTTTCCTCTGGGTCGCTGATCACTAATCTGGACTCAGATTTGCAAAATCCAAAATGATCCAAGATGGTGAATAGACAGACAAGCTTTTAGATTATGATGGGGATTTTCATGATCGCTGATTAGAAATACGGCCTAGGATTTTCAAAATTCGAAACCTAAGATTCCAAATTTCAAATTGGCTTCAAGTTTTATTATTTTATCAGCTATTATTATTATATTATAACAGCGACTCTAAAACTTGTATTCATAATCAGCCATTAGAAAAATATTGGGATGATTTTTTAAAGATTTTTTGTCGCGTAGTTTATCAGAAAATTATTGTCACAAAAATAGGATTTTTTCGAATTTATTTATTTATAACAATAGTATGCCCATTAATAAATATTTGATATACATGTTTTATAGCCAAGAATGTCATAGGCTACGTGATACAAAAACTTTCGTATTAAAACATACGAAATGCTAAAAAGTGATAAGATGAAGGTCAAGTAGACTTGACAGGATTGGCAGAAGGAAGGAAGAAGTCAAGTAGACTTGACAGGATTGGCATTTTATTTATTTAAAATTAATAAAAATGACAACATAAAATAAGAATATCGTAGTTAGTGCAGTGCAGCGAAGGGGATGCACAGGCGTCGTGGTGCCTCCGACGGAAGGCAGGCAGGTGAATAAATAATATATAGGGTTGACGCAAGTTAGCGCAACGCCGGACAAGAATAGGGAAAGGCAAAGAAGACGAAAGATAGAGAGGAGAAGGGTGAAGCATCGTATCTTTTGTGTTGCACTAGACTGCTCTGACGTAGACCGGAAATACAGAAGTAGAAACACAATGAGAGAAAGATTGCAGCACCGGAAAGAGGCCAAAGTAGAAGGGACATCTCCGCCTTTTGTAAGAGGACCTAAATGAAATTTGAACAATACTTTGTCGACCATCTATTTTTTCACTTTCTGGATGAATTACCGCCATTATGAATGTCAAGAAATATTTTAAATATGAAATTTTAAAAATAATGATGTTACGTTTATAAAATACGACGTAATAAGTAACGTTCTGAAAAAAGTTGACTCAATTCCATGTCAAAGAATTATGTAATTTACGCGATAAGTACCAATTATATTTCAAGAGTCTACGAAAGGAAATTTTCCATACGTATAGAGAAGAAATAAACTGCATTTATCTCCGTTCCTTTTGTACTAGTTTTGTATTGAAAGTACACCGGCTTCAAATATACGAACTTACCATAATTGGTATACTCGACCCCATTCGAACTGAAACAGTGGAGTCGAACCACAAACAAGTCCCGATAACATTGTGGCTTCCCGTCTTTTGTCCACGCCATTTTTACCGCTTTATCCAATCAAACAATTAATTTCTGGCTGCTATTCGCAAACCCCCGGAACACTTATTTCTTTATCTCGCTGTTTCGTATTTTCTCTGGTTACCGCGTGTACGAGTAAATATGAAAAATGAGCCAATATAACAATGATCCCACGTAAGACAACAAAGATGCTGGATCTACAATGTAGAATGTCGTAGATTAACCTAGCATTCTTCCCCAGATATCGAAGTATACATTTTACGAATATAAAATATCTTGATTACTTTCATAATGCATTTTCATAAATAGAAACGATAAAATTACGCTTGCTACTAGTCGTATAGAGAATTGCGCCGACGGTTGTGCCAGAGGACTTTTGAAAAATTCATCAGCGACTCTTCTGCTTTATTTATTTGGGACAAACGACGGCAATGCCGCAATAATAAAACGGATGACATTCATTTCACGTCCACGAATTTTTTTAATTAGAAACATTTTCTGGCTCTGTTTTTATATATAGAGAGTAAATTGGGCAATGGACGACTTTCGCGATATAATAAACATTATTTTAAGAATAACATGATGAAATGTCGAGATCACGATTATAACAGATTTATCTCGGTGGTTTTCAGCGGCTGACCGAAGCGGACTCGTACTACTACGATGATTGATGCGCAACTCACAGGACGTACTACCGGCAAGGAATAACGACTGCGAACCGTGAGTAGAGTTCAGATTTTTCTTAATAATATGCTAATGAGATTTGGCTTTCCTATGCGAATTTGCGAAAAATACATAATTTTATATTTAAATGGAAAATGTTTAAATGCGCGTTTTAAATCTATAGTTAAGTTTTCATCCGGAAAGTTTTTTCAAAACATTTACTGAAATTAGAGTTTCCCTGAATACCATTTAAAATTTTGTTTATGTATACAAACATTTAAAAGGCATTCGACATTAAATAGCAATTATTTTTCGCACTTTATTTCTTTCTTTATTTTCTTGTTCATGCCCGAATGTTTTCATGAAGTTTGGCACTATATTTTAGTATTTAAACTTCACGAGAAAAATTTGTTACTAGTCAATTATTCTGAGCCATTCCAGTGGTTTATGTCAAAATTTTTCAAATGTTGAAAGAAAGAGTTATACACGTTTAAAAAAAGAAAACATGACATTTTTTTTAATTTGTTGAATTTTATCATGGGTAATGTCATTAACAATGGTATTGCAACTTTCAAAGTCAGAAATCCAAATGTAATTTGGTATCAAATAGGAGTTTTTCAGAAAGTTAAAATTCAAAATAACGGTCACAAAGTTGCCACAATTTTTATTCACAACTTCATAAAGAAATGTTGTACATTTGAGCGTTATAGGCTTAACAAACTGATTAAATGAAGAGAAAATAACACTAACGGTTTATTTTCAAGTTTCTTTTTTTTAAACTACAATTGGTTTCAATAATTGTACAAAACTACACAAAATTATATAATTTACTAGTACATACATTTTTTTTACTAGTTTGTATAAATATTAGCGAATTTATTGTAAATGTTTATTTTGTTGAAAATTGAACTGATCAGTTTTCCTTAAAATTGCAGGTCAATTTTCGAAAAAAAATATATTCGATAATATTTCGAATAAAAATATACTCTTTCAATGTCAGGGACATTTTTTCATTATTGTGCACGGAACTTCATGAATCATGTTTTTTACAATAACGAAAAGAATTCTGAATCTTTGCACATTTTTTTGAAAATAGTTAGAGGTCGCTCAATGCCAATTTTCAAATAAAAAAGAATTTTTTCAATTATGTTCACTTAAATTTTACATTATTTTACATTGAATTTAGTTTTAATCTTTTAATTATTAAATTGTAAATTTAACAAATGAGTCAAATCAAATTACATGCTAAATTAAATAATAATACCACCTGAAAATTTGAGTTGTATCATACTTAACTAATTAAATACTAGAAGCCACTATTCTTTTTTAATAATAATAATAATAATGATAAATTGTCTTTATTGGCCAACAAAATATAATGTCAAAAGACGAGCCACAACACAAAAGTTGTTTTACAGACTGACTTTAATCATTTCAATTTTCTATCAAATAATTGTTTTTTTCCTTTAAAATTGACCTGAAGCTAATCCTAATAATTTTAAAAAACATCTAGATAGGATCAGAATTATTCAAATTAGTGTCACAAACACAACCTATTAAGTTTAGAGCGTAATGATGATAAAATTAAGTCACTACATTTAAAAAATATAATTTTTATTAAATAGTAACCTTGAGCAATCCCTAATAATTTTCAAGAGTATCTGAAAAGGAACCGAATTTTTCACTTTACTGTCGAAAACACAAATCCTTCTTTTAAGTGCAAAAAGGATGTAAAAATGAAGTCACCACAATTGAAAAAATCGATTTTTCCTTGTCGATACTTCCGTGTCAAAAGATTTTATTGCCGAATGGCGTTTCACATCAAGAGATCGCAATATATCGTCGATATAGTAGTAAATTGTAAAAATTTAGGTAATTCCTTAAAAATTTTGAAAATCGTGATGTCAGAAAAGTTATAAAAGTGTTATTTTTCATTCATTCATTAAAAATTCGCTAAAATTATTGTGTTTTAAAAAAAGAAACATTAAAAATCACAGGATTTTTAAATTTGTTCACGCTAGACAAAAACGAGTCTATCATCGTTTTAATTATTAATTATTAATATGAAAGGATAAAAATCGATAATATATCTTATTAATAAACAGATTTCTGTACAAATATTTAGTATAAAACATTTTCTTCTTTTCACCCGAATCTAATAAAATGCTTCCTGAATTCAATTACTTTACGGTCTACTTTTTGATCTCGTTTAGAGATCAACATGGAAATTTTCCATTTCAAACCTTGTAATAAATTTCATTAGAAAGGAGTATTTATCTCCCAACGCCTTTCCAACATCTTTCACTAACATTTTTTATTAAAAAAAGCTCCGTCGAGACTGAGTATCGGGTGAAACGTCTTCCCCAGTTGCGTTTTTCCTCTTCAGCTTTCGTTTGCGTGAACATCTTGGTTCGCAGTTTAAAATAAAATTTCTTATTCTGTTATATAAGGTAAGATGAAATTATTCAAATACTATGTAAATCAAATTGATGACATCCGATGAGTGCAACCTTTTAATTTTAACTGGTTTGTTTTCGACAATCATTATTCGAATCATACTTTTCGTTACTCTTTCTTTTCATATTAAGTGTTTTTATTAAGTTTTCTAGTTATTTTTACTAAATTTAACAGTCAATTTATTGAATAGTTTGATGTATGGAATGGTAAGTATTTATTAAAGTGTATGGAAAGAAATCACTTACGTAATAATAAAATTGACAAACATATTTTTTAGAAACTGAAAAGGATCGCAAAAGAAATCTTATATTTTAAAAAAGAAATATTAATGAGTTCTTAACAATATCACCAAAAGAAGGAATAGAGTTTTTTTAAAACCTTAGAAAGTGTTTCATGAACAGACTTCAATAGTTGAGAAATATATCTTAAATAGTGCACTTTGAAAGAATGATCTGTTTCCGATCTTTTGCAGCTTTCGTCAGGTGATTGTATGGTAAAATATTGAAAATGGTTAAACATCTTCCATCTTGAACTGTGAGAGGAACTAGTGCTACCTTTAAGAAGTAGATTAGGACTCTATTCTGAACTACTACACTATATTCAGGCATTCAACAAATATTTTTAATCGTTGATTACAATTCAACAGATTTTTTTAAAATTACACCTCAGAATTTAAGAAAAATAACACCTAATAACTTTTATACTTAATTTTCATAAAAAGAGTCTGAACAATTCCTATTTCTAGGATCTGCTACATTTCTTAGTAGATAAATTCTTGTTGAAGTCCTTTAGACTTACAGAGATACTATGTAGTGTGCGAATTTAGTTCCGTACATTTTCTTCTACTAAATCGATCTATCACGATTCATTACGTATTGAAATCGAATGTCCTTTGTACGATTACTATAGAATACTGGACACAATTTACGACATCATCCTAGGTATACAAGACTACGATATCTCAGACAAAAATAAATAATTAATTGTAATATTAACAAATTTTGCTAATGATTGTCTGAAACAAAATTAAGAGAAAAATCTTATTACTTATTGTATGTTATGATGTAAATCCAAAATAGACAATATTAAGATAAGATGAGGAGTTAAAAGGTTATAAATTATTAAAAGACTTTAGTTTTAAAATGGGACACTCTCCAATTTAAATATCAAACGTCAGAAACTGATATTCACGACTGCTCATTTAAAAGTCTCAACATTTTGAGTTTCAGTATTTAGATTATCATAGCTATTTTTACACACAATTAACTCTTTAACAGTTCCAAAATCTATTTTGAGTTTTGAAGCCGTATTTTTCATTCTAGTATATTTACAGATGGTTATATGCTAAAATTCATATTTGTCAAATGTTGTTTGTTGCTCTAAAAAATAATTTATTTTCTGCAATGATGACATCAATAAATATGGCGAACTAAATAACTTATTAATTGAGATAAACCAACAAGGATTGCGAAACCTAAAGTGTCCAAACACCGAAAAAAGTTTATCTTCGACATAACCCAGGTTTGTAATGTACCCAACTTTTTCTTAGATAGACACTATTTGGATTGACAATAATTTGTGTTATGGACAAACCGGGATTATGCTCAACACAAACTTTAAGGTTTGTGTTCAGGAGAAACCTAAATTGTGTGGAGGCCAAACTATTTTTCCGTGCAGTGCTACATTTTCTGACATGTATACTCCAAGTAGATAATCAATAGATAATCATCTCTAATCATAATAAAATCGTCGACCTGCTACACCGTTTAATCTATTATTTGATGATATAAGACGATAGTTCATTTAATGTTAACTAGTAGTTAATAGTTATAACGTTCTTAATAGTACATTTTAGAAGACGCTTAATCTGCTCGTGAAAATTCACCACCTTCGTAACTAACTACATCCAATACCAGAAATTAACAGCCGTATACCTCGTTATCACATGGCTTCAGTAGTTTCCACGATATTTCGTAATTAGAAGATGCCCAGGCATGTGTATGATTTCCGCCCGAGATGAAATCTTCGAAACTGGTGAATTGGGTTAGAGCATATGACGAAATACTGCGTTCAGTACCAAATTCGATTCTCTTCTAATAGGGACAAAATTTTTATATATAGTTAAGTATAACAATATGGTTTATTCTAATATAGCCAAGATAATATCAAAAATATACCTTATTTTTTCTTTATTTAAATCTAATATTCAGTAGGACAAAAACCTACCACTGGAGATGAGAAATGTGAACCTCAAAGAATTTTGTAAATATACGATAATAATGAAGATTATTTTATTTATTGTTATGCATATGAAGTGTTTGGTTAATCTGTCATTAAGATTGTTCTCATCATCTATATACAAATCATTGTATGATATAAAATATTTTCAAATTTTCGAAATATTTACTACTAAAAGTACATTGAAACAAAAATTTCCTAATTTCAAGTAAATATTTACTTGAATAGTCGCAACAAAATATTCACTTATAATAGAAAAATGATTTGTTAATTAAACTAAATATTAAATAGATTTGATCCAGCAAGTAAATATTTATTTAAATTAAGAAAATATTTCCTTATTTTAAGTATATTTTGTTGCGACTATTCAAGTAAATATTTACTTGAAATTAGGATATTTTGTGTTCGGTGTTATTAATGTTGGATGCATATTTTTACGTAACTGGATATTTAATGAGCAAAAAATGAAAAAATATTTAAAAAAACAATTAGAAACCCATATCATACTGAAAATTGCATTTCAACATTCATTATTTGAGTATTCTGGAAAAAACAAGTTAAACGTCATTTTTCGAAAATGTCATCAACCCCATTCAAAAAAGTGACGTTAAAATTAGTCAGATATATCTCTATTTTTGAGAAATATCTTTTGTATAAATGAAACAATGAACATTTAAGGACATCCTCTAGATTATTTCTAAAAATTTCAATTTTTTTCAATTTTTTTTTCTTACACAAAGGAAATTTCCCTCTGAAAGAAGGAAAAATCATATAAGCTTCCATTTTGTTCAACCAATACCGAAATGCAACTACATATTACGCAATACATCTAAAGACACACGAACTGCTCTTGCTTATTCAGCATACACGATGGATAGATCCTGCACCTTACCCCCTACCCTTCCTTCCGGCGATTTGTCGAGCAGCACGGAATAAGGGACGGTAATTAACGGGTGAAAAGTACCCGCGAGCGTCAGTCTTTTATATCTTTTGATCGTGTCTTTTTTCCGTTTTTTATTTCAATGGCAATCATTTTTTTGCTCTTTTCTGCATCGTCATAAAAGATATAATGCTCTTATTTATTTAAATTACGTAAATGGATAAAATATGAGATTAAAAAACGTCGAGTTATGTAAATTAAATACTTGGTTCATAATATGTACTTCGCAAAGTGCTAATTCCAAATTGGGTCTCTTTTTAAATTAAAGCCGAATTTATTTGCGTTTTTATTGGCAAACGTCCAATGTAAAAATTAAAAAAATTGTTATTTCTTAATTAACAAACAAAATTTCATAAAATATGTTTAATTCCAGTTTCGTGCTTGCAATGAAACTAAATAATGAGAAAATATTTTTATCAATAATGACTTATTTGGAAAAGGTAATACTGAATCCGCCGCCAGCATTTTTCAAACCTAACCTCCAAATCGTGATCAGCGACCTTGTAAATCCCTGTAACTATATATTGGGAACAACTATATATAGACATGAATTTCACCAATAATATTGCTAACACAGGCCCACAAGAAAAGTGTATTGATCTGGGGTTACGAATACATTATTGCTATGTATTTTGGCCCTCAGAACTCCAATCTGCAATAAAAAATAGTCATTTCCCGATTCGTTTTTAAGAAAATCTCAGAAAACCGTAAAAAAAAGATTTTTTTTTAGTGATAAAGGCTTAAATACGAGGGAATACGATTTGCCTCATGTTATGACGACATTATTTTTATGTATTTTGATTCGCTTAACATGAATCTGCAATAAAAAACAAGAGTTCTCCTGCTTGTTTTTGAGAAAACCACAAAAAAACTAAAAACTAAAAACTATTTTCAGTGAAAAAGGCTCGAATAGAAGTGTGATTTGATAGAAGAGTGTGATTTGTCTTATGTTGAGATCACATTATTCCTATGTATTTTGACCCACTGGACACGAATCTGCAACAAAAAATAGAGTTCGCCAGAGATAATCTCGAAAAAAAACCGTAAAAACTCGCTTTTATAGCGATAAGTTCTTAAAAATGTAGAAATAAAATTTATATTGATTTTAACCTGACAGAAATCATATTTTACTTTTTGAAGCCATTATCGCTATAAAAGCGTGTTTTTTAACGGGTTTTTGAGGTTATCTTTAACGTCACTAAGCGACCTCCATTTTTTAATGCAGATTTGTGTCTAGTGGGTCAAAATACATAGGAATATTGTGATTTCAACGTGAGGCAAGCGATACTCGTTTTTTCAAGCCTTTTTCGCTGTAAAAACGTTTCTGTTTTTTAGTTTCATGAGGTTTCCTCTGAAACAAGCAGGAAAACTCGTGTTTCTTATTGCAGATTCATGTTAAGCGAATCAAAATACATAAAAATAGTCTCGTCTTAACGCGAGGCAAATCGTATTCTATTTAAGCCTTTATCACTAAAAAAAATCTCTTTTTTACGGAGTTTTCAGATCTTCTGAAAAACGGGTGTGGAAACGACTATTTTTTATTGCAGATTCGAGTTCAAGGGCCAAAATACATAAGAATAATGTAGTCGCAACCCCAGATCAATACACTTTTTCGAGGTAAAATAAAACAATTTCTCGTTGAAGTTAATAGATTTTAGCATCTAAAAATTTCATTAAAAAAGACATTTTTACTATTATTTTGGCATCCATTTCATTTTTTTCTGGAACGTGATATTAGGTATATACAAATAACACAGGCCTCCAAATTTTGACTTAGTTCTGTAACAAAAAAAAAGGGATGGTGATTCTGATAGGATTTATGACGTAGAAAACGAATCCGACCTTCAAAATGGCCCATCACGTCAGGATTTCTTGTAATATAGACTTAAATGGCCCAAAAATGACCATTTTGGCTATTTTTCGGAAATTCTTGTGGGTAACCAAAATTTTTTTTTCCTATTTCCCGAATGCATCGTATAATACTATATGTAAGCTTTAAAATCCATTTTTGAAAACCTCTTTACGATTTTTTTTAACAAAGTTATGTAGATTTGAATTTTTTTCATTTAGGCAAATGTAGGTATATAAAACTGTGAAGCCTGTGTGGAGCTGTGGTCCAGCCAATGAAGGCAAGATGAAACCATCAACCAACCATTGAAGATAAGTTGGAGCAGTGGTCCAGCCAATGCAGGCGAGATCAGATCATCAACTAACCTACATTTGCCTAAATGAAAACATTTCACATCTACATAATTTTGTTAAAAAAAATCGTAAAGAGATTTTAAAAAATGGGTTTTAAAGCTTACATATAGTATTATACGATGCAATTGGTCAATAGGAAAAAAACAATTTTTGTTACCCACAAAAATTTCCGAAAAATGGCTAAAATGGTCAATATTACAAGAAATCCTAACGTCGTTATGGGCCATTTTGAAGGTCGGATTCGTTTTCTACGTCAGAAATCCTATCAGAATCACCATCCCTTTTTTTTGTTACAGAACTAACTCAAAATTTATGCAATGTAGCAAAGTAAACAACGACTAAGACAGCTGAGATGTCAACAGAAAAAAATAAGATTCTCCAAAGTTTTGTGTTTGAATAATCAACGTCGTGAAAATACCAAATTTTTCTAACCCCATGAATGGGCCAATAAAGCCAACGACATGCGATCGACGCGTTGACACCGCACAACAATTCATCCCAAGGAGGTATTTTGCATTACGGGTATACGAGGGATGATCGTCTCCCCCTTGTTGGGTCGTTCGGTTGCACGCCCCTAGTAGTTGTATAAGCTCCGGTTCGAATGCTAAACGCCGCAGGAATTTGGGGAATCCCCGTAGAGAACGTCTTCATGCAGGTCTTGTCTATTAATTTCACGCGGTGTTGTCGGGATCGATCGATCTGGCCGGTCCATTAAACTCGAGAAAGTTACGATCGAAGAATTCTCAGGCGTCCCGTCAATCGGAAACCACGTGGTACCGGAAACGTGCTCCTGGGTATAACGTAATCACGTCACGTCCGGTTACATCTCCTTCCACCAGAAAGCAGCACGTGCCGCTCGCCTTTGTTTCGCCATTATCTTGATTATGACCCAAAGCGACATCTGCAATGAACCCCTCTAGGTGAAACTCAGGTACGCATTTTTCTCAGGTTCCGCTTCGTGTCCTTTTTACATTTTATGCTTTTTTTTTTACCCACCTTTTTCCAAGGGTGGACTTTCCATCGCCGAAGAGGAATCTTTTTAAAAGCACCTTTCCAACGCGGTACCTCCCCCGAGAGAAATGTTTATAATTTTTTATGGCTTTTTTTACGACGCGCGCCGGATCTGGCTTCTTTAATATTCCGCCGGGGTAATCGGTCTTGATCAGGTCTATCGATTTTATTGAACGGCCAAACATACCTGCAAAGTGTAAGGATGGAATCTCGTAAAAACTTCAAAACGGCTTTTATAAAGTTCCATGAAATATAGAATGAAAATTGATTTGAATAGCTTTTTAAAGAATGAAATTACAAACGTTAATTCGAAATTCGAGCACGTAAAGTGCAAAGTTGTGAATTCGAGTCAGACATATTACAGATGATACGATTTCTTGTTGTACTCTGTTACTTGTGTTTAATAAGATTTCTTTTAATATCAGGGATATATGCCACTACAAATATGCATTATAGTTACATTTACTTATTATATTCGATGACGCAAAACTGTTTCGCAAAACTCCCGTCAAATTATATCTAATTTAACCTTTTAAGGGGATTCTAAACTGCCCGACAGATAAGATATTTTCACTGAAAACAACAAATAATAAATGACTTTCGATTTTTCAAATTTCGGGCTTTGTAAGAGCAATTTTAATTATTACAGACAGTTTCTTAGAAAATACCAAAGAAATGAATTGAGAACTGACAAAGAATTTTCGGAAATAAATAAAAATCACTTATTTCCGAAAATTCTCGGCCAGTTCTTAATTAATATCTTTGGTATTTTCTAGAAAACTGTTTATAGTGCTTAGAATTGCCCTTTCAAAGCCAGAATTTAAAAAGTGTTATCTAGTCATCTTTATTTTACGTTTTTTAGTGAAATTTCCTACTTTACCGGCGGACCACTTTAGAACCCCCTTAACGAATAAGTTTGCATGCAGATTTCAACATCTCTCTATTTATAAGGTTAGTTTTTCAAGTTCTTCTTATTTTAAGAAATCAAATGCTTCCAATAAAAAAAGATCGAGTTAAATTCACTATAAAATCGATTTAATCCATCGTAATATCAACGATAATGACGTCAAATAAAGTTGAACATAAAAATAAACGATTTAGATACTACGGCATATATATATATACTATGGTCAACCTTATTTTAATTCTTTAATGGTGGGAGAGATACTTTTTAGCGCTTTGTTGTGGCTAAGAAAAGTCGATTTTCACAACTTTTTGATTATTGTGTTTGTTTTGTTCTGTAACAGACGTAATTATACTAAATAATTTATATAAATGACGTCGTTATAAACGAGTGTACATTTTATGCAGTTATATTTAGAACGATATACATGCCCAAGAATCATACACACGGAAACTAGTTTTATCGGTAGTGAAACATTTCATTCTCACAAGTGAAATCACATCGCAGAAGACTATAAGGAATCCTCTAAATTGTCTACAATTGAACCCAACAAGAGTTTCCTTTAATAACCATTATGTAGAAAATCCGTTAATATTTTGGATATGTCATTTGCATTTTAAATTTTGAAAATGTAACCTCATATTTATAATCAACGACCTCAAAAACATAAATTTGGAGTTATTGAACAATTCCGATTTAGAAATGTCCATCGCTTGGATAACAAAGAAATAATATAAAATCAGCTCTTTGAGTGCCATTTTGATTTATTAGTCGACATTTTAAAATTTTGAAAAGTGATAGGTACCATTTTGAACGATATATTTTGCGTTTCTGAGTTCCTTGTTTTGCTGTTTCCAGGTGTAAATTGCTGATTTAAGAAAAAAATAAGTAAAAACAGCTGCTTTTTTTTAATTAGGACAAATTATTTTGGCTAAATCCGAAAGAGCAGGTATTTCCAAGTAAGAAACGTTGTGTGCAATTATTAAAAAATCACTTTAAAGCTGACAAATAGTACTTTAATTTTGTTCATGTCAAATTGCAAATAATAATTTTGTTCCGCCACAAAAACTTACTCAATATGAGCAAAAGTAGTGTTTTTTGCACTTTTAGGTTAGGATATCTCTAAGTATTGACGTAATAGAAACATTCTGCGGCCAAATTTAAATTAAGCGTAATTAAAAACTATAGTCCGGTTTCTTGGTATAAATTTTGTTGGCCTGTGCTATTTTATAATCTATTGAATCTGATCTTCTGTTGAAAATTAGATTTATAATTTTTAGGAAGAAAAATCAAGTTTTTTCAAGATGGGAGCAGTTTGTCTGACCGCCAATTTTTATTACCACATTCTGAATCAGCAAATAAAATTCCGTTGAAATGGCTTATTCTATTTTGTTTCTTGTAAAGTTGTTGCTTTTCCAAAAGTTTATGTTTTTTTTTTTTCTAATAATACTCATTTTAAAAAAATATTATCCTCAATGTAAGTACAAATTTACGTTCGATTGTTCAACTACGTATTTACTTAGTTTCTAGAAAAATTTGTTTCAACATTCTACGTACATCATACAATTCGAAAAAGAGAAAAGATTCAAACCTTATCCATCTTTACTAAGAAATGCATATTTTACTTTTGTTTGTACACGCATTTAATAATCGGCATTCTCTTGACAAAAGATTTTTATTCTATACAAGTCAAGAATTAATTTTGGTTTTGTAGATACATTGTGATCAATGAATATCAGTACGACATTTCAAATAAAAGAGGAAGATTATACCGATAAGATGGGACCCTTGATATAGAGAAACACTCGTATAAGGAAATATTTCCTGCTCGGAATTCTTAAGTCGAAGTCGTACACATTTTATTATGTGAGCGTATTTCACTAGTAAACCGGAAGTGATTTTAAATTTTGAATAAAAGCGACGCACGCAATTAAAAAAAGGATGAATAATTTTACATTCATTTTCATATCAGGTACAAAAAATGTCAATAATTCGTGCTACTTAAAATTTTAGGGAGCTGGTACTAGAATTCATTCTTTAAAATACTGTATATTTTGTGTTTTATGTTAATGTAAATAAGAAAATTTCTGATATACTTTTCGGTATTGTAAAAATAGAAAATAAGTTTCGGTATTAAGTAGAATATTATTGCAGCAAAGTTTCTGCGGTCGACACTTCTTTACAATGTTTTCGCTTAGCATGCTCTAAGCTCATTGAAATACCTTGTACTTTGTTGTACGTCTAGACTTTATCCAATAAAACGAATTAAGCAACTTCACGAATCACAAAATAATGAAAGTACATTGAAAATATAAACTTATTAATTAGTCATCTGATTATATATCTTACTTAAGTTTTTGAAGATACGTATCTTCGATCTAGAAAGATATTATTCAGAAATTTATAAACACAAATTAAAATTGGGAGATTTTAAAAAATATTAAGAAATACTTATAATTTTATTATCACATAGTTTGTTCTGTAATTAATTCTTAGTGCACATGAAGGCATCAAATGTAATTTCATGAATGTCTCTATATTTTCGCTAAAATTCGAATGCGGTCGTAGTATGATTTTCGTCTACCAGATTAAATTAATTGTTATAGACTTAGTTAGTTTTAATAGTTAAGTTTTAATAGTTAGTTTTAATAGTTATAGAATTAGTTAGTTTTAACTTAATACGATATGGTATCGTGAGTTGTGCTTTATACCCAAATAACGTTGTACTAGAAATATGATAATTAAACTTTACTATATATCTCCAATGTTTAAGACATATTATATTAATTTTATTCTCAGTTACTTGTCGTAGGTAGTTTTTAATAATATATATAAAAATGTTTAATAATATTTATTCTGTCAGTGCTCTCCAATTCTGATTTAAATTTAAAAAAATGGTAATGAAGAAGTGAAAGATTGGTAACTAATTATAGTGTAGTAATTACTTTTTCTTACAAAGAGTGAAAATATACTAATCATTATAGCCAGTAATATCAAATTAATAACTGCATTTTTTAAATGTCTTGTTAATAAGACGATTTGTTAAATTTGATTTTCGTAGTGTTTCTATTAATTCGTAAAATTTTTTATGTATGTTAGTCGTCAATAATAAAATAATATGTATTATCTTACGACTAAATAGTAGAGTGTTAGTAAAAATGGATTGAAAAGTAATGGATGATATTTCAAAATCTTGGAAGCTGATCTATATTAAGGCTAGTTTAATATATTAGTGGCATCGCCTTCATTGTAATATCTTACGCTCCATTGAGTTTTAAATTTTGTTAAATTTTCTTGAACGTCTAGATTCCTATTTTAGGTTAAGTTTACCGAAACGTTTGGCCTATTTGTAATATTTTTACCTAACGACTACGTTCGGATTAGTGAGTTATTCCATGTTATGATTTTATTATAGGATTAAAGTATCTGTATGATGTTAACAGCAGCAGAAAATATACCGATACAAAAAAAATGTTTTGAAAATTACCAAAATGTTCTAAAGTAAAAGATATCAGAAAATTTCCATAATTACTACTAGAAATCGCTAATAGATTACCGAACATACTCTAAAACATCCAAATTTATATGCAAATGCTGCATTTTAGCTATTCTTCCGTAATTTCGAAAAAAAATCGAAGGAAAACTAATGTAATCTTTTGGAGATGTTAAATAATAGTTGATACCTACAACTTCAGAATATTTCGATCATTTTTATAGAATATACCCTTTTTGTACACTATCTGAATTAATTAGAGTGAAAATTTACTCTTAAAAATTGACAATTTATTGCTGTTCAATTTTTGAATCGTTTACCTTTATATTAGGTTTTGAAAACGGTAAATATATTTATATCAGTATAATCCCAAAAGCTATCACGAACTCCGCGTCAAGTTCAAATATTACATCAAAGAAATTTCTAAAAAAAAGCGTAACAATGATTAACAATAAATAACAATATATCAAAATGAATATAATTAGCAAAGTTTTACTGTTCTAAGCTTTCGCCAACAAATATGGGGATGTTTAGAAAAGTATGTTACGAATTGGCATCGTGTTTTCTTGGCAATTAAATCCAAGAATTGTTATTAGCAAAGACTGGCTTCGAAACATCGTAAGGATTTCCATTCGGTTTAAATTCTGATTCGCCCTTTTTGAATTTTGGAAATCTGATATAAAAGTCGTATGATTTTCTTATGGTAACAAACCACAGTAATTTTTATGAATATTGTCTGACCTATCCACCCATGTCTTGGCACCTCAAAAACCCGAAAGTATAGATTATTACTTAGATTTTCTGACATTTCGAATCGATAAACCAACATTTTTCTTCGAGAACTGAATAAAGATATCAAATTTGTTAAGTGACTTCAAAAACCATATTAACATTTTTAGTATATACAGTCTACATTCACTAGTTACCTTGATTGTATGACCAAAGAGTCAATGTGGCAATTAAACAGTAATAAGATATTATCGCCAAGATTGATTTTACTCCAAAATCGATGTCAAAATCCTAAAAGAAACTCATAATTATTTTTCACACTTTGCGTTTCAGTATACTTTGGTTGTCGAGCTCATTAAAAATATGCCATTCATTCAATATCCAGAAACTTGAATCGTAAATAAAGTTGTTAATTAAATATTATCTGAATGAACGTGAAACTGTAAATTTTTGAAAGCGGAATAATGGGTAACTAAAGTTCACTTCAATTAATTGTACACAATAACGCACTGTACTGGATACATTCTATTGGATTGAACCGACCAACTTTTGGGTTAACCGTAATTACAAGAGCAAATGAATTTATCGTATTATTGGTATATCCGTTATTATAATTGTTAACCGTATTTTGAGTAAGATACCGTAATTACAGCTGGGAAAAAAATAAAATAAATCACAAGCCCGTCACGTATACATCTCATGCCGGTAATCGTGTTTTTATTTCATCGTTTCCTTCAATATTTGCATTTGCGGAACGGTTGCGTTATTTTCGGCAGGGCGCCTGTGTTAGAGTTCTCCTCTCATTAAAAAGTGCGCAAGTCCACAGATCCATCTCAATTAGTTTGTTATTACGGACAAACGGGGCTCGCTGGCATTACCTACGGTATATAGCTCGTTTGCCTATCCGACAACGGAAATAATGCCTCGCTGTTGGGTTAGTTTGTGCAAGTCACGAAGAGAGCCAGAGAAAACAGAAGGAGCAAGGCTAATTGTATTATACCTACGCCCGTTGCAGAGGGAGTGCTCTTATCAAACGTTTCACGTAAGCTTATCTTGCCAACAATAAGTCTTTTATGCAATAAGTAACGAGGTTCGCCTAATGAATATTGTGCGCATCTCGCATTTTTACGCGTATTATTAAATGACTGATGTTCCTCATGTTGTTTCAGATTCGATATATTTACCAGCTACCAGTCTTATTCCATAGGCGAACACATCTTATCTGGTTTAGAAATTGATGGATTGTTTCTAATGTGTTCGTGATTACGTTCTTTAGAAATCTAGGTTAGCTAATTTAGCAATTCAAGTAAAATACTATTATAAATCGCATCTGCTTAGCGGTTGGTGATTCTAAAAAGCTATTTTTCATCAATGTATTAAATGCTTAACCCAATAATGCCCAAATGCACAAAAAGTTTACTGCAACCTCAACACTTATTTTGAATAAATTTCGAAACAATTAAAAACTATCAGATTATAAGATTTTCAATCCCGCTCTTTCGAATAGTAGTAAGAAAATTTAAAAAAATTGAAATTTATATATGATTTTGACATGTACAGTAGAAAAACACGATTTTTTAAAAGACGTTTTTTTACAAATATCGAATTTTCGATACAATATCTTACTTTCAGTCAACTAAAATATATTGCAAGGGTGCTCTCGAAAATTAAAGAAAAAATAATTGTTTTTCACATTAACTTCTCATTATTTATGTAAGATGGTTAATTAAATTCTTGATTTACTATATATATAATTTTATCTAATTAACTTATAAGAAAATTTGAGTGAGAAGTCGATAGATTGCTTCACTTAATAAAACTATCTAACCTTTTTTGAAGAGGGCCATAATTCCTGGCCGAAAATTTAACTTAATTTTTAACACAATTTTCAAACATCTCATTTTTTTCCTTTCTTTTGTTTAAAATTACTCTTTATTTTATCACCCACTTTTAATTTTGAATTCATAATATTTTTTTGGTTTTTATTTTTGTTTTTGTTTTTGTTTTTGTTATTAAGTCAATGACCGTGTGTGTATGTATAATTATTTCTTTTCTATTGTATTACTCCTTCGCTTCAATTTGAGAGTCGCGAGGTTCAGATTTTTTCTCCACCAAGTTACGCCATTTTGAAATCACGAGATATACCCTATTAATGCCTTAAGCATTTGCATTAAATACTTTGTGGAACTTATCCTCCAAGGGCATTTCAAGACAAATTTTTGTAACATGCATATCATAATTTCAACTTGGCAAATCTTGGTGAAAAAAAGTCGTAATTGAATTCTACGACTTTTAATATTATAAGATCCAACTAAAACTAAATCCATAAAAATACTGTCTCCTTTACATAACTTCAAAAGTAGCTAAAAACGGCATTTTGTGGGTACATAACCTCCAATACCCGAAAATCCTGATGTAATAGGGTAGTACTGACTCCAGATTCCAATTCTACGCAAAGAATTACTTCGGAAATGACCCTTAACTTTCGCACAACAAAACCATCTTGGACTGTATTCTCGATCTGCTTTTAATAGACAATAGAAGAAAAGATATGGTTTCACAATGTAGAAAATTGCATTTACGACGCTAGGTCGAAAAAATTACAGTAAAAAAACGAACAATCGAAAAGCCGACAGACAAAAAACTTTTATGTATGTATCTTTTGACTGTCAGCTTTATGACTTTCTGCTTTTTTATTTGTCGGTTTCTCGACCCGCATGCAATGAACGTATCTCCAAACTTATCCATAACACAGGTCTACAAAAAAGAGGGTCTTGGATGTTGTTGAGAAGCTGTGGGTCATTTACGACGTAATTATATGCGAAGAATCGAAACTCGAAGTCAGAATTGGTCCATCATGTCAGGTTTTTGAGCAATTTGAGGTCATGTACTCGAAAAACGCGTTATTTTGCTATGTTTGAGGTTGCGTACAGGACGCAACAATTTTTTTGGCCTTCTGTACCATTTGCATCTTTTAGTGCTACTTTTACCCTTTAAAATGAGGTTTTATTCGATCATCTAAGATCTTTACTTACAAAGTTACGGCCATTTTCAAATTACGAGATATATTCCATTAACGTTATCAAAAAAACAGTCACAATATTGAAACGTGATTTTATAGTTATAGTAGTTATTAGACTCCATATTTTATATAGTTGTTTATATTTATATAGGTTTCATGACATTGAATTTTACCTTGAGCTTGTTCTCCAAGAGCATTTCAAGGTAAATTTGTTTACACGTATATCGTAAATTCAAATTGGCGTATCTTGGTGAAGAAAAGTCGTAATGGAATTCTGCGCATCCCATATTAAAGAAAAAGACTAGTATCGCATGATCCAATGAAAGGAAAAACTCCTAAAAATGTTGTGTCTTTTGTACATGACCTCAAAAATAGCAAAAAAACGCATTTTTCGAGTAAATAACCTCAAATAACTCAAAATCTCCGGGAAAAAAATGGATCATATATAATTATATATAAATTTAGATGCAATTATATATAATTATATATGTTTATATACGATTATATATAATTATATACAATTTTTTATACAATTCGATCCAATTATATATTATTATATATAATTATATATAATTATATATGGATTTTGGCCGTATATAATTATATATAATCGTATATAAACATATATAATTATATATAATTATATATATAGTTGGATCTAATTGTATCAAAAATTATATATAATTGTATATAATCGTATATAAACATATATACTTATATATTATTATATATAATTGGATCTAATTGTATCAAAAATTGTATATAATTATATATAATCCATTTTTTCCCGGGTCGTGACTTGATGGGCTACTTCTAACTTCGGATTCTGATTCTACGTAAAAAATTACGTCGGAAATGATCCACAGCTTCCCAACAACAAAACCATGTTGACCTGTATAATATTTATAATTTATTTTGTGAAAAAAATATCTCAATTTTAGACTTTTTTGAAAAATGGCACTAATATGACATCAAAATACAGATTGCAAAAATGTTGCAAAAATGATGAAAATGAGACATCGAAATCGAACGCCACAGTAGTACGACCAGACCGGAAGTTGAGTTTGGCGTCCGCCGAAAAAACGGAGGGGTGAGGTCGGTACGACCGCCATGTCGGAACGGGCATAGCCGCAATCTTGTTTATCGTTGACTCGTAAATGTTGCGGCCCCACCCCCTGGCCCCGCGACGAATTGCGGGGAAAATCGTACACCGGGTCACCGATAGAGTCGCGACTCGTTTTGGCGTGACGGAACGGCGCCGTACACCCGCCATAAATCATCGGCGTCTCCCGCTACTATAACGGGTGGAGTCGCTGCTGTTGGTGGTACGCGCGTGCATATGAATTATATTATCCGGTAAATCACCATTAGCGTACCACGCACACTCCGACGCAACCAACGGATTCGAACCGATACACAACGCCCTAAATGAGAAATTATGGCACTTTCGGAGTGTATCGTTTCCTCGCGTCGAGTCACCCCGCCACCCTCCGGACGATCTAGCAAATCGCATTCAATTGTAGTAATCCCCAAGTCTTTCCAGCATTATCAGCCAATTGCGCGTATTACTTACACCGGCGGCTCTCACAATGGATAGTAACCCGGAGGAAATCGATCGTACTTTGCATGAAATTTCCGGGATAAACGTCAATTATCATTGGGATGCACCAAGGTTCGACATCGGACAAAAGTCTAACGAAAAGCAGAGGTATATAAAGAGATATTCGTCGAAAATTCCGTCAAATTTACTACAGGTTTTACCTAATTATCAGCAAAGTTTGGCATACTAATTTCCAATGTAATTCCGGAGAGTCTAAATAATGGTTGGGATAAGTACCGAATGAATATGGCGTGTCATTTGTGTAGGGTTGAAGGTAGCTTTTGGTACAGGAGATTTCCGTGTCACTTGCCTGAGATACGTATTCCATAAATTTGAATATTAAAACTAACAATGGAGAAGTGAAAAGCCAACCATTAATTAAATTAGTAACGATTTTGAATAATGAAAAGTAGAAAACTACTAAATTATTAGTAAGAACTAATATTTCATTAGTGAAATTTAACTAACTCAAATTTCTAATTTGAAAGTATTGGAACTTTACTAATGAATAAGTAGAAAGAGTAGATTTTTACTCATTATTATAAAAAAAATAGTTTTTTTAATTAATTTTTAGTCGAAAATTACTAATGAAGAAATTATCAGTCTGTGACTTGTTTATTCGGGTGCAGGTCGAAAAAATGGGTGCGGGTCAAAAAACCGACAAATCAAAAGGCCGACAGTCAAAATACGGACAATCGAAAAGCCGACAGATAGAAAAATAGACGCATCGACATGCGGACTATATTGTCGGCTTTAGGAATGTCGGTTTCGAAAAAATTACAAATAAAAAAATTCGACGTGTTAAAAAACCGACAGTCAAAAAACCGACAATCGAGAAGCCGACAGTAAAAAAACCGACTATCGAAAATCCGACAGTAAAAAAACCGACACTTCAAAAAATGACTGTCCGCTTGTCGATGTGCCTAATTTTTATGTGACAGCTTTTTGCCAACTTTTTCGGCTTTTCGATTGTCGGTTTTTTGACCTAACGGGTTTTTTATCTGTCAGCTTTTTGATTTGTCGGTTTTTCGACCCACACCCGTTTATTCAGTCATTTCTTCAATGGTAATGTTAAAAATATTAATTTTAACTAATTCACATTTGCAAACTAAATTGTTTACTTCTTTTCATTTTGTAAGCAATCTCTTAATTTTAAGATATTTTCTGTACACTACATACATTTTTGGGAAGATTAACTTTCCTTTTTAATTTTTACTCCACATAGTCATCAGTTGCATTAACTAACTTTAAGTACTTAAATGAACTAGGAATTCAGTTAGGGAAACAAAATTCAAGGGCAGGTTAGGTTGAATTTAACAAAATTCTTCGTTTATGTATTATGCATGCCAAAAAAAAGTGCATTGATCTCCGGATGAGATCACCTTAAAACGAATCAGAGCTTTACTTTTTAGTTTTGAGCATAATATTCCATGCATTTACTTCAATAAAAATATGCTTTGATACTTCCAGAGATAACCTCAAAGAACCTTTAAAAAATTCTTTATATAGATGCAGAACTCAAAAATGGAGAATATGAGTTTGCTCAGATTAAGACTATGTACTCTATTTCTATGTATTTTTAACCGCTAAATACGAATTCGGAAAAAAAATGCCTTTCGTTTTAGGAATAACCTCAAAATGTAATGAAAAAACGCATTTTTGCAGAAATAAGGGCATACAAAATTAGGAGTATCAGTTTTTTTCGGATTAAGAATACTTTTTGTATGTACTTTGACCCCTGAATAGGAATTTGCTATTAGAATGTCAGTTTCCACATTCGTTTTTGGAATAACCTCAAAAAGCCATGAAAAAACGCATTTTTATACGGATACAGGCCTTAAAAATGAAGACTTTGAGTCTTTTTCAGGTTAAATATATATTATTTCCTTGATATTTTATTACGCCAAATAGGGATATAAAAAAGAAATATGGAGGTCCATGTCGTTTCAGATATAATCTCAAAAAGCCATTAAAAACGCAACTTTTATACAGATAAAGGCTGTAAAAATGAAGACTTTTTCACGTAAAATATATATTACTTTCTCTGTATGTTACTACGCTGAACAGGAATATAGAAAAGAAATATGGGGGTCCAATTCGTTTTAAAGATAATCTGAAAAAAAACTGTAAAAAATCAGTTTTTATACCGCTGTAGGCTTAAAAAATGTATATTACTTTTCTCAAGATGACACTACATTGTTCGGGGGCGCATCGAAAACCGAGAAATCAAAAAGCCGACAGGTCAGAAAAACCGACAGTCAAAAAACCTAGAATCGAAAAGCCGACAGTCAAAAACCTACGCTTTAAAAAATGGCTGCCCGCTTGTCGATGTCTTTATTTTTTTATGTGTCCGTTTTTTAACTGTCGGTTTTATGACTTTCGGTTTTTTTACCTGTCGGCTTTTTTATTTGTCAGTTTTTTTTGCGCACCCCATTGTTTCTATGTATTTTGATCCTCTGAATACGAATTTGCATAAAAAGTAGGTTTTCATCTTCATTTTTGGAATACCCTCTAAAAACCGCGGAAAAACTCATTTTTATAGACAAATTAAGCCATTTTCTACTAGGGATTCTAAAATGAAGAGTACCAGTTTTTTCAAGTTAATGATCCACAATTCCCACGCGTATTTCGATCCGCTAAATATGAATTTCCATTAAAAAATGTGGGTTTCGGCGTTGGTTTTAGGAATAACCTCAAAAAGTCCTGAAAACTCATTTTTGTTCAGGTAAAGGCTTTAAAAATGAAAAGAATGAGTTCTTTTAGGTTAAAAATAAATTATTCCTATTAGACCAGTCAAATCACACTTTGAGAAGGAAAAAATTGTCAACAGGGATATTATAGTTGGAAATTGTAAAATGGGGTATAATAATTGTAAAAAAAATAAATGCGTCAGCTGGAATGTTTCGCGGGGAGGGGGGGGGGGGTAAAAAGGGGTCAACTATGCATTATTGCGGTTTTCAGCGAAAATTAAAGTCTGAGAGAAAAGTGTACAACTTTTGTTTATATAACTTTTTTACATAACCTCAAAATACCCGACAAAATGCAAAAAACCGGGTTTTCCGTTTTTTATTTTTCATATCCACAAAAAAAAATTTGTTTTGACGAAACTGGGTGAAAACATACCTTTTGGTTTCCTAAATATCCACAGGTTGGAGAGAAAAGTGTACAATAGAAAAGTTGTTTGACAAAATTATTTAAAAATTTCAATAAATTATAGACATTTTCCAACAACACTGATTCTTGCCAAAGTCATTTTTTGGTTTTTCCAATTTTTGAGCGTGTTTTTAAATGGAGACTACTAATTTTACTAAAAAAGTAGAAGCAAAAACGAAGAAATTAAGCTCGTATTCAAGTCGATGCGACAATTCCCTGAAGGACAAATTTTATTTGAAAAAAACATTTTTTTGCTGAAAAACGTGAATATCTCGGAAACCCCTGAATATTTTTGTCTGAAAAAATTTGTGAAGGTTTAGGAAACCAAAAGGTATGTTTTCACCAAGTTTGGTTTTTTTTGTGGATATGAAAAATAAAAAACGGAAAAGCCGGTTTTCTGCATTTTTGTCGGGTATTTTGAGGTTATGTGAAAAAGTTATATAAACAAAAGTTGTACACTTTTCTCTCAGTCTTCAATTTTCGCTGAAAACCGCAATAATGCTTAGTTGACTCATTTTTATCCCCTTAGAATCGCACCCCCCCCCCCCCGAAATATTCCTGATGACGCATTTATTTTTTTTGCAATTATTATACCCCATTTTATAATTTCCAACTATAATATCCCTATGAACAATTTTTTTCTTTTTCGAAAAAAAATGGCTAATTTGACTGGACTATATGCATTTTGACCCACTAAATGCAAATTTGCATGAAAAATGTGAATATGCTACCCGCAAAAAGCCATGAAATACTCAATGATTTTTTTAATGTTTTACCCCACCACGCGTTGCCTCGGTGTCCTACAATTTTTTTCATGAATAATATATGTGATAAAGATAAAACAAAAATTTCATGTGAAAACAAAAATTTTTTTTTTCGTTGCACTCCAACGTTGCAAATTGCAACATCATATTAAATGCAACATGGGGATGGTTCGAAAGCCATGAAACTTCTTTTCGGGCCAACAGTTTCGCAGCGTTCATCCGCACGTATCATCCTCAAGTACCTGGGATCGCTCTTGCGGTGTACCCAGAGATCTGAATATTCTGACTTGGCCCTTTTTACCTCTTTTCTGCACCCTCCCCACTTGGGTAGTGTACACGAGCGTAATACACCGGCGTCGCCACTTATTTCGCAACGACAGCGCGGATTCGCCACGTCTTCCTCCCGCGTAGGGACAATGGGGGTGCAGGGTTGGAAGAATAGGCGGTTTCGAGTGTCTCCCATTCGAAATAGGAATGTACGCTTAATCCGCACGACGATGAAGTGAAGCTCGAACGATACGGTGGGTCCTCGCCCCGATTCCTTTTTTCACCTCCAACACGCTGGAAATGATTTCGCGTCAATTGAGCCAACCGTGACTTTTTTCTATTAAAACCACTTGCCTGCGCAACGACACGTTCCACCAGAACGGATAAAAATTTCCATTCATTCAATTTCTGTTACTTTCAAAGTTGTTGCAAATATTTTTTGGTAAAAACCAGTATTTTATTATTTCTTTTATTTCATATATTTTGAAAGGATTTGGGAATTTATACTTTGTAGGATGTTAAAATGATATTTTAAGAATGTTTGCCCAAGTGGACTAAAGTTTATGGTTATGTCGAAGGTTAAAAATAAATCAAAAACAATTACTATTCTCTAAATTTCTTGAAGTGTGATCTTGAACGTTACTAATTGGCTGTGGAATCATTTCTATATATCAGATTAACTTTATCGGCAGATTATTTCCGTTCAAAATTTAAAGGTTCGAATCAGTACAATTCCGAATTACCACGGATACAATGTTGCAAATGTTATCTTTCGTGGCTCAATACCGTCTTAGCATGACTAAAATGTATTTAAAAATGAGCAGGTAGTAATGTTATTTTTTCCTGTATTTCGCGTTTAAAAAATGCATAGGTCGTGAGATAAAAATTTGTTCAATTTGGTGTCTGCACTTGTCTCGTGTAAGTTATATCCAAATACACAATTACCAACCGTCCATGTAGCTAAAAAATGTAGAATTTTAACTATCTCCTATTTTCTTGTTACGTCATTCGAATGATATGTTGCTCTTTATGACGAAAAATAAAAAAATTTCCTTAATGTTACGAATGTTCAATAAATGTTTCAAAATCGTGACAATATTATCATCGTAGGGAAGGAAATGTCCTTTAAGATTTTTTAAAGAGAAATACGATATTTAAAACTGCAAAATTATGACTGAATTATATGGAAGTACATTATATTTCATGTCTATTTATAAGATTAAAATGATTTTTCACCAATATTCAATTCTAGTTCCAGAATTTCACTTTCATGATATGAATGATGCTGGACAATTTTAATTGTGATGAATTTTTAATCGAATTTTATCATGAACAGTTTTGAAAAAAAGTTTTTAAGATTTTAAAACGTGAATTTCATACTAACTTATACAAAAGTGCAAGAACAAGTTTAAGAATATTTTTTTCAAAGGAGTATGCTTGGGGTGAAATGCTCATCATTGCTAAAAAAGTGGTATATGCAGTTAATTAATTAATGAATTAAAATATGAAATAAATGATCAGTTATTTTAAAGAAAACATAATAATATTTATAATTTTTAACCTAAATTATTGAAAGAAACTTTTGAAGATTTGTAAATATTTTCAAAAAAGAGTATAATTTAATATCTGCATTAAAAAGAAATAGCATTCTAATAATCCTATTGGTTTCTTTACGACAGCGTTGGAACTATCGTCCGTTTTTTCCGTGTAAATTGAAGCCAAATCGAATTCAAATTTCCTATTTCTTCACTCCTTTAATATTGAGTTGCAATATTATTGTAGATCATAAAAAAAGTTTCTTAAACTTTACAATTAATGTTAGCAACAATTTGAAAAACATCCTATTCAAGCGTTTATACTCTATGAAAAAACTGCAACAGTAATTTCCGAATTATTAAATATTGTTCTTTTTAATTGTGTATAATAGATTTTTTAACTTTCAAATACATTTTTATGTTGTACAAAAATATGATTTTTTTTTAGTAACATTTAATTGCTATAACGCCTTCTACTAGACGAATTACGTTAATTGCATTTTTTATTATTTTCCAACATTTGTTAAAATATATACACCTATATACATATACATCTCCTTAAAAATGGACGATTATATGCTTCTTATCGACAAACTTTAGACAAAGGGAGGAAATCTTACACAGTGAGAATAAAAAAGTTAATGGAACCATGAAGAACAGGTAGTAATGATTATAAAATTTCATAATATTACAATTAACATCGCGAAAAGTTGTAGTTGACAGTATCTTATTTTTATAATTCATATTATTGTAAAATATAACATGCAATAATTACATTTTATGATGATAAGTAGTTATTTTCGTTGAATCACTTTTACTAAATCTATTTTTTTAGTCAAGAATCTTTCGAGTGACTATTTAACTGTAAAGCTACGGTACATTTGAGTTTATGTACTATGCTGCATATTTACGTATCGGAAAAAAGTAAACGGAACAATGTTTTTGTTTTCTTTTATGTGGAAGTCGTTAATTTAAACATTTTTTATAATCACGTATTTTACTTTTATAAAATGGTTCTATTAACCTTTTTCGTTCTTTCTGTGTACTTTTGTTGCTAGAATCATTTACCTACATTGAAATATGTTAGTATTGTGAACGTCAGTATAAACACACTAGTTCTATTTAGAACCGTTGCAAGTGCCGGTGTAGTAATGTCGCGAACTCCATTTTAGAAAAATTAATTTTTGGAAGAAATACGAATATGGATTTTTTATAATTTTGATATATCTTAAATTTGAACGAGCGCACTTAGGGGCTGTTATAGGGGGGGTCCAGGCCTGCGATACACCCATTGCTAAGGGTTTGGCAAATAGCGTTACGGGGGGGGGGGTCCAGAATACCAAAAAATTGCGTTACGTAATTTACGTAAAGCCCCTTAAGTGATTAAAAAGAGGTATATTAGTAAAATTGATTATTTATTTATTTTATCCTTACTGTCAAAAATTTGTGAAATAATATAGAAATATATTTTTGGTTGTCTTCTGAAGACGATGGCATGGACCATAGAAACGCCAACCTAATATACAAAGTGTCCAAGAACTGGGTTGTTACAATATTTCAGAAGGTGAATGAATAAGAGCTAATTTTCAAGTTTTTTTAAGCCCTACAATTGGTCCATAAGAGCATTTAATCTGCGATGAATATTTCTGAAGTTATGGCCTTAAAAACAGAAAAAAAAAACAATATTTGCGATTTGATACTGCCGGTGCGCGATTATCGCCAATTCTACGACATTAAGAGTGCTCCCGCTACTTAATTTTTATTGAAATTGAACGTATGAGGGGGCAAATTCTTCGTCTTTGCAACCTCTAGAATTTCTTTCTGTGTGACATTTCGTTAGCTATTTGGCGAAATAAGTTATATGCAAAAACGGAAAAAATTTCTTTTCTTCTGTTTTTTGAGGCCATAACTTCAGAAATATTCATCCCAGGCAAAGAGCGCTTTTGGATTAATTGTAGGACTTCAAAAAGCTTGAAAATGAGCCCTTACTCATTGAACTAACTTAAAAGCTATCCGAATTATTGAAAAAAAAAGTAATTTTTTCACATTCTGAACCTCAGATCCAATTTTGGTACACGACTTTTTTGTTTGAAATATCATGGAGAATGATCTCCTGAAATATCCTAACCTAGTTCTTTGACATTCTGTATTTAGTTTGCCTGCATTATTGATACGAGGCGCTCGAATTATATATATTTAATACACATTCTTCATCAATAAAATTCAAATGGATGTTGATTGATTTATACTGTGAGACAATATTTTGAAAAGGTTTCAATAGTTATTAATCACACAGGGTTCCTACTTTCGAATATTAGGTCCATACCGATTGCACTTTGAACCTTAAGAGGATCTCTCCGTTAGACGAATGAATATCTCCATATCGGCATATGGATGTATCGACCAAAGAACATACACGCTGATCGTTTGGGAACAGTTGAGATCCTCGGCATTATATGGATTCTGATGCAGCACGGGACGTCGTGAATGGAGGATTACGAAAGACTACAGATCCCGTTTAAAGACGTGTGCGAAATACGCACGTATGTATAAAATTGCCTCGTGAAAAAAACCATGAAAGATGCATCTTGTATTCTCGCATCGGTATTACGACCAATAACCTGGCGGACGTATTCGTAATCCACAAAACTCTCCAGTAAAGGACAATAAAAGATAGATGCCCCTGTGTGTAATCTTCAGTGCGGTAATAAATTTTTGTGTATAACCAAAACAATAAATATTTTTTATTCGCCATTCCCTTTTTATTATTTATTAGTTCTTTGATATACTGAAAACAATCTTTAGTCGATTTGACTTCATCTTAACTATTTTATGTCATGTAATAGGTCCTAAACTGCGTTAATGCAAATTTATCGCTATAGCAGCCTCAGAAACTTTCGATGTTAGAACGATAGAATTTCAACGATTTTTGCTGTTGTTATATAATAATTTTGTCAACAAGTAACATTATTGTCATATTTGAAGAGTTAAAAATCCCCGAAAGAAAACAATCGCGCAATTGCATACATCATGGACATTGGCTTGTGTTTTGTTAAATAACTAAACTGTCCCTTATTAATTAACACGATTAAAAGTTGATTTAAAATCAATGAACCTAATATATAGATCTTAACCCATTAACTCGGGGTGATGCACATTTTGTAGTCGACTTTCGACCTTCATTCTTAATAGAAACGTACGTTTTATTTCGACATTTTTAAATCATTTTTATCGCTATTTAATCGCTTATAAATATTTTTTGGCTTTTTTCATCATTGGATGTTATTTTATATTCATTTGGAGTGCTTTGAGAAAAAAAAATTTTTAAATCAATGATCGATCAAAACTTCAACATGCTAAAATAAAATAAATATTGACTTGAAAGTGACCAAGCGTTTTCGAGCATGCACATTCAATTGGCTTCTTCAAAAATTGCATTTCAATCAATTAAATTGCAATTAAATCAATCAGCTTCAAAAACTAATATGATGCGTTAACATTTTCTAAAACCAAAATTTCCTGTACTTTGTAATAGGACCTGCGCCTATTTTCAATCAAAAGTCCACCATGGGGTGCGTGTCGAAAACCGACAACTCAAAAAGCCAACAATCATAAAGCCAGGTGCTACCCAAAAACCCGACAAATCATAAAACAGACGCTTCAAAAACCTGACATTCAAAAGCTAGACATTTAAAAACCAGACACTTACAAAAATAGACATTCAAAAAATAGTCAAACATTTAAAAAATCAGACATTTTATAAAAGGGTGCCCTACATAAAATCCCCGATGAATCACAAAATACATACTTCAAAAACCGGACATTCATAAGCCAGGCATTTCAAAAAACAGACTTACAAAATATGTGTCCCTTTTGAAATGTCCGGTTGTTTAATGTGTGTTTTTAAAGTGTATTTATTGTTCATTTTTTTATATGTATGGTTTTTGAATGTCGGGTTTTTAATGTATCAGTTTTGTGATTTGTCGGGTTTTTGAGATTCACCCTTAAAAACAGAGCTTTCAAATATGCATGCATTAGAAAATGTCTGGTTATTTAATGTGTGTTTTTAAAATGTCTGTTTTTTTAAATGTCTAGTTTTCCAATGTCTGTTTTTTCACGATCATTTCAAGGAAAAAATGCTTGAATAGGGGATTAATTTTGTAGGTCATTTGAAGGCCAAATCAGTTTGACCCCCATATTATTTATTCAGCACATTTAGAATTCAATAATTAATTATATTTTCAGAATATGTATATTCTGAAATGTCTGATTTTGAAATATCTGCCTTTTTAAATGTTTGGTTTTTGAAATGTCTGGTTTTTGAATGACGAGTTTTTTAATAGTCTGTTTTGTGATTTGTTGTGTTTTTGTGGTGCACCCCACATATTTCGGAAGTCTGTTTTTTTAAATGTCTGGTTTTTGAATGACGAATTTTTTTTAATTGTCTGTTTTGTGATTTGGGCTACATGACTAAATAACTTTGCAAAAATAACTTTACAAAAATAACTTGAAAAAAATAACTTTGACAAAAATAACTTTAATAATAATAACTTCAAATATCTCTTCAACTCAACACAACATTTGCGAATTATACATATCTGAACGCGTCTGTATATGCATTAACAAAAATGACAAAAAAGTATTTTTCGAAATATCTCTCCTAACCTAACCTAACCTAACCTAACCTAACCTAACCTAACCTAACCTAACAAATTACTAACGAATATTATAATTGATTTTTCTACAATTAATTCTATAATTGCTGAAGTGATGAAGAATGTAATGAACATTTTTCGAACAATGTTCTATTATATACGCATTCAGAAATATTTGAAGTTTTGTTAAAGTTATTTTTTTTAAAGTTATTTTTCGGAGGTTATTATTGCAAAGTCAATTTTGCAAACTTATTTAGTCGTGACACCGTGATTTGTCGTCTGTTTTTGAGGTGCATTCCACGTATTTCTAAAATCTAGTTTTTTAACGTCTGTATTTTGAATTATCTGGTTTTTGAATGTTTGTGAGGTGCACCCATAAAGCCGATCGAATAGGCGCCAGTCCAAAAACTGACACATAAATAAATTGGCAAAAAATCGACACTGACAAAAAGATAATCTATTTTTGAAGTGTCGGTATTTTTACTTATCGACTTTTTGAGTTGTTGGTTTTTCGAACCACATCATCAGCAACTTTTTTGCTGTTAATTATGCTCCAACTAAATGTTGTAACTATGTCTAACCCTTTTTCTATGTCTACAGTTACAATACAAACGAAACAAAATAAAACACAAAATCTGTTTAAAATCAAACTTCGGCGGTCGAAAAGTCATATCTCAGTTTAAATGTTAACTTATTGCTTTTTGTGAAAACGTGACAACGTCTTGCCCACTCGGCTTATACGAAATAAACAAGTGTATTCCCCCTTTTCATACAATAACGTCTCTATCTATCATCCGGACGTCGGACAAGCGGATCAACTTCGAGGATTGCGTCGCGCCGAATCTCGCTTCGTTTTATGCCACCTCGTAAAGCAGACGGACCGGAATGTTCCCTTGTCTGAAATTTACATTTTATGCTTTACGTAATACGAAAGTTGGGTACTGAAACACGCGAAATGCCCAGCGAAAACCCCGCCTGCATTCGCGGGCTGTTTTATTATCGGTAATAATTCATCGGACGCTACAGGGAAAAAAACTGCAAGCGACAATACCTAAAAAGTAAATTCTTTCCCAGCATTTTTTGGATATGAAATATAGATTTCACGCGCGAAGAAATATTACGAACAAAATAAAGGCATTCCCTTATGTAATAATATTCCAACATTTTTTACATTCAGAGATATTTAACCGATAACAGACGTTCCGAATTTGTATTATTTCATTATCGAGGAAATTGTCAATTTATATTAAAAAATCTTTCAAAAAATTAATTATTTAACTATTCGCTTTTAAATTTTACGATTAAATATTGTCTTGGCGCAATTATGAAACTATTGACTTTTTAATTTCCTTAGTTTGCAAGCTGCTAAATTAGTCATTAAAAGAATAAATTAAAAATTATATTTTCCACCGGTAGTTTTAATTGGTTTAGTAACTTTGAGGCCGTTTCACAGAATTGTTTGATTAAATCACGTCGAAAAATGATGGGTGAATATTAATTTTCGAGCTTTATTAATATGTAACATAAACTTTTTATTGTCATTTAAAACTTTTCGCGTACCAGAAAAACCTTTGAAAGCTTGGCGTGCACATTATGCCACCGACGCGACGTATGTAACTCGAACAAAAAATTAATTTCACGCTCGGTTTATGACGTATGACGTCACCGAAAAATTTCGGTCGCCTCCGTCGTGTGAAAAATTTCTTCGTTTATCTTTTCGTTCGCCGAGCATTGGCGGCCTATTTTTATCGTCTTCCAGACGTCTCTGGCAGAATTCGCCCCAACCGGATACAGTTGAGAAAAAGTATGTGCACACATATATAGGCCGAGTGCTTGGTGCGTGAACGAAAGCAGACTATGTGGCGACGACGAAAAATTCATTGCTCCATCTGTGCCAAAAAACGCATCCCATGCTTATTGTAACGATACTCTATTCTTATATGTCCCTTGATTTACGCCCCGAGTTAAAATTCTGCACTTCCGAAAGTCACAGATAAATGGTACCGAAAAATCACGTTCATATCCAAATATGCCCAAAATTATTTAAGAACCTATACTTCATTACATTTCCATGTAGGAATTAGTATCAATGAAACTGTCATCTCTACTTAATCAATCCAAAAATCCAATACAATAGAAAACTGACAATATTTCAACTTTGTTGTCCATGGTATATCATATGTATACTACGTTTTTAGGGTCAATGTCTTTGTCATGAAATTGGAAGGTCATTTCGAGATCAAACCTATTAAAAATGAGGTCAAATCTTAAGGTTATTTTTTTAGAGTCAAATCGACTGGACCAAGTATTTTTCAAATAAGACTCTAAATTGATTTGACTAGAAAATCACCTTCAAATTGGATCCCAATGTCAAACAGACCAGACTCACAAGTAGATCTAACCTTGATTTCAAATTGTTTTGAAATCATCCTCCTTTCACCTGACATTGAATTTAAAAATGAAGAAGATTTCATCAGTGAAAACACATGTGAGAGACTATCGGCTTTTTCAGTATTGTTGTTTGACCAGTGAGTTTCTTTTATTTATCGGTTTTTGGACCAATCCATGGATGCATGCCATCCGAAATTGTAATCCGCACCATATTATAAAAAGGCTTAATATGAAAAAAGGTTCACCAATTTATTACATGTATTTTAGGGTGCACCTGGAAACCCCGTCAAATCACAAAACAGACACTTCTAAAACCCGACATTCACAAACCAAACATTTAAAAAAACAGGCATTCAAAAACCAGACCTTTCAAAAACACATTCAAAAAACGAGACATTTCAAAATGCACACATATGGGGTGCTCCTCGGAACCCTGACAAATAACAAAACAGATACTTCAAAAACCCGACATACAAAAACCAGAAATTTCAAAATGCAGACATTCAAAAAGCTGACATTTAACAATTCTTACATTAAAAACCAGACATTGCAAAACCCGACATTTCAAAATACAGACACCTCCGATTGGTGCGTTCAATATATAAAAAAAGAATTTCTTATTTTGTAGGTCACTTGAAGGTCAAAACAGTTTGACCCCCGGATTATTTATTAAGCACATTTAGAATTCAATAATTAATTATATTTTCAGAATATGTACATTTTGAAATTTCCGGTTTTTAAATATCTGTTTGAAATCTCTGTTTTTTGAAATGTCTGGTTTTTGAATGTCGGAATTTTGAAGTGTCTGTTTTGTGATTTGCTGCATTTGTGAGGTGCACCCCACATATTTCGAAAGTCTGCTTTTCCAAATGTCAGGTTGTCGAATGTCTGTATTTTGAATTGTATGGATTTTCAATGTCGGGTTTTTGAATTGTCTGTTTTGTGATTTGTCGGTTTTTTGAGGTGCACCCGTATTTTATTCTATTCCGAAATGGCAGTATGAATGGGAAAACTATGGTACTTAACGTTTGAAGTTATCTGTGCGATGAATTTTGTTTCATGAGAGATGAACCTCTTGAGAACGACTCTCATTTTTTTTTTACATAATAATTTTTAAAAATTCCTTATTACGACCATCCTGACAATCTAAAACTTTGATAATAAATACAAATTATTCTGATGTATCTATTAAAATAGTTTTAGAATGTAGCTTTAGAAACTAAATATTCCGGAAGTTATATTTACTGGAAAGAAAAAGAAATCGTTGACCAATTATTTTTAAGTATCGAATCCTTCTCTCCTTCACTGTCAATCTTACTTATATTTCCTCATTAGATATGCAACGATAATAATGTAGCAGCATCCGTCAATTATTATTTTGTATACTTATTATGCGACTCATCGAACGTTTTTAAAAAAGAATCAATTTTTATTTGAAAGAAATGTTAATTAATTTTTAAAGGATGAGAAACTGTATAGTTTAATTGTCCGTTCGTCAGAAAAAAGGCTTTACTTAAAGATCCCTTGTTTGAAGTAATTTAATTTTCATTGGATACTTTCAGAACATTAATATTTCTCCTATCTGGGGCTTTAATTCTTTTCCGATTTCCGGTATTAAATCTCAAAAAACTAACTAGGTCAAATGAACTAAGCTAAAAAAAATTATGAATTTGCGATTATGACGCAAATTTGAATATAATGATTTTAAAAATAACCCAAATGTTGATTTTATCAATTAACTTTTTTCTGTTGTTAATACATCTGAATAATTTGAAAATCCTATAAAGGGATATTTGAATTTTTATGAAGTTTGCTGTTTATGGCCTTCATAGGACTAATTATTAAGATTACACATTTAGGTTTTATAAATTAACTATCGTTAAAAACTAATACATTCTACTATTACATATTCTCCATAACAAATGCTAAGAATATCAGCTTGTATGTTACTAATGACACAAATAGGATCTTATCTATAAACTTCATTTTCTGATAGATTTAATGTATGTGAAACCCTTTTTCACATCCTCGAATATATTGCACCGACAACAAATCCTACAAATCAACATGCTCAAAAATTGAACAAATATTTTTAGAGAAAATTATTCACAATTTTTAATGTTAAAAAAGGAACCTGATTAAATCATTTTATTCATATTTAGATATTGGTTTGGACTATTGAATTTTAGTATAATCTCCTCTTCTAATTCAGAAAAAATTTTTTATTAATCTGTTGTATATAAAATCCTATTGCTTGATTTAATTGTCGAATTGTCATATTTATTTGGCTATTTGAATTTAAAAAAAAAGGAATGTTCTAACGCAATAATTCAAATAGTAGATTAAATGATTAATTTTTACATAAATATTCTTAAATTTAACACATTCTATTGTTTAATTTGCCTCTGTGCGAGAGGTAATCTTGCTAAAAATGAGCAAACCCCGTGGATTTTTCCTGAGACCGGCATGTAACTCCAAAAAGCATAATATCCGGTAGGTGCGATACAAACGCTATTCATATTTTAGTAACTCTTGAAAAGGTAAATATTTCTATGCTTGGATTTTGTAAAGCTTCTTTGCAAAAAGCATTGCGAGACTATACCGAGATTTCAGTAAATTCCTACGTACCATTATGGTCGATTACAATAGATGCATCTAAACATTAAAGAATTGTACATTTTGAGACATATTTTCCTAAAATACTAAATTTTGTACTTAAACGAAATACCGCTAGATTATTTTTGTAAATGGACAAAGCAATTGCTTAATAAAATTAACATAATTAAACAATTCTAGATTTATATACAAAAAATGAACTTTTTACTATTCTGAAAATAAAGATAATTATTATAGTAAATTTCAATTTGAATGAACGATTGGGAAGTAAAATTTGAAAATTTAGTTTTATGACAACTACATTCCTAAATTTAGTTCTTGTTGAAAAATAATAAAGGATGAAATATTGTTCCTTTTTTAATGTAAATGAACGTATTAAGACTTTTGTTGCCAAAATATAACAAAAAGTATTTTCTGTGTTATTTTGGTTTTATCTATTTTTGTTCCATTTTTCGATATTTTACTCAGTATTTTTATTGACTAAATACAAATGTTTTCTATAATAAAATATTGAAACTTTTATTTATATACTGAGTTATTTTGGAACGGTAACGTATAAAATCATTACTATTATATTGTTATATTTTTGAAATGTATTCTTGTTTTCTATGATTTACAAAATACTACAAATTAAAGTATGGTGATTAAATATTTACATTTAATTATATGATTTTGTTGTTTATTCAGTAGCTTTTTCTGTCAAAGATCTTACTACTAACTAATATATGGATATAAGATTCTTTAATTAAATCTTTTGACGTATGTCATCAATTCTGAAATGAAAATAATTCAAAGATGTAATATTTTTTTAATGTCTACGAGATTTATACACTTTTTTACTGTTGGACGCCATTTTCTTTCTGCCACCTTGATTTCACAATATATAACCATAGAATTTTATACCTAACGATTCGAGGACGCGGCATTTTAGATTTTTGTGGTAAATTCCACTCGGTTACCATATAAAAATAGTTATTACAAATTATTTCTGATAAAATGGTGTTTTGTTGTACAAAACATGCCATAACTTTGCTTGAAATAACAGTAACCAATTTTTAGATATTTATTAAAATTCCTTATTAGAATTTTTATAATTTGAAAGGGCGAGCATTTTTATGTCATAAACAGTCTCGAACAAATTTTTAAACTTTTTCTTTCATTATGAATTAGAGCTGCCAATAAAGTTGTGGTACATTTTGTGTCCTCTCGGTGGCTAATGGGCTAATATCGTCTATTGGACCAACTTTTTAATTTTAAAACATAGTTGCTACTAATTTAATACTCTCAATGTTAATCAAAATGCGACACATACCAAGAAATATAAGATAAAAAGCCGGACTGTAAGATAGTAAATATGAAGCTTATGAAGAGTATTAGATATCGCAATTTGAGTCTACGGACGTACCAATTTTGATTAGAAGAATTGAAATGTGTAGTGGTAGATCCTACGCAAGGGAACATCACGAGCGTAAGACAGGTAATAGGACCTAATGCCTTTTCTCTCACATTTCATTTCCAGATGTTCGGAATCTTATTGCATCATGGATCAATAAAGAATACACAATTACAGTATATCATCGTCAAAAATTCACGTTTATTAAAATGACAAAAAAGTCATTAAGAGCAAACAAAAATATAAGTGGCCGATAATTAGGTGTTCTATTTAATAGAAAAATCATTTTATACTGAAAATTGAGCTTTCAGAAAATATGTGTTCTTCATATTGTGGATTAAATTCAATTTTGTATATTAAATCTAAAGTCTTATCAGTGACCGTAAAAACTGACACATTTCAGAAAACTAAAATACCAGTTTGAAAAGTTTTGGTCTCTCATTCGAGTCGTGGACGAAAGTCCCAGTTCGTTCGCTTTCTTTGTCGTTTTTCCGTTATTTTTGATCATCTTATATTGGAAATATCACATGTGATCCGACAGTACCGGACACTTTCGTGAACTTTAGTGCTGGCGAGGGACGAGTACCGACGCGTTGCGGTCGTGACCTCTGGATCACGCCCTGGATATTTCACCCCTCAATTCGTTCAGAGATACGGAAACTTTAACTCGCGGATTTTATTATTCGCGATGCGTGCAGCATATAGTACGTTATGGCGAATCGTTCCGCCCGTTAAAGAAACACCGTCGAGTCGATGCATCACTCGAAAATCGAAAATTCCATTCCCTCGTGTTATTGTGAAAGTTACGAAAATTTTCGTGACGTTCGTTACGTTAAATTTCATTCCCATTAGTATCGATTTTCTTCTTCCATTTGCCAAAATAACAGTTTTGTAACAGTATTTCCGGGTATTTTTCATTTAGATGACAACTATGCTAAATCTTGCTGATACTTGATATTCCACAAAGAATATTAATTAATAATGAAATATTGGTTGGGAATTCTATCTACACTACCGGCCAAAAGTTCGTGAACGCTCTGAATTTTTTAAATCATCAAATAATGCGTTCTATTTCTGAATCGTTAACGATAATGATAAATCTCATATGATATCTTTCAAAGTACACAAATAATGCTTTCAATTGGTGCATTTAGTTGTACTTCGGACATTATAGTTCGTAGTTGTCAAATTTTAAAAATGTTAAAATTTGCAATTTTTTTCTTTCGACTTTAAACACTGACAAAAAGTCTAAAAAATGTTTCCACATAAAGTCAATTTTTGCCCAAATACTACCATTCAAGGGCTTTAAAATGGCTCTTGTGAAAAGTCGATACGATTTTTTGTTCCTGAGTTATGATTTTTTGAAAATTGCCAGTTTACCCCATTTTGCCAGAATTCTTTGGAAAAAGGCAAAAAGTTGATAACTCAAAAAAACAGTAACTCTGACTAAAAAGATCGTATATACTTTTTACAAGAGCTATGTCAAAGCTCTTGAATTATTGTATTTAGCCAAAAATTGGAAATATACAGAAAAATTTATTAGACTTTTTGTTAGTGTTAAAAATCGAAAGAAAAAAATGGCATATTTTAACATTTTTAAAATTTGACAACTGCGAAACTATACCGTCTGGAGTAAAACTAAATGCACCAATTGAAAGCTTTATTTGTGTACTTTAAAAGATATCCAATGAGTTTTATCATTATCGTTAAGGATTCGGAGATAGAACGCATTATTTGACGAGTTAAAAAATTCAGAGCGTTCACGAACTTTTGGCCGGTAGTGTATTAACCCTTAAAGTGCCAACCTATATAAAAATAACACAAAGCGCCATGTAGGGTCGTGGGAGACCCCAATCCGAAAATAATATCGTCCTGCGATATTTTCAACAAAAAATGTCAACAAAATTACTGGATATTCTCCAAGTGCCATTTTACCGTGTAGTTAAGTTATCTTGATAAAAAAATGATTGGTTCCCAATAATTTATTAAATACAAAAGTGACATGTTTCACAAAAAAGATCATAACTCAGCCACTTTTCAATATTTTTCCTAAAAATTTAACTTATGCCTCTTGAAATGTAGCTCATTAAGATAAAAAGATGCTGTAAAAGTGTAGTTTTAGAAGAGAAAAAATGTAATATTTATGTGTGGGGTCTCCCAGTACCCCCAGGGCGCTTTAAGGGTTAATAAATAAAACTGGAGAGGTTAAAACTTACAAAACTAAAGCAACTTTTGATAGGTATTGACTATTACTACTTAGATTATGGCATTTTTCCAGTCTTTTTCTTCTTCTTTTAGTATTTTATATAAATAAAAGAAAATGTCTATGGCATAATAAATATGTGCAATAATATTTGTAAAGGCTAACCTTAAAAAAAAGTAGGGCGTTTCAGAAAACCGCTCTAAATATGTGTAATGTCTGATCAATTTGTCTGTTTCTATTTAAGATTTGTAATATATAATAAGATTTTTGTTTGGGAGTCGTTTAATTTTTTTTTTAAATGTTCTGTATGTTCTTCTCTTGCCCTTTATTCACGTTACAAACATTGTACCTGCACATTTGTTTTATATGTCCCGGGGTTTTCTGCCTCATGGAATAAATAAAAATGGAGGGGTTGTAACCGACCAAACTGAGATGACAAAAAACCTCAATGGATCCCTCTTCTGGAGGTATAATAATGATTTTAAAATAAGTGTTTTGTGAACAACGAAGATTATAGCATTTTTTATAATTCAACTTTTTACCCTTTCACCAACTTATGGTCGTAAACATCATTCTTTCCTTCATGACGTAAGATAATATTGCTGAAAATTGTTGAGTCTTTGTAATCTCCATCTTTTGGTATTTGACATAAATAAAGAGGAATGAACACAGTCCAATTAATTCGATATTGGTAAAGTTGAAGCTTTCGTGATATGCATAGTAATAAAAAGAGGCATTAAACATAATATATTAAAATGATAAATTTGTTTTCTCCGAAAAAGGAAGGATTGGGAAAAATATTCGTAAAATTGGTGATGTCTGACCAATTCGTCTGTTTCTACTTACTATTTATAATATATAAAAATTTTGTTTCTTTCATTTTCTTTTTAAATGTTCCTATCTTTCTTTTTATTCACGTTACAAAGGTTGTAAAGATAAAGATTGCATAAAGAATTTGGACAAAAATAACTTGGTGTACTGCATTAGATGTAATTATTATGATGCAAAATATATGAGTGACAAAAAGTGTAATATTTTAATATCAGAATGACTAACAGAAATTTAGCAATATTCGAACTGTATAAAACCGTTGTTTAATATACCAAACATATACACGTGAAAAAGATATTATACATTTATCTATTACGAATAAATTTCTTATAAATTTAGATCAATTTTTTTATTAAAAACCAGAGGAATTTATTTCTGGTGGTAATGAGATTTCTAGTGTGTTTTAATTTATAAAACATTCGCAACAGTTTCTTTTAAATTTTCATTTTGTAATCTTATTTTAAGTTTGAAAACCACATAATATTCTGCACGACAATAGTAAATTATTATAAATGTCATTTCATTTTATTAATAATCCGAAAAAATAATACTACTGGTAGCGACATTTCATTTATATTTCTTCTATATTTGAACATAAGTTTTTTTGTTTTCATCTTTACATTTCCGTAAACCATGGAATCAATTTCATTACATAACACAATTTTAAGCAGATTATGCATGTAATAAACACGAGAATAAACCACATTTATCGTGTAAATCATAGTCTATTTTTTGAGTAAATCAAATAAAATTAATTCTAAAAACTAATGCTTACGAACACAAATTAAATATTCATGCATCTTCACAGAGTAATATGGTCGTAACAGGTCACAAGTTACAACACCATCATGATTTTAATTGGAACCATCTAGAAATTGTATCAAATTTATTTGGCCGAAAATTATCAGAAATGATACACATTAAATTACAATCGAATTCTCTTAATAACTTCGAGGATGCTCGAAATTTAAATTTGATTTCTGAAGAATTATTGTTAACAATGAAATCAACGTATCACTCACCAACGCGGTAATTCTGATTATATAAAAGTGACCGAATTTGATCTAGGTCGTTGTTGACTTAAATTGACAATCATCACTATACCTCATGAAGTGGGACCAAGAGAGGGCCAAAACATCGAGACTTTTGTAGCCTTAGTTTTGAAGTGTAAGCCCTCCATTTTTATTTATTCCATAAAAAGAATACCTACAATACACAATAGAATATCCAACAAATTTTAGGAAAATTTTTGGCAAACTCCCCTTTTCGGAGCAAATTAATATTTTTTAATATGAATATTACCTTTAATTTCTACTTTTATTACTATACATATCACGCAGTTTTCACTATTACAAATATTAAATTAATTATACTGCGGTAATTCCTCTTCATCTATATACAAAATACTAGAAGAAGGAGAATAATAAGACTGGATTGGCAATATTTTCCAGCGTCATGGAGGAAAGGATGATTGTTACGAGTATAAGTGAGTGAAAATTAAAGTCGAAGATTATGCAAAAATTCCGTCATCTAAGTAGTAATAATCAACACCTACTGCACACAAAACAAAAATTTGACAATCATCATTATACATCCTCAAGAGGGACCGAAAGTGGTCCAAAACACCCAGGTTTTTTGTCACCGCAGTTTTGTAGATTATAAGACCACCATTTTTATTTATTCCATAAAGAAGAATGCCCACATCAGGTAGCAAAGGGTGCAAGTGCAATCTTTGTAACATGAATTAAAGGGAAGATAAGAACATACTAAAGGTTTAAAAAGAAAATTACAGAAACAAAAATCATCATATATATTATAAATCGTAAGTAGAAACAGCCAAATCGATCCGACATTAATAGTTTTCCCAAACTTCCCGTTTTCGGAGCAAACTAATTTTCCTCTATATTTTCTTACGTAACAGAGGAAAGGATGATGTTTCCGTGTAGAAGTCGGAGGAAATGAAAAAAAACGTTGTTTAAGACGGGAATCATAAACAAATGCTGTAATCTAAGTAGTAACAATAGGTTGAGATAATTACTATTTAAATTTTAGAAATTTCCTATATTTATTTAAACCACGCCTATTAACAAACTTCAAGCATGATGTTTTTTAAAAATTTGTCTCTAATAATAAATTATTCCAATTTGCATTTCGATTTTAGCTCTCCTACGATAATAATTAATCTTAAAAACCAATGTTAATTGACAGCTTTTGACTTTGGATTCGAATTCAGCATATCAAAAATCTGGAGAAAAATATATTCTGATTTTGTCGACCTGTTTCGTCTAAATAATGTGTCTGAAAACAGTAGTGAAACTCTGTAATATCAAGTAGTTCAATTTTTATCTATTCACACAATAATTTCCACGTAAAAAGATATTTAACCAATTACACTGCTACGATAGTTCTACAATACTTCAAAACTTTTTAAAATTAATTTCGTGTTCACATGTATACACGTTTACGAGTTTGTGTTGATGTTACCAATATTACAAATTGGTATCTTTTAATAATATTTACAAACAATACACTTCGAAGGGATGCATTGATTGCTGGTTCAAATACTCAATTAAATTAATTTAATATCTTGATGGGTTTGCTAAATAAATATGTGACGACAACAATATTTAATCAATCTCTGTTTAAACAAAAAATGTGAATTTAAATTTTCCGAACAAATTGAGTGGAAATGTTATACATTCGTTTACTGAGTACAGTTTTTTTTTAAATTTTTCCTTTTCGAATTTAAATATGAATTTACAATTTCATTTTTCAAAAGGTGTAATGTGGAGTAGGGTGAAAAAAACATTTTTTCGCTATGAAATTTCTAATTTATGTTTTGTTGACTAAAATATTTTGCATAAATAGAAATAAAAAATTACCATAAAAATCTCGCTGCTATACAGTCAAACTAGGATCGAAAGCTGGAAGTTGATCTATAAAGACTGCAAAAAGGTCTGAAGAACTCTAGTATAAAACAGAAAAAGTAATTTTGAGTTTTTTACTTTAAATGTACCACATTTAGTATATAATCTAATCTGACTTGTAAAATAGAAAATTATATTTTCGAAAATTGAAAACAGTTTGTTAAGTTAATCAAGCATATCTTGTTTTTGAATCTTTTCACAAATTAAAAACTTGTGGAAGAAAATTATATTGTGTATGAAACTCCCCTTCGGCGCAAAACATAATAGGAAAATTAATGTGTTCATGGCGCAGTGAAGGGTGAATGTTGAGTCCGATGACGGCGTCAATCATTTTCTTTCGCTCGTTTAGCTCTACGTGGCAATGCTTCGTTGTTTGTTGTTTTTTTTGTTGGCTGAAAATGTTGCGTGCACTAGTGGCAAACAATGTGAATACATTTGTTTCTGAAACGATATACCTGTAAAGCTTTCAACGAGCTGTTTAATATTAATGCGCTATATTTTAAGTTAAATCCCACCGGTGTTGCGAAATTTTTCTCTGTTAATTTCGATCGTTTGTCATCTTTAAAGTGTCCTAAAATTTTCATGAAAATATACGCTTATTATCGGGCTTTGCTGATGAAATGCGTAAAAATTTATGTAGCTTTATGCTCCCGCCGGATGTGCTATTTAAAATTATTTAAGTGACAGGCACAATCCAATCGTGTTTGCTTTTCAGGCCTTTTTCGCGCGTGGAATAAATGTCAAAATATTGATAAATGGGAATTTAAGTCAATTCATCACATTGTATTCGTTGTGCATTAATGTGGTGACTTTATTTTAGTGATAAAAATGTGTATATTCTATATTTGTGTGATACATTCAGTGTCAATCATTTTGTCACTTATTTAATTAACAATACTAAGATATATCGGACATTATGAGGAAGCTAATAAATTAAGGCTGGTTCAACTTGTATTTTAAGCCTTCGTCAGTTTATTAAACGATAAAAAGTTTTTTTTTCTGGATGGTTAAAACTAGTAATAACCCTATTAATACCCTATTGCTACCATAGCTGTTATTTAAATTGTATTCTAGTAACTAACAAATCTGAGCTAAATAGTAACTAAAAAAATAATTGTTTATGTGCATTTTATGATTAATCTTAAGTACTAATATTTATATGAAAGTATAAAATAACAATAATACTTAATACTTTGAACTTGAATAATAAATTTTTTTTAATTACAGATAAGCTAAGGATTTTCGAGGTTGTTGATCACGATTTTGAGGTTGCATTTTCAAAATTCGAAATGGCAGAAAACACCTTCAACAAATAGCAGGTAAATTCTACATTTTTCAAATGATTTACGGGTTGACAATTATGATTTCTTCTCTTTAATCAGAAATAACTAAATACAATCATTCTATGTTCTTTTGCTTACGGCAATCTACTTATTATAAGTTTTCGATACATAATATGTACTCCCATGCAAATAGTTTTGTAAACAAAATTTTAAGACTTCGAACTGTATTAGATAGTTTTGCCGCCTATAGTCTTCATTTTTTCGGATGATTCAAAGCTGCTAAGTAATTAATTAGTTCTAAACGAAAGTTTAGATCTATTGGATAGGCTGCATCGACGAAGTGTTTGAAGATAAAAAATACTCCAGCTTCTTTTAGTTCATACAATTTTTAATATTTCAACCCGCCGTCTTTTATGATCCACATATCATTTTAAAAATTGATTACTTCTGAGTTAACAAAATTAAAATCAAATAAGTGTCTGTATGTAAAAGTATTTTTATACTTGTAATTAAATGCTAACTAAATATTTGATGGACGTCTCGGACGAACAAATCACGATGCCTTTTAATTTTTCTAGCACATTTTTTCTTATGACAGAAGCTCGTTTGCTCTTTCAGAAATAATACAAATATTAGTAGAAAAATTCACCATTCTTTTATGATGGTAAGAGTGGAAAGGTTGGACTATTTTATGATTTTTCGAAAAAAATAAGGACCAAAGTAAAAAATCTTCAAATTTTCTATTTCTCAGGTTACAGAGCAATGTAAAAGATATATTTACCAAGTTTATTTTACAAAGTTTCTACACACATAAAAAATAACAAAAATTGTGTACCAAAAATTTTATTTAAACTCGTATTTCGAGATCCATACATTTTATTCAACAGACACTCAATCAAAATGATAATCTTTCATTGAAATTGATTCGATATATGTGAAAAGCTCTTAGTATATGAAATGTATAATATATGACAGAGTAAATTCGGTTAAAATAACCAACTCCCTGACATTAGTAGAAAGAGTAATAAGCTACGAAATACTAACACAAAATCTAGAAAAATCATTTTTTATTCAAATGATTAAACTTTCAGAATCAATTTGTTATTTGAAGATATTTTCAAAATTAGGGTGATTGCTTTACCCCACTCTATCTTTTGTTTATTTTAAAGGTTTTTTTTTGCATTTAACGTCTAATTTTTAGGTACACTAAAACAATGTTATTCTGTTCAAAACAACTGTTTTCTTTCGAAACGTAATACTTTACAGATGGTTTTAGACAACCATTATAGTATGCTACAAAATGTTACATGAATCTTTGGAAAATAAAATCTTAAACTCGAGAAATATTGTTTTTAATATTTGGATTGATAAATAAAATATTACTTTTGAAAACTTCCGTTTTCTTTAAGGGACGCATGACTGACTAGCCTATTTTTAGACACGTCTCCTATCAAGATGATCTATGTAAGAATAAGATTAATTGTAATAGATTCGTTTTTATAATAATAATAATTTAAAAAATTAATTTTCGAAAAATCTACTAAAAAGTGTCATCTACATTATCTTGTTTAGTTTTAAATTCCAACATTATTATAGAATAAAGTTTTAATTTTATTCCTAAATTAACCAATATTATGAATATTAAAATTTTCAAAGAATTCTTCGTTTATGATATAAAACTGTAAGCTAAGTGAAAAAATTCTCAACGTCTAAGCGACTGACCTTATTTTTTATTCTAATTGTTTATAACGAATATTCATTGAAAGATATATTGTTCACAGCTAAAATACAAACATGAACTATAAAGTTATAATGGTAATAGTTAACAAATTAATTTTACACTGTTAACTAATTTTTATCTGTATTTTGTTTAATTTAAGTTTTTTTAAACTTTGCTTTGAAATAAAAATATTGTTTCAAAACTGAATATACCGTGGAAATACTCGTTCAAAATTGGTCATTAGTATTCGATAATAGTGTAAGATGCATCTAGTGACAGTCACACGTAATATATTATTTACTACTAACACTAATTCATCACTATTTTGAGTATTAAGTAGATAATATATCGTCAGTTGAAGAAAATAGTACAAGGGTAGGTCACTCATGCCTTGAATTTTTTCTAGACATGATGACCTCTTTAGCTGCAAAGGAACAATACATTAAGATATAATTTTTAGAAAACCGATACGTACGTAAAAAACTCTTATATACTTCAAAATGTTTGGAGATGCAAAGAATTACACAAAACTCAATTTTATGAACTACCCCCTTTCGAAGGGTTTAGATGTAAAGAAATTATAGTGTTACTTATGAAACATTTTGAATAGTTACATCTTAAAAAATTATATGCACATACACTAGTCGTTCTCCTTTATTTAGTATATAGTGGGGTATAATTTGATACATCAGAAATGTAGTAAATAGGTGGTTACACTACACCGTCTAAATTCAGTTCGGTTAAATGATTACTCGGTCCAATTACATTTAACCAAGATAACGGATCGTTGAGTTAGATAAGCTAACCGAGCAGTTTATTTCCTGAACGTTAGATAGTTAATAACGGTAGTAGGAATTAAAGTAATTCCTAGTATTTATGGATCGATAGTTAGTAAAAGAATAACACTATTGTTTACTAATTAAAAGACTTAATTTCTCTCGCTTACATAAAAAAGCACCCGGATAGAAACGTAACGTTCGAAAAGTGCAAGGACCAACATCATTCTTTATCGAGATGAGGGGAAAGTTTCGAACAATTAAACTTTCAACTTATTTCCATTAACGAAGATAGGTATAATTTAAATCGTTAGTACTTAGATACACATCTTACATTTCAACGGAAAATTGCAGGTTTAACGATCGCTAATGATCTCTTCCCCTTAGAAATAAGCTCTCACAATAAATCTGATTACATCGTTATCACACATCAATCCGAGCAAAGCTTCGGGACAACTTGAGCCCCAAGTGGCAGAAAATTACCAACGAGGGTTAATGTTTTCATTGACACGGTTTAGCCGGTTTTAGTCGGTAGGTTAAATAAGCGGTTGTACGGCATCACGTGTGCTTAACGTGCTGGTGACTTTCCTGAAAGAAACCCGCAGCAGTCTGTGTAGGCACCAGGTCAGATATTAATCACGCACATACGCATGCGTAAAATCGTACGTACGTACGTACCTATACGTTTAAGGTGTCGACGTGCGTGCACGCGGGTAAAACCGTACGTGTAATGGTTATTCAGGAGTGACCCGGATCGGGCGTAGGTCGTTGATCTTCACTACTTGCATCCAACCGACTGTACGTGTATATGTACTTTCCACTAGGCAAGGTGTTCGTGGGTATAATAATACGCCCCCTTTTTTTTTTACTACGACCATGTAGGTCGTGCCCTTTGTTATGCCGGGTGAGTTTGCACAAAATTACGATGCAAGACGAACGTGCCTCGGGCATTCGAATCAGTCCCGCAGATTCTTGGCACACATTTTTATGCGCCCCTTCTTAGTTAACGGAGAATGCCTATCCGCACACACCCAGTGCTGAGGGTGAGTGTAAAGAACGGCTTTAAAAAAATATTACTTCGAGGTAATAGTAATTGAGGAGGCGTGTAAATGGGAAAGATGGGGCAAGGTTTCGTAATGGACATATTAAAAGGTTAACCTCGTTGTGGCATCATCAATGAATACAGAGTAAGTCGACGGATAGGAAAATATGAAAATTCATTTATAGATTACAACCCTTAACGCGACCTGGGGGTACTGGGAGACCCCACACATAAATATTACATTTTTCCCCTTCTAAAACTGCACTTTTACAGCATTTTTATCTTAAAGAGTTACATTTCAAGAGTCACAAATTAAATTTTTAGGGAAAAATATTGAAAATTGGCTGAGTTATGATTTTTTTTTTGTGAAAAATGTCACTTTTGTATTTCATTTTTTATAACGGGCACCAATAATTTTTTTATCAAGATAACTTATCTACGCGGTAAAATGACACTTGGAGAGTATCCAGTAATTTTGTTGAAACGAAATAACGAAAACTGTCTGCACAGGACGATATTATTTTCGGATTGGGGTCTCCCACGACCCCGCATGGCGCTTTGTGTTAATTTTTTCTAGGTTAGCGCTTTAAGGGTCGTTAATTACACAGGTTAACAAAATTTCACATTACCAAATCATCAGAAATGCGGTTATACTTTTCTGACGTAATTTTGTCTGCTGAATCCAAATCCGTCGACAGAATTTTTCTATCACCCTTCATTTTCGAGATATCCGCCATTTTGTACTTTTTTCAAAACCGTTTCTTTTAGAATGTTTTGCACTCCAACTGAACATGATAATCAATTGTACCACCTCTCATTTTATGCATAATTGTTTCCAAAGTGCGTGTGAATTTTTCCAGATCCAAAAAACTGATGCTTAGAGTTATAAGGGAAAAACTTTCACTAAAAATGACGAAAATTCAGCCATATTTAGAAGAAGAAATGCATCTAATTCCAAAAAAAAATTTGTTTGAATATTGGATCAGCATGATCCTATGGTTATTTTCCGGAGTTGTGCGTCTATTTAACTTTATTGCATGTGAAGATATATATTTTTAATTGATAATTTCGAAAAATGGTAAATTTAGTGTATGAGTGCAAGATGCACTGGCACATAACGCCAAAATGATTTACATCAATTTCACATTTTGCATCATTTTTCAGGGTGTTTAATATACATATTTCATTCTGAATATCGAAAATGATGGATGAAATTGCTAAATTTGTTTACAAAAAATGATATATTCATTATTATCTAATTCGAAGTTATATAAAGTATTAAAAAATGTACGTATTTTGTCTTTCCCTTCTCTCTCTCTCTCTCTCTCTCAATCTCAAGAGAATTCTATTTGTAGAAAGTCATACTGTTTTGTTAATGGGAATGAAATACGTATATAACCCCTCAAAAATGTTGCAAAATTGATGTCAATCATTTTGGTATTACGTGCCAGTACATACAGCACCCATACACTAAATTTACCATTTTTCGAAATTATCAGTTAAAAATATATATCTTCACATACAATAAAGTTAAATAGACGCACAACTCCGGAAATTAACGCGTGATTAACCTACTATAGGATCATGCAGAAACGATATTGAAACAAATTTTTTTCCTCGAATTAGATACATTTTTTCTTCTAAATATGGCTGAATTTTCGTCATTTTTAGTGAAATTTTTAAAGTTTTTTCTTTATAACACTAAGCATCAGTTATTTTTTGGATCTAGAAAAATTCACATGCATTTTGGAAGCAATTGTGCATAACATGAGAGGTGGTACAATTAATTATCATGTTCCGTTGGAGTGCAAAAAATTCTGAAAGAAACGGATTTGGAAAAAGTACAAAATAGCGGATATCTCGAAAATGGAGAGTGATGGAAAAATTCTGTCAACGGATTTGGATTCAGAGCACAAAAATGCGTCAGTAAAGTATAATCGCATCTCTGATGATTTTTCAGTGTTATAAATCTCACCCTACACTTAGAAACTTAAAAATGTCCTATCCGAAATGACCCTCTAGAGTCGTAAAGGTAATAATGTAAATGACAAACTGATTAACATTTATATGATCCATCGAGAGATTTTGGAGTAGTTGATTACGAATGTCACCTTAAAATTACAGAATCTAAATGGGCGGATTCAAGATTTTCGGTTTTAAATAATCATTACTTCAATAATCACTTGATTGAAAGGAATTTGGATTGTAGGGGATATTATCTCGTAGCTGATTACATCATCCTATATTTCCAAAATTCAAAATGTCTCTTTCAAGATGTCCAACCGAAATGTAAATAGTAAATTAAGCGAGATAATTCTGGATACATAGGGAGTTTTGATAATACATCACAACCAAAATTTAAGAATTTCATGTTGCCCTGTAAGTACAAGTTAATTCTGGTAGGATATTTGCTCAAGAGTTCATATATAATCGCCAAAATATCCAATGGTCTTTGGTTTTTGAGACATTGAATGTCAAAGGGATCGGCCGAAAAAAGTGTTGTTGTGAATCAGCAAGAGTCAATTCTGATTTTTCCGACAGAATCCAAATATTTACTCCAAAATATTGACGAGGATCTAGTTTTTTACCAAATTGAAGGTCAACGATTCAAAAAGAAGGTGAGAAATCGTATTTTTGGACATATTTCACATATATACTATAGAATGCTACACAAAAAATCAAGTAATGCAGAATATGTCCGATGAACTTTTTGAAATTGAAATCAGTTCAATCTCGTGATTGTTACTACTTTTTGTGTAAAACAGACAAAAATGTCATAAAACACGATTTTTTATCCCCTTGGCATTCAATTTGAAATTATTGTCTACAAATTACAGAGTTATATTTGCGAATGCCACTTTTCCAATTATTGACCAAAAACACCTCTTTCTCGGAAATTGCACTGTAAATTTACGGATTTATTTATGTCAATTGTTGACAGCAACTTGTATAATAATTTAAGCAAATTTTTATAAGTTCATTTCTATTTAATGAAAGTCGTGGTGTTGACGACTATTTTTCTACGTTTTACGTGTTGAAATCATAAATTTTGTAAACGAATTTTATTATTTCGGAAAACCAGTGTTTGAATTCTTTACAAATTTGTTCATGTTTATGATTCTTGGTAATTGCTCATTTTTAGGACTGATTTGTTTACAAATCTAGTATAAGGTCATAACTATTGCAAAACAAATGAATCCATATTGGCGGACAATCTTGCATGCATACTACACTTACAATTACTGGAAGGTTTTTCAGGTTGACTATCTAAATATCTAAAATCAGACATAAAGAATTGAAATTTAAAGATCCAATCTGATCAATAGGTTTTTAAAAATGAAAGATAAGTGCTCTGCCATTAAACGTTGAATGTGCTGGATGCATGTTTCGTGTATAACAAATTTACGGTAAAATATCGTAATAAGTAATCATAAAAGTCAGTAATTTTACCGAAAGAATTAATAATGTTTTGCTCTTACCATTTTTATACATTCTGATAACATTCCAAGCATGTTGCAACTATATTGATATCTGCTATTAGTTAATAACTTCATAAATTTATACATAGAATATTTTAAGTAGAATAATTCGCTATTAAATCCGACATAAAGTTTAGCAAATCATACAGGGATTTTGTTGTTTAAACAAAAGGAACTAGTTATTACAATAATTTTACTACCTACTTACTACTATTTAGTAATTTACCACCTATTAATTATCGGTTATTATTAAATATGTACTTTGAAGCCAAACATCAAAATCCTTGTGTGATGTAGAGGGAGATATGCAAATCATCTATGACTAATGCTACCGCATGATAATGTGACAATAGGTAAATATAAAGGTAACCAGTCCCAATTAGTATATAGAAGGAATAAGTACATATACTGTGGATTAGATATGAAAATCATGATAATTGTAATATACGAGATCTAGTTAATATTGTAAAAGGAAACGACCTAAATTACACGTGTGCAAAATCTTGTAGTTGGATTTTCCCATTTAATACATGTACCGAAATCTGCCAAAATTATTCCGTTTCCATATGAAGATATAATGACGCACAGCCGCATGCTTACATTAGTTTTGTCAATACAATGATGGTCACAGTGTACAAATAACAATTGATTACAATCCCAGTTGATTGCTAAATCGTATTTTAGGAATTGAAATAGTACACGAGAATCTAGTATTGTATTTGTATCTTTAATACTAGGATAATATTATATTAATCCCTGTTTAATTCAAATCTTTCAATTCGATTGGTTTATTTGAAGGTTCATTTTAAATAATATTATTTACAAATTAATTAACCTATAAACCACTAGTATCAAAGAAAGTTCGTTAATTACATTTTAAAGATAAAATAATTCAGACTGCAATGACATTTTATAATTAATTGCAGTAATGATTTTCAATCCGTAAAACATGTGTTGACGAATTTATTACTAATTTTAATCAGTGCAGTGTACACTATTTATTAATACATTAATTTGATTAATTCTAGAAAAATGTTTAAGAGAACTATAATATTTTAAACATTTTATATTATTTTATAAATATTTCATTTTTTGCCATTGTTTTTGGACAAATTTAAATTTGGCACTAGGATGTTTCATTACCAACTTTGTTAATTAGTCGTTACATCCTCATCAACTTTACGTAACTTTATACTGAGTTTTCCAAATTAATTTATTTAAAACGTGTCTAAAAATAAATGTCAATAAAATGCATAGATTTTGTCTCTTCCAACGAAAAGTGTCATGTAAATTTTTATCATTTTAATTTATAACAATACATAAACTCTTGAATTTTTTAAATGTCTGGTTGTAGTCGATATTTACCGATAAAAAAACTTTAATTCTAACTGTTATGCATCTTTGTTATTAAATTATGAAAGTTGACACTTTGTTGACATTTTTTTTTACTTTTATTACAGCAGATTAGTGATAAGCAGCCCTAAAACCCCTGCGTTTAGAACTTAATGTTTGGGATAATTCCTCCAACTATAAATATGCAAATTGAATAGAAATTATGAAAGTTTCAAGTCCTGATCTATTCTTAAACTAAAATTGGTTCAGAAATTAGCGAGAAATCGCAAGAATAAATTTCTCTAGTACTTATAGTGTTCCGTAAGAAATGTATTCTTGCCTATTCCTGACCGTTTCTGAACCGATTTCGCTTTCGACTTGTCGTCTTTTCATAAAAAATTAATAAAATAACATTGCGAATTTAATTAAAACAGCGAGTAAATAGTCGACTATTTAAACCAATGTTTAAAAAATTTAGGCTGGCATCGAAGGAGGGAAGTTTGTAGTGTCTGATCAATTCGTCTGTTTCTACTTACAATTTAAATTTTATATGTATATATGATGTTCGAAGCACCTTAACCCTTTTCATGCCAAAAGGCCATAATTATTTTGTGATTTTCAAGTGAATATTTATCTGTCTAATGATAAGCAAAGAAATTTCAAAACCATATTTTCTGACGTATTTTTCACATCTGCTATTCGTTTTGTTCTATGACTTTTGATTTTTTTCAATTTACGAAAAAAAGTTATTTTTTTTAGTTTTGTATTTGTTTAACGTACTGACTAATAATGGTCAAAATTCAAAATGGCCGATACAATATGGCGGCTTTTACACGCATTTTTTAAGTTTTTTTTTTCATTTTATTTTATATTTTTATTGCATAACATTTACTTTTTCAATAGATTTATTATATTTATCTCAGTTTGATATCGATTATGAAAAGAAATAGAATATTTTCCACTATTTTTAATTCCATATCATGTGGTATTGTTATTTTCTTGCGTAATTAATATCAAACTGAGATGTACTTAATAAATCTGAATTATAATAAAAATATAATATTTTCAGCCATTTTGAATTCCATATCATCTTGTATTGCTATTTTATGGCATAATCGATATCAGACTGAGATAAATATAACAAAACTATTCAAAAAGTGAGCGTCAGGGACTAAAAAATGAAAAAACATTAAAAATGGGTGTAAAAGCCGCCATATTAGATCGACCATTTTGAATTTTGACATTTTGCATCGTTTAAATTTTAGTTATGGTGATTATTCCACAGTTTCTAGACGCTTGTGCCGACCCGACAACGGGAACATTATTAGCCAGTATATTAAACAAATAAAAAATTTTAAAAATCACGTTTTTTTGTAAATTAGCCGCCATTTTGAAAAAAGCAAACGTCCTGGAACAAAAGTAATGGCAGATTTGAAAAGTACGGACAAAAATACGTCAGAAAATATGGTTTCGACCTTTTTTTGCTTAACATTACACAGATATATGGGCATTGTTCTAGAACTTTTAAATTTTATGTTGTCGCTCATTATGATACCATAAAAATTTTAAATATAACTTTGTAACACTACAGATCAACAAATTTTTGTTCGATGTACATGTAATAAGTGTTTATTACTAATTACAGATATGTAGAAAACAATGAGAGTAAATAAAAGTAGTGAATTTGCCTGTTTTTGGTGCGCGACACTCACTACATTTTTTCAGTTTTAACACTGAAACTTTTTGCACCTTTTTTTTATGGTCTGTGGTTTTTTGTGGATGTATTTGGGGATGTAAACAAATGAAAAATCCTTAACTTAATGATGTGCCTCACTGAGGAATAAAATTATATACCTTCAAACTTGCGAGATAACTTTTTTTTATAGTTGACAATTTAGCAATCAACCTTAGATAATTTTTTTCACATTGGTTTTTAAGAAACCACACAACTGGGGTACATTACCTATACGATAAGAAGTAATTTGAGCCTTTGCCCGAATGTGTGCCACCTATACATAAAAAATGCAACCACGTCAAACTTTAAATTTCCAAGCGAAACTCACTTTGAAAAATCAAATTATTTAATGGCACATCTACATTTTAGCTTCTAAGTACTTTGGAATCACTGTGATCTTTTCTCCTAAGTTATTAAAGTATTTATAACTTTTGTGTTTTTTTAATACAACAAAAAACACAATTTTTGACGATAATAAAATGATTATTCTTTACAAATCGTTTTAATTTTTTGGTATCCTTAATGTTAAATCATGTATTTGGATTTCAAATTTTAATGAAAACTGACTTTGGATTTGTAATCAGTGGCCTCAAAAACCCTAACGTATCAAATTTTATAAAAATCAAAGAAATTTTGTAAAAATAGTCCGCCATATTTAATCCACTATTTTAAATTTGAACTATTAACTAGACGTTTAATTTTATTACTAGCTTCTAAAAATTAGGCCATAAGCAAAAGAACTGAATTTTTTATGTATATTAAACGTTACAAAACTAAAAACTAATTTTACGAGTAACGTAACATATGTTACATTAAAAAAAAAAACATTGTGTATAAATGAGTCACGCAAGGTTTTCCTATCATTTGATCAATTCTAAAGCCAATAAAATTAATTTCATGAATATGCCTAAAAAAAATGCAATTTTCTTCAACCTCAAAGTTTAAAAGTTCTAGAACAATGCCCATATATTCACTTGAAAAACATGACAAAATTATGGCCGTTTGGCATGAAAAGGGTTAAATTGTTTTCTTTAACATGTGCGCTCTAATTTTTTGTTTTATTCAGGTTATAAATATTACACTTGTACAGTTCTGTTTTTCTACCGCCTTCTGCTTTGTTGACTCGTTCTTACAATTCATTAACAACAAATTATTGCACATGTTTCTGTCACCCATCATAAATTATTGATTTCATACATTCTTCGCACAGAATAACAGAAATAACGCAATTTATGACGAGAAAAAATATTCCGCTCAGTTGGGTTGCTCAATTTATTCATTGAAACACTATGTTTTTTCGCCGAAAATAAACCATTGCGGAATGCTATGTTGTTTTAATCCCTCAATAAACAAACAATCCGATACATACGCAGGCGATGATTGACGTCATCATTAGAGTGAACATACGCGCGTTCAATCGCACGCATCCGCTTATACATGTGCACATAACCCAGAGGCTACGACCGGGCCGGTTGGCTACGACGACGACGATGACGACGTCGTCAACTAACTCGGACTTTACGCATGTGGCACGCCACTGTTCGCGATATGATTAATGCGCAAAATGCGCGTACGTGTGCGGTGGACAGCTGTGAGTGACTTCCGGTCCGCCTGCGATCGTGGATCACCGACACGATTTCGGCTACGTCAGATCGCAGCCGTTCCAAGCGTTGATTCATATGGATCTCGACCCATAGAGGGTTCATTCAAGTGCGTGCACGGAAGTTCCCATTTCAAAAAACCCAAATCGTCTGTTTACATTTTCACCCATTTTTTTGTATCTTTTTGCAAATGTACCAAAAAAATTCCATCGGAGTAATTCAACGGTCCTTGGGGATTCCCACTTCTGACACCAATTTGTCACTTGAGCGATTTCGTTTTTTTTGTCGAGTGTAAGAAAAATTAGGCTCTGAAGCACTTTTTGAAACTGCAGCGTATAGATCGGAAATTGCCACGTGTAAAAAGTTAAAATTTTGAATAAATGATTAACAACATTAATATCACTTTCTAAACATAACAAATTGAATTAATGCCACAAAGTGACATCAGGATTGTTAATTTGAACCCGGTATGCAATATAGATTTTTTCTACTCTGGAGAAGACAATCTTGAAAATATCCTTATACCCAGATAAGAAATATGTTTTGTGCACAAGCACAACAATAACAAAAATCAAAAAACCTTTATTCATGTTCTGTGAGACGAAAGACGGCACAAAGCAACGTTTAGCAGGTAAAATCATCATTTTATTGAAGTCAGGATCACTTTGAAATACGTAATTCGTGTTGTATTTAATTAATTACTTTTTATATAAAATGTTTTATTTCTTGACAAGTATATTTTGACATCATTAAATTCTTCTAGGTTAAATAACTGTCATCACTGTTTAAAAAATTCGATTCCATAAACATACTGACTTTTGGCAAATTATTTAAATTGGCTTTTATAAATTCCGGATCCATTGCATTTTTAAAATAACTGCTAATAAAGCAAAATATAGGAAACACGGTTCGATAACATGCAATATTACTAAAGTATGTTCGTTTCAGCCTGTTACTCTCTTGAATTTAACAACACGTCACATCTTAGTCCAATCACGGTCGTTTTGAGACGAGAAAAAATGTAATACTTTCATTTCATTGTTTATGATTTAAGATAACAAAATTATTTCAAACTATATTTGAATTTGTGTATTAAATATTATCTAGCATATAAACAAAAATCGACAAACTCAAAAACATTCAGTTCAAGACCTGAAAACATTAGTTCAAAATCTATGTTTGTAGAACACGTTGATTAAGGCTATAAAATAATCATTGCAATAATAATATAACTCTTGACATTGATTAAAATTAAAAATAGAAATTAATTTGAAGAATTTTACTTCGAATCACTTAGTCTAATCACTTTGTATATGACTTTTGAAAACCTCAGCGGCGACCTCCTGCTCAAGTCGTTACTTTAAGCTAAAAGATAACCAAGTTCAAAAAGATCATTGCTACTTGAGCAATTGGATTGTTCGCGAAATTAATTGCGAACTTCAAACTGGAATTATAAATTATTTAACTCTCAACAGTGGCAGCGCGTTCAAATTCAATAACATTGAATACAATATAACTACTAATATATACACTAACAAGTAGGCCTACTGAAGTGTAAATCTCTGATTTATATGAAATTTTCAAAGGTTGTAAAACATGAAAAACTACGAGTATTTTTATTAAAATCGGAAAAACATATTTAAAAAAAGAAATATCCACTCCTCCCTCTAAATTATTTTGGGATAGTATATTCTTAATTTGCATCCCCCATTGAAGATGTCACGGCCAATATTCTTCTTCTAATGAAAGACATTTTCCTATAAAAAATCATTAAAATCGCTGAACTATCTTCAAAGAGTGCTATTTTTCTATTTGCGCCACAATTTTGGGGGAGTTGTCACATCTCGTGATTATGTTTTTCCGCCGCTAAAAAAAATGCGTGTCTCGTAGTTTTTCATTTTTTTACAACTTATCTAGATTTCATAAAAATCAGAGATTTACACTTTGGTTGGTTTACTTGTAAGAGAATTTTTAAAAATTTTTTTACTTCAAAAAAGAAGATTTCTCCTTTAATTTTATCATTAGTCAGAATACTTTTTAGGAAGATTGGTGCGCTGTAAAAATATCTACTCCACGCGTTCCGCAAATATTGTATAATAATATATTTTTAAATTATGTACTTTAAATTATGTAAGCCATTATTACTGTCACTATTTCAACTAATATTTCTACATCTAAAATTACATCTAATTTAATAATAACTTGATTCTAAGAAATAAAATTAATTAACCACAAATACAAAATTAAATTCGGAGATATACTCTGTTACTACTAAGCTATTTTATTTTATGCCTATATAAATCAGCCACAAAAGCACATCGTTAACACGGAAATGGTACGCCGAGCCGGTTTCAAATGTAACAATGTAGCTCGGAAACAATTGTTTCCGGCTGCTTAGTCATACTACATAAAATGTTTATCAATCGCTCGTTTAAAATTACCCGTTTATGCAATAAAACTACAAATTATGAAATTAGGAATGTCGACGTCGTCGATTATTGAACTGTTTATAAAATTGAAGTACCAGCATACGTTTAATATTTCCTTAAAAAATCGTTAATCTGATTAAGACGTTCTTTAGAATCGGAAATTTTTGAAAAATGAATTTGCAAAATTTCAACTCTGTATCACGTAATATACTTTTTCACAATCCTGGACTTTTACTTAGTCAGTATGAGAAAAAATAAATTAAAAAGACTCTTGATTTACGATGGGAGTCTTAGAGCCTTATTACGTATAAAACTGAATTCGTTAAGATTTGTTGTTATGTAATTGTTGATAAGAAATTGAAAGATAAAAAAAAAAGAATAAAAAATATATCGAATCTTTTTATCCCGGTAATACGGCATGGAAAACTAGAAATATTATTGCGTTTTATACCGTATTCTAGTTCCCTGTTTAGTTCGCATATTAATGTAGAAGCTGCGCCTATTCTAACAGAGACAAAACCTTGATTAAAAATACAATAAAAGCATTTTTTTTTTAAAACAATCTCGTAATGAGCTTTCGAGCTCAGAATATACGTATCACTAATAACAATTTCTGAAGATTAAAAGCAACAATAATACTTGGAAATATTCTCAGTTACAGGCCAAAAAGTGAAAAACAGTATCAAACAGTGGTTTTTTACGTTTAGATTGGCCCAGAGTTATCTGTGAAGCTAAAAATGGTGACTGAACATCTCAAACCAAACCAAACCCCCAACAAGTTAGCATTTAAAAAATAGCTTGAGGTCAGATGATAGTCTTAACCTAATATAACCTTTCTTCATTTGTGTAATATCAAACGTACACACGGATGGTCAGAAAGTTATTTATTCAGACCTTATCGAATGATTTTATGAGAAAACAAATAAAAACAAGATCAACCTGCAAATCAGATAAGCATTGACTACTACTTTAACCATTTGAACTGCGGATTTACTCAAAATTTGTTCCTCGAAAGTTTCCGAGGTCGCTACTAAGGAATCTTTTGTCAGATTTTCAAAATTAGGATTTTTTTAAAAATGGTCAATTTTTTGTTTATTTTTGTTTATAATTAATTAATTATAATAAGTGAACATGAATAATAGCTAGCATTCATTAAATAATTGTCTTAGATATGTAGATAATCAGCTGCGACCTCGGAAATAGGAGAAACTGATTTTTAAGGAGCAAATACTCAACGAAAAGAACTCTCTAAATTTCTTGGAGTGATAATTCACTCTTTGGTTAGTGAAAACCGAGCAACTGTCATGAAAGAATGAATATTCAACTCTTTAAGAGTGAAATTTCAATCTAACAAGAGTGAAAATTCACTCTTTCGCTCCGAGTCGTGGATTTCACAACTCTGGAGGAAAGAGTGAATGTCCACTCTTCAAGAGTTGAATATACACTCTTTCATGAGATTTACTCAGTTTTCACTAATTAAAGAGTGAAGTTTTACTCCAAGAAATTTAGAGTGAAGGTGGGACGTTGGAAGTCCTAGGACGTAGTGACTGTAGTTACATCTAATTTCAAAATTACAGGTTACTATTATTATTGATGGTGAATTAATTGTATATGCAGCTGCCAAAACTATAAAATAATTAAGTCCCACTGGGTAACTCATCATTTAGATAAATTTACTACATATTTTTCTTATTGTAAAGTTTCTGATTACACGTCTTTAAGAAGGTCTAGGACCAATAGTCATGATTTTGGGATGTGCAGGGATTCCAGGTTTCAGGATCGAAAATATAGAAGTCACAAGTCCAAATTGTCATATTCAAAAGCTTGATATACCGTAATATTTTCTCAAAATAATAATCGATACGATGATAATCGAAAAATTGCCGAAACTACAATATTGCAAAACGCCGTATATTCTCAAAAAGACAATCTACGAAACCGCTTTTATCGGTTTGTTGGAAAGTTCTTTCCGCAAGTAGTTTTGTGAATCGAGACGTGTAATGTGTTACATTTTCAAACTTTAATGTTGAATTGTTTTCAAGAGTGTCGGAAAGGTGTAAATTTCAAAGTTCAGAACTTGACACCATCTCTGCATAACTCGCATTTCTTCCAACATTTCAAAAATCTTTCTGAATTTCTCGTAATATTTTATGCATATATTTTTTTTGCAAATTTTTCTCCTTGTGTATGGTTCCATATTATGTTTGAACGTAAGTATAATTTATCTCCAATGAGCATAAAATATGCAGAAATACGCTCAATGAGGTTCTTCGATAATTCTGACACAAAAATGACAACATTTACATTAATTTATTGGTAACTCGTATTAACACGTTATAATTGAACAGTCTAGACGTGTGATAACAGAAATAAAGTGACCTCTTAATTATACAAAACTAATTGGGAACTTGCATAAAAAGAATCTTGAATAAAGAAGCATTGAAAATTCATCAATCTTGCAGTTCTGTCCTAAATTTTACAATTTTAACTCGCTTGTGTATACATAGCCATATATTATAGCAAATCATATAAAACTCCAAAAGTGTTATAATTGGTATAAATAATTTTGGACAATGATATTGTTAGATCATTATTCAAATTCCATTTTACGTGTGGATTATAAATAGCTATTGGTTTCAACGTCTGTAAAAATAACAGTACGTTGAATTGCCAGAAGAGACCAAGTGCCGTATTGTTCGGATTTATTACTGTCGTTAAAGTGAATTACGAACAAAACATTTAAAATTAAAAAAAAATAAAACTACAAATAATAAAAGTCACAAATAGACGAGCAAATAGTATTTTTTCGACGAATTTTTCAATCGATAAGTTGAGGGATTGACAACGTTAGGATACTTTGAGGCTCAAGAATTCCTATTTACAAAATGACGCCAAATTTGAAAATTCCCATAATTTTTCATTAAATACGTATTCAATCGGTGGTAATGATTGTCTTTAAATACACGAACGATATCGGAAATGAACAATCAGTAAATCGCATACGAAAATCAATTCAAATCAGCAGCTAATAGGAGTAAAACATTCATTTTCAGCGATGTAATTTCGCGAAAGCTAAATCGAAAAATCAATTAAATCTCAAGTGAAATTGCGCCGAAAGCCATTCAATTAAAATTCAACGATCGTCTCGAAAGGCATTGAAATGCGAAGCCTGTTACGTAGCGAGAGGTACGTATTATTGCAATTCGTTTAATTATATGTGCACGTCATTTACTCGACAATCCGATATTTCGCCGTTTATAAAGAAAAAAATGAATCAGTTTCTCCCATTTCCTTCTTTCATTGTCAAAAATCGTCAATTTCTCATTAATTACGATATTTTCACGGATTTTCCGATCTTTGGCTGGAACCGTTTTATGATATCAAATTTTATTGGAGAAAAGGCGGCGGGTAATGATAAATACGAAAGCGGAAATTCATCCCGTTGGAATCCTTCGATAATAAAATCGAAAAATCGAAAAAATCTAAAGTGAAATTGCGCCGAAAACCATCCAATTAAAATTCAACGATTTTCTGCTCCAAAGCGACGAAATGTCTGGACGAAATGCATTAGAATGCGAACTATGCGCTTCCATACGCGTACGTATCACGAGGTTGGTGCATGGATGCCTCGAATCTTGCGATTCCTTCGGTGCTTTAACGCGAATTCGATAGAAACGACCGACACGTTGCTTGGTGTGGACCATTATAAAAATCGAAATTCTATATGCATAGGAACGAGCTGAAAGGATTCCCAACTGATTCCTGGGTGCTACTGGTAAACAATATTGCCTTCCTCTTCTTTTTAGGGGAACATATTGAACATGGAAGTCGAGTTAGTTTGACGAATTATGGAGCGGAACTATGTCGTATCAATCTTTTCCCGAACATTTCTACACATTTCGTAATGATTTTCAAAAAAATAATCATAAAATTCCTCTCCATCGTTGCAAAGTGTGATTTTGCTCAGATGTACCTGCAAAGATCCCTCATTGTACCAATATTGGGCAGGCGACTTTTTTAGAGTAAAATAAAAAATGTTCAAAAGTTAATGAATATTTGCAATAACTTGAGAATACTGAATATTACACAGAAAGAAAGGAAATAGTTAACGGAACCTTTTTGTAATAGCAAAACGCGTAAATCCAAAAAGTTGTTGCATGAACTATTTCCATGCTAAAAGGTACAATAAAATTGTTCCATTTACTGTTTTCCATTTGTAAAATAGTTTGTACATAACCTCAAATATCAACTCTAACCTTGCATATAGTTAATTCTACTACTTACAGAGTGTAAATCGATTCTACTATTTTTTCGTGGTTCCATTAGCACTTTTTTTCACTCTGTGTAGGAATTTCCTTTCATTATTATATATGTTTGTAGATTACAAGGATTTGCAATATTGATTAACAGAAAAATAGGTTAACAAAAATTTATTCAGATATCTTCAAGAAATTATTGCATCAGCATTGATTTAGGTGGAAGAAAAGTAAAACATATTTATAATTCTATCTTTTATGAATAAAAATCGAACAAAAAAAATTAATCAATTTCTTGGCAACTGGAAATTAATACTAGTAAAACTAGGTAATTGACAGAGTTTGGAAGGTATGACCATTTTTTGCGATTTTTTATACTGGATTTATAAGTATTTCTTTAAACAAACGTCATTTTTTGTATTTTCTTATTATCTCCAAAACTAATGGCGATAGACAAAAATGTCAAATATAAAATACACTAATTTTTAGACAGCAAATACAGGCAAGCCATAGAAGACAGTTTTCTCTTGTCTAGAATGATTTATCTCCTTAACGCCCGAAATAAATTTTGTTTACTTCAATTTCAATTAAGTATTTCATATCAAAATCAATGTTAAGGAAATGTAAAGTAACTACTCTACTATTTTCGAAATCGCTTTTGAAAATTCCAAGGTCAACATTGGGTTTCAGCCATCAAGAGTTATAATATGGCGTCAAATTTAAAGAAAATTGCCAACAAATTTAGAGAAATGCAATCTGATTAATAATCTATCAGAACATTGGGATTCTATTGAGACAATGGATTAGTGGATAAAATATTTGTATTTAACAAAAAAAAGGCTACTACTTCATTTTACTCTCTTTATTAATCGATCTTAAAATGGCATCACAAAGAAAATTTTGTTGAAAAATTTCTAGACGCTGTAACTCAAAAACTATCAGTTTCTTTAAAGAAATGCTAAGAATAAAAAGTTCGTAGAAGTCATCGTGAAATATACTCGAATTTTTCAGATTTGTTAAATGATATTTTCAGAAGTTTTTTAACAAAGTTTAAAAAATCGAAAAGCAATTCTTTAAAAAAATTGGTATCGTCTTTGATAAAATCTAGACATTTTTTGTTCTTGGGCTGTTTCAAATATTATAGTTTAATATATTTCTTCTCGAGAACTCAAGAACAAAAAATGCCTAGAATTCGTGACACAATATTCCAACCTTTTTTTTAAATGTAAATAAAAATTGTCTAAAAATATGATGTTAAATGTAAAACATTAAAAAAAACTCTGTCTATTCCTTGGCGATTTCTAAGAACCTTTCGTTTTTAGAATTTTTTTAGAAAAACTCCAAACATTGTTCAAAACAAATGTTCTCTGTGGCGTCATTTAATAAAATCTTTTCTTAAAATTAAAACATTTTATCTACATTTGGCCGTCGTTTCAATAGAATCTGAATATTCTTATAGCTCAAAAAACATTCATCCTAAATTTTTGTTTATTTTTGTTTGCAATTTTCTTCAAATATGACGATGTTATATTAGAATTCCTGTCAGCTGAAACTCAATTTTGACGTTGGAATTCTTGAAGCTCGACTTCAAAAGTAGTAAGGTAAGACTTTTTATTATTTCGCAATGTGAAATAATTCATTGAAATTGAAGTAAAAAAATAATTTCAGGCGTTAATGAATGACAGTCAAGGGTGCTGTACTAAAATAGTGGAACTTGATTTATAGAAGTTAAAGAAATGTCCATTATTTACGATGAATAATTACGATCAAAAAGGCTTAATGAATATAATTTTTCTATAAATAGTCGTATTTTCGAAATTTGTTTTGATGGAATGAAACCATCTATCAAATTCAATAAAATATCAATTTTATTATATAAATACATAACTAAATTGCGTCAGTGCAGCTTTTATTCGAAGCCTTAAAGAAACACAACGACGATCTGTGCTTGCACAAAAAAACTAAACTTTGTTCTATACAAAAATAAAAATGATGCTTCATATGATTTTCACGATTTGATAAACTTGGCAATTATTTGAAAATATGTTGACAGCCCTACGAAACAAAATATAATTGCGAAATAATAATTTTTTATGCAAGACACTGTTTTTTTTTTGTATAATTTAATATAATTAATTTAAATTTTTAGTATTTTTTTTGTAGTCATCAATTACATAGTCCAAAATAGACCTGCATCATTTTTGAAAAATGAGGTAGTCTTAGGGGCAAAAAATACGAGAAAAATTATAACAAAAAATTATATTTTTATTATATTTTCTTGCGTCGCGAAAATTCATGTCAAAAAACACATAAGAATAGATCACATAAAAATATTTATAAGATAAGACTGGAAAATAAAAGTTCCTAACGACTAAAACTTTAATACACCCTTTCATCTAGTACCTGCAGTGCAAAACCATAAGTCGGTCATTTTTTTTTTCGAAATGCATGTGAAAGAAAGAGACGTCAAACTGCCGGCATCCCTTTCTTTCACAAAGATTCAAAATAGGAAACAGCCGGCCGTCATTGCGCCCGTTGTGGTTATCCGAATAGAAAAGTCTGTTACGCAAATTATTTAACCATAACAAATTTTTTTAAATTCGACTTTGGTTTCTCCTCTTAATGGTTTTAATCGAATTTTCGAAATCTCCCTTCTAAACTGTCCAACAGATACATGGGTATCAGAATTGAAACGTCATTTGATTAAAAAATGATCGAGCCATAATGGAACCCCGAAAATTGGAATCCAACAACGACTACTCCTCGGTGAATGATGCTAGCATATGCATAATAAACGTGCGCGAAGCTTAATTATTCCAGCGTCGCATAATTTATCTCATCGCATCGTTGCAGGCATAAACGAGACTCCGCGGGTTGCTTTTGCCGCGACAGAAAGTTTGCGAACGTGTGAAACGAGATTAGCACGACCCTTTCCAGTACAAACAACAAAATCGCGAAAAACCACGCGCGCGTTGGCGCTCGACAAATCGGATGGTTGACTCGAGTTTGTCCAGAATGCGGGTCAGTTTCGACTTCTATTGTTTAATTATACTAATTGCGAAATGATGGAGAGGTTCACTCGTACCATGCGTCTATTTTCCTTCTCTTAATTTCACTAAGGAAGATGCAGAAGTCGACAGTTTCCCTGAAAATGTCAGGAATTATTGTTATTATGCGTTGTATTTGGAACATGGAAAAGAGGGTTGTGAAATATTCCTTTAAACTGATAGATTTGTAAACTATGATAGAAAAAAAACATCTTAAAATTTGACCTTTTTTATGCGTAGAAATGTTGAAAAATCTAGAACATGGCTGACCAAACGCTGACTGTTACTACTTCGTCGCCAACGTATACTGCTTCGCGTTCCACGGTATGCAGTTAAAAGATTGCATACAAACATTGTTATACAGTATATTAAATTAGTATATATATATATATTTTTAATCGATTGAATAAAAAAATACATTGTAAGTGTATTGGTAAGGGTAATCAATATACAAGGTCAAAGAATTGTCAATACAGTACTGTTTATTGTAGAAATAAGTAGGGAAGTAGTGTAAAGTTTATGCCTTTCAAATTGAAAATTATTCCTATTTCGCATTATTATCAACTTGAATTAAAAAGTGCCGAAAAAAACTTAATTAAAACCGATTCAAGAAAAAAAAGAGAGATTGTTTCTGATTTTATTAAAATACTCTATACGTTGTTCTACGATTGAGTGCAATCTAAAAATACCCCAACTCCTGTTTTTTTTTCCTGATATAATTTCAACAATATTTTATGGTTCGTCTATTAAAAGACATTCTAAACATGGGTAGTATTTTAAAATTCGATACTACTTTTATTCACTACATAAAAGAAAAAGTGTTTTCGAAGCTCTGTAACTTTTGATATACAACGTAAAAATAGTCTTTTTTTTAGAATTGTTCTCGAATATGAACCTACCAAATTAGTTTTTCAAAATAAAAAATGGTGAATCCAATATCGAGATCGGGATATATGAAATATTTTGTTAAACATGTAACAAATATTTTTTTTTAAATCTGGCACTCCGGAGCCATTTGAAAATCAAAATTTATAAAAATATATGAGAATGTATACAATATATTTAAAGTAAACAATCGGGAAACATTTCTGATAAGATAGAAGGTGGTCCAAAAGGATCAAATAGTGAAAATTGCATACTTAAAATAATTGTACCTAAAAAATCGGGGTTTTTCCAGTATTGAAGAAAAAAATGTGTTAAACGTCATTTTTCAAAAATTTGACTAGCGCCATTCGAAAGGGCGGCATCAAAACTAGTGAAAACTGATGGTATTAAAGCGTGATTTTCAGTAACGAGAACCATAACTTTTCTACATGGTTATGTACTAACATGTTTTATAGATAAATGTTTATTTAACTTACAACTATATTTTATTAAAGTTATTAGAATTATTTTTGATTTTCTATTAAACGCAAATACGTTGAATATTAAAGCAAAACAGATTTTATTATACAATATGTACGGTTGTTGCATATTTTGTGCAAATCAGACTTTACGCAAAGTGGTACATTAAGAACGACTAAAGAGCATGGAACTTAATTAGTCTAATAATGTTAGAATCATAGAAAATTATCGCTGAAATAGTTGAGTCGAATAAATGTTAAAAAGATGTTAAAAAACTATACGATACTTGTATTAAAATGATCACATTAGAAAAATAAGCAAAGTGAAATATAATAAATTCTTATAATCTTTTTAAAAAGGATTGTAAATTATTTCCTGACTTTAACGTTTGAAATCTCGCGTATTTTTGGTACAGAAATTTAAATCACGTTACGCATTCATGTTTGTAATACTTTATGTAAGAGCGCGAGCTCAAAATGAATCGTTTTCAACTTCGGTAATTCTCAAAGGTATAGTGTAGATACATTGTTCCGCTAAAATTATATTTCTTTAACACGCCTGATGCAGTATTTACAGTATGCAGGGTTCGATTTACTTTCACATAAAATTTGATATTTTCCCTTCACATGACTACATTCGAACGTATCGGTCGAGCAGCTTTCAATTTCCTCGTTTTTTATTGAAAATAAATTTCCGCGAACATAAATTGACGGATTTTCGATATGATGTTTTAATATTTTGCACGTGCGTTCCATTTCCTGTTTTTTTATTAATGTAAATCAATGAATATCAAGTACTGAGATTGCGTATTTATATTCTACAAAATCGTTATAGATGATAGACTTTGCGATAAAATTTAATACGATAGTTATCATTTATTGTAGCGAAAACAAACTCAATACTTAACAGAGTGATATAGAATATATAAGTCAATAAATATTTTTTGAACAATCTTAATAAAAGATCTTTATACAATTTAGAGGGTCATTGCTTTGATCCTTATAATATTGTAACAGAATATTTTTTATATTAACGAAAATGAATGTAAATTAGGCGGATCATATTATATGCCATGGTATCACTATAATTCATAAAAATTGTTAATTAAAATAGCTCTTGATTACAATTAAATATTCATGCACATTTTTAAAATTTTTTTTCTTAAAGCGTGATTTTGGACTGAAGGATTTCTGGTTAAGTAGAAATTTAAAAAACATGCAAACGTTATTAGTATTTTTTACATTTTACTATTATTTTGAATTCTAATTGTAAAATTATGTGAATATATTTAGTTTTAGTTTAAAATAACTGAACTTAAATAGGATTTATTGCATATTCATTACTAATAATGTTTAGTTACATTTTATTTTAATATACTTCTTTATATAATTTAATCCCTGAATGATCTAATTTAACATTTCCAAATCAATATAGTGGTTGGAACATGAAAAATGTCCATCTCTATGAGAAGAATATTTCTTTGCTTTTGTTTTTAAATTAGTTTCTTATAATGCCATTTTTCAGATTCGTAATCATTTCAAATTAATTTTACTAATGCCGCTGTTATATCATGATAGTGTATATATTATCTATAAAAAATACTTCAGAATAAACAGCAGTTTTACGAATGTTATCATAAATTTCAAAATGTACGCACGTCACTTCAACATACAACTACAATTCCTTTTCTGATCAATGTAATATGCAATATCAGTATGAGAAGTTGAAATGTAAAGAAAACTTGTCTGAAAAAAAAATAAATTTTACTTTTAATACAAATATTTTTCTACGGAAATTGGAAACTCGGGCAAAGTTTGAAGCTCCAATTTTGAAAAATGTTCATACAGAATTATTCATAAAAAGGGTTTTAAATATGAATTAAATTTAACCTTTTTTTTTGGTGCCAATCATTTTCGAATTAATACAATAACTTGATCTTACTCATTATGGAGAGACTTTGATTATTCATAAACTTTATAGTATTGTGCTAAAAATGGCCTAATTATTATTATTGTGCTAAAATAGTAGAAATTTTACAAAGTAAACAAAATATTACAAGAAATCATTTTTCCAAACCAGATATCAGCCAATCGAATTGTACCATTCAAATACTAATAATAATATAAATACTAATAAAGTATAGAAATATGTTAAAAATTTCCGGTGTGTTTGAATGTGTGATTTTTTGTATTTTTTTAACCTTGTGTCTCTTAGTCGTGTATTTTTTTATCTGCGGATATTTCTAAGCTTTGCTTTTTTTTTTTACTGCGCGGAGTAAAAATTCCCCACCCCTCTTTATGGATGAATTTCAATATGGAAATATACTTCAGAGTGAATTTTATTAATTAGTTCATTAAGAGTGAGGATTCATGTAAATAGAATTTTTTGGTATATCCTGAAGGGTATAGAATTCATGATATAGAGTTCAGATGTTGGACATTTTTTACTTTACGTTTAAACGTTTCAGAGCTACTTTTTTTTTTGTAAAAATAGTTTATTTCGCTTTAAGTATTTACAATAATTATTTACATTTGGCGCAGTTTCAGGTATACTTTATATTATTAAATGATTTTTTAAAACTGTAGGTAGTCTAAGAATTTTCGAGGCTACTGATCTCCTTTAAAACGGGGAAACCAATATACGGCGAGCACATTTTTTAAATATGCATAGATTTTTATTAAATTTGGTATTTAATGTTTTTTTTTTCAGTTGTTGATCAAGATTTTCTCGTGACATTGTCAAATTTTCAAATATTTTCCACGTGGAAAATGGAGGGAAATACCGCATAATTACGTCCTAATCGGTCATTCCGAACCGTACATTATCTCGCTTATAATAAAACCCAACTAAATGTTCTACATATTATACGAAATACTAATTAATATTAACATTTTTACCACTAATGATAATATTTTAGGCAAACCATATTTCGGTAAGGATTATGCTTTGTAATATGTTAGATATTGCCGTGGTATGCAAATCTGTAAATTTCGTAGAAAATTAAATTACAAACCAAGAAAAGTGCTTTGGAAATTTACAGGTTTCCCTTTAAAAAAAGTGAATATGCTATCTGGTAGAAGTAAGTAAAGTTTTAAATTAGTCGTACAGAAATGAACGTGCAAGATAATTCCGACTTCCACTCAAATGATTTTTTAATACAATCAACGTGAGGCGATTAAAAAACATAAACACACACAGAAGTATTATCTCTGTCATTTTACTGATTAGACGTTTACTCACTTATAAAGTGTTCCTCAAATCGTTAAATAAAAATTCGACGATGACAAAAGCACGTATTATAAAAAAAAAGTATTTCTTTTAAAATGTTAGAAATTTGAGCAAATAAATATTAGAAGTAACAGGAATCACACAAATAATTTCGTATTCTTTTAGCAGCGTCATAATTTTTATTGGTTAAAATATTTGTATAGCTAATGAGAAAAGTACTGCTTATAAATAAATTGAAAAAGGATCAGCTTCTACTCTCTTGTTATTTATTTTCCCAAATAGGAATCGCTTAAGAATTTCATTCATAAAATTACGATTGAAACCGTTGAAATCCCGAGAATTGGAATTCTTAACAGGAACCATCCAACAAGTAAAGAATGAAGGAGTAATGTAAACAGGCGACCGAAATTTACATAAGCGAAAAATCCCTTGGGATTGTGCAATTCTAAGGGAGGCTTTTGACGGTCGTCATATTGATATCCCGCCGCCTGACAATTTTTGCCTTCAGTAAAGAAGGGTGAGCGCTATTCGATTTCTACGACATCGTCTCGGTTGGGTGCACTTCCGGTTTTGACGTTGTGCCTGTGGAATTTTCCTGGCGTAAAACAACGCGCATGCGCAACGTGGTCCCAGATTTTGCCGGGAGGAAATGGAAAAGCCCTTTCGAAACGGACGTTTCATTTCGATTTCGAACGGCGGGAGACGTGTGTCTCGTTTCTAATACTGGGATCGAACCATTCCTTTCATTGACACTACCACCGTTCGAGAAATTAAAACGATCACCCGCGACCATTTTTCGATCTCGGACTCGCGTAAAAGAAAAGTACATGTCGAAATGGAGAACGTGATCGGAGAACGTCCAAAGAATTGGTACATTAAGACTTTTCGCTTTTGTCCGCTCCAAGATTAAGCTTTAATGACTCTTCATTTCTTCCGGCGACAGGAAATACAAGAGAGAAACTTTTAAGCTGAAAAGCTCAGCATACATGCAATTAGTTTCAAACAAGTTAATAATAGTACAAAAATTAAAGTGCCGGGTCTATATCTACTTTATTACTTTTAGTTTGGTTATGTCAGTTTGACAAACTTTTAGTACCTTTGTATTTACAACAAAGAATAGGCGTAAAACCCATCTTCAAAAATCTTCTTGACCGCATAATTAATATAGACGAAATTCTTAAACAGAATTTAAAGGTTTCTCAAACAAAAAACGATCATTTTTTCCTTAAAAATGTTTTGGCAACTAATGTGTGCCTTCTTCAGTTATTATTTCTAAAATTGTTTATAACGTAAAAATGAACAAATTTGAATTTGAGCTATATAATATAACAAGTAACTAAATTTATCGAAATTACTTGCAATATGTGAAAACATAAAAAGTTTTGTCCTATCCGTTGGTATTTTTAATTTTCATTGACAGCTAATCCGGTACGAAAAACTGTTTTTATTCGTGTTATTCGAATACTTTTTCCAGATTTAGTAAATAAGAATATTACGTATGTATACATTTTTAGACATACCGTTATATATATTTCAATTTTGGCTGGACCAAAAAGAAGTTACTCTGCCGTCCCACCCCTCAGAATTATGTAATACGAAAAAATAGACCCGTATTTTCTTCTTTTTTAATCGGTTAATATTTAATGGAGCCGCCGATTTTCTAAAGTTTCCCATACATGCTATATTAAAAAATACATTTTCCTAGATTTAGTAAAATAATCGTTTTGTTTGTCTATTATAAACTATGATTTACAGACCCTGCAAAAAAAAGGAAATTTATTCAAAAAGGGCTTTTATAAGTGAAAAAATATTTCTAGCAATTTTAGTGATATTATTGTAAACTATTGTAAATTCTCATTCTGGATAAGGTAAATAAAACCATACAAAAGAACAATGAATACATAAAATAATAATACATTATAAAAAATAAACATTTTGTTATAAATTAATAAAAATATACAATACAATATGTGTGCGCAATTGAGTACGTAAACTCGGAATAATATCGATAATATCGACACAAGAAAACAGATATTTTTTATATACCGATACTTAGATTCTATGATAAGTATCGTTACCCAATATCGATATTTTTCTTACAATGTCGCGTCCCTATGCGACTGTTGTTTGATAAAGTAACCGATTAAATTCTAAGCTCCATTGCGCTTGAACGATATTAAACTAACTAAACACTAAAGGATAAATAAGAAAATTAAGGCCACTAACACGTGAATATCAATAATTTGTCCACATGTTATTTAAGTACGAAATTTTAAGGGTCAAATATATAGATCTAATTTAATTTTGAATAAAGATGTATTTTCCTTTCTTTTTTCTGGTGATATTTATTTCATATAATAAATTTTCATTAAAAAGAAACAAAATTAAGTAACTTACTTAGTGTGGTATACATTAATTACTATTTCCAATGGAGAAAATTTCAACATTGGAATTTTATTACATAATAATCAGTCCAATACCTTTAACAACTGTTTCAATTGAGTTCTAAGTATTCATCGATTGGTTGCTTATCGATTTGATTTTGAATAGTTTATTCAGTGTAACTAAAAATACTTGATAGTAAAATACTATTAAATCAAATCAAAAACATAATTGAAGGTATTTTTTTATGCATTATTATGAATAATTATAATAATGCATGAAAAAAATTTATATAATTAAAAAATTATAATAATTAAATACATATTTGAATTTAGTCTGAAAATTTATTAATAATTTGAACTACAGCCCAAAATAACCCGCATTCATAAATATATTCACCAAACCAAAAATAATTTTCTTTTCCCAGTTATTTAGTAGCAGAATACTTCATTAAACCTTAAATACCTTCAAATATTCACGAAAAACAACAATTTCAGAAGTAATGTATGGCAAGCGAATATATCCGTCCATATAATATTATTTTCTACATAAATTAGGTCATCATTTCTATAAATACAAAAATACTCGTGAACGTACGATCAAAAATTTATTTCTATATTTGCGAAGAAAATATAACGGAATTTTTAGGTTACATTTATGAATTTCATATCAGAAATAAAAAATTGAATATTCATTATTCATTAATCCATTGTCTTCGACCCACATTTATTTTAGAAACAATATAATGAATATAATAATAGAAAGAAAACTTGATACCCTTTCTGAGCATAACTAAATTTAGGAATTTTTATGCTCAAGAATATTCAGTTTTCGTATCTATTGTCTAATTTTTTAATTTTTATTTAATTACGCGCACTTTCGGAGCCTTAAGTACAATTATTAGTTTCGTCTGTAATTAAATTTATTAAACAAATACAGAAAATTTCATCTTGATATTAATTAAAATTTATTGAAGATAAATAAAATTTCATTTAACCATACAAATGTAAACGAAACTATTCAGCTCACGGAAATTTTTGGAAATGTTTGGAATATGTTCATAATCGTATGTGCAAGTCACTAACAGCATCGTATAGTACAAAATAGACGAATGATAGCGAATAACCTATTAATAATTATACTGTTATCATTTAGTTTTAGATACAGATTTAAGGTTATACCATAAACAATATCTGATAAAAACCGACAAAAGCTGAATTTTCTACAAGAATTGTAAAATAGTAATAAAGTATTGTACAATTATAACAAAAATATGTAATTTTGCAGTTTTTTATTGTTGTAATTTCACAACATCATTATATATTTTTTAAAGTGTATATCCTTACAGTAAACGCAGTTTATAGCTGATTTTTTGCGTGTTTCATTTATATTACATACAAAAAATAGTTAGGGACTTCTCAATTTTATTGTTTGAGTGGTAAGAATCGTACAAATTAAAATGTACAAAACATATTCAGTTATTTGTGATTTTAAAAACCCTCATAACTTCCGACAATAAGGCAAAACGTAATCAAATAATTTTTACTAATTCTTGGTCTGTTACGGACAAATTTTGGGAATTTTTGTTAGTGAATAGTTCAACATTATAAAACCAATAATTCTACTGGAAAATGAAGAATTTTCAGTTTTTTGCATAAGAATAATCTTGTGTGGATAAGTGTGGACGTCATTGAAATATCTATTACAAAAGAAATTTTATTTGAATATATATTTTTCATCTCTTACTTATTGAAGTAAAAAGTTGATGGCGTTGCTAGGAAAGTTAGGATATCTGTATGTCCTCAGGACAATTTTCCGACTGTTATTAATATTTATAATTATTTTGTGTAGTGACAATAATAAATTGAAACTCTTAATTGAATTGGCTTGAAATGTTTTGTTTGTTCACGCTTTCTATTCATTCCCCATCACAAGATCTAAAATACATTTAACAAACTACTAATCTAGCAATAGAAATCGTCTTTTAACATTTTAAAGTAAATTTAAATTTAAAAAAAAATTAAATAACTGTAAATTTGAACGGAAATATAAATAATCAAGCTCTAAGCACAAATAGTGGCACAAACGACCTCTAAAAAAATGAAACGTGAGTCACTAGCCGATATTGCGTTAACTATCAAAAAGGTAGTAATTAATTTATATAATCAATACGTTGGATGTAATTATAGAATTTCAATAAAGCTTACTCCTATTAACTAGTTAAATTGTACTTCTCGATCAATCACGAATAAATTATCCAGTGGTAATAATCACTACTACCTTATTTACTATTTTGTTTTCACATTTTTATTAATATTTCAAAACTAATTTAGATTGAGAAATAGTAAATACGATATAAAATTCGATAACATTTAAGAATTGCCAGCAAGTTAATTGTCTATCAAAAGAATTATATTTAATTAATTATAAAAAAGTTATATTCGAAATATTTAATGAAATATTATTTTCGATTATTTTTACCGCTGCAGAATCATAAATAAATCAGACACGTTTAAGTATCTTGTTATGTATTTACGGCTTAAGTACATTCATACCACGTACATCTTAAATATGACATTGTGACTACACTCAGGAACGTGACAAAACAAAAGCATTGTACCCATTAATTCGTGCACAGATTTAAATCACTTTCATTTTGATTTACATCATCTGCAGTAATCTCGCTTGTAAACGTAAAAAAGCAATAGTTGTTTATACTATCTAAATACTGGAACCACAACTACGTTTTGTAGGTGGGTTTACGATTTAAATAGTAGTTTTGCCTACCTAATTTGTCGAGGTCACTAGTTAGATGATAAAATTAACTAACAACGATGGGTCTTATCTTAATATTTAGTTAGTATTTACAGCTATTTCCGTTTTGTACGGGGACTCTTATACTTTCCCACTGCCAGGGAATTGATGATCATTTTATAAGGTCGCATATATTACTATATTACTCGTGCATTTCTATTTGTAACCTGTACGGTTTATTTAAGTAAATTAGATGTTAATTGTGTTGAACTAAATTTTAGTTATGTACAAATGCTGTAAATGTTGTATCACATTCGATTGTTCGCTACGATTAAAGCTTGAAATTAAATTATGTATGCAAAACTCAACGTTTACTCATATACCGATACTTACAATAAATGCGTACGCATTATAAACGTGTATAAATTTAGGAAATTTATAATCACACACACGAAAAATAATCAATTATAACTCCGTAATATTTTGATCCTTCACGTTCGCAAGTGTGGTATAATTTCAGGAAAAATTTGTACATTAACGTTTTAAATATTCTATATTGTATTTTCGAGCGAGCAAATTGGAAATCTGTTTCAAATAATTACATGAATATTTCGTTTGTAATTGCAATCATTTACGTGCGACCTACATATCGACGGGTGCAAAAGCCGTTTTTAAAATCACTCTTAATTCTTGGAGATAATGTTAATCGTCAGTTTTTTTACCCGAGTACTTGTTGTGTTCTTCTAGTTTTCTGAAAATAGGTAAAGACTACAAAATGAAAAATATTTTAAATGCATTCTTAGAAATGTTTTTCAAACTTCTGTGTTCTTAATTTTGTCAACCAAACAGCCGACTAATTAATTCAGATATAATTATATATATATATTTTTTTTTTATTAATTAAATTAACAATTAAATAATAAAAAAATACAGTTCAAAATTGAAAAAATACAGAAAACACAAATAAAAAATATAATTATAGCCGCTTAATAGTCAAAGGTACAAATTAGTCGGAACAGAGTCAAAAACCTACCAATTAGTTTACGACAGGTTTTTAGTTAGTCCAATTTGCTAGGGTGTTCAGAGTTAGTCCAAACATTTATATACTCATTTACTTAACTACACGGAAAAAGTAAACAATAATCTTTAATTTCTACTATTAGTTATGAAGAACACATTGAGGTTTGCACCTTCTCAATTTTATTACAGACAATTTTTAGTAATTTATTAACTATTAATAGTATTTTTATTTTTCAATCTATAGAGTTTTAAATAACTTTCATTAAGAAATCTCTCAGTTACAAAGGAGTTTTTATATGACGAATATAAGAATTTGGTTCTGTTTTCCGGTTTTTGAATGCAAATTTTTATTATTAAACAAGAATTAAACATACATTTTTATCAATTCTATAAATGGATGGCATAGTTACAGTGCTTAGGTCTGTAATCTATCATGGATTTTCAAAGATCATAATTCAAAATGTCATAATTCGGAAAATTATAAGTAAATAATAGAAATATTAAATTCATAAGGATTACAGCTTAGCTTTAACTGATTTAATTTTACGGCGCAACAGTTTGCGCAGGTACCTATATGTCGTGGTCTGGGAGACTATCGGCATATCAAGAATGGCGTTTTAAGCAACCTTTATTTTGTATTATTATTCTTTATTATTCGTTTATTGTAAACATTGGTATCATCGTATATTGGTGGAAATCAAAGAATACTAAATTTAAAAATTCTTTAAGACAAATGCAGTATATTTGGGCAAATCCACAGAACGTTTTTATTTATGAATTATGAAGAATCATTTTTTACATCTAGAATTTTTTTCGCAGGCATAATCTTTATAATGACCTCATTTTCTTCAGTGATGCCCAAAATGAAAGAAAAAATATTCTATCCGCATAGAAATGAAACACCATCGGGCCAACTTTAAAAAATGTTACTAAAATTTTATTTAGACTTTAAATGTTGATTAAATTCAGCTCATTTTGATTTTAAATGTACTAGAAAAAGAGGGAACGGTCTATCACAAAAATTGTTTTGTTGTTATGAACTACTAATTTCCCTGAAAATGTCTACAAAGCCTTGAAAATTCCTTGACACGACTCTGCGGAATGACCACGAATTACACAGGCCGACAAAATTTGAGAAAATTGCAGAACCAAGAACCAGAACATATTTTCCAAAGGTATTTGATGCGCTGAATTCGAATCCGACCTCAGAATAGTCCCTATACATCAGGTTTTTGGGATATTTTAACCTAAAAGTGCAAAAGGTACGTTTTTGGGTACATTTGAGATGTTGTAACTTCAAACCGAATTTTTTTTCGAAACGATCGTCACGGTATCTCAAAGTGCTGTTTTTGCTCTTCAAAATCCGTTTTCAAACTTAGAAAAATCATCATTGGTTACTGAGATATCGTCTGTTGAAGTTTATAAGTTTGGCGAATCCGGCGATATTCAGAAACTGAGCAGAATCAGATAAAGCTTCAAAAATAGAAAGAAATTATCCACAAAGAACTAAATTTCGAATGACTCATAAGATATTCGATATTGCTGAGTAGGAATTTGAAGTCAGAATGACAAAATACAAAATGTCGGATTCAATATGGGTGACATCTTTTATAAAAATCGACCTAATTCGCTTCAAACTTCTTATTCGGGGGTTTTCGAGATTGCTGAATACGAAACTCCAAAAACTTGATTTTTAATAATAATGTTGTTAATTTCTTTCTATTTTTGAAGCTTTATCTGATTCTGCTTCTGAATATCGCCGAATTTGCCAACAGTACTTTGGGTTAACATGACGATCGTTTTGAAAAAAAATCTGTCTTGAAGTTACAGTACCTGAAATGTACCAAAAAAACGTACTTTTTGCACTTTTAGGTTAAAATATATCAAAAACCTGACGTATAGAGTCTATTCTGAGATCGGATTCGAATTCAGCGCGTCAAATACCTTCGTTGTGGTTCTTGGTTCTAAAATTTTTCGGCCTGTGTTATTGACGGTTGTTATTAATGGAATTAGTAATGCAGAAAATGGATCTAGAATGTATAACCTATAATATTTTGAAAACAGCTGATTCAAAATTGTATTCGAAAAATTCTTCGATTTCCAATTAAGAAAAATCAATGATACGTGCAGGAAAAGCAGTAGAAATGTGAACTCGGAAAAATCGTGCAACTTTTATCCAGGCTGAGAGAATTTCCTACTATCTGGTATGGCGTCGGTAAAAAGGTCGCGAATTCTTATCGGACCGATGCGCATTATCGGGGCACACGTGACACCGTGAAATTACCACTATATAGCGCAGTTAGTGCGCAAATGGCCTGTACGCCCATGTTGCCATATTGGGCGGGTGTACATGTGCCAAACCGGAACTTTTGATTCCGGGCACTAAACCGGCGAAACCGACGTGGAAGTGCACGCGAATCCATTGTAATATCGTAGCATAATGCGTGAATCAGCCGGCCAAATGCAACGGGGGCAAACGATGCGAAATTAACGGGCACGTGGATGCTTATTAGGTCATTTCAAGCTTTTTCGGGGGACACTGAATATCAGAATTTACTGGGGCGCTTAAACGACGCTTTTATCTAGAAGTAGGAATTCAATGTTCCATTAGCTTATGTCTCACAAAGTAGTGCGCTTGATGTTTAATGTTTCGTGCGGATTCTTAACTAATGTTATAAACATGATTTTGAAAAGAAACAAATGCTAGATGTAATCGCCTAATGATGAAAAAAGACGGATATACTTTTTTATTTTATCCAACATTTTGACCTCGGTGGTCAGAAACTTATTTTTTTTTCAAAAAATGTCAAATATCATAATGCTGAACAATAAAAACTTAAATTACCTTTTTTTTTATTATTGCTAAAAATGAGATTCCAAGTTTCTGAAATTAGAAGCGCCGAGACTTGAACTCAGGAACTTTCGATTTCCGGTCGATTGCTATACTGACCGCTGTATGCATTGTTTATGTATTAAATTTTTCTTACCCGTTTTTTCCCTTATTTATGATTTAATCATTTTTGTCATTAGAGTAATTTTTTATGTTAAACCATATATACAACAAATCAAGAAATAGTAGTAGTGAGTAATTTCAACTACTTTTATTATTTTAGTTGAATTGACTAAATGTTGTTCAGTCAGTACAATAATGCACTTGAAAGAACTAATATACTATACTTAAATTGACTAAAGATTCAGTCGCTGACCGTTGATAACATATTTAAAAATAACTAAAAAATATGCAACGAACCACAAATAAAAACCTACTTTCATCCGAACAAAAGAAATTTTAAAAAATCGAAGTGAAGTAATGTCTGACCAATGTTGACTGTTTTCACTTACATTTTATACTTTTATGACAATATGGTATTTCACATAAATACAAATATGCGCGATTTTTAAGAACATTTATTCGGATAAAATTAATTTCTTTCAGATTCTGTAGTAAACTATAAAGTTAATCGTACTATGTATACGAGCTATAAGTATATTAATAAATATATATTAATAAATTGCAAGTGAAAACATACAAATTAAACAGGCTTAACAAATTTTAGAGGCAGTTTTTGAAAACTTTAAACTAGTTTCTTTTTAAATCTGAATTTTAAGGTTTCTTTTGACTATAAATATTAAAAATGGGACACATGTACTAATATTAAATTAAATATATGGTGGGAATTTTCCTTTAAATATCATGTTCTTTAACTGCAATGTTCAGGCTTTAGTACCTATTCACAAAAATTTGAATTTCAATGTATTTTATATATATATATAATATATATTTTCTTAATTTATTATTACACTCATTGCTACTAGAACAAAAACTTCATAGATCATAACTTTAGATTTCTATTTAAACAAATTATGATAAAAAGAAGACAGTATTATCATTTTTTTTTGTTTAAGTAAAAAGTTTTTGGTCGCTGAAAGTTGAATAATTTTTCAACCTTGAAGGCATTCACCAGTATCTATTCTAGCATCGGATTTTCAGCAGAATAGCAACATTCTTTTTTCACTGAAAATCGTAAATGCAGGTGAGCACGTATTTTTTTAACCAGTCGGCCTAAAATTTTGTGTACGTACTTTTCCATCAAAATTATATTTCTCAGTTTAAAATCAAAATTTTGAACAAAATAATCGTTTTATACATTTTCAAAACCTTGTTGAAACTGTAATTCTTATTATATTTATTCGGTTCGAGGAATTTTGTCTCTTTCAAATAAAAAATAATTATTTATACATACTAAAATCCTTTTTTTAAAACGGTTTTTATTGGAATCTCTTCCTCCCTCTTACTCTCTTTCACTCTCTACTGCTCTCCCAAGTACAAATAGGCAATTGTTTGTTAAAAATGCACATTTTTTAAATAAATCACTCTTTTTATTGATAACATTCTTTCGGTAAACATTGCGACAGTCTTTAATTAATACTAAATAATTCATTTAGCTTCTAATTAAAGTACTAATTCCATCCATACCAGAAATATTCATAACACAGTTAATTATTGTTATTTATTAAACATAGTAAACTAAACAAATAATTCCAGGTAAAAAGCATTCATATTTCTTGAGTACAGTAGTTTAAGAAATATTTTGTTTGACTGTCGTGCAGCTTTTGAACCAGTCGATATTTTTTGTTCAGACTTTCCCGACAAGTGCTAATTACATTAACTTGAAATAAAGTGTTATATTCACTTACAAATAAACGACACAAAAAACAACAGTAAGTTTTTAAATTGTAAAAATAACAATTATCGATGCGAGCGGTGAAAGTCGTATCGCTTTTCAATATCTCCTAATTTTTTTTGTAAAGTGGCACGATAATTATAAAGTGTAGTTTGCACCATTTATATAGCAACACGTTTCTGCATTATATTTTGTTTGAAAACTCAAAACGCACTTTTACTAAACAAGGAAATGTTAAAAAATTGATTTTTAAATGACGTTTCCTGTATTTTCACCGCTATATTTTATTTCAGAAGGCAGGTATCGTTTTAAGAATGACATGTTGAAAGAACTATCTAATACAGAGAAATTTTTGCGGTCTTTCATAAAAAAGAACGTTTTTTTTTAGCGAAAAAAAATACACAACAAATTATTTCTTTAAATAAAACATATTTAAATTTTTTATTCTTTATCAGCCAAAACTATTGACATTTTCCTTCATTTTTTTCAAATAAACAAATTTTTATTTGAATTACTGATGTATACAAAACTTTTTGTAACTTTTGCAACGTTTGTAAGTTAAAATTCCTTCTTTTAATCATATTTAGGTTTAATATGCTTTCTGGTATCGTAGCTAACCGTTTGTATGGGTCCATGACTCGAAAACTTTGGTCAAAATAACTCCGACAAAAAAAACTCCGACAAAATAACTTTTCAAATAAAAACTTCCGACAAAAAAACTTTTGCAAAAAAAACTTCAAACAAAATAAACTTTGCCAAAAAACGTCAAGAAATTTACATGGACTGAGTAATATATAATAGAATTTTATAACGTTATAAAAAACAAAGAAAAAAGCATAATTACTGAACTATCCAGCGAACGTATTATATTTCCGAATTCAAATACAAATCAACATGCTCAGGTAAATCATCTTAACACGTACATCATAAATAAACATTGCAACAAAAATACATTATTCCAGACATCCAATCATGCATTCATCATTACAATTATTTAGCAATAAACATACCACTCTTACTAGCTGACGTTGTGTGGACACGGCCATGGCATCTTTCCTTAACATAATCAACACATCGCCAAAAAAATGTTGTTGCATCCTTAGATTCACCGCATTGTGTCTGCAAATGTCCATTTACAATTAACAATTTTTTTCTTTTCGCACTGAGCACGAAATCGAGAGACATTGTTACATAATAATTATAAATACTGGAATTATCGTTAAGAAATGTAACAGAAGACTGATCGAAACTCAATAACACAGAATATAATACTAATAGTTCAGTACAAAATAATAGGAAAGTGAGATATACACACATCTGTAAATGTAAACAATCCATACACATGACAAATCACAACAAACAGATGGATAAATTCTTATTCTAATATGTACAATTGAATACGAATTTTAATTTCAATAAATTATAACTTTTGCACCGAGCTTTTTGCAAAAAGTTATTTTACAACAAAAGATTTTTTTCGGAAAGTTTTTTTTTACGAAGTTATTTGTTTGGAAGTTTTTATTGTAAAAGTTATTTTGTCGGAGTTATTTTGACCGAAATTATCGAGTCGTGCTCCCGTTTGTATTATATATTTTTTGTTGTTTATCGCGATCTCGGGGTTAGTCTTTCGTATGTTTCACCGATTTAATGCCGTCGTCAAGTGTTGTGGTAGAGTGAAGTAATAGTAAATTGTTCGAATTTATGTATTATTTTTGCCTAAATCTTGTCACTTCACTTTGTCAAGAAATATCTTTTTTTAAAACACCCGTATTTTTTCTGAGTAGTATTTCAAGACAAAACACACCAATTGTTAGCAGAAATTATTAAAAATTACGTGACATACGATTTTTTCCTTCTAAAGATCACTTTTTTCCCTTTTTTCCATTTAAAAATGTTTTCATATAATTTAAATAAATAAATAATTATAATACTGTATACTAAAATAGATATATTAAACTATTTACGCTTCAATTTTTGTACCAAAATATTCAATAGGGAAATAGTAATCAATGTCATACACCCGCTATATACTAAATTATGGTTTTCAAACGATGCACTTTAGAGGTCAAACTTATCCTTAGTCCCTAAAGTGTCTTAAAAAATCTTAAATAATTCCATCAGGGTTTATATCAAATTGATCACATTCTGATCCATCTTTACTTACTCTAACTTTTGATCAGTTTGGATGTTCGGATACACATATCAACCGCTAGTTAGGAGCAAGTTACGCGGTGCAGTAGCTCAAACCGTACCTTTTCCCTGGTAGGCGTGCAAATATATGTTTAAATTCGGTAAGTACATTCGAGTGCGCGAAAAGTATGCAAAATACAGGCAAATAAACTGATTAAGTGAAAAGTAAATTAAAGCCAAACAAGGAAGCAAAAAAAAAAGTAATTAAGCACGTTGGTAACGGGCCGCAGACACGAAGAGGTGGAGCGTAAAAAGATTCTCGTTTCCCTGCGAGTTCTTTAAGGACATTTAAAAACGAGCTTTCAGCGCGAACCTCCCGCGGGAGTAGAGGAACGAGTCGTTCCTTCGTTTATCTTCCTCTTACGGTCTTTCCTTTTTATTTCCGGGGTGGCACGACCGCCAACGAGTCATCCCGAAGTATCGCGCGGGCTGTAACGGTGCGACGATTATATTCACCCCGACGCATTTGTGAAGTAACCCTTGGGTTATAATGGCGGAGCATTTTTCCTAACGGCTCCCGCCTACCTCTTTACCGGCTCAAGAAGTTTGCGAGCTTTATCTCACATTTTTTTGTTTTATTTTACAGGAAAACCGAATTTTGTCCGGCTGTTGCGTACAATTACCTCCTGCATTTATGTGAATGCTGATTTTTTTTAAAAACGTTTTCCATAATAATAAATTACGAATTTCTGGTCCCTTTATTCCAAAAAATCAACTTGCAAGGAAATGATGAAATAACCACTGACCAACAAGATTCAGTTTCTCGATTTGTTTATAAAAATAGACTTTTACATAACAATCACGTGATATTTATTTTCAAGCTCAAAAAAGTGTCCATTTTGATTTTTTGTTCGCTGCAACTTCTTTTAATCTTCATATTTTTTCGCGCGCATAAGTTGCAGAAATGAAAAAAAGTTTTTCATCGACAGCCTATTTGAATTTTTTTTGCACGGGCGCGGCGAAGCGTCGACAAAGTTTCTTCGTTTGAAAAAGATGCGTCTCTGGGTTCCTCGGGCCATGGAAGTGATTTCGTGCACGGGGGAGCGAGTCGGCGAGTGTTTATTCAAGAGTTCGCCTCTGGAAGCGACGAGTCGCATAGCGAGATTGAAACCTAACCCCACTTCCCATACTCATTTGTTACTCTCCTTTTCTTTCTTACAATCCGAACGCCCCCGTATTATCCGCAAATCGATTCTCTCGGTGCATTTCCAGCTTTTTTCTTAGAGCGTCCATTTTAGTGAGAATTGAAAGATACAGAAATGCTAACGTGAACCGTCTAGAATATTTATCATGATTTAAATTAAACTAATCGATCTCGCAGTTTATTCTGAATTAAAATATGGAAAAATTAGTTATTTTCAAAATAATTATTTAGGATCAGATTAAATTAAAAACTGTAGAGAAAATGGAAAAAATCGGTATTCAAGTCGAGAATGATACATAAGAAAGTGTCCTAGTATCAGCAGTAACAGTCAACACTATGAAAAAAATATGGTATGGACTATTACTACTTAGATTACTTAACTCGCCTTTAACAATCATTTTTGAAACTTTTCCATGTGCTGAAACAATTAAATTTGCTATTAGGTGTTTGTTCTAATCATACTCGAGACAATTAATAATTTCGCAAGTTCAGAGAAATAAAATTTAAGTACAAGAAAATTAAAGAGATTTATCGAAAAACTAAGTGGCAATTGAAATGGTGTTAAAAACTCATATCGTTATATGATAAAAGCGTCGGAACAAAATATGACCCAAAGTAAATGATCCTGAAGTTAGCGGCCACTTCCAGCTGCCACAAACAGAAATCCATAGATGCGATGAAGACCTGTAAAAATGAGAAAGAAATTTGTGTCAGGCCATATTTTGTAATTTTCCTACAGTACTTTTCGGGATTTCATGTCAGCTTATAATTTTAATAATTATGCATATATATTTAATAATTATGAAAAATGTTTATTATAATAAAAACATGTTTTTTCAAGGCTTCGTTAAAAATGTTTACAGCTAATAATAGGAGAAATAATGCAGTATCCATTACTTAGAGAATTGTAATTTACAAAACGATACTGAAATAATTTTATTACCTCATATCTCATTCTAGCATTAAATTAGAGAATTAATAACCTCATAGATAAACGTTACTCGAATATTTGACATTTGGACGTATTTAATCATTGTCAATCATTTTTTATTGGTTTAAAGATCTCTGACTTAAATTTTGTTATTGTTATACTCTGTTAATTAAAGTGTTTGTTCAAACCGTTACTAACTGGACATTAAATTTCTCTTTGATTCGCTGTCAACGCTAGTGGATTTCCCGATATAGTCGTTGAATATTCGCTAACTTCCAGGTCATCTAAAGTTAGATTTATTAAAGAATCCAAAGCTAATGAAACTGAAAAAATGAAGGGAAATAATCGAATTATCTGCCATTTTTATTTTGTTATACCCAAAATGTTTATATTAATATTAACAAACAGACACCGATGAAATATTTTACATTTATGTATTTTCTAGAAATCTAAACCACAATACCCTTTTTGTAAATAATTAGGTTTTTAAAAATTACTAACCAAAATTAGAACCGCAATAATTTATTAGAAAATTTAACTAACAATTGCTATTTTTATATTAATAGAATTTTGATACTGAATTAATTATTTTAACCCTGTACTAATAGTTTTATAATAGTAGAGAGCTTATTAGCAGAATATTAAAAAATTTTAATAGAAAAGACATTCTGTTATAGAACAAAGAATCAAGCATTCATAGTAGAACGAAAACGATAATTCGATATAAATAATACAAAAACCGTAAGAAATTAACTGAACGTATTCCATATACAACGCCAAAAAACATGTGTTCTCAGAACTAACTAGAATAAAAAAATAAAATAACTCAATTTAAAAGCTTTTCATAAAAATTTCGATAACAATCACAATTATTTCAAAAACTTTATTAACATTGCTTGTAAACAAAATATTAATCATGAACCTTTTCATTTTTATATAAATTACTTTTTGGGAAAATATTTTTTTTCAACGTACCAGTATGACGCAGTCAATTTAGTAAATCGAATCAGGAACCAACTATAAAATAATTGGATTTCTGAGCAATTTTCTCCTACAATCGAGGTCTATTTCGTGACATATAAATACATCATAAAAATCGCGCGAAAAGCTCAGAGGTTATAATCGACACGTGGTCAGTAGTGCAAGTCCGTGTTGGTACGTCACAGGCAATCGGTAACGAAGTGGAAATGTCCGTAATACGGCAGCCGACAATAAACGGCAAGGGAATATCGTACGGTTAATTATTATTACACTGAGCTGATAAGAAAGGGAACGTTGGGCCTATTCCCATGTGGTACTTCACGGATAATTGTTGGAGAAAAAATAACCTCAAACAATTCCATAATGTTTGTTCTGTTGGCTTTTCCCATTCGTGCGCATTTATGCTGTTGTTTTTTCGAACATTTGCTCGGTTTTCCCTCGGAAATTAGTGTTGGCTATTTCTTGCATTTTATGCAATGGACTAGAAACATTATGAAATTCTCGGTACGTTTCAAATGATAAATTCCTTTCATTTGCTTACGTACCAAGAATTCGTGTCGACATTTCAAGCTGAGGCAGAGATCTTGAACTATAGATGCATAATTTTTAGAGTAAATCGAAATATTTCACTTATTTTACCTTCATTTATTTACTACTACACAAAAACTTATCATAAAATTACTCGAAAAATTATATTAAAAAATTGTTTTTAAAATTTGTTTGAACAGGTATTATCCGTACAGTTTAAGAATATTTATTATTTAAATCCATAATGAAATAAATAGAAAATATTTAATTATCATTTTTAACTTCTGTACGCGAACCCATTTTTAACAGCTGAGAAACTTCATAGTTTGTACTCGCAGTTAAAATGAAAGTAAGACCTATTGTTAACTGTTGTATATTTATTTTCTCTTTAATTAGAGTAGATTAAATTTTATAATATGTGTGCCGTAAAATATGACATAACTCTTGTTATACATAAATATGACCTCATTTTGTCTTAATTAGAATACAGCACATTTTTAATTAAACCATCTGTTATTTTTAATCCTGCACGAACTGTGAAAAAGATACCAATTAAAAATGAAATAATTTTTACTTTATTACTAAAAGAAAGTATTACGTTGTACATATAATATAGTAGTTTTTGTCCTTTGTAGGTTACCAGGTCAGAGCATGAGGAAAAGCTTTTGCATATAATATTTTTGATAAAAAAATTCCAAATTGTTTTGCAATGTTGTTAATTTAACTATTATTTGTATTTATTAATTTTATTGTTTAATTTTTATTTAATGATTTTATGAAACTTTTTATTTAATAGTAAAACATTTTTATTCTTATTTTCAATTTTATTTCGTTACTTACAGTACATAAATATGAATTTATTAAAAGTTAAAATTGAAATGTTGTCTTCTTTTATATAATAAAATGTAAGATAATTCCGAATCATAAAACATCTTTATCTCATGAATGATAACTTTCTAATTGTATTAAATTTAATAAATACAATCTTTTAATAATTAAATCGACGCAGAACGCGATAACTAATAATAAATATGATGCACAACTTCGAATTGTAAACTAATGATAAAACAGTGAATATTCTTGATAATTAGAAATATTCAATTTATTCAGGGATTTTATAATTTGCATTATTGTTACGATTATTATGTTCAACATAAAATTTAATTATTTCCAAAATTTCAATTTTTATTTGAATTTTTTAATATTCTTTTCAATTTACTCCAGAATGTTTAAATATATGATGGTGAAGCGAGCAGTATATTGGAACCGACCGACTGTTACTACTTATATTGTTAGATTAATGCACGAAAGTCGTAAGTAGTAATAGTCTGTCGGTCCCAATATATTGTTCACGAAAACATTACTACTAGTTTCATCGTCATGTTTAATATGGGAGTTGCTAAAGAACATGATTTAGACTAACTTTCTTCGCGGAAATATACACTTTTAATTGGTATCATTTCCTTGTTTTTTCAATTAAGTCTCGAATTCGTTGTCAGATTTTAGGTGTTCGACATGGTGGATCCAATATTGCAAATAAAAATGCGAATTTCAGTATGGTCACATTGAATTTTGATACGAGTTAACTTTGATAACAAGTCCATAATCAGATCTTTATGGATGGAAGGGCGTATTATCTATTAGATTTCATAATTGCGACTTTTGGAGATTTTAACCCTTAATCCCGACGCATAGGTCGATTTCGGCCCAGAGAAAATTCAAATTGTACTTTATAAATTACACAACAGTAAGCATTTTCAAACGGCAGGATATATTTGTCCCAGGTGGTCGGAGGAAAATGCCTTAAAAGGCCATCGGAACTAAGGGTTAAGTTCACTGATTATGGAGTTGCTATAATAAAGTACTTTTTTAAAATTATTTTATATATTTAATATCTGTTTTTAATTTTACTCTTATGATTTTTTAATTCCTGAGTGCCGAATTTCAGCACATTTAAATTGGCATTCAATTTTTATAAAGCATAATGGCTCCAATGTTTTGAGTTTGGAAAATTGACAACGATATCCGTTTTTTATTATTTTTTTATCATTTTTTATATGAAGGAATAAAATACAAATTTTTAAGTTTAAGTTATCATTGTAATGATTAGAATAAATAACCAATTATTCAGTAAAGATTTGTTTAACGAAGAATTATTTACCATAAATTTTATTGAGAGTCTCAGATTAAATCCCAAGTAACAAGTCGGAATGCAGTGCTGCTTAGAGAATAAAACCAAACGGAAGCCAAAGACATATTTCACAGGCCAAAACGTCGTGGGCTTTATGTTTTCGCGATTTCGCGGCAAGGAAAGACCCGCGCTCGAGAGAGGTGAATCTCTCCAAGGTCGTAAATAGTCTCGGGGCAAACAAATTTTGAAACTTTTACTAACTCGGCTGAAGAAGAAGAGAAATGCAGGGGACGGTAAAAGAATCCGTATCTTCCCCACAGCAGGAGGGTAATGTAAAAGGTGGGATAAAGAAATATCCTATGGAGATGAAAAAAAATCAGTAAACCAGAAACTAGACAAATAGACAAAGTGCAAGCAACATAAATGAATTTTGTTTAAAAAAATCTGTTTGGAAAAAGCTATACAACGTAAAAAATCACCGTGCCGAGTGGTTACGATTTCACTCGTCGAAGATTACCTTAGGTTATATATATACCATGATATATATATGTACAAGATTGTCTACGTTTTATATTTGGAAAAAGTACATGTAGAATTCTGAACAATATTCAAAAAGTGGTGGTTCATGTTTGAAAATATTAGATATATTTATTGTAGCGTTATTGCCATCTCGTGAAACAGTTTTACGAATTCTTCGTTAAATATCAAACCAAACAGTCCGTTAAACAGATTAGCGAGCGATTGACTATTTTCCAATCAAGTACCGCTGGGATGTCCACAAGAACAATAATGTGGCAATTACGTGCTGTGATTGGCCAATATTTATCGATCGTCGTTCAAGTGCTGTGTGTCACACAAACGTTTTGTAAATGACGTTCTGCTTTAATTTTACGAAAAATAATAGCGCTGTTGAAAGAATGAAAACTTTTTAATACCGAAATATTGTTATCACATTTTAATATTAAACAAACACTATTTATCATATTAAAAAATAAAAAAAATAATTTAACTTACTATCTGTAGTAAGTAGCTTAATACTTAAATAGTCGGCTTACGTCTAATTCTCTTCGCTTATTTGCGTGTATATATTATAAAAAAATCACGAAAGTTTTCTTAATATCCATAATAAGGATCCGTGAATTGTACTAAAGAAATATTTTGTTACAATTGATAAATACTTCGTAAAAGTAAGTATAAAAATAAGTATAAACTTGGTTTAATTAATTCTCTGACTTGTAAGTAAAAATAAACTCAAGTTATCAAAACATGTTATTTTTAGAGAGTAAATAAGTTTCAGTTATCCCGGAAACTATTAAAATGACACTTTGAAGATTAGTATTCTGTGGCCGAATAATTTTAAACCAGAAAAGAACAAACTACGTCAAATGACTCGCCATTTATGTTGAGTAGTGTAGTAGAAATTTATAAAACCTGAAAAAGTAACAAATTTCGTAATTTTAAAAAACTTTTAAAAATCAATATATGCTACAGCGTGTTTCAAAGTATGACTAGGCAACGATTCTCTTCTGGTTGGTTACAAGATAAAATTCAACATAATAGAGGAAGTTTAAACAAGACGTATTTTGCATCGTATTTTAAACATTTCCTTACGAGAGTGCGACCTTTAATTCAGTCGAATGTTGAAGCCTGTTTGTATAATAAAATATTTTATTGTATAGTTTCAATGATGTAAATTCTATTCATAAATTATGTACTTTCAACTGATAGGAATATAATTAAGCACGAAATCGATTAAACAATAAATGAATCTTTTAAACTCTCACTGAGAAAAGTACATGAATAAATAAAAATATTCCCCCAATAATTACTTAAATTTACTATTAATCAAAGAGATAATTAAATAAAAAAAAGAAACAATTCATGTAATTATTTATTTTTTAGTACTAATCACATGTAAGTAAATTGTGTTGTACTAAATTTTTATTTTAGTTTAAATTAAATAAGACGTTACCAAATGTTAATGAAATAGAGAAAGATATTTTTGTTAATAATGTCGCATATCCCCAATGCACTTTCTTTTTCAAAATCTGTAGAATGAAAATATACGACATGCGAGCACGAAGCTCATACGTAAAAGTATACGCAAGTCGAGCGTAAAGTACTGTTACACGCACAAACCCTTCGTAAATTCCCAAGGAAATGCACACAAAAATAAACGTTATAATAACTCCTGCATAAGAAACAACTTTTTATTAAATAAAGAACAAACATTGCTTTCAATTATATAAAATTATAATAAATGTCCAATTTAGTAATTACAAAAATGATTGGGAATTTCACCTGTCCGAGGCGCGTAATTGGAACATTGCTCTCGCAGCTGGTTGATGAAAACTATTCAAGTTTTATTCGGAAATTATCGATAAACACGTCAAGGTGTATTGTGCGTTTAAAACCAAGTGTTAACGAGGGAATTGACGACAGCCGTCGTTGTGTAACGTGTGAAACTCTGATATAATCGTGCGCGAAGTTTATATCAATTAAATTATATTTATCGCAAAATGGCAATCCGGGTTTAATTAGATACGATGCAGCGATAGGCTTTACACGCTATTAATTTTCCTGGCTAACTGAAACAGAACAATGAGTCTTATTTAATAATATAATTATTAGCCAGAAGCTTTTCATTAGTTTAATTTATTTTTAAGTTACGTGAAATATTACTACGGAAAAGTTTCATTTATGTGTGAAATTCTATGCATCCCAAATTGAAATTTTTATTTTAATTAAAATTTCTGAATTTCTATAAAGTAGAAACAGAAATTTACTTAAATTACATGGGACGAATTTCTCTTTAAGTGATTGTCTTAACTTGATCGTAAAATACCGATATAACAGGTATTAAATACATCATTACTTCATCGCATGCGTGACCGTCAAAGTTGTAAAATTAGTTTTTACACGCCATCACTGAAATCCTACTAACTAAGAAGTTCCAAATAATTCAGTACTTTCAATCATAGTATAAACGGTTATTCTACTAATATTTCAATTTATGGCATGTACGTTCAATCTCGCGAAACCGTCCCGTCGTCCATTCTGAATTGAAATGCAGAAGCAGCCAGACAATTAAACTGGCAACACGTCGGACAGTTTGCAACAGTATAAAATAAATCAAACCACTATTAATTAGGTGGTGTTTAGTGTATTTACTTTATTTACTCAAAGTTAGTCTATTATTATTATAAGGTTTTACATGATCGACAAATAGTAAAATTTTCATATTGTTTTTAAAATTAAATTGAAATCTGATTTTAGTATACAAAAAATAAAAGAAACATCTAACAATTAAATACTTGCCACATCATATTACAATTTAGGTATGTCCGACATTTGAAATCTAAAACATTGATTTAACACGTTATCATTTCAGGATTAATTTATAAAAAGAATATTTTATCCTCTACTTTGAAAATAATTTATGAAGTAAAAAAATGACGCGCACTTTGTCACTAAATACTAAAGGCAACGTCAAAGAAAGTTTTGTCATTTCAAAAATGGTAACGTGGGGCAAAAAAGCCACCGTCGAATTAATTGCAAGAAGATACCTCGTAACACTCGATACAAGCGTATCGTTTTTACAGCACCTTCAGAGCCAGTAATTTCTTTCCTGTTCCCTTCGTTTCGTTTAGGAAATTTAATTCGCATGATATTCAACGATGGAAGGGTAAAAAACGAGATCGAAAAATGGCGCAATATGCAACAATTTTCATTCCTCCCGTTTGCGGCCATCTAAACTTGTGTACGTTGGGTAAAAAATCCATCGATAGAGGAGGTGGAGGCTAACAAAGCCGACTGAACGAGTATCGAAAGAGCAAAGATGAAAAAGTGAAAGTCACAGCATCCGACCCCTTTGACGCAGACGAGGTTGTACCGATTCGATTAACCGCATCTCAAACGAGATGAAAGAAATATGAAGTTCGGCCTCTGGCTGGGAAAACTGTCTTCGGTTTCGAACTTTTCATAGGAGGACTGCAGGACCTTGTGAAAGCTCCTGCTTTGAACGGGCGTGAACGCTTGAATTGTTGAACAATTTTCTGGACCGGTTTGCTTTTGAAGCGGTCGACAATTTTTCGATAGTTTTTCTTCTACCTTTTTTCCTTTCGAATATCCAAATATCGGCATCGATCGTTACCATATGAATAAAACATTTTATTCTCGATATAAAAATAAGTTCAAACGGACAAATGTTGCTATCAAACCGATCGTATGATGGTTATTTTACCGCTTTAAACTTACATACTGCTCATTTGCATTCTGAATTAGAATTATCCAAGATTTGTGATTTATAAGTTTTGGGAAGCCGACTCTGTTGAGTTTGAGTCACGTATTCCCCTTCATCCAGAGCACTCAGACGAAATTGCTTACAAAACTTGACTGTAGATTAAGGGGAAACACATGACCTTCTTTACCTTACTTAATTTTACGAAAGCATTCTATATTTTCAATAATATACTTATACTGTGTTGTTTAAGATAAGTGGAATTAATGGACCATACTATTACCTAGATTCCTGATCTTCATCCATTATTCCATCCAGCAGATCTACTTACGAAAGTATATATATATCATTGGTTGATACGGAGAACCGGACATCTCAAGATTTTCTATAGCAATTTACTATATCGTAACAACTTTTTAAAAGTCCGGTTCTACTTCACACATCAAGAAATGGTTTTTCATCCCTAAATCCAGTTGTCAGGTTTTTCGCCTCACGTTTAAGATGTCTGGCTCTTCGTACCAGCTATGGGATATTATAGTTACGGTGGTATGCAAGGCTCTGTTATCGATCCAATTCAATTTCTAATTATTATAAACATCTTCTTCTCTCATCTTCGTGACTGTCACAATTTCACAATAGTTATCCCTGCTGACATTCAATTGTACCTAAATTTTTACCTAGTCAAAATCAATATATGTGCTCAACCCTATTTACGTAATAATAACATATGTTATTATTTCTGTATGCAAAACTGCATCTTACGTTTGAATCCTAATGAGATTCGAACAATCATCTTAGTTTGAGCCGAAAATAAAAAACTACTGAAGGCCATCCAGATATGATCTTGAATGTACCCAAAATCATCTCTAATATTAAACGTACCCAATTTACTTGGAATAATCATTCATCACTTATTTCAATCAGTAAACTAGATGCCTTCGACCCGGGTGCCTACAATTTTGGCTAAATTCGTATTGCAGTTCCCTGACGAAAGGCTGATGCTTCCGGGAATATTCCCATTTTAACAATGCCAGGAAAGAAGGCGGCAGAGGGTAGTTCTAGCATCGTTAGGTTCGAGTAGTTTCTATACATATATTGTAAGAATATCTTGTTCCTTAAATAGGGTGAATATGCCAATGAATGGACGGTTAAGCATTTTTCACACTTTGATCGATTGTAACTTTTGAATTCTTTTATGAAAATTTAATTATGATACCAACATTAGAATCGTTAGACTCTGCTCTTTATGACCGTGTAGTTCAACCTTTGATTTTATTTAATTATTAACCTCGTCTTCATACGTTTGTAAAAAAAATCCGCTAAACACCAGTGAATAGACGGGTTAAATCAAATGGGACGTTTTCAGTACCAGTTTTGGATAGCTTTAAAACTTTGCTTTGATTTTACAAAATAATAAACACTGGAAGATCAATAGTACTGTAAATATTGTTTTGACCGTTCAAAGAACATAAAAATATGTATTTCGTTGCATGTTGTGCATCATACATTCATAAGAAATAGAAATATGTAGAAAATCGTTCATTCATTGGTAGTCGTCCATTCATTGGCATATTCACCCTATATTAAAATTGAAAATAAGCATTTGCAAAACTTCGACCCCGACCGCAGGTCAGCCGAAGCACTGATAAATGAGCACGTCTTGTTCACACTGATGCTTAAAAAAACGCGGTTTAGTCGAGTTTTTGACAGGTCGGGTTGCAGGAAATAAATTTTTTTATATGTGGGATACTTCGCTTCCCGTTTTTTACGGCATTATCGTTGATTTTACGAAGAAATGAATATAACCTTTTTTGTAGAGAATTCGATGTTTTATATTTTTTGTTTGAAACATTTTTTTGAACGATTTGTATTTTTTGTTAAAAAATGGAAAAAACGTGTTTTTTGAGCGTTTTTTTGTTAAACCTCCCCATAATCTAGTATGCATTGTCTCCAAAAACTAATCAGATCTAAGTTTGGCCAAGAGAAACCCAAATCCGTTTGTACTTTTTAAATTCGTCCTGCCAGTCGCGAGATATCGCGTATACAAAATTTTGCCCATGGACGGACGGACGGACGGACGTACAACCTAACGGATACCAATTTTTTTATTGTTGCTTTGGGTTCCTTAGGGCCTGAAACGTCGACATTTGATGAAAAACTATAGGGTAATTTTTTGGCGGGAACTGACCAAACTCATGGTCTGGGTCGAAGTAATAGAACGTTCACGATGTGCTTGAACAAGGTTTAAATAAAAGGGAAAGGCTCAAGACATTTTCTTTTTGGGTTGTATTTTAGGAACAAATTTTCTGAACTTTCTGAACAATTTCCAGCATAAGTGAAAAAATCCCCTATTTTTTTCAAAAACACCATCATAACTTTTTCTTTTGAAATTGCCAGCTAATTCTGACGACTCAATTGGAAAGAGAAGGTCCTTAAATATCGATCATGACTTTTATAAATTTTTGTTTAACGGCAATTGGAACATACGTTAATTGAATGTTGCGTCAAAATTTTGAGTTTCCGGGACGAAAAAGGTTTAGTGGGTTAATAAATGTTCTTTTTCGTCCTCCACTTAGAGATTAAAATATATGTAGTTTAAGATTCTTATAGTTAGTCAAACTGTTGCATTTATGATTTTTCTTCCGATGACCAATTTGTTAAAAAGTTCTGACACTGTTATGCCTTAGATTTTTTTATTTCTACCTAATATATTCGATCGAGTGAAATTAAATTCATTTCTACCTAGAACACTCACAAATATTGCAATTATATAACTGATTCAAGGATGATCAAAAGGTTACTTTTGGACGTTCCCAATTTAATTTCAGTAATTTAAAAAATGTACACTTTGTTATTATTACTACGGTACACATTAAATCAACAGGCATTACAAATGGCGTTTAGTAACTGATCATCTTCAAAATCGTAACCAAGATCACGCTTAATTCTTTCACATATTTTATCACTTACTTGTATTAATTTATACTTTGAATGCATCATTTTTATGTGTCCCGTATATACTGTACTAAAATTACTGTTTTAAATGTCTGTGTTACTGTGTACTGTCAGGGGGAAATAATTTGTAAAGGTTGGTAAATATTTACATAGACTAGTAGCATCAACTGAGAAACTTGCTCTTCGATGTATTAATATATTAATTTCTATATAAATAGGTGCATAGCTACGATTCAATAATTGCATAAATTATGTTAAAATATAAAAACCGATGGAAATAAAAAAGTGACAAGAAAATTTTTTTAATTATTATCAGAAATTTATCAAAAAGTGTCCTAAATACATTTAAATATTTCTCAGGCATACGTCTCTAATCAACAAAAGCAATCAGCATATATATACGAAATCTATAAGATACAAGAAGTTGCTTTTTACTGATTTTGCTGATTTTAGATGAATTTGAGGACTGAAAATAGGAAGTAACTAATCTGAGAACCAATTTATTAAAGGACCAAAAGTTACGTTGATGGCTGTGAACTGTGTCAATAAAAAAATTAAAGCTTATGTCGGCAAAAAGCTTTCCATGAAAATGTTCACTTCAAAATTTAAATTCTGATTAGAATCGTCAATTGACAAGTAATAAGAAGCAATTCTTATATGAATTCATCTCAAATTCAAGTCCTGATTCAATACTAATTAATTTTATTATTAGCACATTTCTCGAATTTGATATTTCACTTTCAATATTAGATCAATATGTCAAAATTGTCGAATTTAGATAAAAAACCAATATTTTGCAATATTTTTCTACCTTGTATCGAAACTTTACTAGTCCCCAATACTCTTCTCCCAATGAAAACATTTCCGACTTTCTATGATCATAATTAACGAAAGAAAATTAAAAACTGGAAGTATAAAGTAAAAAATTGGTTATCATTTGTGTACCTCGGTAGAATTTGACAGCCGAATTGAAAAAGGTACCACGACGTGTTAATATTCGTAATTCAAACACTTTAAATTATGACAAAATCAAATTTAATTTTGCAGAGTAGGAAGCAAATATAATTTACCAAATTATAATTTTCGATACTAAAAATTTATATTACATATATTCGAAACACTAATTTTTTAAAATATAGATTTCGCATCTAGTGGTTCCATCGATTTGACGGCAAATATTTGCTCCGGATATGTGATAGCAATCCCAAATTTATACTCAAATAAAGGTGGCACTCCGATCAAAACGATTTCCGTGAATTTCGTCTCGTTTTCCGGGATACCCGCTTCCGTTTTGGTATCATGTGGAACGTGGATGCTCGGACGATCGATCCGTTCCTCTTCCAACAAGATTTCCTATAAATTATTATGAACTTTATTTTACACAATATGCAACTTTCCTATTAATAAGATCTGAGTAATTACGTTACATCACTTTATTCCATTTAAACACTACAATATTGAATTACGATTTTATTTTTATTATATTTAAATATTCTAGTGGTTGGTTTTCTACTGAACCTTCTCCGAATCTACAAATTGAAAATGATAATTGTAATGTCCGAGCTCTATGATTTTCCATTGTTTAAGGGGAAGCACCACAAGGTTCTTTCAACTGCAAGGAACTTTGAAAATCAAGTGCATGAAATACATCTTTAAAAAATTTAAAAACATTATTTCTTTAGTCATTTTTTACGAGGAATTCAGTGGCGATAGAATAGAAAATGTGCGAAATTTGTTTGACATATGAATTGTAGCTAAAAAAATTTCCGTTTTTTTAAATAATACAACTATATTTTTCTAAATTAATTTAAAAAGTCAAAAAAAAATAAGGTGAGTATAAAAACATATTTTCTATGTAATTTTTTATTCTAACACCGCTGAATTCCACGTTAAATGTTACTACAGAAACAATTTTTTCGACCCCTAAATTTAAGCGCGAAAAACATTTGTTTTTTAATAAAAATGTTTGTTTGTTTTTCTAAATTAATGTAAAAATTCCAAAAAATTAGGGTGAACCTAAAAGCAGATTTTCTAAAGAATTACGTATGGATTTTTGAAAATTCCATTTTTTTCGAAAAAAAAAATGTTTTTCTGGTTAAACAAATTCATTAAACTTTTTATTCTAGCACCACTGAATTTCACGTAAAAAATTACTAAAAAAATAATCTTTTAAGGGTGTATTTCATAGAATTGATTTTGAGGGTGGTGCATCCCCTTGAGACATTCACATGAGACATTTTTTTATTTCGATTCGGAATAAAGTAAATAATAATATACATACCTAAAAATTTGTTCTTCTTTCTGTATTGAATAATATTTAATATCTGTTGTATTACTGCTAGAATACAAAATGTAAACAACAATGCTAGATTTATTTCTTACCAATGTTTTATTTCAGATCTGTATACATAAAATATACGTATTTATATATGATTTATATTTTTTTGATAACAAAAACTAATTTCGAAATTCTTTTTCAGCTCTTTCCCGCATGGACCAGCAGGGAGACGAATCATCCATGCCGAAATCGGTATCTGTAAAAACTAGGTAAGTCATTAATCATTCGTTTTCTATTTTATGTTTATGTATGAAAAATATAATTAAAAAATTTATATATCAATTCTACAATTTTTTTATTTTTCATAAAATTATATCAAAATATAAAATTTTGAATCTGTTTTTCAAGAATTTATTGAAAGTGATCGATACTTTCAACTCTCGGCGAAATTTCACCCCACGCATACATTACGGCCTGTATGGCTTATTATACTCTCTTCCATTGTATAAAGAAATGCAAAATATCTTAATATATATTCAGTCATCGCCCAGCTATAAATTGTACTCGTAGCTCCGCAAAAATATGGAGCGATCTTTTATTTATCACTGCTATCACAAATGCGAAAATGTCGTTGAAAGAATGCCATAGTGGCACAAACGGAATATGGAATATCTTCGTGACTAAAGCACCATTGCGAAATGACGCGAAGGTCGCCTTGCATTCGAGAGCCTCGGATCAAGCGTGAATTGAAATGAAAACGAATAATGCCAGTCACGGATATAATCCGCTATGGTAGACGCGGCATACTAAATTTTTATTTTCCACCCGCGAAGAAAGTGCCACTCTACAACCGGTGAAAAATGTGAAGCAAACGAAATTGGTGCCGGAAAGTTACTCAAACACCTTCATCAGTCATGCGATGAAACCTGTTGATAAATTATATATAGAAAAGATTAAATATTTTAAATGTCTTTGCCAACTAAAGTCATTAATCATTCGAACTAAAATAAAATTATGTTAAAAAAATTGTAAGTGAGCCAACTTAAAGTTCAAGTATAACACAGGCCGACAAATTTTAGAACCAAGAACCAAAACATACTTTTCCAAAGGTATTTGACGCATTGAAATCGAATCCGACCTCAGAATAGCCTCTATACGTCAGGTTTTTGAGATATTTTAACCTAAAAGTGCAAAATGTACGTTTTTTTGGGTAGATTTGAAGTGCTGTAGCTTCAAGACTGATTTCTTTTCAAAATGATCGCCATGGTATCTCAAAGTACTGTTTTTGCCCTTCAAAATCCATTTTTAAACTTGGAAAAATCTTTATTGGTCACTGAGATATCGTCTGTTGAAGTTTCTGAGTTTGGCAATTTCGGTGATATTCAGAAACTGAGCAGAATCAGATAAAGCTTCAAAAATAAAAAGAAATTATCCACAAACACCTAAATTTTGAATGGCTCGCAAGATGTTCGTTGTTGCTGAGTAGAAATTTGAAGTCAGAATAACAAAATACAGAATGTCAGACTCAATATGGCTGACAGCATTTGTAAAAATCGACCTAATTCCCTTCAAACTTATTACTCGGGGGGTTTCGAGGTTGCTGAATACTAACACTAAAATTGCATAATTTTAAGACCCTGGTTATTAAAAACCAGAAACTAACACTAAAAACTTGGTTTTTTATAATCAAGGACATGAAATTATGCAATTTTAGTGTTAATATTCAGCAACCTCGAAAACCCCCAAGCAATAAGTTTGCAGCGAATTAGGTGGATTTTTATATAAACTAGACTCATTTTTTACTAGGATATTTAGTTAGGATTACTACACATGTTCAAAGTCACAATTTTCAGCGATATTTGTCATTGCTAATAAAATAGCATTCCCAGTTAGGATTGTTTCAGTAGAAACAAATAATTAAGCAAAACAAATCGACATGACGATGAAAATGAACGAAGCGTTCAGTTTTTGAACTTATTTTGCATTCTTTGAAGCCTACAATTGCGCAATACAATATGTCCAATCGGAATAAAATCGTAATAATTATGGACAATAGTGATGATTGCGAGTAAATAACATAATGATAACTCATTCAAAAAATGGATAAGGACAATAATGGGTAATTTTAATTACACAGAATACATCTGAATGATGATGCCACTTAATGATAGACGAAAAAGAAGGGTGACCTAATGTTAACCCTGCTGATTGAAGCCTTCATTCACCATCTTCCCCTATCTACCTTTGACCATGGCAAAAGTCCATCATTTCGCCATATGAATTTAAATAATTTAATGGAACATTTATTATAGAAAAAAAGAAATAGACAGAAATTTTTCATGAAAATAAGAAAAACATGTATGACTTTTAAAAGTTGTGATTGTTAATAAACAAAATGAGTCGAAGTGTAACTTAGGCAATTTAATCTTATTTAGACCAATAATTAATTAAAAATTATTATCAATTTTTTAGTTTTGTAAATGTTAAATAAATTATTAATGATATTTATTTTAAATGATCGATGGCTCTTGATTAATATATTTGTAGTACCCACAAAAAGTAATAACAATTTTTTTTAGGTAGGCCGCAAGATGCGTTTTTACGCCCCCGTATTAATTATAAAAATGAGTCCTCAGGTTGACGGAGCGCTAATCGCACTTTGAAGCGTACTGCCACAAAAAGATATTGTTCGTTTCTTGAGTGAAAAATATCATTTTCATCACACTGGGACGAAAGCAGCAACTTTCCTCCCGCTTGCGGGCCTCGGCTTCACCTCGGGTAAAAATTACACGCAGTCTGAGGCATTCTTTATTTTACCTCCCTCGTTGAGTAATATACTATTTGCGCCCTAGAGTCGAAAATATTATTGTTAACCTCTTTTAATTACTGAATTCAAAGCAAAAACAATTAAAAATTACCTTTACCGGGCCGATTTCAACATTTTTCAAATAGTTTTTTTCTTTATACTTTTTTTTCACATAAAATAATATATGTGTATAAATAAGTATTTTGAATATAAAGGTGAAAGTATCCAAAAAACGGATGAAAAAATCGACAAGAGGTTTAGGAATTTTTTATTTGAGAATGACAGACTTTCGGAAAAAATGTTACCGTACGAAAAGTTTTCACAATTGCTTACAGAACACTTGAATTTTTTTTAAGCTGTTTTCAATTTTTCAAAGTTTTGGAAAAAATTTTACGAAACAAAAAGTTCCCACGAAATTTCAGCTTATTTTTGGTCAATTTTAAGAAGTTTTTGCCCATTGACATTTTCCCGAAAGTCTATCATTTTCAAATAAAAAATTCCTGAACTTTTTGACATTTTTTTCTAGGAAATGTTGTAATACGCAGTTCACTTTTCAAAATCTCAAAATTGTGGAAATTTGAAAAAGTCTTGGAACGAAATTGAAAAATGCTCAGGGTACTTTTTGAGCAATCCTAATAACTTGTAGTTGTGCAATATTTTTTCGTTAGTGTAATTGTAGACAATAAGAATTTAGTGGAAAAAAATATAGCACTAATCGTTGAAAAGTTTAAGAATTAGCACATTTTAAAGTTCCAGTTTCGAGTACACGATTTACATCCAACCGGAATTCTGAAATTATTTTTAGAAATAATCCTATAGTTTTTCTCTTTGCACTTTTTAAAAAATCTACCAAAAAAAGATTCAAAAAGTTTAGTTGGTTCTACGATATAAATGCTTGCATGGATACTTTTAGAACCTATTTTTACACAAAATACAAGCGGGACTTAATGGGTTAAATTTTTACCAGATACATTCCCAAAAACGAGATTAAAATAACAATAAATTAAGATTGAAATAAACCAGTCTTAACTTTCTGACCAATAAAAAGGATTTTTTTGTAACAGTAACGTGGAAGGAATCGGTTCTATATTTTACCATTACATTGCGTTTTCTTCGCAAACTTTATAAAAGTATCGCGGCGAAATCGACAGCTACAGAAAAAGGTTATATTCCTTAAAAAAAAATATATAGGAAGCGAAAGGAACTCTGATGCTGATATTCGGCGAAATGTATATTCGAGCTTTGAGGCGGCTCGATGCGGTTTCGTGCGACTTCACCCACCACCTTAAAGTTTCAAAGGTGTATTTCTAAAGAAGATCGTACTCATTGACAAAATTTATGCAATTCACATCTGTGGGAAGAACGGGCTGGCGACACCCTGGAAAGACCGCCTGTAAATAGTCGAATTCCCGGAGGAGTTTCTTAACTTCGCCTCTGGATAATAAGAAGGCGTTTCTTTTATGATAGGATCGCGTCGTCTCTGCCATTAGAGGCATTTCGATATCGACAAAGAACAAACTACGAGCACGATTGGTTCTTCAAAACGCTCTGAAATCTCCGTCGATGAAAGTATATAGACAATATTGACTTTTTACCTCGTTAATGCGCTTCAGTTATTTTATTATCAATCGTTGCTATCGTTTTTCCGAACATTGTATTCACAATTTTCATCCATTTTTTTTAATATCCCTTATTAATTACATTTCATACTCTTTGTTTAACGACGTAATAATTACGTCGACCTACTAAAAGGACAAGAATTCAATCAAATTACCAGCAAAAGTATGTGATCGAAACCCTTCATGTTTTATTACTTATTTTTTATAATTTTCAACATTCAATAATTGCAGTCGATATCGAAAATAATGCGTACAAGAAAGATGAATGTTTTTTATTAGATATACGTGTTTTTATGAATTACTAAGTCAAACATTTCTAAATTACTGTGCAATCTAACTAATTCAAATGCTTCATGTCAAGAATTATTCAAAAGAAGTTGAGTCGTTGCTTAAGAGAAGTAACGAAAAATAAACTCAATTTTAAAAATATTCAATAATTATTTTGCAAAATATTTTATTTGAAACATAATGAGTAGATAAAATAAGTGAGTTAACCCATTACGCCCAAAGGACACTTTTTTGCTTCAAGTATTTCGTATTAAAATCGAAGTTGAAAAAAAATGAAAGTTACACCTTGTACTAGTTTTAAGGTTATTCTTCAAGATTCCGAGGTCAAAATTCAGGGTCAGTCAACTCAAAAATCTAAGAGCGTTTAAAAAAAATGATAAAAATGAAAAGTCCTTAGAACTCATTGAGAAATATAGTAATATTTTGTCAGATTTCTTTGATGATATTTTGAGAAATTTTTCATCTACATTTGTTTCAAAACTTTAAATTATTTACGAAAAATTGTTAAAAAATGTTAGCATATTCTATGATGAATTATATTATAAGCATTTGGACTTTTGCAATTTTTTTTGCAAAAAACAAAGAATGCTTAGAATTCATCAGAAAAGGTGTAGTAACATTTTTCAAAATTTTTCTTAAATAGTTTAAAAATTTGAAAAAAATGTAGTTAAAAAATTCCACTATATATCTAGAGGAATTCTAAAGACTTTTCATCCTTATTATTTCTTTATAAAAGCTCATAGTTTTTTAAGCTAGAACACCCGGACATTCTCAAAGAAATTTTCATTGGGATGTCATTTTGAGGTCGTCACCAGAATCAGGTCTATAAAACTAAAATTCAAATATTTTGACGACTTTTGTACGCAGAATCTTAATAGAATGTCAATTTTTTTCAAGTTTAAAAATAAAATACAATAATTCATTAAAGAGGTAATTGATATTTTGAATCTTTATTAAAAACAGTATGTACCAAAAAAGCAAGTAACATAAAACGATAAGAACGTCATGTATTTATCTATAAAATAAATTCTCAGGTTAAATTTTATTGTTGAATGAAACCATATATATTCTTTAATATTAATTGCTATTAATCGCGGTTTATATTTTAAATTCAGTCTTCGTCGTAAATATTTATTTACTTAAATAAATTGTAGTAAATACTGACTATTTTTCTGGAATTTTAATTTTTAATTATCGATTTTTTTAGCTTACACATTGCTATTATCACCTAATTGTACCCAACATGAATGAAGAAAATGAAGTAAAAGCTGTTATTATTACCGTCAGAAAGTACCTGTTGAATAAAGTGTCACATTTTGCAGGAATTAACTTCTTATTCCATCTCATAGTTCAATATCTGTTAACTGTCTATTAGAGTTTTTATAGATTATAAATTACATTTATAGAATTACGAAGAGCGCAGATCATATCGAGCTGTTAATGAACATCTTGTTAAGTATTTTACGTAATGACTTCCATTTTCGATTTCAAATTGAAGGAAATTATGTGTAATTGTTCTCATGTATGAAACAATAATTAAGCAGTTCAAACTTCTAAATATAATTTGCATATAGTTAATAACTCTAACTGACTTTGCAACATTCAACTTGTGCTATAATATTGAGAATAGTTATAGATTTGCGAGTTCTGGAAAATTAATATTAGTTTTATAATTGGCTATAATGGAAATATCATTAGAAGTTTTAACTATTTTAGTATTACTTATGCTTCGATGACTATTTATAAATAATTCTAATAATAATTATTTGTAATTCAAATTATTTCATTTTTTCTGGACAGCGTAAAATTCAAAAATGCAAAGATAAAAAAATGTTTTTGTTTAATTATACTATATTATATTGCATAACACTGGATTAAAACGAAGATCGAAGTCGACATCTTTTGGATTTACTGTAACTCAAAAAGGGCTGAAAAAACATAAATAAACTTTTTTTACTTGTTTCTTGTTCATTGTAACCTAAACATTCAATAAATACAAGAATTTTGAAATAAACAACCTCGACCTTTTTTATAACGCAGCGTAATTTGTAAAAACGGCTAATGGCTATTTTATGATATCTTTTTTATGGTTCCATAAACTGACACATTTACGATACAGTACAATTACGTCGAACGTAAAACAGTTCCTTTAAGCTCCAATCCTTTTCAAATCATGCAGTCGTACCATTGGCGTGTTAAGAATTAACTTCATAATGAAATATGTTATTCTAAATGAAAAATAAAGCAACACGTATTTTTTAGATTTTCGATAACAGTTTTTTTTCATGTTTTACGAATTACCACAGACTGCCATTTCTGCAAATTTTTTATTCCGAGGCTCGAACCAATTAAGCTCAATTTTCAAGCTTTGCACTCGCGTTCGGGCTTAGTTTGTTGCATTCTTCCTATGTACTTTAAAAACAAAAACAAAAAGAAATTGCTTGAAAACCCCCACTTTTTTCAATTTTTACGATTTATAACAATATATCGCACGTGGAACTTACAAAAAAACTTTCATTTAGTATTTTTCTGCTTCTTAGGAGACAACAAATACTTGTTAAAAATATACCTGGACAAATAACCAATAACAATAATTCAATTTTTTTTTAAATTAAATATAAAATTTGTCTGACAAGCCTACCTTTTCTTCTCACCTAATTTTCAGGATTTATACGTAGATAACCGTAAGTGGCACAAATTTCGTTGTGTGTGTGATTTTTTTTTGGTTCTGAAGAAAAAACTGTTTTCAATTTTTCAAAAAATCTCTTAAAATCTACGATTTTTATTATTTCTAGTTGGTCCTTGCATGTTTCTTTTATGTCATAAAAAGTACCAAATAATGATAAGTGTCACTAATACTTAAGTTTTACCAAAAATTAGTTGTGAAACAGGACACCTACTTTCTTAAAATTTTCCTGCTTATAGTAACATCTATCATTTTTAATCTAGCCTGTAAAACAACGAATTCTTTTGTTTTTTAGTTAGCTCATTCGTTTTTTTACACTACGTGGAGACAAATTTTGTTGCAAATTTTCCACTTCCTCAAGGGAATTTTGTGTCGTAATGATTGTTGCAGAATGAAAAAATTTTCTGTCTTTTCTGATAAAAAGTTTTAAATTAATAAAAGTAAAAGTTTCAAAAAAATTTAATAATTTTTACTACAAATAATTGCAATTTTCTTCATGCCTCAAGTCCCAAAATTAGCATCTGGAATGGTAAAATTTCCAAGAACATTTTTATCCGTGTATGTTCTCAGTTTCTGATAATAAATTCCATTAAATGTTTTTAATAAACAATGAAAATATAAAGATTCATATTTTCCAGTAAAATAAATTTATCTAAGAAGCAAAAAAGTAAATAAACTATAATTTTTTATAAATAATATTTTGATTACGGATGGTTAATGTTACTATAAATTATAAACGAAGAAAATTTTCTTTTTTACAAATAATTGTTGTTTCTTCTTTTAAAGCGTTAGGTATTATTTATACTTATCAACATTCTGTTCTTTTCAGGATATATTCAAGGAACATTATTAGAAATTACAAAAAAAACACGCAAGGGACAACTAGAAATCGTAAAAACCGTTAATTTTAAGAGATTTAAAAATAATTGAAAAAAGCTTTTTTTTCTCCAAAGCAGAAAAAATGAAATCCGACGTATAATTATCTATAAATCTTGCAAAAAAGGAGGGATTTTTACGACAATTTTTTTTAAAGCTCAATTATTATTATTGGTTATCGATATTCTTTATTTGACGATACATAATTTTAAAAAACATGAATAATGCAACTGAAAAGCTTGAATATTGAGGAAATTCCTATTTACTCCGTCACGTATGAATTTACCATTCGTATGTTTGTCACTCCGGCGTCCTGTGGAAATTCAAATTGTTAATAATGAAATAATGGTAAATAATATAAGAAAGGTTTTCAGGTATCGAAGATTAAAATAGTTCAAGATACTGGAAGGATTGGCATATTTGTCAATACCCTTTTACGTATTTCGACAGTCGATTTCGCGGGAACTAATCTTAATATGAAAATATGAAATATCAGGTGTCCTGGTCTCGGGGAGCAATTTCGTCGATTCTTTTCATCTAAAAAAAAAAAAATCTCGTGCGTCTGGGTGTTGAATCAACGCCATACGCCACATTTCAAATCGGTTTGCCTTCGAGTCCTACCACCGGTTCGCTCATTTCTCGAGCTAGATTTCGCGCAATTTCTCTACAGAACTGTCACTTGGCTTTGCCTTACTAGAAACGCGACTGCTGCATTTTCTCTGACGGATGCCAGAAATATTTTAGGACATCCTACGCTTCCATTGGCGAAGCTCTTTCTTCTCATCTAGTACTCTGTTCTATTTTTCACGGTCATGAATAAAGTGAGACGTCGATGCCTCCGACTGCGACACACGATTTCTGTGGTAAAAGCTTCTACATTTTAAAGAATCCTATCCATGCATATTTTAGTATAAAACGCTTATCCAGAATATTTTTTTTAATATGCATTGGCTTCTTTAAAACTTTACGTTCCACGATTTAAAATGTAATCGTAACTTTTAGTCTGCCACTTTTCATCATCTCGGATGATGCCGAAAGGATTTGACCCATTTATCGCATTGTCATACGTGCCAATGTTTTATTTCAAGTCCTAACCCTATTTATGACTGTTTCTTCATCTTCTACCTGATAAGATTGTTATTGACTGCAAAGTTTTTTTCACTTGGCCATTGATGAAAACAAGGGACTTTAACCCTTTCAGTCACCCATTTTTCATTTCAGTGAATTTGGTTGAATCTCGTTGCACGGGAATTTTCGGGGTCGCTAAATTCGAATCAGTTTTTAAAAATTCAAAATGGCGGTTCCAATATGACCGACAAAAATTGAAAATCGCCTGAATTCGCTTGAAAAAAGTTACTCGGGGTTTTCAAGGTCACTGAATACGAATATGATGTAAGATTTCAGAAATTTAAAATGGGAAACCCAATATGGCGGACAAAAATATTTAAAGTCCACTGTATTCGCTTGAAAAATATTACTCCAGGGTTTTCGAATCCTCAAAATCTCTTTTCATTTTCGTATTCAGTGACCTCGTAAACCTCCGAGTAGCTTTTTCTTCAAGGGTATTCAGTCGAATTTCAATTTTTTGTCCGCTATATTGAATCCGCCATTTTGAATTTTTGAAAACCGATATCAGATTCGTATTCAGGGACCTCAAAAACTTATAAATAATAAGTTTTCCGTATATGTTCGTACTGAATTATTTGTCACAACCGATTTAAAAAGAAAAATGGTCATGGACCCACTGTGACGCAAAGGGTTAAAGATTTGTCGAAAAAGTCTACTGGATTAAAAATTATCGAAATGTCTCACATTTTTCCAGAATGATCAATAATAAACTTTTTAAAAGTTTATCCACGTTCAAACTTTCAATAAATTTTCCTGATTAAAATTTCTTCATGTAATTAAAACGATGTTCAAGGACACTAAATTTAAAAAACTTGAAAATCGATTTTTCCATTCCTTTTTTCGAACCCTCCAAGTCATAAAGGGAGATCCCGCCCAATTTCGTATTAATTTGAAGGAAAAATATTGGCCTACGCAATTTGCCGAAATTCCCTTCGTTAATACGTCCCCTCTCCATAAACGTCAAGTGCAGAGACGTTTGACGAAGCGTGACGTCGAAGGAACTGCAAAATTGACGAAGGAATATGTAATCAGTCGACCTGACGTAAATGCAAATATTCGGCAGTTCGATGCAGCATTTTGCAAAACTTAGTTCGGTCTTTGGGGACTTCTGACAATGTCGAGTAAGGGAGAGGGGGGGTTTTGTGTTAATAATGTCGCGATGTCGATATACGCACCTGGTGGTCGACCCTCCTGGGGACGACGATCACCGAACACCCACTCGGTGGTATGTTTCGGCGCATAGTGATGTATAATTCCATCGTAGAGCACGTACCCGAATACAGGCGCATGAAATCATGCCAACTATGCGGAGATTACGGGAACAGGGCTGCTGCCGTTTGTATCCTGCCTGTTCGAGTACCAGGCTGCAGAGCCGGCACAAATCAACGGTTATTCTACTTGAAACGGAGAATCTGCAATTCATATTCCCGCCGTTACGAAACTCATATTTCTTAAGTCCTTCGGAATTTTCACCCTGAAATCCCAGTTTCCTGCATTTGTGCAATTGTTATTAAAACCGTTTTTATGTCGTGATTTTACTTAACTAAAACATGGTGCCCGTTTCTGCTCCCGAGGTAGAACCGTCGAATCTCACAAATTCAATTAAAATATTGTCGGACCTAACACCAAATAGCAAATTCAATAGTTTTATAAGGTGGTCAAATTTTAAAAATCGTTGTTGAAGTCACCTCTAATATAATTCATTTTAAAATATAGTAATGTAAGTAGTAACAGCCGGCATCGCGTTTTGTTCCTACCGCGGATTGATACTACTTAAGCCTAATCAGCCCAAGTCTGCATATTTCGACGTTGAGTTTCAAGTGTATTCACAAACTGTAATTTTCATTTATGACAATGTTCATATCTTATGTTGTACAGGTTTCTCCATCGATTGCCGTTGAAAATTTTTGTTAAAAATGACATTTAACCTCTATATGAGACATTCATTTCACTACCTTTAAAATGAGCTCCGGTTCCATTTTTTCGAATAGGTAAAACCGGAATTATTGCAATTTAAAAAATTACACAATTTTCAAAACTCAGAAAAAAAATCCGAAATACTGGTCTACTTTCTTGGAGTAAGGAAATAGTAAAAAAATGTGCAGCCTGTTTAACAATGTGGCTCAATATTAGTGAGAGAGAGAGAGCCCGGGAAAAAATGGATTATATATAATTATATATAAATTGAGATGCAATTATATATAATAATATATAATTATATATGTTTATATACGATTATATATAATTATATACAATTTTTGATACAATTATATCCAATTATATATGATTATATATAATTATATATAATTATATATGGATTTTGGCCGTATATAATTATATATAATCGTATATAAACATATATAATTATATATTAGCATATATAATTGGATCTAATTGTATCAAAAATTGTATATAATTATATATAATCCATTTTTTCCCGGGAGAGGTGATTTATAAAAGAATGTCCCATGGTTAAGAAACAATTGTGAAAAATACTGATTTTTCAATACTTTTTTTTATATTTTACATTTTTTTGGAGGGAAATTTTTTAATCTTTACGACAAAAATATTTGAAAATTACTTAAGGAATAAGATCATTCAAATCTTTGGTTTCCAAATAGCTAATTAAATCATTTGCTCTAGATTTATGAATTTGGGTATTTACAATTACTTTTGTATGCTTCCAATGTCAGAATATCTTTTTGGGGGATATCGGGGTCGCTGTATACGATGTCATTTTCAAAAATACAAGAGCGGATCCAATATGGCGGAAGTCTGAATCAGAAATCACTGTTTCTGCGGAAGAACACGAAATTAAGATTCTTATTTTTTTTTTTATTTCTTTTTTTTTGTATGTTTGTATATTTTGTCATTTTTATTAATGGTTAGTTTATGGATAAGAATCGAGATATAGGAATCGGCTCTAAACAAGAGAGTGAAAAATTTGAAATTTCAATTCACTCATGAACGGCAGAGACTAATGTTTCGAAATTTGCAATTGTAGTTACATATTTGTATGAATTTAGCGACCGCGAAACTCCCATATGAGTGCTTCCTGTCTTATTCCTTAAGAAACAATTATTTTTACTTCCTACATCCGGCATATTGCATCCGCCATCCAGCTTTTTGGAATAATAAATAAGACTTACAAAGCATAAAAAAATAACATGTGTTTTAAAATGATGCAGTATAAAGTAAAATTACATTAAACCTGTTTTGCTGTTATAATCCTTACAAAAAAGTCAGAGTTCTATTCGAAAATGAATAACTTGTGAAACGGATCAAAATTGTGTCAACTTTAAAACATACTTTTTTGCCCAGGAAGAATACAAGCCTAAGAATTTTGTCTCATGAGGAAATTTTAAAAAATTTACTCCCTACTATAATACCATAATCTAAGTAGTAACAGCGTCCACCCTGTTTTATTCTTAATATGTGCGGACTTGTACTACTTAAATTATTCAATTCCGAAACTCAGAAATTGGATTACAATATCATAAGAGCTAACAGCAAAAAAAAGATTTGATTATTTTTGTAAAATCTTGTAGTTGAAACACGTAGTCTTCGATACCCGATCAACATAATTTTCTCTTAACTTTATTTAGAGCATTAATTTAGAATTTTTTAAAATGTTGTTCAAAGATTTAGAAACTGAATAAACTGCGTTGTTAAAATTCCAATTTCAATATTCTATAAAACAGAAATAAAGATTGTCAAGAAAATGGAAATATATGTTTTTACAGCAAATTAGTAAAACTTTATTAAATTAGCGAATAAGAAAAATTGGAGAAAACGAAGTCATCTAAAAAGCTATAATATCTAACAACACAGGAAAAAACAATGTCAACATCAGATTTGGAGTATCTAAATTTCAAAAAGTTTATCAGTTATTGCTACAGTAATTTCTATCACAATTTAGATAAATACATTAGCAATTGTTCCTTCATTTCTATACAAAACATATCCCGCGAATAGATATAAATACGAGAGAGAAGAGGAATCAAAGAGTCCAAATGTTAAAGATATTTATTTTTCATCCATTTGACAGAAATTTTCACAAAAGCTAAACCAAATCGAAAACGAGAATCGATTGACAATGTGAAATTGACGCAAGATCGAAAACGTCGCAATTCGATTGTCCAAAAATCACGATAATCCTCCAAATACCCCTTGACCATCCATATTGATTGTATATTTCTCTGCATATGGATGATCGAGATAAGTTTTTTGATAATATCTTCTTAAACTCTCTCTCATCAAATTTTCCAAAAAAGGCTTCGGATTTTTAACCAGAAAACTAAGACTACTTCATTTGTTTGCAACGAACCTAACACAAATTACGCGATAATTTTGAGACTCTTGTAGTATTATAAATGAAAAATATTTTTAACAACGCAAAATGTGCATATTTAGGTATAAAATATAATGCAACATAATATTTAACAATAAAAAAAGCACGTCGATGACTCACAGGAGTGTTGCGCCGGGACCGAGGGGTAAATCACAAGCGGAAATAGTGTACACCACATCTCCTTTAAGGGACATCTCCCAACATCTCCCCAACATTACCCGACATCTCTCAATATTACCCGACATCTCCCAATATTACCCGACATCTCCCAATATTACCCGACATCTCCCTGACATCTCCCAATATCTCCTATTGTTATTAATAATATTTTTGTTTACCGCATTCAAATGATCGAATTATAAATAATTTGTTATAAAAAGCGACTAATACTATAAAAATGTAATAAAAGAATGCTGTACTTACTAATCGTTGGTATGAGTAGTTTGCATTTGTATATAATATCCGTGATGAAATAAAAATTATAAATAGATTGTAATAGGAAATTTAACTGTGATAGAAATAAATAAAATAAATAGCCAAGTGGTAATAAAAAATCAAATAGGTAAATAAACTATAAATACATATTATATTTAACGAAAATGATGCACTTTTATCAACAGGAGTTTGTGCCATTATGAGGTAGGCATAATTCGCTCTTTCATTTTCATGAAAATATTTTTGTATTTGTTGGGCGGAATTAGCAGGAAAACAATTAGTTTTTGGTAAGCCATTTTCATCGAATGGACTAACAAATCCAATAATGGAATTCGTTTTTGAACAATATTCTATTCTTCCAGTTATACTTGTGCCGTCTTCGCTAATCCAAATAACTTTAGGCAAATTTCGCTTTGATAAAAATAAACTTAATTCTTCAAATCGAAGAGTTGATTCCGTAATTGTGTTTGAATTGCTAATCAATCTATGAACAGTACTTACAGAAGAAATTGCCTTTTTTAAGTTTGCGTGCAACGTTTCGTAGAGTAGTCTTCCACCGACTATGTATAAATACAAGGAAAATTGCATCAGATCGGAATCGAACTTATTTTGTTTTTTATTTTTATTTTTCAGTGCTGAATTTTGGATTAGCGATAATAACGAATCAACATTTTTAATTGAATCATGATTATTCTCATAATTCACGTTCGACGATATTATTTGGGGCGTTTCTTGCAGCAACCGATTTTTTAACTCTTGATTTTCTTTTATTAATCTTCCAATATCATCAATACTTTCTAAATAATTTGTAATAACCGGTTGATTCTCAATATTTTTTTCTCGTTTTCTCTTGAGCCTACTTAGTCTTGAATATTTATCGTGTTTCTATTTACTCGAATTTGCTTCAAATTCAAAACATCGGGTGTTACACGAAGTTTGTTTTAACGTAGGAGACATGTTTAAATTGACAGGACAGATCGTCTCCTAAATATCTGTCCCGTCTTTACGAAAATCCTGTTCGTCGTCTGAAGATTCATGAATTGGATTCAACCGAATTTTTTTTTCGCGGAATTTCTTCAATTTCACTATCGCTTTCATGACTGGATATACTTTTCTTTTGCGATATACAATTGTGGGAAACTTCTGAAGTTGAAGGGAATGAATCCTCAACGTGTTTCTCTTTATACAGAATATTTTTGGGCGTAGTCTCGATTGTATAGTTAGTAATTTTATTGACTGGAGTACTTTTATTTTCCACACTTTCATTCTTCACGTGTTTTAGAAAATGTTGTTTAAAATTTCCTAAGAGCCATCTCGAATATGTTGATCCGCCGGTTTTTCTATATTTTTGCACCTTAAAAAATTAAAATTACTATAAATTGATGCCAATGCTATCTAAATGTTAATTTTTTATTTCTTATTGTTCTATTATGTATTAAACTGTATATTAAATCATGTGTACTGGTATCAAAATATACACTCGAAAGAAATATAAGAAAGTAATAGAGGTAAAAGGTATAGTGATTGCCAGCTTAAGGAAAATTTTGAAATATTTATTTAAATTTTAAATATTTAATTATGAGAAACCGCCCATTTGATAGTGATATAAATTCGAAAATATTAAAAGTGTTCACCTAACCAAAAAAACAATGATTGGCCCACATCTGTATGGTGATTGATCATCACATTGCTAGTGATTGCCTACTAAATATAAAATAGTAATGTCGATTACAATTTTTAAATAATTTGTTAAAGAATGAATATAATTTGTAGCTATTCAAGAAAAACAATTTTGGATTAATTTTCTTTTACGAGCGGTATTATCATTAATTAAATATAATGCAAAATACTTTTATTTAACCTAAAAAGTTCGACAATCGTGGTATCTGAATCTAACCTTTTAGAAGATACAACATTCTGAAAAATAGTATATTATGCACCAAGGGGGCGGAGGAGGGACTTTTGAATTACGAGAGCAATTTTCGGGTCCCGAGTCGAAGACGAGGGACGAGAATGTTGCTCGAGTTGTTCTAAGCCCCCGCCCCCGAGGGGCATACGATATTTTATGTAACGAAAGCAGAAAAATGAAATTTTTCATCCCTGACAAGGGATGAAAAACGCCTTTTTTATGCATGTGTTACATAAAAATCTTTTACTATGCCACTTTTGTGTATTCTTGGCTGCTGATTACGAATATAATAATAAAAATTGATCTTCGAACATATTGAAGCAGCCAACCTGATAAAACTATTATTTTGCGCAGCTTTTTATATTTATTTTCAAAAATTTAAAGAAGGGAAAAGAAAGATACGGCATGAAATTTTCTACGCGAAAAATTTGAAAATGCATTTTCTTTGTTATATCAAGTGCCGTTTTCTCCAGTATTCTACCTATTCCAGAAGCTAATCATAAAACATTATAAATAATTTTCACATATGTTTAGAGTTTAATGAAATCTTTTGAATAAAATTAAATAATCAAATGCCAAACTGTTCAAAAACCTTTTAAATTTATCTGTTAAAATTCAGAGAAAAAAATCATCAGGATTAATCATCGTTAAAGTGTCATTATAACCAAAAATATTGACAGCCAGGGTAGGGCCATGGTGGAAAGATAGGTAGGGCAATGTCAGTTGCTCTGATTTGTAAGATAATAGTTGTTCTGTATAATTTTCAGTAAATCGCGAGAAATTATATTAAAAGACATTTGTAAAATGAATAATACGCATATTTCCTTGCATATAATTAAAAATAATACCAATATTTATAATTTATTCTTTACAAAGTCCAAGAAGTCGCAACCACTAACCTTGCAAATTCACACTACCAAATTGACAGAATTTCAAGGAGCTAAGGGAACTTCTTTCTTTAACGCCATTATTTTATTAATATGTAATAAGTCAAAGAATAAAAATTTAACTATGCAGAATTTAAATACCTAAATAAAATGAAATACCGTGTCTTTATTTCATCACTATTTATGTTTCTAATGCGATACGGCCAATCACTGTTAAGGGGGGCAACAACTGTACCGCTTAGCCGTATAACAATTATTGAAATTAGCATGATAAAAATAATCATGCTATGTTATGTAATGAATTCTATGAAATTATGTCAAAGTATACATTAATGTAAAACAAAACGATTTTTTCTACGTCGAGCGACGGATCTGCTACAGCGGTTCGGTCGATAACGTCAATTCCTAATGTGAAATCTTCAAATCAAACAAGATATATGTTCGAATCCAAATCTACTGTGTAGCTCTTTCATGCCTTTTTTAACCCATTAACGCCGAGAAGGACACTTTTTAAGCCACCAGTTCCACGTCGCTATTTCCAATTCATTTGACGGAGAAAAAAATCGTGACATAGTGAATTTTATCGAAAAAAGGGTGCTCTTTCCGATGGTGTCCATGAAATTTTGAAAAAATTTAAATGTCCATGTGAAAATGGAGGTTTTTCGTAAAAAAACACGATTTTTTTCAATAAACTTTTTTTTCAACTTTGATTTTCGTCGTGTTTCCGGCTTGGAATCACTCTAAAATCTTTGTAGATCGTGTACTTTTTGTCTGAACTTAAAGTATCGATGATTTATATAATTAATTTAGGTCCACAAAATTGAAAATGGCGGCCAAAACGCCAAATTTTTTACTTAAACATTCAAGAATTTTTTTCTCGAAAACTCTCGGAAACTTCTCGAAGAACGAATCGATATTAAATATTTTTCGTTGTTACAATTTTTTTCCAAAAGTTCATAGTTTTCGAGAAAAAAATTCTTGAATGTTTAAGTAAAAAATTTGGCGTTTTGGCCGTCATTTTCAATTTTGTGGACCTAAATTAATTATATAAATCATCGATACTTTAAGTTCAGACAAAAAGTACACGATCTACAAAGATTTTAGAGTGATTCCAAGCCGGAAACTCGACTAAAATCAAAATTGAAAAAAAAGTTTATTGAAAAAAATCGTGTTTTTTTACGAAAAACCTCCGATTTCACATGGACATTTAAATTTTTTCAAAATTTCATGGACACCGTCGGAAAGAGCACCCTTTTTTCGACAAAATTCACTATGTCACGATTTTTTTCTCCGTCAAATGAATTGGAAATAGCGACGTGGAAGTGGTGGCTTAAAAAGTGTCCTTCTCGGCGTTAATGGGTTAATGTACATCAAACTTCAGCCACATCGATTCCGAAATGGTCGAGAATTTACAAGAATAAAAATGCGAATGGTAAAAAAGTTACATATTTGTTTTATTTTTGAAAATTCTCACTCAATTTTGAAAAGGTTTCGCTCAAACTTGACGAACATTCATAAAAATTTGTAAAGGCACCTTACAATAGATTGGATCTTGAAAACATACCTAGCTTCTGCTAAATTTTATTATTTTAGGTTAGGAAATGACGTTATCGACCAAGTCATTCTAGCAAACCCTGAAGATATGTCAGTATTTCGATGTTGACAGATAATTCAAATCTATTCGAATAATTATATATATTTCCCTCATCTTCCAATGATTATATCGTATAAATTTGATTTATATGCGTATAATACTTACTTTAATCTGTATGTTGCAAACAGGGCACTTTATCATACAATATATATTATTACTTTCGTCTAGCTTGCAATCATAATTGTTTTCTTTTATTTTTAAGAATATTATCTTTTGTTTATCTTCAGTAAGTGACTTTACACATTCTTCAATGTTTTTCTGAACTAATCTTGTTAGAGCCAATCTCTCTTTGTTGATATCGTCAATAACTATGGTATCGACGGGGTCAGAATGATTTTTTTTTGGTATTTGAGTTTTTGTTTTTATCATTTCCACCTGACGATTTGTTTAATTTTGTCTGATAGTCCTGCCTCTTGTTCACATGTTCTTTTACTTTAAACAGTAATTTTCTTTCTCCGATGAATATTCTGAAATTGTTTTCGTTGCCGACGAATCTGCCTAAATATTTCTCTCTATCGTTTTCAGCTACAATTGTTTTTAGTTCGTTTTTTGTGAATCATTCAATTTCGATTAAATCCTCGTCCGAAATATCCCCTAATGAAATGTCATTAGTAAAGCCGTGTAGTGCTAGATGCAATTTTAAATGCACTGGTATAACAATATTTAGTTCGTTTTCAATTTGATTGAAAAATGACTTTTCTTCTTCTAACAAAATAATTTCTTCGGCCATATCGTCGTTTATTATTCACCAAAGAAAACACACAAAATTTGCACACATTTAGATGCGGACTGGACCACTTTCGTGCGGATATTTCTGACTCGCGTATTGACGGACTCTCGCGGACTTTGCGGCAGCGATGTCCAATCACCGCGGAATAACGAAAGCGCCGCCAGATGGAGAGTAGGTTCCGGCTACACCGAGGGCTACACTAGAGTCCCTTTACTAGAGGGACTCTAGGCTACACTGCTTCGCGGAAATCATGAAGCTCGGGAAAATTCGCGGAAATCACGAGGCTCGGGAAAATTCGCGGAAACCTCAACTGCATACGAGTAGTTCCACGATACTTTTAATATTTAGGAAACTGTATATAAAAATGACGAATTTAATGTAATTGATAAACAAAAAAATTTTCTTTATATAAAGTGAATGTAGAGAAATATCACACAATAATTTTGGTTGGCGGAGAATGGTTAGTTTCGCATGAAAAAAATATAATGAAACTACATTATATTCACCGATTTATGTTGGAAATTATCCTGTATTTTTTTTCTTCCGACCAAAATAGAAAATGTGCTTTTTCATGAAATGCCGCAAAAATTTGTCTGTACTATAGAAAAGTTGCCTATCTTCTGAAATAAATTATAAGGACAAACATAAATGTTACGGACGGAATCGATGTTTTATCAACTGCGGTACCCGGCGTAGGTTTTTTCCCACAGAGGTGGTTTTCCCTACGCCATTGCACACCCGAATGGGGGTACCTCTCAAAATGAAGCAGGCCTGTTAGGTAAATTATGTAAAAGGCCCTTCAAAATGGTGACGATCTCGATAAAATTATTTGTAATTCGAATAGTATATTATCGATGTAAAGTATGACGTTGTAGTCTATTTAAATGTTCGAGAGTTTGAAAAGTCGAACTAAGATGAGAAAAAGTGACGATCGGGTCAGAGAGTACGTTTAGGGACGTCGTGGGGTGAGGAAGTCCGCGTCGCGATCGGATCGTCACCGCGGGATCGGAATAAAGTTGATTTTTAGTTTCTGACCGATCAAATCACGCGTTTTATTTCAAAGCCCTTCCACCATTCGATAACAATAAAGGAAACTTAATTTTCATATAAAATACATTTTTTTACAGCGGATCGTTTAGAAAAATCGCGTTTCGAGTTTTCAGAAAAAATAATGCATGAGTGCTTTCTTTACATAAAAACGATTTAAACTACACTTTTTAAATTACCGTGCCATTTTATCGGAAAATGTTATAAGCTTTTGAAAAACGATACTACTTGCGCCCCTCGCATCGAAAATTGTTATTTTTTTAGTGACGCACAATTTATATTATAATAATTTGAAATTCCCCAAATTGCCATTTTTTGTTTGTTATGTTTTTAAATGTATATCACTATATATATATCACTAAAAAACATGTTTGACAAAAAGAAAAAAGAAGAAAATCATTATTTTATTATGTGTTATTTATTCCTTTATATTGGTAGCACTCTTTAAGTTGTTACATGACTAAATAGTTTGCTCTTAAATATTGCTATTTGCACCTATAGAAACAATGAAAACAAATTTGCACTTGGAGGGCTAAAAACCGAACTCTTTTACCTTTATACATCAAATATTAAAAGTATCGTCGAATTAGTCATACATTTCAATGGAAATGTCGCTCAGAGCATGAATTCTCTGTATTTTTATACTCTATTTTTTCCTAAATATTTCATTATTGTCCTAAATGTACGAAAATTACTCAATATCCCCTCATATTTCCTAATATCTCCCAACATCTCCCAACATCTCCTGACATCTCCTGACATTACCCGACATCTCCCGCATGGTGTACACCACATCTCCCTTGTGATTTACCCCTCGGCCGGGACTGACTTCTGATAGGGCAAACAAGTACTTCAACACCTGAACTATAATCGGACGGGACCATGAAATCCATTTCTCCAACATTTCAAACTGTGCCATTAAAGTTTGGAGTCCACTGGGCTCCATATGGCATTTAAGGATTAAAAAACTGTTGTTGATACAGGTATTACCCACAGTAAAATAACATTGCATAAAGTGATGTGTTCATAGAAGTGAGGACTGTTACTACTGAAATTACTGTATTAGTGAACTCTGAAACCGATAAATTCAAACAAAGTATAATGAAAGCTAATGCATAAAAGTAAATTTGGCAGTTCTCGTACATGAGGAAGTCTTAAAAATCGTCATTGAAGTCGCGTATTTCGCACAGTACAATGTTTTCGAAACTGATTTATTCTGACGAAATATAACGAAAAGCAAATTCGATTGTTTTTCAACGTGGGAAAATTTACAATTCATTGTCATATAACATTTTAAACATATATATTAAATAGAAGTAATCTAAGTAGTACCAATTCGCACCGTACTTTGTTCACAGTACTTGCAGACCGTAACTACTTAGCCTCTTGTCCATGATGTCTATGGCACCAACATACAGAAAATGTCTTAAAATACGTTTTCAATGTTTCTAAATTTTCTTATTACAGTGCTAAGGGGTCATTCTCAAACTGACTGTTTGTATTTGAAAAACCGATTTCAGATTCGTAACTTCGGATTCCAAAAGTCCTGAGTAATAATTTTCATAAAAATTCGTTTAAATTTTGTTCAACGAACTTTTGACCAAAGTAGTAGATACGATAATAACAGCCAAGGAATTACTACATTATTGAATTATTTTAACCAAACTCAACTGTTTTGTTAAATTGTTGTTGGTGTCGCCCATTGTCAGTAAAATACCATAATGTAAGTAGTAACAATCTGCGCCATGTTTTGCTAGCAAGACATGTGGACTGTTACTACTTACTGACATTACTGAATTACTGAACACTGAAACTGACAAATTCAGTTTTAATTCCGGTTTTCTGCTAACACCGAAAAGAAAATTCGTTTATTTCATCGCGTGGGGAAGTTTGGAAAATTGTATAATGGAAGAAGGCTGTACTTTAAGTATAACAGTCCGCACGTAATGTCAACAAAACCCTGTGTGAAGTGTTATTATTGAAATTAGTGCATTTTAATACATGTATAAGACAGGACATAAATAATAATTTTATAAACTCTTCCACGTGAGAAAAAAACCGAATTAGCTTTTGGTACTATCTGATGTTCAAAAAACGGAAATGATAACAGAATATACCAGTTTTTTAGGGTTTATCTTGAAGGGCGGAAAACGTTATCTTGAACATCAATCTGTATATATTTATACCATTTTGATATTGTACTTCTATTCACAAGAGATATGTGCATACAAAAATGCCTACACAAGAAAATATATATAAAAAATGTTGCTATGAAAATTTTGGGTATTAAACAAAATATTTTTAAAACAAAGATAACACAGAAAAATTTATCACATATTTGAATGTAGGAATTCAATTAATCGCTATAAATACGTCACATATAAATGACTTTTCTAATTCAGGCAAGTTTTTTATATTAAAGGTTAATAATATATATAATAATAATGCAATATACTAAATTTGCCGACCAAGTATTTTTTAAACCGAGACATGCTTTTTAATATCTTTTCGCAATATTAAACAAAAATCCAATTTTGTAAACAAATTTTCGTAGATAAACATATAATAATGCTTGAAATTGGCGAACAGACACCTGAAGATTTACATTTTATATAGGTGATTGCAGGTATTAACATATTTTTCAATCTATATCATAAAGTATTACAAAATTCATGATGTTTAATAAGTTTAAAAAAAGGAATAGCACTGACCGAAAACGTGCATTGTCAGACATATTTTCAACTTTTTAAAAGTATTATCGATATTTTTACATAAAAGTTTTATATAGTCATACTTTCGAATGAAAGATCAGAGGGTCAGTAATTTCTGGCGAAGGGGTAGAGAATTTGATATTAACTTTAAGACTGTTCCAGTCGTCCTTGTTTTTTAACTAGTTTTTCGATTACCTGATGGAATTGGTTTTGCACACATTTTTTATTGACAATTTCCCTGTATACCGTCGTGACTTTCCGTATAGTACGATGAGAGTACTAATTGTTCAGCAATCGCGATCATCCATTTTTACTATGTTTTTAGTGTAGTGGGTGTTATCCGTTGCCAAACAATAAAACGAGAGTTCAGCTATGGAAGCAGCTTCCGGGTATGTATTTGTTGCCGTTTGAAATCGAAACGTTACTATAGGTACCTCGTTATTCGCGGAATGTACCATTGATAAGAAAAGAATATCCATGCATATATTTACGTTTAAAGAGAAAAATATTACATTAAATAAAAAAAGTAATTTACTGTGTGTTATAATTTACTTTGCAATTAAAAACTGTAATAATCACCATGATGATTTACTTACTTCGAAAAGTATTTCTTTTATAGTTCGCATATCTATTCGTCTTTTTAATGAATTTAAAGTAGATATGCCTGATTTTTTCAATAAATTTTAAATATAATCAGATTTTAACAGTATAAAGGAGAGTAATTGTTGTTTTCTTTAAAGTCCATGATTATTGTTTCAAATTTACTGCAAAACTTAAGGTGAAAGTCTGAAAAAAAAATGGATTAATTAACTCACCCCAATTAAACTCGATTTTAATCTTTACATAAGACTTAAAAGACAACATTGTGGGTATCAATTTCATCACAACAAACATGAAGGTTATAATTATGACCTTGCAACTCCTCTTAGATTCAATTTTTTATCACGATTTTGTTTAAAGTCATGGCTCAAATTTCCTCATCAGCGATTAGTCTAATTGATTTCAATTTCGTTGGCTGCAATGGACCCAAATTTTCCGAACTGTGATCGGTCCAAATTTTCTGAGCTGCGATTGCTCGAAATTCGAAAGATTGTCATTCAATCCAATTTCGGAAACTGCCATTATTCTCGACCTCACAATCTGCATAACATATCCACAAAGAAACTGTTACTCCTTAAAAATAGTGTGCATTTTATAACAAAATAAAAAATATTAATAGAAAGTTTGAAAGCATCATAGTTTATTATAACGAAGTCTTTCCTCTAAACACGTTAAAGCCACTGTACAGCATTTTATACTAAAAGCACTAGGCTCATAAATATATTAACTGGATAAGATATGTAAGCATTATGTTATCATTTAAATACCTGCCGTTGTTTATTCTTCCCATTTTTATTTTAAATATTCCGCAATCTCTTTTCGTATTGTTAATCTAAGAAAAGAATTATATTCATTCCAAATTTCAAAAGTCTTTAATTAAGGATCCTTCTTTACTTCATTACAAGTAGGTATTTGACAAAGAAATAAAATTTGATTTCTACAATTAATATTACGATTTGAAAACCGTATAGGAAATGCATTAAATCTCGCTTTATAAGCTTAAACCTTTAAATACAAATGGGGTATTGCGTGATTTTGAAAGTATTTTAATTATTGTCTAGGATAAATTGAATAACATAAAAGTAACATTAATTTAAGTAACATTAATTTAGACATATTTGACTTAAAATGGAAATTATTACCACCCACACCTAATGGCAAATTATATTGTTTTATCATATGGGAAAGTTTAAAAAATCGATGTTAATGATGCGAATTACACAGGCCAACAAAATGAAGCTAATCTCCACATCCAGAAACCGGACTATACTTTTCCGAACATTTTTGACTGCTCATGTTCAGTAAGTTTTTGTGGCGCAACAAACTGCTTATTTAAACTTTGGTAAGAACCATATTAAAGCTTTATTCATCAACTTTAAAATGCTTGTTTAGTTATTTCGTCCAATTTTTGTTCAATGAGTTATCGAAGTTTTTGTCAAGGTATGATTATGATTTTCGTTTTTTGCATTTTTAGGTAAGGATCTCTCAAAATTTTGACGCAATAGAGCAATTATATGACCAGATTCTGATTCAGCACATCGAAAACTGTCTGAAAAATATAATCAGGTTTCTGATACATGCATTTTAACCTGTTTTTGACAAATTGCGAAACAAAAATTGTTCCGACACAAAAACTTACTGCAAATGTGCAAAAACTGTGTTTTTTCACTTTTAGGTCCCGATATTTCAAGATCATAACCTATTAGAACCATTTTTAGCATGAAAGTCGGTATCAGTTTGTTACTTATTTTCATGTCATTACCCATGTACTTAAATGTATTTAAACCATAATTGTTCCCTGACAAAAACTTCGATAACTCGATAAAAAAAAAATTGTATCAGAATGACTATAAAAACATTTTAAAGCTGACAACTAGCATCTTAATATTGTCCATGCCAACTTACAAATAATCATTTTGTTAGTTGAAGTTAATGGGCAATTATGACATATTAATGATAATACTAAAAACCGCACATACGTAATGAATACCTTTATATTATCTTCAAATTCTAAGCCCTCCAATTGACCCACTAATAAATTGCATAGAACAAAAAAATATATTTTTCAATAAAATATATAACTATTTAAAGAAACGGTGGAAAATACAACAATTAAAAAATATTTAGTGCCATAATGTCAATGATAGAAGACGGCGATATTAGATAACCCCTGGAAGACATGTGATGATATTTATCGGTTGTATTAGCGGGGGACTAATCACTGACGTGAATTAATTGGGCTCTTTCGAAATCTCTACGTTTCATACAAAGGCCAATACGATAAGATTCCAAGCTTTCTGGATCGACTGAGACAGATAGCAGGAGGAAAAAGAGAAAACCGGAAGATTCGAAAGAGTCGTTACTCGTTACACACTTCGCCAAGCTCTTTTCGTATTTGCCGGGGAAAGACTTCCCAGGTTCCTGGGGCCAAAAAGAAAAAAGCGAACAAATCCCCGAGTCTCTTGGCTACAGCCTTCTTTCTCAAGGATGACCGATAAAACCATCGCAACGCCGAACAACATGCCTCGTCGATGGGATTTTCGGAATCAAATGCTCAGTAAGAAATACTTTGGTCTGGTTTGCTGTGTTATTCTGCACAACATTTATATAACAAGCTTTGTTAAACCATTCGACAATGTTAAATCTTAACTTCACACGACGATCTATCCTCAGTTTCGTAACTATTTTTGGACACTTAATAATAATTTTTCCACATCGCGGGCGGAAAATGCTATTTTCCACACTTTTGATATTTTTCGGAACCATTTTGCATATGCTAACGTCGAAAAATGTCGTTCGGCACGTGTGCGAAAATGTTTTTAAACATGCGAAAAACTTTTACCCAATTGTATCGAAATATACTATTATGCACGACTTTTCAGTGCGAGAAGTAAAATCGAGTACGTAAAAATCTAAAATATGATATGCAACTCGATGGCGTGCGAAAAGTCCACGTATTCATTTCATGATATACTATTCTAATCCATCATTACATTTTTTTCGGAAATATCTGACATTGTACACAGAGAAAAGAGCCAATCATTGCTCGTGCGAGAAATCGCATTTCCTGCACTTGTAACGAAATGTACTACGCGGCATGCGTATTTCACCTTTTCGAAATATGCACCAGAGTACATTTTCACGACTCACTTTTTGGAAGCTCCTGAAAAAATTGGGGTAAAGTAAATTAATTACATTAACTAATTCTTATTGCAAATAAGTACGGAGTATTTTTTATGTATTAATTTAACTATACTAAGATAAATTAAAAATTCAACATTTATAAAATATGTTAATTTAACTAAAATCAATGCGGGAAATACAGATTTCCCGAATAGCGTTAGGAAAATGAATTTCCATTCTTTTACAATGAGATTTCACTTCATCGACGTTAAAATGTCTCATTTTAAGAAGGAATGATTTCTGTCATGTATTTAAATGGACGTCTTTCTGTTATAAAATTTAAAATATTAATGTAAAAAATTAATAATTTCACAGAAAGAACATACCACCGAGAAAGCAAAATAATCAAACAATATTTAATTAAAAATACAAAATTCCAATTTTACATGCAAATGTAATTAAAACCAAAAAGAACGAATCAAATATTAAAAGTCCTGACAAATAATAATTCAGTACCTTCTACCTTAAACACACGTAAAAAATATAAAACATAACAGACAGGAGTCAGGTGGTTAGTAAACTCAGAAATGTTAACTAGATAAATACAAAATTTAATAAGTTAACTTTCCAAAAATGTAATTAATAGCTTTACAAATGCTAAACAGATGAACAGAGAAGAAAACAAATTAAATTAAATGTTTCATCAAAATTAAAAATATCAAAGATCCCATATACAAGTAAAGATAAAAAGAAACAAAAAATGAATAAATATTAAAATTCTGGAGAAACATTCAGTAAATGTACGATAACAGGAAATATCTATGAAAATATAACGCCTTTTACGCCGAGGAAAATAGAATATTCGAAACAAAGAACAAAGGATGGCGAATAAATTTTCAACATTAAGGACTCTATCTCTTTTAAAGATTTCCATTACATTTTCACACACGAAAAAATATAGCAATTTCATTGTAATTGGACCGTAGATTTTGTGAATCTCGTACTTTACGTTAGTCGCGCGTATATCACCATCTTATTAAGAAGCAAAATTGTTGCTTGTACCCAATTGCCCAAATTGACCTCCTCTCGGAGAAGCTCCTGAATTCTCGGAACGTAATTCCAGTTATTGCCTTGACTACTGGGAGAAGAATGTGTAGAAGATATATACCTGTAAAAAGTGCAGCAATAAGAAAGAGATCGCGAATGGGCAAAAAACCTTACCTTCTTCCCCATAGCCATCGTGATACAAAATAATTAGATACCCTTAAAGTGGAAACCGGAAGAATTGCTGAGATTTCCAGCTGCTTCCATTTTATTTACTTTCCCACATTTCTCTTCCAACCTTTTGTATATTTCATTTTGCTCGAAATAAAATTGATTTTTAAGCTAATTTCTCAAGGACTTATTCTCGAGGGGAAGAGTTCAAAATGATGATTTGATGCTGATGGAGTGCGTTGAGGTGAAATTCTAGAGTATAGTGATCGATCATTCAGATTTATGCCGACATGACTTTGAGTGATCATAACTTCATGGAAATTACACTTATAATTAATACAGTACTCGGAAAGGAAGTTTCTCGTTATCGTAACGTCACATGTGTATTATGTAAAATATTTACGAGGTTATACTTTAAGGTGAACAAATGTTTATCGTAAATAAAATAAATCAATATTTTTTGTATCTTAATAATAGAAAGTGCCAGATGAAAGTATGTATACTTCAATTTTTGACATTACCAACATTTTGTATTTTTTTATGATGTTCAAGAAATTAATCGGATATATTTTAGAGTGCAGAAATAAAACTTTCAATTTTTACATTTTCAAAATGTTGAATTGTGGCGTTTTCCTCGTATTACTTATGACACTCACTTTTCTATTTACTGACTATTTCTTTTTAGTTAGGAAAATGTCGCTACAACGTTTTTTCTCAGAATTCTAATTTTTTAAAAAGTTTTTTATTCATTCAGAATTTTTTGAGGAAATGGTAAAGGTCGTTGAATCTATTGAATTCACGTTTTGTAAATCGTAATAATACATATTTTATTTATATATTACCAAAGTGTAGAAAAAATCATCCAAAAAATCTAAACATATAAACTACTGGTGAATAGTAACTTTGACTATTCGATTAGTACCTAATGGTTACTACTATCCAGTCACGCAAATAAAAGTCTTGTATTACATTTTACTAAACAAATTATGAGAATTACTACTTGACTATTGATGAACATAATTTACGAACTTTTGGGGTTTCTTCACAGAATCATCGAATGTAACGACAATTTTAAAGGTCTTGTAGGATTCATTTAAAAATTGCAGCATAGAAGAAAACTAAACTTATAGTCAGTGTTGAAGCTATAATAAAATACAAGAACTAAGATAATGCAATGCTTGAAGTAAAACTGAATTCATCAAATGAAAGCTTTATTTCTACCAAAAAAGATTTTTTATCAATATTTGGAAATACCAAGCATTATTTGGGGTGTTGTTTGCAGATTGTTTTTGTCTTGTAGTAGATGTGCAAACAATAATTTTGTCATATACGCAGAGATAAATGACGATTGAAAGGCGAATATTTCATTTCAACGTGACAAAAAATATGACAAAGGCGTTATTAGGAATTCGAATGAATGCGTTCATATCACTCTCGCACGATTAGACTCCCTCAGTTTCGCTGTATTGTCAACTTTTCGCCCTTCAAACGTAATCTATTGTTGAGACAGAGTGGGCTTAAAATCGATTTTACGCTTCTTAAAATACAGGATTGTCGTGGGTGTTCGCTTATACTAAAATCCGACATATGCATGAACGCAACACCTACCGCATCAAAAAATTTCATCATGAGCGTCAGATTTGACACAACGAGCGTACTTGAAAAATTCCCCATACATTTTTCAGGTCCCATCATGAGTTTTACACAATCAGTAAGTATGAAGTAACTTTTTTTTTTCAATAAGCGAATAATATTTATTAATACTATTTTGACAACTCCATATTTGTGTATTAGATAAAGAGCTTGGTTGTTCATAATGAAATTTAGTAATAAATAATTAATTTTATAGTTGGATATAAGCGATTGAATATTTAGTTATATTTAAATAAAAGGCGAATTATTTAGTCTAAAATAAATATTTAGTAGTTATTATACAGAGCTACACACTACTGCAACAGCTGCGAGTTGTTCCACTGGGTGAAGCTCAAAAACCCAACAAGTCACAAAACTCACACTTCAGAAACAGCCATTCAAAAGCCAGACATTCAAAAACCAGACATTTATAAAAACAGATCCAAAAACTAAACATTTAAAAAAAACAGACATGTTAACGAAGGGTGCATCTAAAAACCCGAAAAATCACAAAACAGACACTTCAAAAACCCGACATTTCAAAAAACATACTTTCAAAATATGTGTCCATTTTTTAAATGTCCGGTTTTTTAATGTGTATTTTTAAAATGTCTGATTTTTTATTGTTTGTTTTTTGAATGTCTGGTTTTTGAAGTATCTGTTTTGTGATTTGTCAGATTTTTAAGGTCAGCCTTAAAAAACAAACCTTCAAAATATGTGTGCATGTGAAAATATATGGTTTTTGAATATGTGTTTTTAAAATGGTTTTTCCATGTCTGTTTTTTTAAATGTCTGTTTTTTGAATTTTCGGGATTTTGAGGTGCACCCATTCGTTGACTAAACGAAAGATGGCTTAATTGTACAAAAATTGTCCTCAGTTTAAAGAAATGCAGCTAAGAGTACTACATAATATCTCCATTCCATTGGAAAACTCACCATGTAATTGAAAGTATTAAATACTTCTTTTCAACTTGACCATTTTCTTGGAAATACTAAACCCGTCGATCGTTCTCTATTTAGATTACCTGAAATAATTAGGATCACGTCTTTTGGTTGGAAATAGCAATATTGATACTGTTTTACTTTTTACGAGTTTATTTCACTCGGTTACGAATTGGTGGTTTAAACAAATAAATTTAAGGCTGAACATATAAACAAAATTCAATAAGGTTTAAGGTTCGGTAGCTTGTTCCGCACTTAGGGGAATTTCAATAGCGTATCAAATAATAATTTAAATAAACATAAATACAATCTCAAACAATATTTTTCTGCATACCGGTGGAAAATATAATTATAGCAGTCAGCGCACTTTACATTCATTCAAATTTCGAATTGTCTACTATTTAATGATAATACAATTCCTAAATTTAAATAATGTATAATTAAAACCGATCATATTATCAAGAGATACTATTGAGGTACTCTTTTTCAATCATAAAATAAATGATCGTAAAAAAAGCCATCTTTTCCATAATTTCTTCTATTTATGTAGACAACAAAATAAAATTTCATCAACAGCGGTCTTGACATAATCCAAAATGCCAACTGAAGTGATAATCTAGGTTTTTTAGAAATATATGTGAACAGTGATAGCAACATTTATTATGAAAGTTACATAACTTTGAATAAATAAATTTGTTAAGCCAATACATACTCAATAATGTTAGTTTGTTAATGAAGTCAGTTTACCGAAATCGTTACTCGATGGTTTTCGGGACCACTTGTAACGAATTTCGGGTCAATTTTCAAAAATTGCAAATGGTGGATCTAAAATGGGAGAAAATTTTGTAAAAACTTAGCGCAATAATCTAAACTTCATAATGGCATTCATAATCAACCACCATCAGTTCAAACAAATCTGACGATTTTAAATATTTTCAAAAATGCCCACCATATTGGATAGGCCATTTTAAATTTATCACAACTGACCTTCGATTCGTATTCTTTGGACCAAAAAAACAAATGACGGAAAAGGCAGCAGTACATTCGCTGCAGACTGTTACTACTTACATTAATTACATTAATGCACGAGAGTCGTAAGTAGTAACAGTCTTTCGGCCCCAATACAGTAGTCCTCCCCTTAAGGTTTAAATTTTAGCTTTCAAGATGGCGGCTTCTTCCCTTAAGGTTTACTTTCCCCTGACCCCCACTACCAGAGTTTTTCGTGCTCGACTGCACGCCGCGCGCCTGCGTTTGGTTCACAGGCGGTAACAAAATGTCTGGTGGTGGGAGAGGCCGTCAGGGGAAAAATAAAACATAAGGGAAGAAAGTTTTAAACCTTACGGGAAGAATAAACCTAAAGGGGAGTAACCTTAAAGGGAGGACTACTGTATACCCTTGGCGAATGTATTACTAGCGTCACTGTCATAAAAAACTATTAATCCATGATGCATATTAACATTTTCTATGGAGGATAAAATGAACCACTTTGATATGGATTTCTGCAATATTAAACCGTAGAACCGTTAACTATTTGCTTTCTTCGATTCAGCCATTAAAAATATGACAATACTAAAATAAATAAATACACAAAACATTTAAAACGAACAAAAAAATAAAACATTTACCCTTAATGTCAGATTATTATTTATATTTATATTATTGTATTTTTTATTGGCCTATAAGATGGAATGTCTTAAATAAAAGAATTTAATTAAAATTTATGATTGCTGCAACGATCTGGCAAGAAGAATTGATAAAGGAACAGCGGAGTCGATTGCAGAAGTATTCCCATGAATAATTGCGTATGCAACGGCAGCGGGATTCCCCGCGAAACCGCGAGCAAGCAGAAGAATGTGTCAGCTGAATCATGCTCTCGTACCATATACCAGGAGAAGCTGATTCAGCTTACTGTTCCGAAACTTTCGTCAACGCCTCGGTAAGACTTAGAACATTGTTCGAGAAATTCCATACTCGTGAACTTCAAAAGAACAATGGCTTTAAATTGCCAAAATTAGATTTCGAATTCACATGTAAATAAGTAATAATCATTACATCAATAATGTAGCATGCTAATAAAATCATCTATTTTACAATGCAAAAGGCCTAATGTAACCTTTTAACGCCGAAAAGTTCAGAAATTTTACCTTAATCTCACAATTTTTGCAAATGTTGATATTTTTTTCCAAATTTAGACCTTACTGGGTTGGCTCTTTTCGATTTTTGAGGTTAGAAAGGCTCAAAATAAGGTATTCCAATAAATTGTTAGTGTGTTTATGTAAAGGAGTTAGGTATCTAATTATATCTATCCAAAATAGTGAAATTAAGTACTTTCTAAAATAATTCATTTTATGAAATTGATCGAGTAACTATTTTTGTGTCCGTCTTAGTAATTCCTATTCGCAATCAAAAAGAGTTTAGTTGTAGTACAGGTCAAATAACCTACAGTACAAAGCCGATAATCGAAAAGCCGACAATAAAAAAACCGACACTTCAAAAAATGATTGTTTGATGTATCTATTTTTGTTATTATCTGATTTTTTACTTTGGCTTTTCGAATCTCGGCTTTATGACTGTAGGTTTTTGCCTGTCGGCTTTTTGATTTGTCGGTTTTTCGACTCGTACTCATCGACAGTCATTTTTTGAAGCCTCGGTTTTATGACTGTCCGTTTTTCGATTGTCGGTTTTTTTAACTGTCGGCTTTTTATTCGATTTTTCGAATCAGAGCCTGCAGAATTTTTATTATTTACACATTGAAGTATTTATTTCCTTTCATGTTGTCACGTTCTTACGTAATTTATTGCGTAACTTTTCGACTCGTCTCTAAATTGTGAATCAAAGTCGAAAAATTGTCTATTTTTATAGTTTTTGTGGCAACATTTGTTAACGCGAGTCAAATTTACTAGAAAAAATTTTATTTATTTGCCAATAAAAGGGTTTATAAATATTGTAATAAATTGTTCCACTCTTCATGCATTGGACAAGTTCTAAATCTTTAATAAAAACCAAAATGATAATTTAATTTTAAAATTCTTGTAAAAATATATACCTATAAGAGTTGTAAAAATGATCAAGAATAATATATTAGAATTGTGAAATATTCATTTAAATCTTAATTTTATTTACAAATTATAAATGAAAATAATGAAATCCTTCACGTTTTTAAATCCTACAGATGATATGAAGCCAATGGTGGCAATTTATAACTAATTTATTGGTAATTGGATTTAATTACAGGTCGAATTAAACGAGCGAGCGAATTAAAAATGACTGATATTTCACTAATTATTAGGAATTGTGAAAAATTTCGATCCACTTAACTCAACATTTAAGCGTCGTAATATTTCACAATTAAAGCCACCGATTCGTAATAAAATTCTGCACAAAAATAAAAATGTAATATAAAAATTTAATACAAAATATTTGTTTTGCATTCTAGCGAATATTTTTTACTGTCGACATCGATTTGTTATAGCTATAAAATAAATATTGGATTTAATTTACATATCTATGGGGATGTATAAGTCGATCTAATAATCGTGGACAAAATTTATTTTTTAACGTAGTCTGGATCCGTTTCATTCAACTTTTATTTAACGGATTTAAAAAAATAGTTAAGCTTAAATTCGTAAAAAAATATTTTCATTTACGTTCAATGTACCGATAATGAGAGTTTAAACTTAAAAATAGAGATTTTATAAAATTATTGCACCGAAGATTTATATTATAAATAAAAATTCAAATGAGAACAAATTTGAAAAAATTATTTTAGACAGGGTACGAATACGACAGAATACAGATTAATTTTCTTAATTTGATAAATTTGTTTTAATTTTATTAGAGATAAAGTTTAATATTTTAATAAACAAACTTATTTAATGAATTTAATTGTGATCAATTTGTGATCAATTTAATTGAAGTTTTCAAATGTTTTTATGAATATTTTACGTTGATACTAAATTTGTGTAACTAACAATTTTAAAGCCTGTTAAACGTTTCATGAATTAAGAAATGCAGACTACGTCTGTAGTCAATAAATTGAATTTGTTTTAATTCAAGTTTTAATTTACAAAAAGTGGCAAATTAAAAAAAGATTATAAATTTAGTTGGTTAATTTAATTTTAAATTGATTTTTAATTTAATTTGATCGATTGATTTTACCCTTTAGATACGAAGTGTGTCGCTGCCAGAATTTCCGATCAGATGGTATGTTTAGGAAAAGTAGGTTAAATGAGTTAAAATTTCTTTGTAACAAAAGTTCATATACTTTCAAACTATTTTTTGTACCGAGAACGCATTAAATATTTGTATATCACGTGGTATTGTCCAAAAAAGTAAAATTTGATTATTGCTGACAAAAATTAATTTTTGTACAATCGCTAGCGAAGTATAAATTAGTATACGTGTAGTACAATATACCGAAGTATATGTATAATTATACGAAAAAACATGGCAATATCAGCATTTTCTTATGTCGTTGCAAAAAAATAGTAAATATGTCGAAATTTACGTTCTTATATATTTCGTCTTTTTTTTTTCCTAAAAAAGATGTATTTTTTATAGTCCGCAGCATTTTCACAATATTTATTAGTTCTAAAAACGAGTGTGTTACTGTCATTGCAAAAAAATCTATTTTTTGCCCTATTACACTTGAAATATAGCCCCAAGCTCAATTTTTTTTGTATTTCAGCTGACTGTCCTCGAAAAATGAGCGGTTATAAGGCAAACTTGGCAACGCCAACAATTTTGCGAAACTTTAAATCTAATTTAGCGACGTAACATTGTAAATGTTGACAAAAGCAAATAAAAATTTCATTTTTATCAGATTAAAAACGAGCGATTTCTATAGATTTTTTTTATGCTAAAGAACAATCTGACTATTAAATTTCTCCAGTGCGTCAACATTTTTTAATTTTTCTATGTAGTTCAATTAATTTAAAAAATGGCTATTGTAGTATTTTTTTTAGAAAACCAATTTTTTTTCGATTTTGGCAATAGCATCGCATAATACTACTACTTAACTTTGAAACCAGTTTCATGCCAAGTATTTTATTATTTTGTTTAAGAACGCCAATATAATTTTGTATTAAAAAAATTTAGTTAATCAAACTATAGGTTAATTGTGCTGTACTATTTGAGTTCCTTATTAGGTGTTTTTGAAGTTGTTAATTAAAAACAAAGGTGTGTAGGCCAAATAATAAAGAACATATCAAAGTTCGGTGCAGTAATACGAATAATGCATTTTCATGCTTCAAAGCATTGAATTCAAAATTGCTCACAAAAATGTAATTAAAATGTATTGGAATGAGTTTGGGAAAGAGGTTTTTAAAACTGAGTTAGAATACTATCCAATGTAAGTATGGAAAATTAAAAAAAAAAAAAATATGGTTTTGTAAAACAAAAATAATTCAAAAAATCCTGACACGGTGATGCAATTTTATAGTCAGAGTCGTTGTCGGCGTCAAAAAAATCTACAAAAATCACCCAAATTCATTCTTGAAAATGTGTTTTTCAAGTTTTTTAAAAGTAAATGACAGAATAATATGTTGTAATAAAACCTTATGGTTAATGAGTGATAGCTGAGCCATTTTTTGCTCGGCGTCATACAATTTCATAAATAATAAAGATTTAAATAAAACTTCAATTAGTTATCTGAACTCTAAATTAAGTATTGCGATTCGTCTACCACATGGGATCCACCATTTTGAATTTTCATTAAGTACGCAGTGAGACAGTTGAAAAATGTCATAATACGTGTGTTTTTCGTCACGAAATTAGTCATTAAAAAGTGTCAGATATATATCGTGGTTAGTTTCAAATATTCTTCGTAGGTACACGTTAGTAAAGTCGTAATGTTATTGTTATATTAACCAGTATAGTGAATATTAACATTTTTAGAGTATTACTGATACATATGAACAAAAAATTTTTGTTTTGTTTGTAATTTAAAACTGTTTAGATTTTTATCTTTAATTCTCATTCGATTTCTTGGATTTCCCCAAATGCTTATATTAGTACTGAACATTTTTTTCAAAATTCATGTATCTAAATTTAAGTGAATCATGAGAAAAATAATTTTTTAATACAAATTAATACTATTCAAGTACACATAAAAAATGAAAAAAGTCGAATTAAAAGTAAAGTGTTAAAAAACGTAAAACTTCCGGATATTGCACCTTGTTTTCCGCCACTCGTCCACTCATTGTCAGTGGGCGAGAAACGAGTCACTCTAGCGAAGAGTATAACGATGCGAGGTGCAATGGGGAGATTGCATTGTGTCGTTGCGAGAAAAGCCCTAGAAACTCGTTTACATGTGTGGGTATAACGTAGAAACGTTGGCGGTCAGGTAGGTCAGGTCAGCTGTCATTATTTTCTACCCATCACTACGGTCGCACCTCGCGGTACGTCAACTCCCACAACATCGCAATGCAGCATGTGATGCACTTGTTTGATGCATTTAATTTTCCCGTTTTTCCGATTAACTTGAATTTCGCTCGTTGGCATGATAAATATTTATGAGACTTTACAGTTGAAATATTTTAAAACAACCTCGAATATTCATTTTTTAATATTTCTTTTAGACCATAAAACAATGAATCAGATTTATTTTAATAAAATGTATCACATATAATCGATGACCCGTGTCAAGAGTTTTTCTTTTTCCTCCGATAAGGGAAAATAATTAACTAACTTATATAATACCTCGGTGAATAATACCAAATTCCTTCTAAAAAAAATCTCCTTTAAAGAGATATATTTCACTGTAAGGATTTCTTACTGATTCACACGAGAAATTTGAACTTTTTTGGGTCTTTTAAATTTTATTTTTCACGTCGATACCGAGATTTCTATGCCCGGAGAAGTATATGAGAAGTGTAAAATATGTAAAATTAAAAGATATGCAGTTAGGCATTTTTTATTTCACCTTGACATATCAAAAATGGCGAATTATTTCAATACATTTTTTTCAAATTTTAGCTGTACCGTAATATGGGTTTCTCTAAACAAATCTAAAGCAGAACTACCCATTTTACAAGACGTTCTTGGGTATGTTGATCAGGAATTTGAAGTAAAAATGCCAAAATTCAAAATGGCTGACCCAATATGTAGCGGATAGATCGACAATCTTTGGAAGTAATTTGTGGATATGCGAGAAAAATTATACCTGAACGTTTTCAAATTTGCTGTTTACGACTCTGAAGTCAAAATTTCGGATTTTAAAATGACTATCTGGAAACGATTGCCATTGTGTGCCAAAAAAGATTAACATTATTTCAAAGAGTAAAGCTATTATGGTGGTGTGAACCTGTAAACAATGATTTGCAAAAAATGATCACGATCTAAATTTCAAAATTTTGTCAATCCATGTCCGCCATATTTGGTCAGGCATTTTGAATTTCGTCATTTTTACGTCATATTCGTGTTCGGGATACCAAAAAACTTCTTATACGATAGGTAGTTCAGCTGAAAATTTGTTCAGAATCCTATATTTCCATATTGTTAATTATTATATTAAATTTGAAAAAAAATTATGAAAATATACCACCATTCTGGATATTTGAAGATGAAATATACTATTTACCTGTATATATTTTATGTTCTAATATTTTATGCATTTCCTATACATTTTTGCGAAATGCACAGACTTTGTAGTTTAAAAAAAATATTGGCAGTGGTATTAAACATATTTTAAATCTTCAATTAAAGATAAAAGTCGAAAGAAAAAAGTTGAAAAGGTCAACAATTTGAAAAAACAGGAAAGAGTCACAAATGCCTAACGTAAAACTGAATACACTAATTGAAAGCTTTACTCCTATGTTTACAAAGATATTTAAATGTTTTCAAAGAATTCGGAAATATAATAAAAATATTAATTGACAAACACAAAAATGTTGAGCCTTGACGAACTTTTGTGCCGTGCTAATTATAGAAATACTTATTTATATATATTTATACTAAATTGTTACAACTACAAATATTAGACGATCGAAAAAGTAAAAAAAAAAATGTGATATCTTATTCAATATCTGCATAGCATCAAAATTAATCATTCTAAATTGAAATGACGATGTGCAATAATTGTTTTTATTTTTCATTAAGTCATAAACTTGACATCACCCATTTCGACGTCTAGAATTTCATTTGAATATACATACTGCAGCATAGCGAACCGCAGGACATGAAATTCTATCCAATAAGTTATGCGAATTATCTCTACTTCAGTTCGTGGGGCAAATCCCGGACAGTGCATTTCTCACGTAATAGTATAAGTGCACATCTATTAATGTAAATCTATATTAACGAACGTATATAACTTATGCTCAGTTTATAATGTACGTGCAAGTTTAATGCACAATTATCGTTAATAATTCCTACTTCCTCGTCTTTTAATAATGCAGGAGAATTTAGTAGAAGCAACTTAATACATTTTTAAAATAGTCAATTTATCACATTTCAAATTAGTTTAGCTTTAATGAAATGGGTTAAAAATAGGTTCATTCCTAAATTAATGAAACATTAAAACATTAGTGCTCTGTATTCGTTTCCGCAAGTGAAAGTTGGTGGAAGTAACATTGGAACTTACAAATGTCCGAAAATTCACTCACTTAATAAATTAATTACTAATCATCTAAACAAGATATTCTACTAGACTTAAAGAACACAAAGAATATCAATAAGGCCATTAAAAAATATACAGAGTTAACAGTACATAGACTTGATGCTGGACACAATTTTAATTACGATAACGTCAACATTTTATCCACTCAAACAATTTTTCCAAAAGAAAAGAAATTGAAAAATTTTGTATTAAAAAATAATGGAAAATCGTCGTTAATATCGATATATAATATTTTACTTTGAATATAAATAAAACCCTTCTGTTTATCTATTTCCTTATTTTTCTTATTTACTTATTTATTTATCTATTTTAGTCAGTATAATTTTTAATAGTATAATTATTGATAGATGCTTCAGTAATTCTTATAACCTCTTAATATTTAATGAGATGAATTTCATGAATTTTCCCGAATTTTTAGAATACTGAACCCAAACGTAAACTAATTTTTTGGTGACGGCTTATTTCCTTCAAACTTTTTAATTAATACGGTCATGAAATTATTTCAATTTGAGAATATTTAAAAAATATTTCAATAATTTCAATGAATCTCAATATACACCTCAATAGAACGTTTCGCAAACGTAACATATTTTATGTAAATCGAAAACTTAAAAAGTGAAGCCAACTATATTGAGATTTAAACGAGGCAAGTTGCAATTTGACAAAATTTGACTTGAAATTTATGCAGTTACTTCACTCTTCGACAAACTCTCTTCAGAAATGTTAGAATTCATCAGTGTATTTTACGCGACGTCTCGTAAGTTACGCATTCAGATCGGTGAATTCTTCGAAATTCGAATTTGTGAAATGCAGGGGAAATATAATGCAGAATTCTGTCAGTAAATGGTAGAAAATATTAAAATTATGAAATAATCAATTGTTTTACTGTAATGCCAAGAATAAAATGAATGAGTTTATTTAGTATTAGTGATTTAATATCAGTATACAAAATTATATTCATTACCGTAAGAAATTTTCGTTTAATAACCTGGAAAAATTCATGTTAAACTAGTGTAAATGTACCATAAATAGTTCAATGTTTACGATAAAATTTAAAGATATTTAACTTTTTGATAAATAACAAAAACCGGATAGAGCGACGTAGAAAATAGTGTTTTGGAAGGTAAAAAAAGATAATCATACGCTATCCAAAATCGATCTTCAAAATGGATACTTTGGATGTATTTCATAATGTATATCACATAATTTATCACATAACACATCACATAAAATGTCATGTGATCATTTTGATTGGGGAAGGTTTTCTAGGATATAATCGATTTTCGCGCCCTTGGGCGAAACCTTCAAGCGCGCCTTATCGAGCCCCAGGCCGGTCGTATTAAAAAATATCGTATGCATCACGTAAGTATTTATGATCTCCATCGAGTAATTAATAGATAGAATAATTGAAAATCGTCAGAGGTCGATAATTGCGTCCTTGATAAATAATATACTAAATTATAGTTAGGAAATGATTATATTAAAAAATGTGGTTTCTTAATTATTAAGAAAATCTCTTTGCAGTACATAATTCTTCCCCTTAGTGTTTCTTCTCCAAATGTTGGGTCTCGTTCAGTAAAAAAATAATTTTAAGTGGAGAAAATTGATAAGATGCATATTTCATAAAAATTGAAATAATTAGGCCTTCGAGTGTCTCGTCTCCACTGCAGTAAATTTTCACGTCCCTATTTCTCCCATAATTATCACTCCATACGTCATCTTCAAAACTCTCCACATGATGATATCGCACATAAACTCTCGGTTCCTTCTCCGTACTTGGTCTTGTTCGCTTCATACCAGCAATCTAAAGACCTCGGGCTCGGCATTGCACGCGATACACTCGGCATGCCCTAATTAACATATTGTGTAATTATTTTCCTGGATTTCATTCGAAAGCAGACCGTTTCTGTCACTAGTCAGCCCCCTCTTAGCCAGTCACTACCCCTATTCACTATCTTGCAACTGCATTGTCCTTCTTGAACATATATTTCCACCTCGATGCCACAGCGTCGAGCTAGTTGCAAATCGGTCTAATTTATACGCTGCAATTACATAATTTGCATGGAAAATTAAAGGTATCGGCCTCAAAACTGTATATTTTTGTCGTTATCGCCGTTCCGCTGTTGGAGACCTTACGTATGATCCTCACAGGGGGTGCAATTTTTACCTATAATTACTTCATTTTTGTATTTTGTTTTTAGCCCATTAATTATGTGCAGGGGAATCAAATGTTACAAAAAAACTAATAGCTACGAATATATTTTTTTAATTTAGTTTGAGGCAGAATAATTAGTATATAAACGGATCCAGGAAAATTTTACCGCTGGTATTTCTACCGAAAAATTCTATGATTGTTCAAAATTTTTTAATACAATTTCGAAAAAATTAGCGACAAAAGAGTTTTTACTATTTTTAATCTTTTTTTAATTTAATTATCACTTTCACCTCGAAATCGTAATAAAAGTTCTAATACGTTAGAACAAATATTTAAATAAAAAATTGACAAGGTGGACAAGTTGACTACTTATCAAGAATTGTAATGGCCATGTCTGAATACAATAATTACATACAAATTTTATACTACAACAATTCATTTGAATATTACCTTACCAAGATTATTTACTAAATCATTTTAACACTAGATTTAAGTAACATAAATTTTGAATGAGAAACCTAAAAAAAATTTAAGGATCTAACCATACACGTAATATTAGATAAAAGTATAAATCTTGACACTGAAGGTCGCATATGCAAATGTCTTAAACTATAAGACCAATTACTCAATTTGTCAAATTGTACATCAAAAGATAATCTAAAAAATGGTTGGTAATTATCCTTCTACTTAATGAAGGACGGCTAAAATAATATATCAAAATTAATAGCCACTAGTTGACATCTGAATACAGCTGTGAGTCTTCAAAGATTTTGCTTCACCCTTTGAAATTTGAGCTTGAAATTTTGTGTCCATGAAAACTTCCTTTTGGTCGGGAATCTTGGCGCATTGTTAGAAGTGACTGATCGGATACGAAACCAGAATATCATAGATGTCACCGAGAATTAATTGAGGGAATACTCCGCCTTAAGGAAACTGATACGGAAGTAAAACATCCTCTGAACATCAACTTGGTGTTCGACAACTTTGGTACAACATTAAGTTGATGCTTTAAATCATATAGCCCAGTAAAATTAGCTGTTTTTTCTGAAAGGATTAAAAAATCAGTTCTCGATACATTTTGTAATAACTCTAGGTTTTTTTTCCATTACATCAGTAGAAATGTGGCATTATTTATCCTTTATTTCCACCCTCTTAAATCTGGATTTTTAAATATCCGATAACGTGGTCGCCGCTGTGAAAACGAAATTTATGGCATAAATAGAATATTAATTTACGATGTTAAGACCTTTGTGACTATATTCTATAAACACTTCAAAAAGTGATAACCCCTTTTGGTGCATTATTCGCTTACAGAAAATTATGGGTATAAAAAAAAAAGCTGAGACTAAGACCAGCGGAGGAACAAATTGGTATGAGAGATATCCAACTCAGACTTGATTTATGACGTACACCTATGAATTTCAAATTGTAACTCCTGCTTTTACGACACGCTCAAGTACGTCCGGGCAAGAAACTCTATAAGACGCCGCTCTTGACCCTAATTTAGCCGTGATGGTCTTTTTCATTTTTAAAATGGTTTTTTATAGTTCATTAAAGGTTTAAAAACATCATACTGAAAGTGCACCAATACAAAAATAACATAAAAAATAAATAATAAATATTTAAAACAAGATATCGATATTACTGTAGAATGAAATATGCCAGATTGTATTCGAATTAAAATACATTTTGTAGCTTCTTGCTGTTCTTTGCGTAATTGTATTTACTACATTTTTTAAACTGAAATATTCGTTTAAATCAATTTCTAGAATGAAAATTCAGTTTCATGAAGCTGACGCAAAAAGGCAAATAGGGTCTCTGGAAATTACTTACCGTAAAATGAATAAATGTTGTAACTAAGTAATAAATCGACGTGAACTATCTTTAATCAATTTTCGTAACCACACGAGTAAAGATATTCTTCTATTAGACTTGAAAAATGAGTTTTTAATTCCTATTTACATTTTTTCAATAACGTTTATACAAAAAAACTCAAATTCTTATAGACAGAAAATTGAAATAAGAAATTTCTTTTATAAACGACAAAAATGATGGAAGTGAGGCTAATCCCGATCGTAGAAACAAACGTAAAGAAAAAATAATTAATTTAAAAATAGTAAATTATTTTGTGGTACCAAATGAAAGTCAAATTTTTATAATCGAGTTTTTCGAAATATATTTTATATTTAATTTTATATTGTAAAAAATATACGGTGTAGTAAATGAACGGTGTTAAACTACACTAAGAACCAAAAGATAACAGAAGATCTAAAAAATGAAAAGTTTAAGCGAAATTACCTAGGGATAAAATTCAGTATGGTGTTTCCAAAATTTGCACCGAATAAAATGATGAATCGACATTTCATTTCATTATAATGCTGGCACTTGAAATTGCATATCATGAGTTTAATCAAGGGCTACAAACATACATCGATATTTGCGAATACGCGCGAATTCAATGAATTTTCGAAATTTTGATCCACCTTATGGAATTTCTCTATTACGACTGCAAAACGCCAAACGCCTATATACCTGGCTTTCAAATAATGCCCGTATATGAGAATGTAGTAAAAGCAGCCAGAAAATTGGCATTAAATTTTCCAAATAATACTTTCAAATTTGTTGAAATTCGATAATTACAATTAATTTTGTCAGTACTAGTCATATGCAAAAAATTGAAATTGCAGAGTGTAAAAGTAATAAGAATCACTTGCATTTGTATTTGTTAATCCATAACCATCGTCAGAAATCAAACTATTATTGTACGACGAGAGAAAGTTTATTATATATTATAATAAATACAATTTCTTAAAGGGTGGTTAAGTAGCAACTGGTTAGTTTAATCAGATCCGCTTAAACACTAACGTCGTATTTTCCTCAAGAGGCATACATTTATAAAAGGTAAATCCAGATTGAATTAACGTTTCTACGATTAACGATTCAGTCGTTGATCATTAAGCTCCTGAAGAGGAATCTGTAGATCCGAAACATTGAGGTCAATCGTAGAATCTTGACCCTTTTTTTTTAGTTAATTTAGCTTCTCGAAGTTTTGTTGGTTGTCGGGGAAGGGATTTTTTATTTCTGCATTTTTCCTTTTTCACTCTCGTATTGGAAACAAAATTTTTTTTCTTTCTCATGTATTGGGGTGGAAGGAAGTAACCTCGTGGTAGGTCATAAGCTCGTTTTTTAACTCATTTAATTATTGTTTGACAATAGAAAACCTACCAAAATAATTTAATTTGAATAATTTAATTTCAGAATTAATTAATATTTTAGGATCCTTTTATAATGTCGAAAGGCATTACCTAAATAAAAAGAGATTAAAACAATAACTATTCGACTATTATAGCAAATTTATTCTCGTGGATTCTCGACCAATTCTTAATCGATCTTGTTCCAATTTGGTATCCATTCATTAAAAATCCATAACATTGCCTTAAGGTATGAAACTGTATCTTTTTGCGGTTTAATTTCTATTTTTTTTTTAGGAAAGTGACATTATCACTGGGGTCGATTTAGCGGACAATTAAAAGGGTTTTCCAATGTAGTGAGGAGAACGAAAAATTAAAAATAGTTTTATTATAATTTGGGCTAATTGTAATTCCTGTATACGATCTCATAAAAAATACCGAATAAATTAATTCTGATTCGAATGACAAATCTGCAATAATTAAATCCGAATTTTGAGAAATTAATTCGCGCATTTTTATTGACTGGTTGTTGTGTAAATCTCTACTGATTAAGCTAACCATTTCTGAATCTCCTTACAATAAGTTTCAAGATAATAAATCACCATCCATTGTGATATGCATCAGGAAATAGTAAATGCAATGATGTGAAAACGAATTTAACTATTTTTTTTTAGTAGTTAAAGCAACGCTTCGTATACCTTCTGTGGTAAATAGTTTCCATTTTATTTGCGTTGATACAATTTCAAATATATCATAATGCACATAAAAAATGGCATAGTTGGAACAACTAACTAGATAGTGACATAGCCATCATTTTTAGTTAATTTTACTATCTAAATACCCAATCATCGTCAAATGGTAGAATAAAGTTTTTGAAACTTTCGTGGTGGCGTTGGAAAGTCATCTGGAACAGTGGTATAATGATAAGCATTTCGTTTTGCAAGATCGAGTATATATGTCCGTCGATTCGACGAGATATGAAACGTTTTTAATACGACGTTTTCTGAGCAGTCGTCTAGAAATTGACTGTCGACAAACGTTTTAGCAAAAATTCCTTAATGGCTAAAATTATAAGCAGTTTGTAAAAGACGTTGAAATTACGTCGCATTCTGACGTTAATCTAACGCATTATCTACGTTAGTTGTATAACGTATTATCTACGTTTCATAGAAACGTGTAAAATTCGAACCATTTTAACGATTTTTAAACGAGACTCTACTTCTTTGTGGGTTATATTTATTTTTATGGAATATGTAAATTGGATAGTTAATGTTACTTTTTAAATAGTAAAATCATCTATAATACGTAGTTATGCAACTATTTTTTTTCGTGTGCCACTCGCGCTAAATTTCACAATCGTTGAAATTAAATGATGTTCCTTTTGATACAATAGTATAACGTTCGCATCTTTTTGAACCGTTCTCGAACATGTATACTCGCTCACTGTCCCATCTCTATACGAGCACGATTCCCGACGGTAACTGGCGTGCTGCTTACAATGCATATAAACAACTTTTATGAAGTAAAAGGCAAACATTTTTTATTAATAATCTTTTTCTCTGAATTCATGAAAAATTATACCTACAAACACCGTACGTACAATGTTTGAGCAATATCTCCATTATAAAGTCACGTCTACTCTGTTCCGTCCTCTTACATTTTTCATTTCAAATTTTAAGCCTCTTCCTTGCATCTTGACTTTCTTCCGCCTTTCATTTTTCACGTTTGCACGATCCTTATATGACCGAGAGCACTCTTCTTTCTTGTGCGCATAATCTCTAAACGAGACATTGTGTATGAACCCTCGAGGACGAATAAAGTGTGGATGCTGAGGGGGTGGAGGTGAGAGCCCATGGAAAGTGAGACATCAAGAGAATCGAAAAATGACCATAAGTTATTTGAGATATCGGGTAAAATACAAAAAGGGGACATTTTCGGAGGGGGTGAAGGACTACTAAGTACTGGAGTGACTTTAAACCAGGGATCTCTGTTCTTTGAGATCTGAAAAGCGAAGTATACACCCCCTCTGCAATCTCCTTAGCATTCCACGCCAAAGGAGTAGTTTGCGACATACGCGGACGATGTCGTCCAGGAACGATGACAAGAACGTCGGTGGTTTACATGGTCGTATAAACGGCTGATCTTATTGATCCAGGAGTATTAGACTTGTAAATACGGAAGCGAAAAAGACGGTTCTACAAAGAGGGGAGTGGAGGGCGTTTCAACGAGTTTTTACTTGCCTCCTTTTCAAAGTGGCGCAAGCGTATATTTTTGCAACTTTCTCTATCGCATGCCTTTTTACCAGTGTTGGGGAAAATGTCAAACTCGAAAGTGCAGGTTTTACACTGCGTCAGGATTACACGATTCGTGGAGGGTGGGAAAATATCGGAGAAATTTAATTAAAATTGTTGTATTGTTATTACAGGTGCGGATGATAGGATTTGGATTTGATGGATTTTATTAATATAAATTTTATAATTGAATACCATCGTTTTACGTCGGGGTGGAAAATTAATTCTTGTCAAGCAGTTCTAAATAAATTAAAGATCAACAGTTGTGATCAAGAAGCCAATACTTTCACAATACGTCAAAGATTCTGCGAGAAATTATAAATCTAATATTGCCACATTATTTTTTTACTTTCTAACTTAAAAAAATAAAGAAAATTAAAAATTTTGAAAACGAGTGCGAGTTTTCGGGCAAATTTGAATTTCTAATAATTTTAAGCCCCTTTAAATTTCATTATTTGTACTCTTTAGTTATTCTCATAATTAACCAATTATTTAAAAGTTATTAGATTCACATGCGACATACGACAACATACGAGTCACAATTTTGTTATCTTTCTTTTGACAGTTCACTTATGATATTTACTTATGCATATTTTCATGGATTAACAAATTAACTGAACAGATATGTCAATTTAATATAAAAAGAAATGATTGAGCAGTACACTAACATAAAAAAGCTTATTAAAATTCAATGACGCGCAGCAGAAGGAAATCATTTAAGAAAATTATAATTCAATTCATTAATTTCTTGACATCCAAATGGCCGGGGAACAAAGTGCCGAAAATCAAAACCCCGAAAAGCAAAAATTTCGATATTGCGTGAGTCCAAGGTATTTTAATTTGCTTTCTTTTTGTCAGATTTTCAAAGACAAAGTGAAGAAAATCACGCTGGAGCCATGCTATATCCAAATTTTGGCCTTTCGATGTGTTGATTTTCGGAACTTTGTTCCCTGCCCATCCAAATCATATTTTAATTTTAATTATTTTTCTTGTTGTTCTTGTTATATTTTATATAACAATTTTTACTATTTTTCCTTGTTCGCGTTTAAAACTTTACCTCTTCAGTGTCAAATAATTTGATCAAATCTGTCATTTTGGCATCTCTATAGTGACGAGGTAGCTGATTATGAATCTGTACTCTGAATTTCAAAATTCAAATTGGTGGATCCAATATGGGGTACAAAGTTTTATGGAATTAATAGAATAAATTTTTTACTCAATGTTTCTAGCGGTTGTTAATACGAAGCTGAACAAACATTTCGAAAATTTAAGATTATAATAGTTAAGTGCATATTTAAGGCATATCGTTAATTTTTTAACTTTAGGGTATTTTCTGTCATTTTTGCTGACATATTGAAACTGATTTGTTCAAAGAAATTGTTCCAAATGCTTAATTATCAATTGTCAAAATTGAATCGTCTACATATTTTAAGTGAAAATATACAGAGGCAGAAAAGTTCGTCGTGATTTTTTATCACATAAACCCCAAAAATCAGCGACATATCGAGTTTCTTTTAATTTTATAAACGTCATCAATTCAAAAAGGACCATAAATAATTCCTAAATATGAATTTTTCGATGTGTTACTTTTATCAACTATGAAATGGATGATTCATAGAGGACAAATGCACCGAAAATTTACTCCAACTTCAACATAAAATAAATTAGACCGGTCTTCAATTTTTAAAAAATTAAAATTTATATATCACTTTGACACATACAATTAAAAAAAACCTGTTTTATTCCGGAACCATTATTTACAATTATTGAGTTTTCGATACAATATCTCACTTTAAGATGTTAGATCTAACATGGCCACTGCATTGACAAATTTCTTTTCAAAATTTAACAATCTTTTTTTTTTGAAACTGTAGACTTTAGAGAACATTTTACAAGAACAGTTACGTTTTAGAATGAGCTAAATGAGCGATGTTTTTTCAGAATACATTGTCACAATTTGTTTTAGAAAATTTTCAAAAATCCTAAAAAATGTTGTAACAAATCATTTAAAAAATGTGAAACATGTTGAGAGTATTCTTTAACCTCTAAGTCGTTTTTGTTCTTCTCTCTCTTAAGAATGTCAATTCTCTAAACAAAATGATGTAAAGTCTATAGTTTTCAAGACAATGAATCATTAGTCTAGACATGTAGAAAAGTTTTATATTTTTTTTTGTGAAAATTAAGAAAATTTCCCTTAGAATAAATGTCGTAGAATTGATTAATGAATATGCACAAATTTTTTCAGGTTTTTCAAATGAATATGTTCAACGTGAGGTTTGATTCTTTAGTAATTTATATCACATTAAAAAGAAGCATTGAAATTTTAAGTAAATTTTCTGTGAATTTAAGCATTACTGGATTAATTGGTAAAGTGAAAATGACAATCCAGCCCTGTTACTTATTTTTAGAGGACACATAATATGCAGAGAGTTAAGAGATAAAACGTGAAGTTTTTATATGAGTTGTACTAATAAATTTTAATACACCTTGTCAACGATATAATAATAATATTTATATGTCACCTTTATTAATAATAATAACATTGTATATAATACATTTGAATGTATTTTACACAGAATGTATTTTTCGAACGATAGTGTTCTTTAGCATTTTGTTCAATATGACGTTTTTTACATTGAAATTTTTGTCATAAATTCCAATTGTTAATTTTTCGTTGTTATTGTTTATTATGAAATCAGTAATTGTGTATTAGTAAATTCGTTTTAATGGGTAATAAACATAAGAGAGATTATAAAAACACTAACTGCATGACAGATTACCCATATAGTAATTACATGTATGGTAATATAAATCTACTTATTGGATAATTCGTTATTTTTAACAACACTGAAATTACGTTCAGCAAATTAAAGTATACAATTTCGCGTTCTGTGCAAAAAATCAAATTTTAGTGGAGTTTATCACGAGTATTTTAAAGTTCGTGGAAAATACTTTTTTGTAATATTAAACATAATAAGTTATCCTCTATATAGGCTACTAAAGTAACATGCTTAAAATTATTATGAACAAAGACCATTTCAATCCATTGACATATAACATGCACTTTTTGAACAGATAAATTCAAATTACATTACATTATGTAGTAAGTATAAGAGTCTATCATGTTTGACGTATGTACATAATTTTGTGCATGATATTTTATAGACGCCCTTTGGTTTACTTAAACTAGAAAAATAGTACACATAGTCGCATAAAGTTTACTTTACATAAGGCAAAGTCGGTCATAAAATTAGTTAAGCCTCTGCAGCTGTAAGTTTAACTTATCAACAACGCCACTGGGTTTTTTATACGTTAATAGAACAAACGATTACAGTCGCAACTAAGTCTCTGAAGATCATATTGTTGATGTTACAAAAATGTTTTTTCATTACGAGTTAGGTTTCGAAAAGTTATATTTACAGTACTCTGATATCGACTCTATCTACAGTACATAATTATGCCACGTCTTGAAAATTTCGTTTTTGTGTTAACTGTAACTATATATTCAAGACGGTGGCTTTTTAAAATTGTTAATGATGAACTTTACCAAATTCAAAACACTCGTTAATGTTTTTATCTATTTGGCTTCTTAAAATCACTACAAATGCGCAGCTATGAGGCTAATAAGTCATCTACATTTGCTATGACACTATACTTCTTTTACACCAGACATTTGTTTCAATACAATGTCTTAACTTACACCTATGTTTAAAAGTTTTATGAATTTGTCCATATATGTGATGGAACTCTACGAGAATCCGATTTGCAACTATTGAACCTGCCCTAAGGTCACAAGAAGCTTAGAGGTTCGCCTTGTGATTTTGGAAACATGTTATAAAGATAATGTTGATTTCTTATCTTTGGTAATTTAAGATTAACTTCAAAAGAGTCACTTGAAATACTATCCTAAAGTAGTTAACCAAACTATCTAGACAGTGGAATAATATGTATAGTTTGACTAAATTTTAAAGCAAACTTTACAATTTGACTACATATTTTTGTAAATATAACTACTCTTTACTAACTCAGTAGTAATCGAAAACGTATCCCAGAAAAAGTATATAATATATGTCAAAGTGACGAAAGTCTTTAAAAACGATAATGCTCCTTTTATCCGCAAGGTATTAAAGGGATTTATTCCTGATTTCATGCATTTTCAATTTTTGTTTATTCAAAATAAATTACCATAAATCGTGAAATACTGATACGGAGTGTTATTGAATGGTCATAATTATGAACAAATGCGTATGATTATAATTTGAGAGAAACTTATTCTCACGTGAATCAGTAATTTTTGCAGGGAATAGTTGGGATACGCAGGATTAACTGTAAAATATAGTAGATACTACCTTTTGTTTTCCTATAAAAAATAAATAATCATCAAAAGCTCCAATAATTAAATAGAAATGAATGTTTTAGTATGATTACCTTACATTTTTAATCAATATTTCATCGTTTTTGTTTAGAGTCAAAACCATTCTCATAAGTGAAAGAAACCCAATAAAATTAAACATTACATCAAACAAAAGCCGAAATATTATTTAAATGAATTTCACGACTGTGCAATTTTGAAAATTGATTAAATGCAAATAAATGAAATGATTAAAATAAACAATTTGAATTATTCTCTCATATGCGCATATACGAAAATTACTGGACATTAAAAAGTAATTATGCCCATTACAACGTGAATAATTTGTAAAATTGTATTACTCTGAATATTTCATTTATATACTATTACATTTACGTGCACTGATTATACAATAACGCTGGAAACAATTTCGAGGTGCAATACTGTACATATATATCTATAGTAGGTTTTTTAATTACGAATGTAACATTCGCAGTGCAAAAGGCGTTGTACTAAGCTTTTGTTTTTGGTACATGTAATATTAACCTTACTTAGAAGAGAAACTATTATGTCTTCATTATATATAAATGGTGTTTTAATGTGAATAACAAATTAATTTCTAGATTCCTATTTTATAGATCGTATTATTCGTTAAAAACAAAATTTAAACCAAAAGATTCAGATGTTGTATGTCTCTATTCCAATTTTAGTCCACGAGAGTATTTCTTTATTTACTTGTAAAAAACTACTGTTATATTTCTAAAATGTAATAATGCATTAAGAGAAATCGTATAATTATAGTATATAATGTACCAAAGATGCAATTATCGATTTTCAGCGAGTGTGAAGTTTGTCGAATGAACCGCCCGAATATTTCACTGCAGGGCGCAAAATCGAGTTCTACTCCCGGACTGTTAAAAGGGCTTTTACTATTCCTATTAACGCATTTCTTTTAAAATTGACAATTTTTCAATAAACTTGACTATTATTTTAACAGCAATTGCTATATATCACACTGAAATGACCTAGTTACATAAGAAAACTAGTAAAATAATATGGATATATTAAAATAAATACGTATCAGTACTCAAAGTCCTAGTCAGAATGACAATGTTACCCATAGAATTTGTTTCGTAACTTCTTTGATTGGAGAGATTAAATTATTATTCGTCTAAATAATATCATTGATTCTTATAATTTGAAGTTATAAACAATTGGTAATCCGACTAAAAATATATTGTCTCTTCGTTCTACTTTCCTTACAGGATTACAGAAAAAAATCTGGAAAGTTGTGGTAATGTCGTGATTTTTGTTCCTTGAAATTTTGAAACATTCGATTTACTAAAAGTGGTCCTTTATAGTTGATCTATTCAAATTCTAGTATGTATTCTAAAATTCTACGTGCAACACATTTCTTCATTTGCAAATCTCTCAGGAATCCAAAAAGGTTGTCGCTGTATGCAATAGTGGCAGGCAAATATTTTGCCAACCGTTCGAATCCAGAGTACTTCGTTAAAACCATTTCGTTTTATAGGGAAAAATATTGTTCAACAGACGAGAAACGATTTGTTCATTGCTCGTGTCAATAAATTGCCACACGAAGTTCTGCATCGTGAAACGCGTCGAGTCACTCGTAGCCGCAAAAATCCCCATTTTTCCTCTTGTAGTAAAATGTAATATTAAAAGCCTTTGTACTACGCTGCAATACGATATGTTCGATACCACAGATTATCTCGACCTTTAGTTTTTTCAAAGCATATTTGTAAAATAATAAAATTTGTTCATTAAAATATTAGATTAATGGCAATTAAAGTTGTAAAAAATTGTACAAAGATGAAGTGCAAAAAGAGAATTAAATGACAAAATCTTGATATAAAACGTTTCAATTAATGTCAAAAAACGTTTTTCTGTGTTTTTTTTGGACATAGGTTCTGAATTTTTTTCGTATTTTATGATAACTACAAAAAAATTTATAAAAATTGTATCAGAAATATTCTTTTGCTATCATCTATAAATTTCAGAGTTATTTTGTGTAATTTTAAGTATTATTGATTTGGAAAAAACAATTTAATAACTAGTTACTAAGGTATTTTACGAATTTTTAAATTAAAAGATGTTGAAGATCAGAATAGTATTTACCTTCGAGAATCCTGAGATCGAAATATGTAATTCAATGACAAAGTCTCGTCTCGTCTTGTACGCATCTCTAACCTACACAGAGAAAAATTGCTTTGGAATTATTAGATCTCAGATGGTAATTGAGGTAAAAATTTTTGTATACCGGTAGGAAAATTTATAAACATCCTGACAATTCTTATAAAAAATGACAACTAATTCAAATATGCCTCCAAATTATATCTGAAATCCAATTTCTCTTCTTGTAATTAATTGTAAATCTAGAAATAATACTAAAAAAACGAGAAACGAGGTTTCAACTAACAAATTGTTAATTATTCTTGTTAGATATACAATAAGAAAATCAATTCTAATTTAAATGCAGCAACGTCATATTTAATCAGTCAGCCTAAATTATTTTACTGAAACATTTGTATTTTACTGCAAATTAATTAATTAATTAAAGCACAGTTTCGATAGAAATGGTAAAATTTGATAATCACTGACATATCCAGTATTGCGAGTAAATCCATGATTTATCATTCAGAACGATTTTACAATAAAAAAAATTGTTTCAAAGCTTTGAACCAGTTGGAAAATACATTAAGAAGTTTGAGGATTTCGTTTTTGTACATATAATATCCACTATGTAGGTCTAAAAACCAAAAAAATCGTCCCATGAACAACTTTCCTATTTTGTTTCTTTAAACCCTAGCAGAAAATGAGTCCAGTTTTTGTCTAGTTTCTGTACAGTTTAGTTACTTACCACGTTAAGGGGACTCTCGCCATCTCTATTTTGACCCCTTTATATTAAAATTATCAGAGAAAGGTTTTATTTTTTTCATTTTTTACCTAAAAACATGTAAGGTGGTCAAAAATGACAAATTTTATATCAGTTTAGAATTTTTCATTCTTCATCAGTTATAAATTTTTTCAATTCCATGAGAGAGGTTGTTCGAAATTATGAAATATGCGTAGAAAAAAATCAACGTTGAAAAATATTAAAAATTGTAAAAGAAGAAAATTTTTAATACTTTTTCAGACTAAAAAGAGTTTGAATCGTTTAAAAGTGCTTTTGAATGCATATATTATAGTTTCGAACAACCTCTCGCATGGATTTGAAAAATATATAACTGATGAGGAAAGAAAAATTCTAAACTGATAAAAAATTGACATTTTTAATTTTTTGCCACCTTGTATGTTTTTATGTCCAAATATAATATTAATATAAAGGGGTCAAAATAAAAGTGATGACTCCTCAAACTATAGAGGAGATATGCAGTGTAACGAAAAACTGAATAGTTTTTTACCAGGGAATACGAGTAAAAAATCCTGATTTTGGAATATTGTACTAAATCCTTAAGTTTGAAAATAAGTGGACAAAATCTTAATAATAAATGAAAAAATGGTAGGAAACCACCATAAATCATGTCTCCCTTCGGAGCGTGGACATAACTCGAAGGGCTCTAGATTACATTTGGCAAGACTTTTAGTAATGTGTTAGAGTCTCGAATCTAGTCTGTGACTACAATAAAAAGACATAACGCTAGGATGTGCCAGTACTAACTTTCTCCGACTCGAGGCGAAATTCCCTTCGCGGGACGCCGAAATGGGATTAAAATGAATTACCGGCGCCATGTAGCCGGCATTCTACGTATGTATATACGTGTGGATCTACGATCCAGCCAAGTTATCTCGAAAGGGAAATCCCCGAAAAACGTGAGACACGACTAAGCTAACATCTCGGTTCAAAATATTTAATGTTTGCGATCGAATGCAATATGGTCGTTAATTTAAAGTGTGCAGCTAAATACAATAAATTAATTTATTTTTTCTTATTTCTATCAAACGCTTTGTAATAAACCATACTAGGATGTATGAAGTTCGATTTTACACATCAGATGTAATCCAAAAGAAAAAACATGCAGGTATTGGTGAACAATCGCAGGATTGCTAGCAATTCGTTGCAATGTACAGAAGAGGTGAAATAATTACTTTACTAGCTGCACAGTCCAAATTACTAAATGTATAATAGCACTCGTTAAAATGCACACTGTTTGCTGACGATTTTACCATTTTTGCCTGAGGGAAAAACCTAAATACCACTGAATAACTATTACAAAAAGTACTTCAACATCAAGCATCGTTTTCCTAAATATCCGGCCTTAAATTTTCTAAAACTAAATCAACAGTCACAATATTTTCAACATCTTACAAACAAACTGATGAATGTAAGCTAACACTAGGGAACAACAATCTACCGTTGACCGATAACGTTAAAATGCTAAGACATTGGACTCTAAACTAAAGTGGCAAAAATATATTCAACACATTCAAGAGGATTGCATGAAAAAACTAAATATTTTAAAAATTATATCTAATAAAAGCTGGGGAGCTGAGTGTAATGTGCTATTAAAAACCTATCACGCGATAATAAGGTAAAAAATAGACTATGAATCTATTATTAACAATACTGTATCTGCAAATACCCTCCAAGCTTTGGAAAAAATCCAGAACACCGCAGCAAGATTAGCACTGGAAGTCTTCCACACAAGCCCGATAGCAGCAATATTAAGTGAAACTAATCTAATAATGAACTAAAAACTGAAAATCAAGCATTCAACTGCTGCTTCAACTCAAAATTCCAGGATACGTTCGACAATAAACCTAGAACTGTAAGTTTGTCATGCCAAGAAACAACTTTTGAGATGAAATGAGGTCTTAATGTTTGAATTAGTCACAGACTACTAACGAAGGAACAAAAAGCGTCTACTTACTGAATTAGTAATGAATGTTACCAACAAAGAATAAAAAGCTACCAATTCATTATAAAATTCAGGTTAAAAAATCTACCAATTCGTTATCAAGTCAGGTGATTAACAAACTATAATTGTTAAAGATTAGCTGAATTTTAATATCGAATTAGTTACAATTTGCTCTTTATTAGTAAACATCATTATTAATTCAATTAGTCACCGACATTTCACGCTTTTATTAGTAAGTGTTTACTAATAAAGAATTAAAAAGAAAATATAAATCAATTTTATTTTTCATATTCATACCATACTTATTAGGATGTAAGTTTGAAGAGTAATGATGCTAATTGGAATTACTCGAAATTGATTTATAAAACTTCAGGTACATGTACATGTTCTGAAGATAAACGAACAAATACTCGATTTGCTTTCACAATAAATAATCAATTTGTAATGTAATTTTAAACTTTATATTGGTGTTACGATCCTCTTGCTGAAAATTAAAAATAAAAACTATAGGAGCATCACCACGTCGCTGAGGGCTTTGCTCCTAGACCCCAGGGGCTAGCTTCGCTCGCAATATTGACGAAGTTCGGCACATCTCGCTTCACTGGCTGGTCAGATGCCTCTGGCCGCAACCCCTTAATAGACGTGTGCTTTGGATGGTCAATGTATGAAAATTGAAAATGAACACTTCAAATGTTCCTCCTCTATCGACCGGTTTTCCAGAAGTTTTCATTTGGGTCAATAGGTACAATTATTGATTTCTTATAACGATGTATTGTAATAAGGAGAGGATGTTTTGTAACTTGCTACCATAAATATATTTAAAACAGTTTAGTACTACGATAATCAATAAGAGAGCATGAAGGATCTAATATTAAGTTGATCTTCTAATTCTATACTCACATATTTTTCCTACAAAATCTAAATAACGTACAATTTTTCATGATCAACGTGAAACTCTTGACACTTGAGCAAAGCCATCCACTTTTGGTCTAATATTGCAAAATTTGAGTCATTTAAAAAAAGCAAATCACAGTCGAAAATAAATAAAATCTTTTTTTATATCGGATATATTGAAGTTTTTTAACCATTTTTAACCCGCAGATAAGTATACAAACTGCTACTACTCCGCTGTTTCTATACAAATTAGAGCTTTTACTTTTATAATATGGTTAAATCAACTGGTTTTATCTCTCTGCCTATTTGACATCATTTCATGAATGTAAGATTATTTTTTTTCTGTAAAATCTAACATCAAATCCTATACTTGTTGCTTTAAATAATTTCATTATTATATAATCCAAAATCGATCAGTTGTGAAATATTATATTAATTTCAAATCATAAAATGTTGGTCTGCAATCCTAAAATGTTAAATTAAACCAGTTACACCTGTGCATATTAACTTGAAACTCATCATTTACTAATTTACTTTATAAGCACCTATTTGTATGACATCTAATTATACTCCTCTTTACTCGAAAATAATAGCATTTTACTTGAATCGATTAAAAAAATGCTGCACGTGGAATTAGTGAGAAATGAACTAAAATTGTTTTTTGAAATAAAAGAATGACACATGTTATTATCACATTCTTTAATGAAGAAAAAAAGAAATTCTTTCTTTTGTGTCTATTATTATGTGTAAAAATTTCACTTATGTAAAAGAACCCGCGTAAAAATGAAAAAGATTTTAAAAGATCTCAAAAAGATCTTTCTTAAAAATGTCCGTTTTTAAGATGTATTTGAGTACACTTTAAGACTTTCAAACTTCCAGTTTATCAAAATCTTTTTAAGACTTTTTAAGAAAAATTTGTACTATTTTTTGAGATATTTTTAAGAGCTTTTTGTTATTTTTTTTTTACAAAATGATTTTAAGAAAACATGATTTTAATCATCTTATTCAGATCTTTTTGAGGATTTTTGAGATCTTTTTGAGACCTTTTTGTGTTTGTTTCCAGATCTTTTTCAGATCTTTTCAACATCTTTTTAAGATCTTTTTGCGCACGTTTATCGACTCCTATTTTCAAATGCATAATAATAGCAAGATTAACAACATAATATAACAAGATTTCGTTATTTTGCCTTCATTTCACAAATAAGAGAATTCAATATTATACTTGAAATATTTTTCTTCATATCCAAAAAGGATTTAAAATATTATAAGAAGATCTTAAAGAGACCACAAAAATACCTCAAAAAAATCTGAAAAAGATCTCGAAAAAACTCAAAGAGGTCTCAAAAAGTCCTTAAAAAGATCTCAATGAGGCTCAAAAAGATCTTAAAAAGATCTCGAGAAGATGATTAAAATCACGTTTTCTTAAAATCATGTTGTAAAAAACAAATCTTGAACAGCTCTTAAAAAGATATAAAAAAATAGTACAAATTTTTCTTAAAATCTCTTTAAGATTTTAACGAGTCTTAATATGTGCTCAAATACATCTTAAATACGGACATTTTTAAGAAAGATCTTTTTGAGATCTTCTAACATCTTTTTCATTTTTACGCGAGAAACGCTGAGATTGTTGCAGGGTCCGACATAACAAAAAATTAATTTCATTATTCGAGTTTTGTGCATATTTTTCATTTTCGGGGGTATGCATTTCACTCTTTAATCAATGATGCATTATGTCTATTGGCAAACATTGTTTCATCTCTGAGACAAGCCACACAATGAACACGCGCAAGTTTCAAAACACTTGTTACCGGTCGTGTAATTTCACTTTTCTGTCTTATATAAAACAAATTAAAATGATTTTCTGCTTTATCTCATCTTACCCAAAAATACACTAGTTTAAGTTTACAATATTTTAAAAATAACTTCATTTTCGTACTCGGAGATCTTAAGAGTATTAATTTTTATCAAGATCGGACTATGAAATCACTTCAGTCGACGTTTTAGAACCTCCATCTAGAATTGTCATTCATATTATGACAATTAATTATAGCTAAGAAATTAAAGAAACGTTATTTTGAAACTTTATTCAGCAGGAAAATATTCAATGAAGAATTTAAACAAAAATTGTGTTCTTTTTTAAAAAATGATTTATAAATCTTTACATGCTTATCATTGGTGAATTTCAGTAATAGAACGACCAATTTCACGTAGAAAATGATTTAGTTCACATTTCTTTAATCATTATTCAAAGTTATCCTTGATATCTTGGTTACAGATATCTTCCTGATCATTAGCGAAGCAAATACTTCATCTATAAACACAAATTAAATACAAATTATGAAAATGCAGGCAGAGACGATACCAACCTCAACATATTCCTGAGCCAGAAAACGAAATATCGATTTGCACGAATAGACTAAAATATTCGATCAAAATTGCATTCTCGTGTACTCGTATTCGAAATTCTGATTAACGTTCATACGATAATTACATTGGCTTTTCTCTTGTTGTATGCGTAATCACATTTGAAATTGCGTCGTGTAATACTGTCGCATAGGTTAATAACGAAAGCGTGTAACCGCGTTAACTTACCCTCTCTGCAGACCTGCATACAAAATCATGGCCGCGCGAAGATGCCTTTCGCGGCCGGTGGCTAGGGGTTGTACATGCAGTTAGAAACGTGTAATTAGTGCGGTCCATGTACGAACAGCCTAATTATATCATTACCGGGAGTCTGCAAGATAGCGAGTGCCCCAACGAATGTACTTCGGCAACGAGAAAATATGAACTTCCTGAAAGAATAATAGTCACCCCTTTGTGCTAGAAAACATTTGACATCATTCTTGGTTTCGCCATTTCTACTTACATTCATGGCCGGAAATAATTAACGGTTTTTCAAATATCGAAGATTTTTTAATATACATCCACAAAATGAAATTCTCATTTCTTTAGATATTCAGTTTATTCATTCCTTTCAGCAACCAACCTAAAGAAATTGCATATTATAGATGAAATTTCAGCAACCCCCTGATTAATATTTAATAATATACAATGTTCATGAATTTATATTAGATTATGAAAATACTTTAAGGACACATGATATAAAATAATATTTTATAATATCAATTTCCAATATCATGCTAACGAGATGTCTTTTCAATTTACAGATCTATGAAAATGGACCGCTCAAGGACGAAGATGTTGCTACTACTATTCCTCGTTCTGATAGCTAAAGGCGGGCTGTGCCAAAGCGACTGGGAATGTGAGGCACCGTGCAAATGTTGGTGGAAAAACAGCCGGAAAACCGCAGAGTGTACGAATCGAACTCTCACCGACATCCCAAGCAATCTGTCACCGGAGATTCAGAATTTGGACCTAGCGTATAACCGCCTAGGTCAACTCGAACAGAACGCATTCAAACGTGTGCGGCTTGAAAACCTCCAAAAGCTGATCCTGAAGCACTGCGAGATTTACTCGATACACACCGATGCCTTTAACGGTCTTCAAATAGTCATCGAAATCGATCTATCGGGCAATTATATAAAGAGTCTTGCGCCCGGTACATTCGACGATACGCTGCGTCTGCGCGTCCTTCAGCTGAATCACAACCGACTGGAAGTTTTACCTAATGGCTTGTTTCACAACCTCACGTTTTTGCAAAAAGTCACTTTATCAAACAATCATCTGAGGCTCATCAATAATCGAACGTTCGATAAATTGCCGGGTCTTCAGCATCTGTCACTCATCGGGAATAACTTTACCACGTTAAACAAGCAAAGTTTCGATGGCTTAACAAAATTGGGGAGCCTCGAATTGCACAATAATCCGTGGAATTGCGATTGCGATTTACAGCAATTCCGTAACTGGGCTATACATCGTAAACTCTACACGAAGCCGACGACATGTTCCAGTCCTCCAATTATGGCTGGAAAATTGTGGGATGAAGTCACCAGCGATGAGTTTGCCTGCAGGCCAAATATCAGAGTCATCGGACCCGGTGCTAGGATTGAAATAAGCAGCGGAGATGCGACTCTCTGGTGCAAAGCAGAAGGAACGCCGCAGCCTCAGATCAGCTGGTTCTTCCGATCAAAAATTATCAACAATTCGTCTCGAAGGAGCAATGGAGATAAACGATATATATTATCCCAGAATTCGGAGTGGTCAAATCTGACAATACAAGACGTTGTTCAGTCTGACAAAGGAGAGTATGTGTGTGTTGCGAAAAGCTATGGTGGAGCCATAGAGAAAAACGTTACAATAGCTGTATTGAATAACTCTGGAGGGAATAACGAGAGCGTCATCAGCCTGAAACTCGCATTAGGACTCGGTGCAATAGCGCTGTCATTTCTGTTAGTTGCCCTTACACTCTGCTTTTTTTATTGCCGACGGCGGAGAATGCAACATGACGAAAAGAGTGCCGAAGCAGCATCCCTCGATCACCACGGTCTAGGAGAGCAGGAGAAATCGTTGATAACTGCCATCAATCCGGTGGTGAAACCACCGAGAAGGTACGATGCACCTTCCGTTACATCACACGGCACGGAGATGACTGAGTTGAATCGCACCCTACTCGATAACGATTCCGTTTTTGGTAAGTTGAATCAGGTTTACAATGTCGCGAACGAAAGTAAAGTGTCGATAATCAGCCACACCCCTTTGGGAGTGGTACTAACCGTAACGATTTTTCTTGATTCCACTTGCACTACGGTAACTAAACTAACCCATATGTTTTTTAGTATTAACCTTTTATTAATATTGTTTTCTTTTATTTAAGCTGATGGAGTCGGAAGTGTCATTGGAGTCCTAGCCAACGGCTTGAGCGAGGAAGAACGAGAACGGGCGACGCCAGAACACGAGCTTAACGGCACCTTGATACGTGGTGCATCTTACCGTCAGTATCCTCCAGATCTTCTGGCCTTCTCAGGAGGTCGAGGATCATCGCCCACAAGTCAGGCATCTACGGCACCAGACAGTTCACGTCTTCCGAACCAATTTCCGGCCCCGTTCGGCTCGCCGTCCTCGCCCTATTCGGCTACATTCAAGACCCTGCCTCATCCGGCCAGATCCAGTTCGGCGACTCCATACAGTACTCCACTTCCAATTCTTCCACGTCATGGATACGTCACTATCCCAAGACGTCCTAGAGCACCAAGCTGGAGCGCTGGGGCCCCGACGTCACCGACGGAGATCGTTGAACCGGTCTACGACAATCTAGGTGCTCGCACCACTGCCGACGGAAGTTCCGCTCCGTCATTAAACAAGAGTCCGGAACCGGCCAATTCAATGAGGGGACGACCTCTGCCCAGTACTCCAACAACCTCGAGCACCAATCACTACAACGGGATCCACCGCAGTGCGCTGAGTAGTCCCCACGATCGCTCGGCCCCAGAAGGTGCCCCAGAGTGGCCATCTAAACTGGTGGACGAGAAGGACAATCATCCATTGCCGGCTGCTCAGACCCCAAGGAATACCTTAGGTAAAAAGATCCCGCCACGTGTGCCACCAAAACCCAAAAAGAAGAAGGCGACCCCTAATGGACCTCTGTACGAGGACGAGGGCGAGAACGGCACAGAAGTATGATCTTTCGCTCGGGGATGAGGTCGACGACGAGCTAAGGCTCGTCCACCTCCATTCCTGCGAATTCCAGCGATCGATCCGCTTTTCGCTACCGGTAGTGCCTTCAACAATGGATACGAGAGACGGAGGTAAACGCGGTCCGTTCACCAGTCAGAGATGTCAGGGCTTCCACTGGTCGACTCATCTATCTTTTCCATAGACGAACTAACGAAGGAACGGCATATTTTTATACGAAAGACTCCTTTTTTTCTTCAGCATCGACCGACGACGAAACGGACAATGTGTGTCGGTTCTGGTGTCATGAAAAGTACAGTGAGTGAAAGTCGATGCTACATCGCCCTCTGGCAGCAGAGGTTCGATTCAGAAGGTACGCATCGATCGTGTGAACTAAACGTGTAAAATGTTCGATACTGTGACCGATTGTCGGGAATGTTTCTTCTAATCCATATTTCATGTTTATTTATTGTTGTCTCGTTTATTAATAATCCGAGAAGGTGATAATCGTGAAATGGAGAACGAATGGAATATCGGTTTTCTTTTACTTTCAAACGTGTCGTAGATTTTCGTTTTCCGGGAACAATAATATACGACGCTTAATGATTGCTAATGAATATAAATATTTGAAAAGTAAATGTCGTGCTAGTCGGTAGTTTTGAAAACGACATATCGAAAAAAAAAGAAAATCGACTTGGTGCTGTTTCTATCAATAGTTTTCGTTGAATTCGCAAGTGCGATCATTTTTGTCTTGAAGACGACAATCGATTAATGCGAAAATTCTCCATTTCGAGGAAAGGTTATAGGAATAACACGAAGCCGTCCTCTTATTTTTTCCGGTCATGGATTATGGCAGCTTTTTTTTAATAAACCATAAAGTAAACCAAAATCTATATAGTACAAATTCATCTATTTTAACCCGTTCGTTCCATGTGATCATTAATATATGCGACGCATAAACGCACATAACCTAAAAGATCACAGTATTTTTCGTCGCTTCTTTTTTTTGTATGCATTGGACATGATGTCATTTGATATCAATGGAAAGAAAATCCAGACAGTGATTACTTTATGGTTTATTGAGCTATCAACTTCCTAAGTTGAAACAGAAGAAGAAGGAAAACTTCGAGACTTCAAATAAGGGGAGGCTTAGTATTCTTTTTTATTTGTATTTTCTACACGAAATATCACTGTTAAATTTATATTCCTCGTCAATTTTTATGGTTAATGATGAAACTATTATCGTGAATTTAGAAATTATAATCTGGGACTGAAAGAACGAACGACGGGAAAACGAATCGAGCGATAATTGTTATGAGGATGTTATGTTTATATTCTATGGCCCTAACAGGAAAATGAGACAAAAGAAGAATTACGGATCTCACAGGACATCCGAGACTTCACGATTATGCACGAACGGACTCGTTCTTTTTTTGTAAACAAAGTACCAATTTTGTGACATTACGTATATTATCGATTATATTTATGTTTAGGTTTATTAATATTCATTCTATTTTCGACTTTTTTTACGTCGTTGATCGCGTTCTTTATTGCGATTTTTATTATTAATTATATTGCTATATTATTATTATGATTATGATAAATAAGAATAATCGGCGAGTATTTCATTTATTAAATGATTAACAGCGAGGAACGAGAAACTCGCTATCCAAGATATAAAGAAGAATTATTTCCCACGCGTTCGTTTCACTTGTCGTAAGTCGAAGCGTCGCGTCGATTGAATTGTACATAACGTAAGTGTAATGAATGTAGAAGCGTAATTTTGACTTATCGGATTTGTATTTCGATGATTCCTTTAGCATATGCGCCCGGCGAATTACGTTAAATCGTACGAACGATATGCGAAAATAACATTTATCTTTGCGTGTGTAAGCGAGCGAGCGAGTTTTTTGTAAAGTGTACAAAGAGTAAGAGAAAATATACGATATGTAGAATAAGGCGTTAAGCGAAAGAGATTTTGCGGCGTTTTAAGATATGAATTTTTTCTTAATTGTATGATGAAGTGAGGAGAGACTTATATTGAAATAAATAAATAAAGATTAATGAACGATTGTCATTTTGTTTTATTGCCTAATGTTATTCTGAAATTCTTTAATTATTAAGTCATATTTTGGCAAACAAATTTAAAGGTATAGTATTCTACTCACTTATATAACTTGAAATGTTAAAATGCAATAAAACTTTTAAAAATATATAAATACGAACGGAAAATCAGATGCCAGCTCAAGATCGACGAATTTTTTGTTGAGTACAAAATATCCGGATGATTTTGAATTTTTTGGACTTTTTTTTGTTAAGAAAGTTTGCGAAAAGAGAATTTTATTCAGTACCTTTAGGATTTTAACGAATTGAAGAATGAAAACGTGACGAAACCAACTTATTTTTATGTTGTTGGGTACCAAATTGTGAGGTTATAATTGAGTTTCCACGCCGCTGAAAAAGCATATGGTAGATTTTATAAAATACTTAGGAAAGTATTTTTAAAAAAAACATGGGAAACTTTTTTCCTTGACTTTTTTCACGTGAAACACGAATGTCCAAAAATGTGGGCGAATGTATTGTAGTTTAAGGAGAAACATATTTTTTCAGTTACATTTTTGGTGCCCTATTACGAAAAGTGAGATAATTTAATCGAATAAAAAATGTTCATCTCAAAATATAACATTTGGATTTTTTTAAATATCCTGGGTCATTTTTTTATGCATTTGACGATCTCAATAAAGGCAAATTCAATACTAATCTATCTATACTAAACTATCTAAGGTTTCCGAAAGTGGCCAGATAAAAAAATAATAATTACAAATTCTAGAGCCGTGTATGATTTACGGTGCAACAGACGAACACAAAATTAACAACTACATGAAAAAGGATGAGCAGATTTTTATAAAATTTATTACTCGGGGGTTTTGGAAGTTGCTAATTACGATTCCAGTTTCTAAAAATTGGTGACCATGAAAACGTCGTGATTGAAAGTGATTTTAAGTGAATTTTCATTCAATTTTTAAAGAATTACTAGTTCCAAACGAATCCGTATTTTTTGAAATATTTTTTAATCATCCGAAAGATGACAGGTGAATATTAATTTTTTCACTATTTCTCTCTGATATAAAAACTATGACGTTGACTAAAATAATCCATCAGTTCACAATACTAATAAACGACGGGTTTAACTTCAATATAACCGAATTCAAATACATTGCATGTCCGATGAATAAGAATTTGACTCCCGATTATAATTTTTCAAAATAAGATCAAAATCGGTCAGATCCAAAAATTATCCAAAAGAGGTCCAAATTTTGAGACATTCCAGGACTAAAGTTGGACGCGTTTACAACCAAAAAACAATCTCAATTAGAATTGCATGAGATGAAAAAGTTAACCATTTTTGGATCTTTAAAGACAAAAATTGGATTAATTTTCAATCTCATGCAATTATAATTGAGATTATTTTTTGGTTGTAAACTCGTCCAAAGCTGGTCCTAGAATGTCTCAAAACTTGAATCTCTTTTGGATGATTTTTGAATCTGACCGATTTCGATCTCATTTTGATGAAAATTTGATCAACTTTTTTTTACTCGGGATATAACAGAAACTCGGATTTAGCTGAACGCTTGTGTGATCATATTAAGTTGACATTATTTTAATTATTTGAAAGAATGGTAACAAATTGGAATGTAAATTTTTAATGATTTTATTGCAATTTGCTCTGCTAGGCAAGCGCTAATAAAATTCACCTTTATACTGCCGGAAAATCAATATTTTGACGCATCATAAAAACTTGTTTAATGTTTATTTTTAGACTAAAATATATATTAATTTATTATTATTTTCACTTATTCAAGTCATTTAAGATAAATTTAACTCTCCACGCCCCTTTTTACCTACCCCAAATCCATTAAATCTGTATGTTCTACTATAATCATTAGATTTGGATTCAACGTCGAAAAATACTCCGGAAAAGTGTATCTGCACTATAAAATAAATAAAATTTGAATCCAATGTCTAAAGGGCTGAACTATCTTTAAAACAACCCTTAAAATTTGACTATCAACCCTTCAAAATGCTTTAAATATTTAATTAAATCTACAAATTTAACTTATATATTGTTCTCATAAAGAAAGAAGCGTTTTCTACTATTAAAAATACATTTTTTAAAAATTTGAAATTTTTATCATTGATATGAGGTACCTTAAATATAAGTTTTCTGAGGGCGATATGCTCTTCTAAATCCCGGCAGTGTGATGGTTAAGGAAGAAAATTTCAGAGGATATTTTTGAAATAAAATATGACGTAATGTCGCGTTTATTTGAATGGATGTATCTGTTGAGAACAGAATCGGTTTTTTACAAACTGCGATAAATGCGATAATACCAGGCGATACCCAGTTATGACAAAATCATTGATTTGCCAAATCGATATTACTAGGTAGAATATTATGATTATAATGAAGATCCCACTGTCTACCTGCGGGATGGAAACTCTTGAAATAGTGAGTTTTTCTTTATTTATATACAACGTATAACAACTAATTACTGATATTCTTACTGATTTGCACAATAACTTCACATTTTCGAGAAAAGTCAAGTTAATATAATCTTTTAAAATGGGTTTGAGATACAGCTTTTAAGTGCGGCCACTATACAATAATTATTCATTTTTTTTTTAATCGAAAAAGTAAGAAAAGTAAGAAAAATTATTAAAATTAAAATTAAAATTAAAAATAAAATTAAAATTAAAATTAAAATTACTTTTCCCTGGTTTTGGTCTTTGATTTGAAAAATCTACTGTACCAGAAATATATAATGTACTTGTTCAATAATAAAACTCTCGTTTTCTGGCAATATTTACAAAATTTAGTATACTTCTTCCAAACTTGATGGATAATTATGAAATTATAGTTTTTCACTGTATTTGTAGCAACTTAACCCCTTTTAAATCAACCTTTTAAAACACTTCGTTCATTCTGCTTTTTATTACTTTTTCTGAAGAAGGCCAATACCGGACCGAAACGTATAAAACTTTTATTCATTTTTTCTATTTTTCCTATTTTTTAAGAAAACTAATAATTACACTGTCCGACACTGATGTTGCCTTTTACAAGCGAAGTATCATTTCCGAAGTATTTTTTCGTACTGAAAACGATAGCGCTAACAGAGTTTTGCTATGACGTCACATTTTTTAGAAAAATGGGGTTAAATGTGTAAAAAATAGCGTTTTTGGCCATATTTCGGTTTATTTTGCAGCAGAATGGAATTTATTTTTGACAAGCGAAGTATCATTTCCGACGTATTTTTTCGCGCTAAAAATGATGGCGCTAACAGAATTTTGCTATCACGTCACATTTTGGAGAAAAATGAGATTAAATGTGTCCAAATCCGCGTTTTTGCTACCACGTCGCACTTTCGAAAGGTTTAATATCACAAAACTGTCGATTTTGCTAGATTTCGGACGTTTGGGGGTAAATTATATACTTATGACTGTTTATAACCGAACTTATATAAAGTCCGATCCTTTTAAACCGAAATATCACCAAAAACGCTGATTTTGACACATTTAACTACATTTCTCTCCAAAGTGTGACGTGATAGCAAAATTCTGCTGGCGCCATCGTTTTCAGCACGAAAAAATACTTTGGAAATGTTACTTCGCTTGTCAAAGGCAGACAAAAAGTAAAATTTTGTCGGTCAGTGTTATTCTATACTGATCGCTCGTAAAAACTATATCTCATACCCATTTTTAAGTCAAGTTAATATATGGAAATTTGCTTTTGTTTCCGGTATTCCAAGATTTTCGTAGTAAAGAGAATTTTCGATTGACAAAAATTACAGTATCGAATCCAACTTTTTTAGAGCACGAATAAATACTTAATTGTTGATACTGCGAGTCCAGTTTTTTTTTATAGTTTCTGCGCAGTTTCATCATTTTCCTTGATACAGGTATACGGAAACTACGCAATATAACACAAAACTAGACAGTTTTCTACCAGAGTAAAAGTAGATTGTCTTCTATGACAATTGATATGCACTGCCGCTCAAGGATTTGGAAACACTTTCATTTTCAGATATGTGAGCAAAGCTGCATATTTCAGAAACGACTGGATGTATTTAAAAAATCCAACAGCATGTGAAATATCAAGAATACTGACTGTGATAAAAAATACTTCTTACCTTTGTTTAGTACTATTGTTTTACCAATAAACAATTTGTCACTTTTACGAAATTTTCATTTTTAATCAATCCGCTGATTTGTTTTTTTTTTTTTGTAATTGATAAAATCTAAATATTTCGACGCTATTGAAAATTAGAGAAAATATTCTAAAAAAGGTATATTTTTTCTCCGCGCAGTTCTTAGCATTGAAACATATATAACCCAAATAAGTTGTTTTACTGGTTTTTTATGGTATACTGAAATTTTTCTGAATAACAAATCCACATTGAATTTAAATCAAGCCGTAATTACGATGATACATAGCACTTACGACGAATCAAAACACTAAATATATATACTACCGTTTCAAATAATGGAAAATGTGAATTTATCTGCGAAATAACTTTATAAATCTGCCATGCTGTAAGGCGAAGAATAAATGGTCAGACTTCTAAGAAATTTACTCTATCTTTCATTGGCGTTGGAATTTGTATTTTTTATTAAATTTTTAAAAAAGTTACAGCTGATTGATTCGAAATGAAAAATTCGTAAAAATTAAGATCTGTTTATTAGTAAAACAATCTAGTTAATAAATGTAAAAAATATGCTCTAGCAGACAGGGAGTTATTATTTATTTTCTAATTCCAATGTTGTTGGATTTTTTAAATCCATCGAGGCGTTTCTGAGATTACATGGTTGAGGTTGCATATCTGAAAATGTTTCCAAATTATTGAGGGACCGTATATGAAACGAATTCAAATTTCAATAAATAAGGTATTACTTTCCTACAAAAACAATTTGTTTCCGAAAAAATCGGGAAAAATTACCAATGCAACTTGATATATTTTATTGTATTTTTATCACTTCGTACAAATTTTGGTTTTCGTTTTGTCCATCGCTTTTATTAACAAATAATAGTTCGATAATGACCCTTTATTTATTATATAACATCAAGGTCTAATACTATCCTAATCTAAAAAATTATCGACATGAATCCTACGTGTAACACTAGGAATTAATGAAACTAACTTCTCATGAATTTACATTACTTTATCTGCAAGTTTCTCGCTAAAACCATGCAGTATTTCTCTGAAACCGCGATTAAATAATGTGGTAATGTAGTTTTCGAATGACAAAAAGTATAAAATGATTAAGAGCAAATAATTTCACTTTGACATTACGTGACTGTAATAAATGTACAGTTCAAATTAGGCCGATTGTACCGATAGAGTATTTCGTCATTTGGGTTTCATATGTTTAACGAGAATGAAATGACGGCAATCAGCATAAATCAAATGCAATATAAAGCTTTAAAATACAACAGTACCAATCACGATCCAAATAATAAAATGAGAAATACGGCTCGCATTATAAACGCTTATATCTGTTCATGAATATGATCTGACAGTCTTGATTGAACAGTTCAAATATGAGCATTAATAAAAAAATGTAGATAAATATATATTATTGATGAATGATGACTTCGTATATTAGTATTTTTAAAACATAAATTTCTCCCACTGCTCCGTAGGGACTATAATTTAATAAAATGTAAAGTCATTGGAAATAGCACCCTTAAAAATAGGCAGATAAATAGAAAGATTTAAGGCTGTAGATGAACCAATCAGATGGTATTTTTTTTTTTGCACTACTAACTTTTTAAATTTTCTCTAACGTTTGTTTCTAAAGCCAGAAACTCGCCTGGATTCATTACAAGAATTGCAAATATGTCAGAGAAAATTTTAATTCGTAAAGATGGAAAGGATGGAATTTTTTACGAAACTGTTTTTTGAAATGTTCTCGATTTTCGAAAAAATATACAGGCAGATAGATATTTGACAAATTAATACTGCAATTATTTTGTAATAATATATCGGACGAGGCAAAATGTGCAATTATGACGTTAATGAGTTAAATAAATACAAAATAGTATAAACTGTGTTCTAATGTAAAAATAAGTTTTTGTACTAAGGAAACTAAGAAGGGCTCTTCCTTATGAAAAAGTGCCATTGTTCTATGTGTAACAGTATTCTAAGTCGTGTATTCTGTCATTTATTCCGGTGAATTATTCACCACAGAACACAAAACTGGAATATTATTATCGCTCTTATTTTTAAACGTTGTTATAGACAATAATGCTCATGCAATTTACTCTTATTTATTGTATAGAGGCCTTTGTTTCTACCATTTACTTCGTACCCTTTACATTATAAGTACTAAATATCATGGAAATAAAATCCTCAGCTTCCTAGTTCCAGTAATAAATGATGACAAAACTGTTCATAACAAAAATCCAGTATGTATTCTATAGGAGTAATAAAATACAAAAAAATATTTCACTCAACAAAATTATAAAAAAAATTCCTTCGTTTTTCTTCCCTAGAAAATCTCTCTTCGTCGTTATATTCAGAAGCGAAGGAAATGTAAAAGATAAGAAATTCTACTTCGTTCAAACCTACGATGCGTAATGAGAAAGCTCTAACTTGTATAAAGTATCTACAGGCAAGTCGAATACCAACAATCCTGATCGCTCGAAGTACGACAGCGACGAGGAAAACAAAATAATCTGCTCGATCGTCTTCTTTTGCAAGTCGCTAAAAATCCCTAAAAAAATTGCTTGAATAATTCATAAATGAAGACATTCGAGACCGAACTCCGAAATCTCGGCAGAAAGTAAACGGAAAAAGCATCGGCGGTAAAGAAATTCCTCAACTCTACAAACCCAATTTCTCCGGTCGCTAACAATAAAACAAGTTCCCAACGTAAATAACGAATTCCCCTGCGTTTAAAAAAGAACTAGAGTTCGAGATGAAGAGCGAATAGAAAAAAGGAACTCCTTTGTTTAAAAAGGGAAATACCAGAGTGCTTGAGTGGTGCCAATAAAAGTAAAGAGGGAAAATCCGAAAATAAAAGGGAAACAGGACATTCTTCTATTATTCCATATTCTAAGGGAAGACATTTTTTTTTGCATGCTTCAAATTTTATTGGTTCCTAATATTTCGTAATATTCACTTTTTGTACGTAAGTTGTGTTATTGGAACTTATGATCATACCAAACTAACACAGCTGTGCTCGATTACTCGTAAATTTAAATTGATTTCGATCAAATGTAACGTTGCTCAAAAGTACTTGAGGTAGTCGTCTGCATGGGTAATTTGTGAATATATATTGATAACAAAACAAAAAAGCGATTCACTCACTAATTTAATGTAGAAAATTGACGCTGTTGTGTGATTTTGAAAACATTCCAACAAAAAAATTGTGTTAGACACTTGTTCTACTAGAATCAAATTGATTTTGTATCACGTATGTAATGTTACTAACTTATCCTGTCTTACAACGAATTTAAAATAAGATGTTTGCAATATTTGCACTCATACACAAAGAGAAAAAGAAAGGTTAATGAACCAAGAAGAAAAGGTAGAAATGATTATAACATTTCATAATAGCACAATTCACATTGTGAAAAGTGGTAGTTGTCCGTATCTTATTTTTATAATTCATAATATTGTAAAACATAACGTACAATAATTACTATTGATGATGATAAGTAATTATTTTCGTTTAATCACTTTTACTAAATCTATTTTTCTAGTCAAAAATATTTCGAGTGACTATTTAACTGTAAAGCTATGGTACATTTGAGGTTATGGTTTATGCTGCATATTTAACTACCTGGAAATAGTAAACGGAACAATGTTTTTGTTTTGTTTTACTATGGAAATGGTTAATTTAACCATTTTTTATAATCACGCATTTTACTTTTCTAAAATGGTTCCATTAACCATTTTCATTCTCTCTTTGTATTCTATAACTCTCTGTTAGAGTAATTTAAGATGTTTAAGTACTAACCTAGTTTAATTTTGTACAACTGAGTTGCTAAGTCCGTACGAGTTATTTCAAACGAAACCGACTGAAGCTAAAATATAATCGCCTCCTTTTGAACTTGTTAGTTATCACATCGAGGCACTCATATATTTCTTTCAGTTAATAATAAGTTTTCTACAATATCACCAATATATTTGAACAACAAACAGAAATGATTTTTGCTACTTAAATATTTATAATACAGCGAATACAACTCAGCACATGTAGCTTTAATATTTATAAAAACGATGTTTCTTAATCTTCATTGATTTATTTATAAGTTATCATTTTTCAAGTTATCCATTACTTTTCCAAATGTCCTTTCAAAATATTTGTACACATTTAGCGTAACTCAGTACACTATGGTTCAGTAACTGTCAAAGGTTTGTAAACACTATTAAATTCGAATTCATAAATAATGTGTAATATCTCAACATTTTTTGACATTGCAAAACTTAAAAAATATATTTAATAGTACAAAAATATAAATTTAAATTGATGTATTTGACATTCTTATTTCATAGTATGCAGAGGGTTCAACTTTGAGCTGGTACTATACATTCAGGATAAAAATAAAAATGAAAGTGTCTTCATCTTCCTTTGGTTTATGAACGAAGTCTAAAATCTTGTAGCTGTATGTTTCTTCCATATCAAATGCAAACCTACGTAATTGTACTTTATATACACAAGTAGAAATAAAATTATAATAAAGCTCCAGATGATACTATATGTACTATATGTTTTTGAGGACGCTGAAATAGAATATGAAATTCATTCGATCCCATAACATTTTGCATTAAACATAACCTCAAAAAAGCCCGTAAATCGACAAAAATAAATTAGGTCTGAGAATCAACCAGTCTCCACTTTATCTATCTGAAGTCGCTAAAACTGAGTCTAATCAATCAATCTTATGGGTGTCAGTCGAAAAACCGACAAATCAAAAAGTCAACAGGTCAAAAAATCGACATTCGAAGGGCCGACAGTCAAACTACCATCACATAATAAAATAGACACATCGTCGGTTTTTTGGCTTTCGGTATTTTGGCTGTCAGTTTTTTGTATCGGCTTTTTTAAGTCGTCGGTTTTTAGACCCGCACCCTATTCCGGTGGATGAAAGTTTGAATTGAAGTAATACAAGTGATTATGAATATTAATTGTCTTTCTTAATTGGTTTTTTTGCCTGTCGGTTTTCCTGTTGTCGCTATTTGACTGATGGTTTTGTTGATCTGTCGGAATTTGGATTTGTTGGTTTTTTGACCCACCCCAATCTTGTTCTATGTACTTCTACGACCATTGTCCGTACAATGTCGCTTCGTTTTGTTATCATAGAAACCGGAAATACAATGTAAAAATCGCTAAAATTGCTGAAGTCACGTCTATGGGTCCAGTTCTTGGACAGAAAAGGTTTCAGTAAATAATTTTTACGGAAAATTATGATAATACATCATAATCTATACACTATTGTGCACATTTTCAATCATACATTGCCTGATTTTAATGTCCATGAACTAGAAATAGAGAGGAAACATCAACATTTCAATCCCATTTAACCCTTCCACGGTTTTTTTTTAATAACAGAATGACTTCGTAATATTCATTAAAGAGCTTTGATGACAGGTTTAAACTATTTTTGTTCTAAGCTTATGATGTAGTTTGAATATAGTGAAATCCAAGAATAGGAACTCTTAAGGGAGTTCTAGATAATATAATTTACAAACAGTTTTTGATGAGATTTGGTTTATGTCTTCATGAAGGTGTACAAAATAAGTGGTTAAAATGTTAGAAGGGTACTAACATTATTCTTTTTTGTATTTAACTAGGCGTGTTAGGAGAAACTGCACTATATTGTACTTCATTAAAATATTATGTAACTCGTGACAAAGAGATTTTATTTGATTAAAATTATAATATATACTGTTCACATGCCGTCTAAAGAACTTATCATTTAGTGATTGTGAAAGACTAAACTAATTAATTTTAAAAAGTCAACCCATTTCTTAATTTTTTGCGAGCAGCTGTCGTTACTCCGAATGATAATAATTAATTTCTAAGCTTTTCTTCTTTTACCATTCAGAGCCATGCAATAAAACGGACATTTAAATCGTCTACCGGTTGCGGGTACGGCAAACTGTTCATTCTTTCTAAAAAAAATGTTGTAATTTGCAAGCCTCAGTATTTCTTTATTTTGTAATTTTGAGGTCGATTTTTTTTAAGGTAATGCAAAAAAAAACGGGACGTTAAGATCTTACATATACTTCGGTCTCTATTTCAACTAGCCCATAGGCATTGTGTAGATATAGTTTGACTTTCAGGTGCGAATTTTTCGTTATTTGAATATTTTGAGGTTGAATCATTTTTGTGGTTATTTACAAAACTTGAAATGGTATTAAATGGATTTTGCATTCGGTTTCAACACAGCCTCAAAAATATATATATAGTACATATTCATCTCGAGTTCCGAAGTTTTATTTTATTTGTGTAATCAATGTTTACTTTAATATATCAAGCAAAATATACAAACTTCAAACAAGTCGAGACGGACGAGGCTTTGGCTTGTTTATGCATTTGAAAATAAAGTGGGCGTCTAGGTGAACCATGAAGACAATTACATAGTAATAAGAAATGTAACGTTGAGTTAATAACTATTTAAGACATACAGATTTCTCAATGTTCAGTCGATAATAATAAGACATTTATTAAATTACTCTTCACAACTTCCGGTTTCCAATAACAAGTAAAATTAAATGGTTAGCTTAACTGTATAGTTGGTTTATGCTTTAGTTGGCCCAAACAAATTTTTTAATATCTGGAAAGAAATCGTTGGAATAACCAATTTGTTTCCTGTCTATACCATATTATTTTGGATTTGTAATAAACAATGTGTTACGATTCATCCCTTAAACTTTGTCTAATATTATTAAACATTGGTAATCAAGAAGCAGAAATATGCATTTCCTATATTGGTGAAATAGGTCAAAGTGTATAATATAAATACTTTGTTCTACAATTAATTAATGCATGCATATGTAAAACATAATATAAGAATTAACAAATTAATGAAAAAATTAGTCTCGGTAATATCGGTCTAATTAAGTAAATAAAAACAACAACAAATTTAGTAAATACAAACAGGTTGTCGATTTTCAACCACTAAATATGTGAAAAAAGATGAAAAAATCCGTGATTTTTATTTGTTATCGTGACTGAACTTAATTTTTCTGTCTGTATTTAATTAAATAAAATAAGACCCATTTTAATCGCGAAAATTCAGTTTCCCTGTAGCGATAATAATATAACAATTGCTTAAATTTTCGAAAATCGTTTGTATTTACTAAATTTGTTGTTGTTTTTATATACTTAATTAGACCGATATTACCGAGACTAATTCTTACATTAATTAGTTAATTTATTATTACCGTCAAGAAGAAACTTATAATTTGCCTTGTGCAAATATGTTATTTTATAATATAAGAATGAGTAACAAAAAATAAACATATTCGGAAAATTAAATTTTACAGTCACGATTCCAAATTCTTTAATATAGATTTTATAATTTAATAGTATCGAAGTACAACATATATGGGCTGTAAACGTAGATTGGAAATTCTATCACTAAATAAATAAAAATTGACAATCATTATACCTCCTGAAGGGGGATTCATAAACGCCAAATATGGAGGGTTTTTTTGTCATCTCAGTTTTTATAGGTTAAGGGGCCTTGATTTTTATTTACTTATACACAACAATATTTCTTATAAAATAACAGTTATTATTTAAATGAATTGAACCAATATTAATTTTCTTGTTCAAAAAACAATACCTTGTCTATCTATTACAATATCAATAAATATTAAATTACAAACGTTTTAACAAACATTTTTTAAATACCCAATTTTGAGAGATCAACCCTTTTTAAACAAGTTATATTTCTGATCGTATTTATTAACATTTTTATTTCATCAAGTTTTTCCCGAATTTAACACGTACGCTTAATTGCGACTTTTATCCATCGCGTAGGCATTCACTTAACAAAAACTGCAAGATGATATACTTATGGCTCAAATAGAGAACAAAATGCTAGCACAATTTTTACTTATTGCATAAAGGAAGATGCTTAAAGCATGGGAAAATGTATCCCCTGAGAACGTGTAACCATGATATGATTAAGATCAAAGAGGACGAGAGAGTAAAGGTTAAAAATATATAAAGGTGGTGTGGGATAAGTATTTGGAAAGTCGCGCCTTAATTCTGTCTGCCTAGTTAAAGATATTTTCACTTGATATTGACGTTCACTGCTGGTAATTAAGGCAGTTACGGATATAGTACGTTTGGGAAAAATATTTAATATCATTTCCAAAATTTAATGTTATTATTAACGAAAGAATACATTATTCTTGCAAATCTGAAAAAATTTTCTTCTTTTGGTCCATTAAGAATATTCTAAAAATGAATAAAAGGTGTCAAATGACGGCTTATTTCTTCGAGGAAAAGATTCTCTATAGCTTCTGAAGCTAATGTCAAACATCTCTATTTATTTTAAAAAATAAATACTTTTCACAATTTCTGACTAATTTTCGTGATTCATATAAAAAAATTGATGTTCGGTAAAGTTGTTCAGAATCTTGATAAAGAAAATGAGAATTTTTTGCCATATTTCAATTAATTTATAACAAAACATTTAACTCCACTATTTTCGAAAATGAAACTGCGATTTACAAAGAAAAAATGTCTGACAGTGTATTCAGACTTATTGGCAATAATACCGTCAAACATGAAAAATATTTACGTGTTCACAAAAATGTAAAGTTGAACCATGTTAATATTGTTTTGCGGACTAAATATAAGGCCTTTGATGTTTCTTAATTTCTTCGAAATATTTATAGTAAAATACTAAATGAATTTCCTATTAACAACCAAAATAGATGTTCAAATTTTCTGTGACATAAAAACATTGTCATAAGTCAAATTAGACGTAATAAGAGCATTCGGAACAGCTGAAAGCCCCAGTGAGACCCGTTACTATCCACTTATAATGGCAATCCATCAATATAACGACAGTTGTCGATTCGTTCTTTTGTTAGAGCGAGAACGGTCTTCATCCTCTACATTTTAATCATTCAGATATTTCTTCCGAAGGACATTTCCGTATGACGTCTCCTCTCCAGAGCCAGGGTTCAAAATTCCGAACGAGAAATATTCCCAAAGTACATTAATACAAAATCAAATAATCCTCAATAAAAAACCCAAAAATAACCGAAGATGTAAAATTTCGGAACTTGATATCCGAAAGATAAATACTGTGTGGTTTTGTCCATTTATTAATTTATCGACAAATTTAATTGTTTTCGAACTTTTTACTTGATTCCTCGACAACGCAAAGTGGTAAACTGCAATCATTTATTCTAATGATAAATAAATGATATCGCGTTTAAATATTATGTTATTTTATATCATGAATCAAAAAATTGTCAAAAAATACCACGCCTCAAAATATTACAAAAATGTCATTGCACAAACTGTAATTAAATTACGTCCAAATATAACAGATAATAATATATGATTCATATGTCACAAAGTTAAAATTTTATTTAAAATATAAATTTGAATATAAATTAAAATATAAATTAGAGTAGTATTATAATAGAAATAGTATTATATCTATGGGTCTTACGAAGACTCGTTTAGTTCAAATCTCCTACGAAGACATGTTTATTTCAAATTTTCTACGCAAATCTCGTTTAGTTTTTTCACCGCAAAAACCTGTTTATTTCAGCTACTCACCGCAAAGAACTGTTTATTTCGACTGTTCGTCACGAAGACTTGTTTATTTCGTTGTTCACCACGAAGAAATGTTTATTTCGGCGTTTTTCGCGAACACTCGTTTATCTCGACGCACACTGAAAATTATCTATAATATGTATCATTTCAATTAAAAATAAAATTGGGATAAACAAATCTCAATTACTTGATCACGCCTCTTTCATGATTGTCAAAAAAATATAATTTGATGAAGGGAGACATTTTGTGTACGAATGTAATTTCATTTTTAATTTAAAATAAATGTGCTCATTAAAACCGACTATTGCCCGCTTTAAATAATAAGTAACTTTCCGTAAAAACAAGTTTCTAACAATTGTTCGTTTAATGTTGTTTTTACATTCTGAATATATAATATATTCTAAATATTATTAGATAACTATCAATAACGAAAACAATATTAACGAATTCGTAATGTTTTGAATTGAATATTACATACAAAAGACATTAATTAAATATCATAAAATATTAATATTTTATCAATCGTAAAGTCTATTCTAAGTTGAATTGTTATTAAAGAATTATCCGTAAATAAATTCCTAAATCTCAATTTGTAATTCTTAAATCTAAATCGACAAAAATTTGAAAAGTTTGTTTAAAACTAAATAGTGCAATGACAGGCTTTTTAAACCCAATTTAAAATTGAATTTTTTTAACGTTACATTCTTCAAAAACACTGAAATAAACAATTCTTCGCGGTGAAAGTTGAAGCAAACGAGTGTTCGTAATGAATGTCGAAATGACAATCGCTGGGTTAAATGCATTTTCGAGGGGAACCGAAATAAACATATCGTCGTAAGAAATTTGAACTAAACGAGTCTTCATAATACCCGTATCTACAAGTACTGTAGAGTGTTTACAGTGGTTTCGTGTTTAAATATTACGGTATTTTATATTACGCGTCAAAATATCTCAAAAAATATAAATAATGCCAAGATCAGATGTGAAAGTGTAAAAAATAAGTTTTGAAGTAGCCGATTTTCCTATGTAAACCCCTTGATTTCAACATCGGTTTTTAAACTTTCCCACGTTTTTGGTATGAGGTGTTACATCTCATCATTCTATCCGATTTAGTTAGTTTCGGAGGTTACATCTCGAGGGACAAAACAACCTATACCTGTATGCCTCCTTGTTTATATTTTAAATTCTTTTCAATACATTTCAATACTTTTAGGTGGTCAAGAAACCGATTAATTCTAAATAAATGATGTTGTGTAGAAGTATATAATAAGAAAAAATAAATAAAAAGTCAGTTTTGTCCTACAATTTGAAGTGTTGAAAATTTTCCACAACGTTTCGAACAACTCTACTTCAAGGCTACTGATGTACATGAAAATGAACACGAGGTGTTCGAAACGTTGAGGAAAATTTTCAATATTTTAAATTGTAGGATAAAGCCGACCTTTTATTTATTTGTTCCAATTAATTCTTTTTAATGCATTATTATTTGCCGGATTAGGAAAAGTACGTAAAACCTCCAACACGCTTTTTGTTTCTAATTTAATAAAATTGTACCTTTATCCCCTTTTTATTGACTATTTTTCGTTTATTTGTTTTTTTTTAGTTGACTGCAAGTCGGTTGAATTTAAAAAAAAATTTTATTCATATTTTTAAATTGACATGATCTATATTGTTAGGTTAAATGCGTAATCGTTGCCTTTTAGACACCCTTAAAAACGAAATAACCGTAAAAAAATTTCACACCCCATTAAAGAAACAAGGTACCTCTAAAGCGGTCGTAGAGAAAAGCAAGGAGAAAAGAAATCCCGAAGACAAAGAGAATGAACGGTAAGAAGATAAAAAAGAAGTGGGATCAGTGGAGTAGAAAGGGAACACGATGAAGCTCACAAATTGCGGAGCTGAGATTTGGGGAACAGGTCGGATGTAAAGTAGCACGTGACGCGAATTGATGGCGACGCGATTCGGATTCATCGGATCCGCGGTGAATCGCCAGCTGGCCGGGGCGTTGGCGTCGGCGCCTTTGAGAAGATTCATAGCTTTCGATCGTTCCCCCAGAGTTGCCCCAATCCCCCCCTTGCCCCATGCCCCAGTGGCAAGGGGCGATTCGCACCGTAGAGTCGCGCGCACCGATGGCCGATATACGTCCCGATCGCCGCCCCGATTGACAGATGGACCACCGGGGACTTCCAGGATTGCCGCGAATCACCCACGACTTCCCATTATTCAGTCGAATTAGGCCGAGGAAACAAGCCTCGCTACATTAATTCGCGATTTTTCCGGTAAAGGGCGGGGGACAATTGTCGGGGGGCTCGTATATGCGAGAGGGCGAAATCGCTTCTACGTGTCCTGCTACGTGTCAATTTACGCGACGAGGGTCTCGTGAAACGATTCTCGATTTGGCTTCGTCTATCTTCATACAACACACCAAAACACCTCTTTCGACTATTTTGTTGGAATTTTGAAAACAGTTTGTTTCTATCCGTCAAAAATGAGTAAACAATTAATTTTTTTATCCCAGTGAATTTCACACTCTCAATAATAATTAACTCTTTAACGCCAAAATTTGCACAATTTGCACACGGATTTTAAGATCGTTTTTTGTATGCAGTTAAAATTTGTTAAAAATCGAGACTTCCGTATCCTACTAGTTTTGAAGTCGTTCTCGAGAAAATGTTCAAAAAAAAACGATTGTTAACGACTGGTGGAAGGGTTTTAAAGCACACACACGATTTGATCGGCCACAAGAAACTATTCAAATTTTATTGCGATCAACGGTGACGACCCGATTCCGGAACGTTCTCTCTCAACCCGATCGTCACTTTTTCACATCCTAGTTCGATCTTTCAAACTTTCGAACATTTAAATAGACTACGACATGTTACACATCAATATCATTCTATTCGAATTTCAAATAATTGTATCGAGATCGTCACCATTTCGAAGGGCCTTTTACATAATCACCTAACAGGCCAGCTTCATTTTGAGAGGTACCCCCATTCGGGTGTGCAATGGCGTAGGGAAAACCACCTTTGTGGGAAAAAACCTACGCCGGGTACCGGAGTCGATAAAACATCGATTCTGTCCGTAACAACGATGTTTAACACTTTTTTTTTTAAATATTGAAAAAAAAGCGATTTTTTAGCTAAGGTTTTGTTTAAGAGTCAATTGATCACTACGATACCGGTTTTTGATCGAGAAACATATTCCCGATAGTTTTACATCGCAATTATGCTTTCACATATTTTGATTTATATCAATTCGTATTTTAAAACAGCAACAAATTTTCAAAATTGAGGAATTTTCTTCATTTTACACATGTATGACAATAATCTAATGATTTGTATAAATTTACCCTAATCTGAAGAGAAGACCTTGAAACAGTTCGGAACATTAAAAATCGCGAATGGAAGAACGTTCATGCAATATCGGGAATTCCAAAATGCCACGTTTGGAAGGTTGAAGGCGATAAATGGCTGGAAGAGCGACATATAATTGGAAAAAAATGGAATAAAAAAAGCTTAAATAAAATGCATTAGCTAAAAGTTATTTACTTAAATATGATTAGATTTTCAATACAAACATTTAGCTGATTTCGAACAAAATTATTCATAATATTTGCAAATCATAATTGACTACAAATATGGTTTAACCCGCTTGAAACGTATAGTAATTATTCTTGATATTTATAAGAATTTATGGTAAAAATTTGAACAAAATAGGGCCGGTGTTTTTTTGTGTTAATTTTGAAGATTTTTTAAAATACCCAACGGATTTTTCGCAGAAGAAAAATTATTTAACGGTTTCTTCATTTTTAGCGATTATTTTCCTTGAAGAATAACATATTCAATCGATAATTAAATCCAAAATTTTGACCATATTAAGTTGCGTGATTTGAAATCGATTCGGTCTAGAATTTTATTAATTTTTACAATATTTTTTCCTTCTGATTTTACAGTTTCAGGCAGTAAAGAATTATTATTCTTAGGTCGTTTCATATGCAATCGATATTGTTCTGACTAATCAATTGTTAGCTAATACCCTCATTAATCCTTTATACTTTTTCTTTACTATTTTCATAATAAATATTATATAATATATAGTTGTATAGCATTATGTAACATTAGTTACATAAGTTTCAATAATCCTTTTAAAAGTTAGCCACGTCAATTTCCACACACACATGTCCACACGCACACACAGAGACACACCCAACCACACACTTTGAAAAATTCTGGCTTTTAGACGCCATTTTAAAATCCAAATCGACAAAAATCAAAATATGTGAAAGCACATTTTTGAAGTAAAATTACGTAAACACATTTCTGATAATTTCGCTGGTGATCAGAAACCGGTGAAAATTGCCCGCCTTCCTTCCCATAGTCTTGAAAAAAATGTATTAAACATCATTTTTTCCAAAATTTTCGAGTATCATTCGAAAGAGCAACCTCAAAATTAGTGGGATAGGGAGGTCTCAACTTTGTATTGCACATAAAAAGAGATGCTGTAATTCGTGTGCAAATTATTCACATTTGGGCGTTAAAGGGTTAAACCGTGAAGTTAGTTAGAACCCGGGATATGGTATGTTTAGGAAAAATATTTAATACCGCTTCAAAGAAGGTAATAATATTGTTGACGAATTATAGCATTCCTGTTTTTAATAAAAAATTAAAACCTGTAAAAATAATTGGTTAAAAAACTTTTATTAATGACTCAAATTTTCTTCTTTTCTCCAGTTAAGAATTTTTAAAAAATGAATAGCATTAACTAGTAATGGCTTTTTTTTCGAGAAACTTTATCGTGCGATTTTTGCAAAAGGTATTTTTATATTTTCTGAACAAATTTAGTAAAAATCAGGTAAAAATGTAAAAATTAGTACCGTAAAGTTGTAGAGAATCTTTTTCTCGAAAAAATAAGCTGTCTTTCGTTAAAATCCATCAATTTTAAAAAAAATGTCATTAACAAAAGATGTTCTCAATTTTTTTCAAGAACAGTAATACTTTACTCCTTCACCAATGTTATTATTAGTGAAAGAACACTTCATTTTTGCTACAATTTCAATAAAGTATTTCGTATCAACTTGTATCAGTTTTTAAGTTTTAAGAGTGTTCGGAAATTTGCAAAGAAATTTTCCTGGAACCCGCCATGTTGAGGTCTTTACAATCTTGTGGTGCATAAAACTAAAATTTCTTCTTAAAATGCAAATATTTTGACCACATTTGTACATAGTTTTAATACTATCCCAACATTCTAATAGCCAATAAATCATTGAGAAAAATATTTTTTTTCCCAATTTTACGCTAATTTTTTTTCAAATTTGGCGACATATTGGCATTCCTCCCGACTAAAATCCTTTTTGACCTAGTAATCTTCAAGAACGACCTTGAAACCAATAAAGTACGTACCCTTCAATTTTCTTCAACTAAATTGTAAAAAACCAAGATGTAAAAAATGTTTCATTTTCTCAAAAATAAGGCACGCATGTTCCGTGTTTCATACCTCATTTTCTTAAAAACAACATATTTCGATTTCGATAATCAGGAAAAATTTTTTTTTTTAACAGCTGTGAATTGAATAAAACTGTGGTGAGGACGCATTTAAAACTTGCAATTTATAGTGTGACGTACGTACACGTTTTCTACGATATTCCATCTACGAAGTTCCATCTTTCATTATCATAATGATAGAAATTGATTGAACCTTCATTTATACGATTTTTATTAGTACCGTGAAATTTCTCATATAAGATTAAATTCTTCAAAAGTTAGTGACGTTAATATCCAATTATTTAATGTTCAAAACAAACTTTTATAGAGCTCAACAGTTGACAAAGGAAATGTTAAAAAGGGAATCTTCATATTATAGATATTTGAAATGATTAATGCGAGATTAATGAGAATAGTTCATATATATCCTTCAATACCCTGGAGACCATAATGAAAACTATGAAAACTCATACGCGCAGCTCTGAATTACTCATTATGTTGGAAAGTTTGCCACTGCTTTTAACGAGAAGTTGGTCTTTGAGATTGTCACAGGAAGTTAAACAATAATCTACGTAGTAGAAAATTAACCTCGTAAAATCAATTTTAATATTTATAATATGTGTTATTACGGGTCAAATAATATAAATGATTCCCCCGTACATTTTGGAGTATTCAATTAGATTTATGTTGATATTCTAATGTTAACTATTCTTATTATAAGTTAATTGTTACTTATGCCTTATTGTATATTGTTTTTAATTTTACGAAATTACTGTTTTAATTTTGGTATGAAACCGGTTCATTCGAATAGTTAAGTTTTTCTTCGCTTTTATTTATTCCTCATCTATTAAGACATGTTTCTTTATAGAATTTGTTCATCTTTTACAATGTAGAAAACGTTTGTTTACATAATAACTTCATTTATTTTATTCCGAAATTTCAATGGTAAACCAAGTTCACCCGAGCGGAAATTTATTAAGGCAGCCTAAATATGTACCAGGGTCTGACCAGGCTCCAAGCTCGCTTTCCTGATCAGGTACTCCTGAATGTACCCAGATCAGGACATGATCAGGTTCTAGTAAGTTATCCTGATCAGGTTCGCCTGAATAAGACCTGATTAAACCCTGATTATGTTAAAATAAAGTATAGCTGATATAGGAAAACCTGTGAATTTCCACATCAAGACCAAATCATGAATTGATAAGGCTTGCCTTATTTTCAATTTCCGGAATCGCTAACTGCTTTAGAAATTTCAAATCAGGGACAGGTCAGGGGGCCTGCTAAGAGCCTAATAAGGACGCCTGAATATTGTAACTTCTAAACTTTATGTAATTCGTTCCGTCGCCACTAGGCGTGATGGCGCATCTACTTAATTCCTGTTAAGGGAATGCATTTCTATTTTGTATATTAGCCTATTTCCCATGTGCGAAATGAGTTACGGCCTGACATGAGCTCTGGCAGACTTGCTGCAGCCAAATTTTACAGGCATTATTGTCTGTGCAACATAGCAACAGCACGATGCCGGAATTAATGGAGACTAACTGCACAGCATTTAAACAAGTTGGTGTTTTTATCCAGCTTAAAAGATGGGGGGTTTAGATAAACAAGATGGGGACCAAGATGCCCCAAATAACACGTGCTTATTTCTGCTTGCTGTAATCGTACGAATCCAATAGTTTTATTTAGCATATGTCACGCTATCTCAGTATTATCTCGTAGTCAGATTTACTCTGCCTTATTTGCAAAAATCCCACATCTACGAAGAGTGATGATATTTTGCTGTAATTATTAAGACTTTTTTTAACTAAAATTTTGAGATTAGAATTTTTCTAACCGAATTTAGTAATTGAGTCATCATTGTGCAAATTTAATAAGTGTAAAACTGATCGTATTACGAGATCTATCCTCCTGATCGTTCCCAAATATCGATATACTTTTTTTAGGTATGGGCCATCACTAGTCCTTAGTCAGAGGGAAACTTCCTCCTTTACAAAAAAGGTTTATTAAATTTTACTAAATCAGGTCGGTTTTGGACCGACTTTGGGCCAACGATCGGCAGAACCTTGTATGAAATAAATTTGCTAGACTTGGCCCGATGTTCGGTCCCGAATGTTTCCATCGCTAGGTCGAGATTTGGCACGATCAATTTGCCAGGATTGTATATGTAGCAATAATAAAGTAAACAATACGTTTGGTTTTCGTGTTATAATCTATTATTATTCTTCAATTCGTAATATTATTTCAAAATCGATTTGACTATATTAAATAAGCAACGAATTTGTGCTTATGTCACGTTATTCTTTTAATTGCATTTTTAAAAGCACATTTTCCAATAGACAGTTGTTGAACACACTGGTTTTTATAACAAAGATTCCTGATTCCAACTTTGACTTTCTCCGTTTTATTTTTAATTTAACAATTAATTTAAACGTTTTTAGCATTTTAGTTTTTTTGTTTGTTTCAGAAACACTAATTTATTTGAATCAATTGTATTTGAAAAACTTGGTAAATCGACGTGTAGATTTTCCTTACCCTTTCTGACTCGAGTGAAATGTCTCTTCCCTGCACAAGAAGTCCAAATTTATTTCACCTCACGATGACGTGAAGATTTTCCACTTAAACCGGCAACATCAAAGGATGGCTTTCATTTTTCGTCATTTGATTTGCTGATTTTGAGTGGCAACGGTTTGTTGACTAACGTGGAACTTGCCTCGACTTCCGTTTCGAAAGATGAATCCACAAAAAGGTACTATTCATGAAGAAGTAACAAAAAGAATCCTCCCCTTTCAAGAAATAAAAAAAACTTATGTATAAACGTCATTAAATACAAACAAACCATTTTAGGCATATTTTAAACAAACAACAATAAACATATGAAACAAGCTTGATATCATCAAAAATTGTTCTATTTTGAACTTCTAAATTACGAGGTTCATGATTGAGGATCTGAAATGTTTGAAAATGTTTGTTTTCATCGAATCAAATAACTATCAAACATTTTTTGGCCATTATATTGAATCTGCCATCTTGATATTATGAATTTTGTTGTTCGATTTATGATGTGGAACCTTAGAAACACGTAAGTAACACTCTTAATCATTGTTTGGCCATATTGAATTTGTCATTTTCAAATTATAAATGATGAAGATGGATTTATCATTATCCACCATTAAAACCCTCATGAACCATGTTTCATCCAATATTTCAAACATAAAGTCCTCATTAAGAGCGTTGTAATTAACATAAATTATGAGTCGGAATTATTACTTCTGAAGAGTACTGTTGACTACGTATCTTCAGATTATGATAATCTCAGTACACAAAGTCAAAGCTTTTCTAGACATGCCAATATATTATGTTAATGATGGATGTAATAATGCTTTTTCGTGATGGAATGTATTTCAAACAAAATAACATCTCTACCTCAAACAATAAATAAGTCACATTAAAAAAAAAAAGAAAAGAAATGTTGGGAGCATTAGAAAATCGCCAGAATTTCCCGTTGTCTTTCCTGAATCAGAAGAGACGGGTGCAATAAGCAAAAAATGAAATCGGACCAAGATAATTTCTCCTTTTGTTCCTTCGTAACGCGACTCATTGCGTACCAGTGAGATAGAAAGCAGTGAAGCTTTCCGATAGGCCATCGATCTCGTCGGACAATGAAAGTGCCCGCCGAGTGATAGAAAAGAAAAACGACGGAAAAGCCGGAAAGGGAGCGAGAAACCTGGTGTTTCGTCTACCTACGAAGCGACCCACGTTTCCCGTAATTCACACCGCCGGAAAGGTCATTCTTTAACTTCCGATTTATCGGTCTCCATGGGCGAAGCGCCGCGACGTCATATAAGAGTCGAGGAAAAATTGTGTAGTAAAAATTACTATACCCGACGGTGCGATGAAACCATACATGGGGATAATTCTCCCGAATTACTGGAAAATGAAATAATAGCGTTACCGGGTCAACGTACAAATTTTCTTCCAAAGGGATGAATTATTCACGAATTTCACATACATGCCCGTCTCTGAAGAAATCTGTTACGCGAGTTTTAATTATAAATGGGGAATTCTGTTGACCGTAACTTACATATGGGATGAACTCCTGTCTTCCGCACGAAAAATGACCGAGAAAAGTGTTAGGGAATATTAAAAAGTTATTCCAATTTATATAGGGGGAGGTCTACAGGTTGCCAGTTCTAACATTTGTTGACCTTTTGACATTCTTAATACTACGATCCCATGCATTTTAGAGCTAATCCGCAATTTCTGTCTCTCAAATGGGATATATAAAAAGTGTTGCTAAGTAAGTACTCAAAGTAAGGCTTTAATGTTTTTCTTCTCTCACAAGTTTAACATTTTGTTAAAACAGTTTTTTAATAATGACACGAATTGGCAATTTCTTTTACGTACATTCCAAAATTATATAAAAAAGTCAGTATTTCTTTTGATGTTTGTTTTTGTTGACATCGTGCAAAAGAATTCAAAACATAAGCAGCGATTATTTAATTTACAACATAAAAAAGTTGATGCATATTTGATCAAACCTGTATAACCTTATGTATTTTGACTCCCAATATCTGAATCCAAGATCCGTGAATCTCCATCAGGTTAACATTCAAGGTTATTTGAAGGTCAATATCAAAAAATGGCAATAACAAAATGTTAAAAAATGATATTTGGGTAATTCTACAAACGATGGAAGAATATGAAGCTAAATTCGGCGCGACATTTTTTTCGCGTTTAAGTTCTGTAAAGTAGGTTAAGTTCAAGTTAATAGCACTATCTAAGATTTCTGAAAGTGGCCAGACAAAAAATTACAAATGACAAATTCTGCAGCCATTTATAAGTTATCAGTCTAAGAGACTGTGCACACAAAAAGAAAATGAACAATAACACTAAAAACGACGAATGGATTTGTATTAAATTTATTACTCAGGGGTTTCCCGAGTCGCTGATTACGATTCCGATGCCAGTTATTTAAAATTCAAAATGGCGAATACAATATGGCGGACACATTTAACAAAAATTCATCGGATTCGTTTGAAACTGTTACTTAGGGGTTGTTGGGGTCAATCATTACGAATCCGATGTTAGTTTCAAAAAATTCAAAATGGCGGAACCAATATGGCGGTAGAATTTTTAAATATCGTTTGAAATTCACTGAAAATTATTACGGTTTTCTCAGATTTTAAAAATCTGTCAATCTTAAGGAGGCGTTTTTACGATGATAAAAGTTTATTAATTACAAATTAATATTGAAGATGCTTTTTTTAAATGGTCGATTTTTGAAAATGTGATTTTCCTGGACACTAAGAATTAACATTAACAAAAAAATATTTGGAATTAATTTTTATTACACAGAAATTAAAATACAATGAATGGAAATACAATTATTAATAATAATTGACTAGTTATTCAGTCTTCAATGTTGATTCAATTTTAAGAAGAATCATGTGAGCAATCGGGGCAAGTAAAAGTTGTAGGGTTGCTTTTAATGCACTGAAGTTGGGCCCATTCGTGGCATATAAGACACTGGACCCAATCATTTCCGGTTTTGTCTTCACTATACAAAGCACCACAAATGAGACAAAAACAATCGGGTGATTCCTTGTCATCATTTTTGTCTCTTCTTGAACTTAATTGTTTATTTTTGCCTCGTATATATGTCCTTTTTGTCTGGTCTTTTCTTGCTTCCTTACGCTTATACTTTTTATTTACATTTGACTTTTCATCTTGTAATAAGTCCGTATTATTCAGTTTCCTTTTTCGAGAAGGCATTTTTGCTACAGAATTATTATTCAAGAAACTGACATCGGAATTGTAATCATCGACCTAGAACACGTCTGAGTAACAAATTTCAAACGAATCCGAACAATTTTTTAAAAGTTCGTCCGCCATATTAGATCCGCCATTTTGAATTTTGAGAAACTGCCATCGGAATTCTAATCAGCGTCCACGAAAATGCCTAAGTAACAAATTTTAAATGAATCCGATCAATTTTTTTTTAAATTCGTCCGCCATATTGGATCCGCCATTTTGAATTTTCAGAAGCTGATATGGGAATCGTAATCAGCGACCCCGAAAACCCCGGAATAACCAGTTTCAAAATAATCCGCTCTGTTATCCTTTCGATTTCTGTGTGTCTTCTCAAATGCGCGAGACGAATGAGAACCAGACGAATGATAATTTGTCAATAATTGTCTAAAAAATGAAAAAAAAAAATTGAATTAAAAAATCCATCAGTTCTATTCGACAGGGCAGAGTAATCTACGTCACATTACCTTACAATATTACCTAATGTAAAATATTTGTTTTTTAATAGCATGCCAGACGAATGAGAATTTGACTGGACACAACACACTCTCGTTCACAATCTTCGCTACCTTGGCTAATAAAACCGCGGATTAAGTAAAAGCATGTGACTTCATATTTACTTGGCTTTAATTAATCACTATACAGAACGATAACTTCATCAGAATGTGGATTCGTAATAATTTTAACGTATTTTTCTCTGTCAGGCAAATGATAACAAATTCGGCGGACAAAATTTGACAGGATATTTTTAAAATAAAATATAAAGTAATGTCCCATTTATGTAAATAATAGTGAGGTATAACTATTCAAAATTACTTTCCAATTTGTCAATTTGCCATTGAACACTGAAAAGTAATATTTATTCAGTGTTTCAATTGCGATTTTCACAAACGGACGAATGAGAATTTAGCACTTTGATGCGTATTTTATGAATGAAATATTTTTGGAAATCAGCTTATTTTTTGTGGAATGTTAGAAACGATTAAGATTTACAATTTTTATTACAAATAATATTATTTTTTTCAAAAGTAATATAAAAAATAACCTTCACCGCACAAAATTCCCTCGATTGTAGAACTACCCATTTATGTTTTTGAGATTGCTGAATACGGATCGGAGATTCGTAAATCTCTCCCACGTCAAATTCAAGGTTATTTCCAGGTGAAATTCAGAAAACGACACAAAACAAATTGGACTAAGATATTTCGTGTTTGGGCTTGCTAAATGCGAACCCGTTGTTTATTTATTCCCTCAAATTAGTATGTGACCATTCGCAAGTTAACATGATAAAACCTACTAAAAACCTCAAAGGTCAAGCATTCATCACATGACTTTTTCAATTTAACATTGAAATTACCTTCACATATCCTCACTTGAGGGATAAAACAAACTGCGGATTCGCATTCAGCGAGCCCAAAAACCAAATATATTTTTACTAAAATATGTTTTGTGGCGTTTTCTAAACTTGACCTTGAAATAACCTTGAATTTGACATGAATGAGATTCAGTCATCATTCGTTCCAGTCATTCGACGTCATCTTTAAATATTGACATGATAAAAATCATCATTATTGTGATCATCACCAATCTTTGTTTTTTTTTTTCCGGCTTCGTTTCTTGCAATCAATTCACAATTTGAGTCGTACATTTTACAAATTTGTAATATGACCTCAGATTGGTGATTATTGACCTCAACCCTCTAGTAAAAAGTTTCAAGCTATATCGTTTGATTTTGAGTTTCAGTCCACCATTCTAATTTCGCATAAATTAGCTCATTAACGCCTAAGGAGGACACTGTTTTGCCTTCAATTTTAATCAAATTATTTCGTATCAAAATCAGAGTTGAACAAAATTGATAGGAACAATATCCTAGTATTTTAGAGGACGCTCTTCAAAATTGAGTTTCAGCCTTCAGAATTCAGTATGGCGCCAAACTTGACAAAAATTGTCAAAAAATTGGAGATGTTTAATCGTATGTTTCAAGTTATTAGAATGTTGGGAGATTAATGAAACTGTACATAAAAGTGAATAAAATATATTAATTTTATAAAAGAATTTGATTTTTATACCCCATTTCATTTCAACAAAATTTTCTGGACGCTTTAACTACAAAATGTTTAGCTTTTATACACAAATGTTAAGAACAAAAAGTTCTTAGAAACCATCCAGGAATATGCTGGACTTATTTCAGATTTTTTAGTGATATTTAGAGAATTCAAAAAGTTATTCATTCTACTCAAATAAATGTATTTTTCAAGTAAGTTCCATAAAAATTGGCAAAATTGTCAACAAATTGTTAAAGAGAATTTTTTATCTGCTTTGAGGGGATAAGAAACTGCCTTCTTCGTTTGACAATAAACATTTTTTTCTTAATTACTTCGGCTTTATTGGTCGTATTGAGGCAAACATATAATGAAATTGTATCATTTTTAATGGAGTTTTAAGTAAGCCACACAACATAAAATTATCTACTTTCCATGTACTATAAATTTCAAAATTCATGATAAAATCGAAATTCCAATGCATTTAATTTTCTACATGAAATTCTTATAAATTTGAACCTCAAAAGATTGTTGAGACGTATCTTATGATAGGTAAACGTGTTTTTCGTATATTTTGACCTAATTTTTGCAGATTTTTTTAATGAATATTCATCGCTTGAGAATTTTCCAAATTTCTAAATTTTAAATACTAAACCTTTTTGAGTTCTTCCTTGACCTCCGAAAAGATGTTGCCTGTAAAACAACATTTTGTTATCGTTTTTCTTATTTTTATTATTGAAATAATTTTCCTCGAAGAATGATATATACAATCGACAATTCAACACAAAAATTTGTAAACTATCTGTTGCCTTAATTTAAAATATATTAGACCCAGAAATTACATAAATGTATCAATTGACGACTTCTAAGTAACCATCATTAAAAATAATTCGCATTAGATCATTTTTTAGTTTTCAGTCTTTTGAAATAAAAGCAAAATAATTTTTGTGTAACTATAATTTTAAATTATTTCTAAGATATCTGATGCTTATATTATACGAATTAAACAACACATTTCAAGTTTTTCTGCACTTTCTCTTTTATCAGAAATTTGTCTGCAGGATTCAGATTCATATTTTTTCGTATTTAGATTTTTTGAAAAATTGAAGGATACTCAATGATCAAACTGGATCCACCTTGCGTTTTAATAGAATATTTATGAAGTAAATTTTAAAAAAATACTTTTAATACCAACTATACCATAAAAACGAGGGGAAGAGCAACTAGTAACTGCAAACCGATCAAGGTAGTGTTGTGACGCCGCAATTGGTAAATATACTCACCTCTGTGTTTGGTGGCTTTATCTACAGCGTGAATCGTGCATAAATCTACATCTAGGAATGGTTGATACACCCAATCCTGTGGTTGATAGACGCAGTCAGCCCTGTAAGTGGTGGACAATATGTATTGTCTCGATTAGTTGATAGAGACACTTGATCCTTTTTATTACCTTTTGATATAAAGATTTTACAAAAAATGGACTTTTATTTATCTACTTTATTTCATACTTGATGCACGAAATTCATAAAGTTTTCATATTATCAACATTTTAGTATTACTTAGTATTTTTACGAGTTATGAGTTACGTCATGAAAATTAGCATGTAGATTGGGATTTTTGTCTTATTATTCACTAAAAAATTAAGATTTTCATAATGAAAGCATAAGATAAAAGTACACAAAAGAAATTTCTTGCTCTTCAATACTATGTCAGCTCCGTGACCTCAACGGGTATTTAAAAAATGAAACTCTACCCGGTTTCTATATGAAAATCGTAATTACACATTATTTAAAGAAATTGTTTGGGAAAAAATAAGCAACTTTTAGCTTCAGAAGGATCATTTTTAGTCAGTACATTGTGCGTCCTCCTGGTCGTTAATGGGTCAAACATATTTGCACCCGATTCGTAAACTACAAAAGAAGTAGCGCTTAAAAACTCATCTGCTGAGGTTCTTGTACGTAGAAAAAACTTCACTCCTAAACAAACACAATAATTCAAAAATTAATTTCCCAAAGTAATTTGCGACATAAATTACTGAGTAATTCAAACAATTATTCATGATGCGCTGAAAGAACATAATTGACATCAAAATGAACATTTATGATACAACCGACGGTGTAAATTCTGCAAAGCTCCATTTTCTCTCCGGTTCACCACGATAAAAAACCGAAATTACTTGAAGTTTAATAACTGCCTCTTTATGTCTCATCCGTTCTGTTTTCGGCGTTTCTTTTCCTTTCCTTTCCGTTCCTCCCGTCCAACGAGGATGATCGACGACGCGACCGAAGATGAATGAGGAATGCGAGCTAGGAAAACTTTTATCGCGAACGCGACCGAAATTGCGGAATCCAGCGAGAAAATTGTTTACCCGAGATGCGCACCGTCGGAAAAAACACAGATTTCCCATCGACGTATATAATTTTAAACTTTGATCGATCATGGATGAATAGGCTTTTAGAAAACTGTTTTCTTTTTACACAGCAAAGATTTCAAAAATCTCATTTTAAGCACTTTATTATTTCATATTTTCAAATAATAGTATTAATATTTATCATTTCTGAAATGTAAAGATTACTAAAAGTAATATATTTATTTCAAGTTATATTGAAACGGGACGATTTTACAACTCGTTTCATTTTTATATTCACTGAAACGATTCGGAAAACGTCGCGTAGGTATGCACTTTGCATCTTTAAGAAATAGCTTGGTTCAAAATACGAACGTCAGCGACGTTGACAGGACCAATATTTTAAACTTGAACAACCTTCCTAGTGACCGACGGTGGAATGGCTATATTTTCCTTTATATTCTTTTTCTTCCATTTTTACTACATTTTTCATTCCATGAAATGTCGAACTCACGGGCGAATAACAAAGAAGGTAAAACGACTTACAATCGATGAATCGACAGTTTGTTCAACAGATGTTGCAGTTGCCTCGGATGATGTTACGAATCGCCAATGTCCTCCTGATAAAAATCTTGTTCAATGATATATCTAGCTATTATTTATATGTACATCGACATGCAACATTAGCAATTATTTGCATATGAAAAACATATTTATTGTGTTTTAATCGATTAAAAATAAAAAATATGAATAACGACTTATGCCCTACGAATAAGTTTTGGTTTGTCCTCAATGTTTCGATCGTCTCGCGACCATCATCGTGAGGAATAACAATAATTGCACAATTTATTTTCTGTATTTAAAATTAAAATATTGCCCCATTTAAATTCATGTGAATGTTCTATTTTGTGTGATGTGATTACAGAATCCTTTGTGTTGGTATGTTTATGTTGTGTTTATGTTCACTAATTCGCATTTTTAATTGTCGTTTGGTTTCACCTACATACGAAGCATCACAATTTTTACAATATATGCAAAATAAAATGAGCCACTTTTATTAATGTTTTTCAGACGGACGAATTTTCAGCATCAGTTTGAACATCGATAATTTGCATATATGCCTTTAGAAAAATTTGAGCTCCACTGTTTCTGACGTAAAATAGTATGCTCTTTCAGAATATTTCAATAAAATTTCGACCAAATGACCCGCAAAAAAGTTATACGCGTTTTGCTATTAAAAAACATGGTTTTTTACATTTTATTTTTCATAAAAACATCACTTTCACCTCGAAATAGCGTTGGGAGCATATCTAAGATGAAAATATTTCGTCCATGGACCCTCAGGATTAAAATGGATCATATCTGAATTCATAATTGAAGATCGTAGTTGTCAAAATGGCGCATAGAAGCTCAAATTTCTTTTTAAACTCTTTTTTTCTTAAAAACTATAGACTTTAGAGAAAATTTTCTGAGAACAACAATTCTTAGGAATGAGTCAAAGAATTCTCTCTATCAGCATGCAATAATACAATGAGAAATTTAGAAAAAAGTTATTTTAAAAATATGAGTAGGTTCTTTAAATATTTTAAAGATATTTTTATTCTAAGAACATTTTCTCTAAAGCTTACAGTTTCCAAAAAAATTAATTATTGGTCTTGAAATTTACAAAAGTTTAATAATTTATTTTCATGAAAACTATATACTTTACAGAAAATGACCTTAGAACAAACATATTTTAGAACTATTTAAAGAAGCTACTCAAATTTTTTCAGAATTTTTAAGTGATTTTTGTCAAAATTTCGATTTTTAAAATTTTTGAAAAATCAGCAGTGTATTATTGCATGCTGATAAAATTTGAGAGAATTTTTTGACTCATTCCTAAGCATTCTTAGAAAATTGTCTCTAAAGTCTATAGTTTTTAAGAAAAAAAATGGTCAAGTTTTAAAAAGAATTTTGAGCTTCTAGGGGCCATTTTCAAAACTGCGATCTTGAATTATGAATTCAGATATGGTCCATTTTAATCATGGGGGTCCATGGACGCGATATTTTCAACTTACAAGTAACACTACCCAAGTGCAACTCGGGGATTGACTTTTTGTTACGTACGTTTTGTAGAGAATCGAAAAATATTTGATACGTATTTTTTTGTTTCGGCAGACATGACGTTTTAAGGGATGAAAATAGGGGTTGAAATATTGAATTTTTTAATAAACGGATGCATTTCCTTCCAGTGCTGACATGCGATTTATTTGTAACTTCATATATTTATGTAATTTTATGCGCTCATCACGAATATGACCACGAAAATGGTCGGCAAAGTAATTTTCAAGGTCAAAACTAAAAAAAAAGCTCAAAAACGCGTTGTTTTTTTTGCTTTTACAGGTATATATTGAAAAGCATCATTTTTTCTAATAAATAAATATGTATTTGAACAAATGTGCATTTAACTAATTTATGCATTCTAACCAGTTGAAGTGGTTTGAACAATCTTTGTTTAAACAATTTGCTAAAAAATGTAAAATATGGAAAAATTTGTAGACAAACGCGTTTTTGAGCTGTTTTTTTTTTAGTTTTGACCTTGAAAAATGACCTTGCCGACCATTTTCGTGGTCATATTCGTGATGAGCGCATAAAATTACATAAATATATGAAGTTACAAATAAATCGCATGTCAGCACTGGAAGGAAATGCATCCGTTTATTAAAATATTCAATATTTCAACCCCTACTTTCATCCCTTAAAACGTCATGTCTGCCGAAACAAAAAAATACGTATCAAATATTTTTCGATTCTCTACAAAACGTGCGTAACAAAAAGTCAATCCCCGAGTGGCACTTGGGTAGTGTTACTTGTTAGATATGTTTCCCAACGTAATTTCGAGGTGAAAATGATGTTTTAATAAAAAACAAAATATAAAAAAAACATGTTTTTTAGCAGAAAAACGTGTATAACTTTTTTGCGGTTCGTTTTATTGAAATTTTATTAAAAGTATTGTTTACCTGGCGGAAATCGACTCATGACCGCCGCTGTACTTGGTGTAGGTCTCTGCAGTCTTACATTTCATACACAAATGTGAAGTAGGGCGCCATCTTTCTAAGTCAATCTGCAGCTCTCGCAAAATCTTAAAATTCCAAATACGGCAACAATGGAGTAAAAAAATGGCGATTCTGCCCGTTAATTAATAATAGAAAAAAAAAATAATAATAAGCTTCTGAAAGAGCATACAATTTTACGTTAGAAACAGTGGAGCTCAAATTTTTCTAAAATAATTTATGTACAAATTATCGATGTTCAAACTGATACTGAAAATCCGTCCGTCTGAGCGTTAATGGGTTAACCCTTTATAACGTACTTTGTAAATTTGTGTTCTATTGCAACAACATCTTTAATGTATATATTTTTTAAGGGGTTATTGTTCGATTCATAACTACCTTGTACATATTGGGTATTTATAGGAAACCCTCAAACGACTGTTTGGTATTGTTGTTTATTGCATAACATTGCATATTCAAGCGTTTACTAATTCACTTATTGATGAATTACAGAGGATAACTATTTACCAATAAACAAATTTTTACTTTTTTCAAATTTTCACTAACGAACGACCTTTTACATATATTGATTAGACATTGTTAATGTATTGTCTATAGTTTGCCAATATATTTGTCATATCAAGAACTATCAGTTATATGAAGATATAAGTTCTGGATATAATCAATATATTGTGAATATATTTCCCACCTCAACGATTTTTACGTGGGTCGCTCCTTTGATTGCAATAAAATGTAAAAGTATTAAAAACCGTTTTCCCAGCGAGTAACATCAAGAAAAATATAAGTCGAGTTAGACTTTTTATCGGTCTTGTCAAGAAATATTTCGAAAAACATTTGTGACTCAGTTTTATTTAAATTTCAACGGTCAAGACTAAAAAGGTAGTATCATTAACGTCAATAACATACTTTTATTAATCCACTAGATACTATTGATTTATCTTAGCGAAAAATCATTACATTCTCGATCATTTTAGCCTTAGCTTGCATAACAGTTAAAAATCATATATTTTTTCTTCACTACGTAGACGCTAAAGCCATAATCTTTATTATTAATATGTAACTCAAACAGTCAACAAGTAAACAAGACATTATTTTTCAACGAAGAGATTGTAATAAACAAAAGAGGTTGACCGTCTAAAACGATAAAGGCGAACGGAGCCCATAGAAGAAGGAATATGCATAAAAGAGCGAGGAAATTGTGAGGAAATTACGAGGTACGAAAAAACTGATAGAACGATGGTAGGACGCAATGTCAGAAACGAAAAGGAAACGATTCTAGAAAATTGAAAAGGTAATGGAGAATTGAGAATAATGAAATACGAATCAACGATATTTTTCCATCTTTCTTCATTGATTCCATTCTCTTTTAATTATATGTTTTCCATCTAATGATATGCTTAATAAGATGTATTTATTTAATTATTTCCGACCACAATTTATGTGAACTTGATTGCTTAACAGCACCACAAAATTTTACATTGAAATATAATATTCCCTGTATATGGGACGAATTTTCAATCTGATTTACCGCCAGAAATCTAGAAGGGAAGATCGTATGATATGCAGAGAGTACACTGAGAAAAGTGTATTTTATCAGTTACTATCCGTTGGCTTTTAAAAAGTGTATTACAGCCATTAAAAGAAATATTATAACTAGTAAAATCCTCCGTCGTTCAGCATTTGTTTTTGACAGGTTATGCGAAACTGTAATAAACTCTCCTATTTTACAAGAAAGTTTTATTATAACTAAAAGAAGGCATTTTTAATATTTTAATTTGCTAGATAAATTTCTATAAACAAAAATTGCTTTTAGTTAAAGAGAAAAGGCTAAAATAAACTGACATATCGGTTAGAATAATATAAAATCTTCGTCTTTTAACAGGTAGTAGAAAGATGGCAATCCCTATGCGTAAAATACTATATTTTACAGGGCATACGAATTCTAATACTGGGCAAAAAACACTTTTCTCAGTGTAAAAAATACGATTGAAGTAAATGTGAATAAATTCAAAGCGTAAACATGAGTACCACGACAGTAACACAGGAATTATCAACTTACAGCCATTTCAACATAAACTTTCAATCACAATACGAAAGACGAGTGCGTTTAAATATAAAAATAATCTAACTTTATCTATAATAACCTGACCTGACAAACCTATCCTAACCTAGATGCATCTAATCTCATCTAATCACAGCTAACCGAACCATGCCATCTGACGTTGAAACGGTCATTCTTTGTAAAATGTCTGTAGATATCGAAACCTATTAAATATATAACACTATTAAAAATATAAATAAAATGAAAAAAGAGGGCTTTTAACCTACAAAGTGCAAGTAACAACCGAATGCAGGACAAAATCCTGCAAGCACATGTTACTTGCGAAGGAATATATATAAAAAGCATCTTTTTATATATATATTCCTTCGCAATTAACACGTGCTTGCAGGAGTTTGTCTTGCATTCGGTCGTTACTTGCACTTTGTAGGTTAAAAGCCCTCCTTTTTCATTTTATTTATATCATTCAATTTTTATTTTATTACTATTAAAAATGTTTATAGTATGCACTAAACGTAACACGACCCAAGTGACAGACGCCGAAAGGGTCATATAGAAAAACTGATTTTTAGTGTAAAAGTATCGTTGGATAAAAGCCGGAAATGAAACTAGATGAGTTAGAGTCAGAGGGATTAGGTTTTTTTTTTTTAAATCGGTTTTAGTCTAAATCAAAGTAACATCTATGCGGGTTCATGTGAAAGAATAATTACAAAACCTACTTTTCCTTTTTTTTTTATAAATATTTATTTGTTAATCTATCCCTAAATTTGCTCGTTTGATATTATGCATTTTTGTTTATTGGGATTTACAGCTTCAATGAAATGGGTGCATAAATTAAAACAAAATCATGGAATCGTATCAAAGACAATGAATAAATTCATGACTAAAACATAGAGACTCAAGGAAGATTATGGCAAAATGCTGAAACTTTTATAGACAAAGTAAACACAGTTATTTTTTTTTTCATATCGTATCCACTACATTGAATTTTTAAAATCTGATTCCAGATTCGGAACCAACATTTTACATTTTAGTGGTCGCCATCTGGAACCGCATTTTGACTTTTTAAAATCTGACAACGGATTCCAGAAAACGCTCTGATGACAAAGGACACCGCAAAAAATGATAGGAAAATGGTGAATTTTTTGAAATTGTGGTAAATGATAGTTCAGGTCATATAGATCAAAAGTTGCAATGGGCCGAAAATACAAAAAAAAACGATAGTTTTCTAATTAGAGACACTGGAAAGTGACAATTTTAGCATATAGCAGAATGCTGATGCTCGACTAATTATTATGTAATTAAATTGGTACCTATTATATATAGTTGTATGTCGACTGTAAATAATTAAGTATGACTCAATACAGTCAAGCTTCCCCATTCTGATAACTCGATGAAAAACAATCAAACTGGAATTGCTAAAAAAAAAAGGAGTAGATAGTTGATGAATCGCATATTAACCTGCATTTTTCCAAGTTAAGAACGAAACTTTTGTTCAAAAACAAAAACTTTTAGAAAATGGACTAAAACTGCTTTTTTGGACTTTCAGGTTACGATGTCATAAAATTTTTTCGTTGTAGAACAATTCTATTATATTTAGATTGAGCGCATCGAAAACCTTTGGAATAGTATAGTTATCTGTGTAATCTTTTGTAAAAGATGCTAATAAACAAATTTTCTAAAAGTTCCTATTGAGAATATAAACAGATTTGATGCCTCTATATATACTCTCTAAATTTGAATTAGTCAGTTTATTTACTAACTCAATTTAGTAGGACGATGTTTTATTAATGAAACAGTTTTTTTGTAAGATTTGACTAATTGAATTAGTATAAAGCTATTAGACGTTCATCTTAATACCAGTAGCATACTATAAGAGCAATTATTAATTCGATGTCACTGCTCGAATTATTAAAAGATTTTGTTCTTAACCCTTAGTTCCGACGGCTATTTTAAAGCATTTTCATCCCACTACCTGGGTCAAATATGTCCTGCCGTTTAAAAGTGCTTACTGTTGTGCAATTTATAAAGTACAATTTCAATTTTCTTTGGGTCGAAAAGGACCGTGGCGTTGGGATTAGTGGTTAGTTATTGCATTTATTGTTTGTATTGTACAACTTTTCTACACAGAAAAAAAAGTCTGAAAATTGTAACATCCCAAATTAAGCACTGTAAAAGGCTTAATTTCAATCTAAAATTCAGATAATTTTCATGAATTAAGTCAATATTTGCGATTAAAGTCTTACTTTCAGACAGCAAAGTTTAATTTTAGTCAAGATTTATGCTTAAAAAAAATTTTTCGAGCTTGTCCACCTAAGTTAGAGAATTCTTATTTCGAACCTGAATATTGACTAAAAGCAAGTTTCCAAAACTAAAAACAAGGTTTTGAGCGCAAATATTGACTTAATTTAAGAAAATTAGCACAATTTTAGGCTGAAATTAAGCCTTTGCAATGCTTACTTAATTTGAGATGTAACAATTTTAAGACTTTTTTTCTGTATACAGGCAGGAACGAACATTATAGAAACCGTTGTTTATGGAAAGAATACAACACATTTGTAGCCATACACTGAATTAAAATAAGGCTTGAATTAAGGCCAATAGTTACCTAACTTTAAGATCTAACAAAAAGACGCCTTGTTCGACTGTAAAGTAGACTTCTTCAAAAGTCTTCAAACTAGCTTACCATGTGGCTAAAATTTAGTACCAAAAATTAGATATTGTTCAGAACTTGAGCTTAAGTTAATCCAGTTGAGAATTTTAAATTTAGATAGTCAAAAATTCGAACCTTCATAGACTAAAAAATTAATTACTGCACAATAAAACGTATAACCGATAACACAGTGATGTGTATTATTTCAACGAATGAAATATTTTATTACTACGCAAAATTATACCTTTTAGTAAGTTTTTATTGGATGCGAAGAATCTTTTATATTTAAAAAAAGGTCTATTCCTATATGAAAAAGAAAACATCGGTTTGGATTAGCTAAACAGGTCACTGGATCGAAAAAACTGAAATACACAAAAAGAGGATTTGGTTTAAATTTACTTAATTTTTTAACATTAATTCATGTTAAAAAAACATTCATTTAAAAAAACTATCCCACTCCGAAAAAAATGTTGAGCGTTCCACTACACTCGTACAGTGGTTAATTCGAAACACCAATATATTAATTCCTATAATATTGTCGTACAATGAACAAGTATACACATACAAAATTCATAAAACTTTTCATGTGGTTGGATATGATAATAAATCGACTCCGAACCATCATCGGATTATTACTAAACCTGTTTCATCTTGTAAGGTCGTTATTGTTTATATATTGTTTACTCTTTTTGCGTGTTTGTCTCAAAACAATATTGTACTGGCCATTTAATTTGCGTCTTTCTTGCGACTTGATGAAAAATTTACCCAAAAAATTACTTAGTACAATCATCCTGATCGTCCCATTTTAAGCTGTTAATAAAGCCTCCAGGTTCATCGCCCTAAGGCGCGAAATCGAGCTTCGCGCTCGGAGTGTTAAAAATGTTATTTATTAATATTTCTGACATATGGTGAGGATCGAAGTTTTGAAAATACCCATTTTCATTTTTTACATATTTAAGGAACCACCTCCTTCACTCCCCTTCATTCCTACCTAAGTTACAAAGGGAATGTTCTCATAAGCGCCATTCTTTATTCCAGTTTCTGGTTATGTTACATTCGGAATACTCTCGTAAACGCAAATTTTCACACAAAAAACTACAATACGAACTGGGATTGTAGGTACCGAGTGGGTAGGCACCGTGGTCGAAGACTCTAGTCTAAAACATTTTAGAACTGAAACCAAATTCAAATTTATTAAATTTGTAAATAACAACGTTATTCATAATTCTATTTGATTAATTAAGTTAGAACTGCAGCATTAAATAACTAATCGAAACAGAAGATGAAAATAATGTTATTGTACTAATTATTAGGTACTATTAAATTACTAATTGAAATAATAAAACAAAATAACTAATTCAATGAGTTACTGTACAGTACAGTTTCAATAGTATTTTTCTACTAAATTATTTGTAACCGACGTTTTACAAATCCATTTATTAGAATTTTACTAGAAATAAATAAAATTCTATTTCATTTTAACAGATTAGGTTGTCAGACGACGTAAATAATGTCGTATAAATGGAAAATTGTTCGGTGTTAAATTTGATTCTACACAATTAGGTTTAGTTTTCCCGTTGCAACTGGCATTGCAACATCCTGCGCTGTCCATTTTTTCAGGCATTGATTTTCCGTAAATCGAATCCTTTAATTTGTAATTCTCTTCCGCTATTTCCAATCGACTTTTTGCTCGAGGGAAGGTTGCACTTTCACGTTTCCTAGAAAATCCAGAGATAAAAAAGGGGGAAAAAGGCGTCGTCGATATTTTAAAACGGCATGCGAGATACGGACCGCAGTGCCAATTAAATATCGATCACGGCTAAGTGCGCGCTGTTGGGATTTGAAATTCAATTACCGGCTTGAGTGGCTAGCGATATTCGCGAGGCTGACATGAAATAGGGTAGATTAGGTTGCGAAATGGCTTAGACAACTGGTCGATAATGCAGACCATCAATGGCATAACGCCGTTAATACTGGACGTTAAAAATCTCTGTATAAGATGATTTGACTGTGGAGATGAGAAGCTGATCCATCCTCTACGCCATATTCGATCGTTCACGGAGAGATTCAAGTCCACTAACACTCGATTCGAGGATTCAAGGTCTGTCCATCAGTATGGTATAGGGTAAATGTACCTATTACTGCTGCATTAAAGTTTATATCTCAATAAAATGGCTTGTCACTTTCACATTGTAAGAAGTGAGCTTTTCAAAATGTCCTACTTAGCTAGATATATATTCTGCATAAAAAAGAATTATGCAGTATCATCATATGACATATATGGGTGATTCTCCAAAAACATGGCATTTTCAAGAATGAAAATTTTTTTTTAAGTTACTGTAAATTCGTTTTTTTTAATGGATTCTTGCTTATTAGCACCAAGTTAAGTTATTGTTAAAGTAGTCACGCTACAAAATTATTTTAAAGAAAGGGGAAGACTTTTACTATGACGCATTTTCATAGGGCTATATAAACCAACAATTGCTTGTTAAAAACTTGAAAAAAATAACTCTAAAGAGTCAAAAACATAATGTACATATCTGATTTAGTGCATTTTTGTGAATAAATGAAAATTATTTATTAAGTAATAATTAAAAAATTAAGAAAAACACATGAATTTTTGAAGAAGATTTAGACAAAATAAATTTATTAAAGTTAATGTGTCGTTGTGATTAGTAACTACAATGATAATATTATATTCATAATTTTAATAAATAATATTATTTTATAATAAACTTGATTCATAACGTTGTAACAAATATAAAGTTTAATTTTGTGGTTTTTTAAATTATATTTAAATAAATGTCTAAGAGTAAGAGAAATATAAATGTTATGATTTGAAAAATATTTTGTGCTACGGGTTACACTTTGTTCTTGTTTCGTACCTGATACGCCAAATGTTTGGTAACGACAATGAAGGTGACGACAATGAAAATTTGTAAAAAAATCCAATTTTACACATTTTAAACAATAATAAATTAAAAAACAAATTGCCAGTAATGTTTATTCCTTTAATCTTTATGTTTTCATCGTTTTTTAATGGCTGTTTGTATCAAAATACCAAAATTAGGACGGGTGACGACAATTAATTTAATAAAAATACGTGGTATTTTTATACAGTTCTTACTTGTTCATGAGGTAAATATGTTCTCTTTTCAATTTTCTATGGAGGATTAGTAAAGTGTAGTGTTTTTTCTTTGATTTTCTCATAAGTTTTACTAAAAAAGTTAATTATTTCCAGTTCATTTATACCAGTTTACGCATTGTCGTTACCTCATAGAAATTTCTTAAGACATTAATATTTCAATAATTATAAGTATATATATTGATTTAGTTAAATATTATACAGAGAGAAATTGTACAGTTTGAACTGTACTATAGAAATATTATTTGAATAAATTAAAATAATTCGGTTTCTTAATAGCGCTAATATTTTAAAGTTTTGAACTTAGAGGTTTGGACATATCAAAAATGCTACTTTTAGTCTTTAAATGTCATTTTACACCAGTTTTTTGTGACAAAAGTATTATTTTTTCAAATTAACATGGGCCAGGGATATTACAATGACAATTCTCCGATTACTGTGCATATTAGTATCTGCTACTTGTAGGTGGCACATGTTTATTGACATTTTTTAATTGATCGCGTGTTTCAATTCTCGTAGGAGGTGCGCAATTATTATTAACATTGCTATCAATAATGAACGATAAAGGATTCCAAGAAAAATATTGTTCTTGGAATCCTACTCTTACCTTACAAGTAAACCTACCATCCAGCAAAAATGACGAAAAAGTATGAAAAATTCTAAAAATGTTTTTCCTAAATATTTCTGAAATAAATATTTCTACGTAAATATATCTTCACTAATCTAAATTTTTGTCTTAACATGTAAAATATCGATTTATTAAATATTCATGGTCACTTTTGAATACATTTGATGATGTTAATAATGGCGATCTTTTTTATCCGGAAATAATGTAATTTACAATATTCTACCCGCCATTTTGGTTGTGAAAATTCTTGATTATATTTCAATTCAATATAATCCTAAATATAAAGAAATGTAACAATATAAATCACCGAAAAATTTATTTTCGAGGCATGTGAAAAATTCCATTATTTTTTCAGGGCCACCATAATGAATCCGCCATTACTAACATCGTCAAATATATTAAAAAGTGATCATGAATATTTAATAAATAGAAATTTTACATTTTAAGACAAAAATTTAGATTGATGACGATTTATATCGGAAATTTTTAGAAGAAACACGCATTTTTAGACATCATCTTGGACGTTAATGTGTTAATAAACTGAAAATGACATATATCCCGCCAATATAACGTTTGTTTTTATTTTGGATGATGAGGCCGTCTATAACAAGAAAAAAAGTGAATATTTTGATAATTTCTCGATTCGAAAAAATTTGGATAAACCATATTGAATTTTTCAAAACTGATGTTTTTAGTAATAAAAAATCTTACGAATCTCCGTGTAAGAAGTTTTATGCAAATTAGTTTGATTTTGAAAATCCCTGTACCATTTTGTACCCTAAAATCTTATAATAAAGAGTTTGGAAATTCTTTAGTTCATAAAGATTTTATACAATATAAACTTGTAACGCAGGTTGGAATTCTAAATTAAACAATTAAGTAAATAATCTTATTTTTCGATGGAATACGAATAAAAATGTCATGTACATAGTGGAAATAAAAACCTAAATTAAATTCAATTTATTGAAAAACTTTTTTTCTAACAACTTCATAACCAAATTAGCTATGACGGGTGATAACGGAGAGTCCATCGCATCTGTAGTCCAAAAAACTGTTGGTATGTTATTTCTTAAAAAAATTGATAGAAGAGTTTAGAACAAGTTTCAGGCCGTTTAAAAATTCTTGTTTTAGTCATTTTTTATTTGGTCCCATTTACTATTTACTGTTTCTTCAGTAATCTCGGGTGAATTGTTTTCTTTTAGACCGTCACGCCGAGCTGGTTAAAGAATTTGAAATTATTAAAGTGTACAATGGTTGTATTTCATAAAATTTATTGTATGTGCATTAATATATTTTAGTCTCTCAAGATAATATCATGCAATGTCGAAACGTCAGATGAATATGATTCCTCTTAATTTAATTTATGATTAGTACGCTAAGAACCAGAAATTTGTTTTACCAGTTAGTTAGACAACTAACTAGCATCGCTTTATTTTATCTGTAATATAATTATGTCTTACCTTTATTGGTTGGTTACTTGCCTTGTGATAAATGTGACTCTGATCTGGCATTGTCTTCTTCGGTTGTGCTAGGGCATGTCTTACTTTTATAGTTAGACAAGTAACTAGCTTCATTTTACATTGAAAAGTAAATGGTAAGAGCTAAATTTAAGACCTATTTCAACTATTTGGATCAAAACCATTGCTGGTTGGATGGGTGTCTCGTTTTGACAAAAAATGCCCCTTACACGGGTTGAAATATTTCGCAATTGGCTAGCTCAGCAAAAAAAATTGTCGTAATATATGAATAGCAAATATTTAGCTGGTTTATCAAACTGTTATTACCAGGTTTGCATTTGTAATCGCTGGCATAGCGAATATTCCGCGAATTCAGCAAATCAATTTGTAGCACATGTCCTTTTGCTGAAATAACCAAGATATTTTAACTATAATCAATTATATATATATTTAAAACTATATACATTTATAAACATAACTGCAAGGCTTCTTGTGTTTATGTACATCGATATATCGTGTCGTTTGTGTAAAGAACTGAACATGTAGTCTTAGTCAAAAGTTTGCTTCTCAACAGGCATATGTCTAATATGCAGTATCAGAACTCGGAAGCAGAGTTTATGCCAAACTTTCAAACTGTCACTGTAACGAGGAAACTATGTAGTTTTTCTCTATTTATTAATATATTGCCTAATTATTTATTCGTAGAACTATTTGTAAATTGTAATGTAAAAAATACTTGATCGGTTCAAAAAAAACCTAAATAGATATTTAGATGGATGCTTTGTGATCATATTTGCAAATATACTATTAAATTAAAAAAAAATATTTGTACTAATTTCCTAGGATTATCTCCTTCAGCTAAAATATCTCCTTTAACTCCTACCATATTTGTAGAAAGAATTAACCAATGTATTAGGAAGTAGAAGAGAAACTGTCAGTAACTATCAATTCGCTGGACGGAACTAGCAAGTGAAAGCAATTACAAGAGAACCAATTTGCATACAGGATTGTAGACAAGCAAATCACCGGATAGTAATTCGTTAAAGCTATCGGAGAGTAGCCAAGAGACATTGGCCACGCAATATTGATCTCTGCTTCCTCGCAATTCCACATCCAATACTTTACTTCTCCGAATCTTGATAGTACATTATTTATCATCGGAAATAAAATGTGTTATTTCTGTCTTAAATTCTGGCATATTTCAACTTTGGAGACATGTCTTGCCACGACCTCAATTTTTTACTTTGAAATGCTCACTTTAGAAAAATTAAATTGCAGAAAAATAAATCGTAAAAGGAGTAATAATAAAACTCGTATCACGTCTATTTAGAGTTCAAGCAAAATCTAGATACAATGATTACAATTAAAAAACTCGTCTAGGTAAAGCAGGATTAAATGGCCGTTTTACGTCTCCTGTTGAGGGCGCAAAATAGCCATTTCGTGACTAATGAATCAGACAGGGATTCTAGTAAGACATTATTTGTAAAAATGACCATTTTCATAGCTACGGAATGAAAAATACTGTTCTCATCAGAGACGTAGAATTTACGTCTCATATGGACATTCCTCGGGCGTGCAATCACAAACCGAGGCGTAAAAATCTTAGTTTGCGCCCTTGGAACGAAAAGTACTATTCTCCCGTGTATGGTTATTTGTCCATGTGATATTTTGTCGTGTGACTAGTTGTCACCTGGAATAAAGACTAAATTGCTAGAACCAAGTTATATATTATAATCTTCTGTGTGATTGACAGTGTAGGATATGATAGTCCACTCGCCAATAAATGGAAATGAAATTTGTCGCGGACGAAAATGAGATGACATATTTCATATAGCATAGTCTTCGATTACGATTACAAATTAAATATCATTCGACTCCCTCATGAAGAAACCGAAATGATCATTCATCCATCATTATTTTAAAAATATTGTCCATTTGTTATTGCAAAATAAAACAAATTGTTTTATTTTCTTTATATTTTGCGACTCATTTCAAATGTTGTACGGAATTTTAAAAAATCGAATAAGTCTGTAGAAAAGAAACGAAGCTTGCTGAAGGTAAAAAAGGAAATTTCCGACGAAGCGTCAATATAAAAGGAAAGTTGGAGACCACATCCAATATTTCCCATAATATTTCAAGACTACTAGACCTGGCGAGAGTGGAAACTCACGTCCGGCTGGAAAGTAATTGGAATATTGAAATGGAACTCGAGCGAAATTAGTGCAGTGCGATATTGAAGTTTGCCTCGGCGCGAAGTTTGTTAACGCCGACGAGAATGTCGTGATGGCGCCTACATAAACTCGCAAGTGTAAAGTTTCGTAATATCTACAGTTCGGTATCCTAAAGTCCACCCAGCCTCTGTTCCCCTCAGCTTCCTTGTGACGATTTCATGGGGGGTAAACGTATGAGATCTTGCAATCTTAGTTAACTGTCCTCTTACTTAATAAATTAACAGGATTTCTCATCTGTCTGTACCAAGCAGTGCTTACACGATTAAGGAATTCACTGACAATTTCGATATTTGCAGTACTACTACCCAGAATTACAATGGACTTGAAAATATCACACTGAGAAATATATTTAGCAAATTAAACTAAATGAGGTACCCAGTAGGGAAATATTTTGAAGGTTTTATACCTTTATCCAGTTCCGGTAACAAAACGAAACTGGGATTAACTAAATTTTAGTAACGAAATGTAGGTTAAAAGCTACTAAAGATGTAATTCGCCATTTAGTTAAACCAACTAAATATTTTTCTCAGTGCAGATATATTATGTAAAAATAAAAAAGACTTCACTATTCAGTCACTATTCAAGATGTGTTTGAGAACTTTTTAAGACTTCAAACTACTCGTTTATCAAAATCTTTTTGAGATCTTTATGAGATCTTTAAGAAAAATTTGTACTTCTTTTTGAGATCTTTTTAAGACTTTCTTTTCACAGCATGATTTTACGAAAACATAATTTTATTAATCTTATTGAGATCTTTTTGAGATCGTTTCAAGATCTTTTTTTAAAATATTTTTCGGTTATGAAAAAATATATTTGTAATAAAATACTGAATTCTCTTATTTTTTACCAAAATTAATTATCGAAGATGATTTTTACGATGATTACCCAGTTTACTGGCTTTCTGATCTGATTTCTACTCTCTAATTTCCTAATAATTAAGGAGGAATCAATAGATTATACTTTTCTTAAGATATCGGTAGTAAACTTCATTATTTGTAATACGTTGTATTGCAGAAATTATAATGTGTGTAGGTAAAAGAAAATGTATCAATGTTTGTCTAAGACATGTAAAATTGTAGCGTTTTTCCTGCTTTCTGAAGGATGACAAATTTTCATTTCTTTGTCTTCATTGCATAAAAGATTGTCAGCGCCATCGAAAAACAACTCTGGAAATCTCTTGTCTTCAATTTGTGTTGTAAATATTGAATTTTCGTAATATGAAACTTTCTGTCTTCATGACATGAATCGCTTGTATTAACGCCTACTATGTGTTTATTTCTCATCTTTGACTCGTTGTAAATATTGACCCCATATTATAAAGTGAAGTTTTAGAAATCAGACAGGAAAGCAAGTAAAAAAGGTAATTACTTTAAAATTCATCTTTAATAATTAATTTTGGTAAAAAATAAGAAAATTCAGCATTTTATTACAAATATTTTTCTTCATATCCGAAAAAAAAAGATCTTGAAAAGATCTCTATAAAAAGATGTCAAAAAAATAGTACAAATTTTTCTTAAGGATCTCACAAAGATCTCAAAAAGTTTTTGATAAACTATAGTAGTTTAAAAGTCTTAAAAAGCTCTCAAATACATCTTGAATAGTGACATTTTTAAGAAAGATCTTTTTGAGATCTTCTAAAGTCTTTTTTATTTTTACATAATCCCCAAATGATTTTATTTAAATTCTATACATGATAATCTGTTGTTAGTACTGACATCAAAACTCCCATGTAAAAGCATCCATTTACATGAAAACTTAAACGTCATATACATATCCCAGATGACATTCATTTCCATGACGTAATATGTCTTTTTACTAAAATTCCATCGAAGCTAGTAATAGAAAATATTGTCACATCATATTGTTTACATAAATTCCACTTGTTGATACTATCGAGGTAGAATTTCCAACTGACAATGTGTATTTTCATTTTAATAAATGCTACAAACAAACAAAATTATCATATTCTAACGGGTTCACTATTTTCTCCATTATTTACTGATAAAACATTAGATGATCATGAAAATACGTGTTTTGCAAAATTCGTCTTTCCAAGTAATGTAATAATTCAACATATTGAGATTAGTTGCGTTTTTTTTTATTTATATATTGGGAAATCTCCATATGATTTCAGATGGGACAACGTAACAGTTTCTCGTGATTGTTAAGTACATTATTTGTCTCATATTTTTTGTAATATTCATAAAATAATAAAATTATACACAGAGAGAAAAAAAGTGTTAATGGAACCATGAAAAAAATAGTAGAATCGATTTTAACCTCTTAAGTAGTAGAATTAACTATATGTAAGGTTAGAGTTGATATTTGAGGTTATGTACGAACGATTTAACAATCGGAAAGTAGTAAATGGAACAATTTTATTGTACCGTTTACCATAGAAATAGTGAATGCAACAACTTTTTGAATTTACGCGTTTTACTAATACAAAAAGGTTCCGTTAACTATTTTCTTTCCATCTGTGTACAGATGATAGGGTTGTAAAGTACTCCAAGAATATATTTAATTTTCATAAACTCAAAAGGCGGATGTACCCTTTGAGTTATATTGAGAATATAAGTTACTCTCTAAACTTGAATTAATCTTAAACGACTTATATACGTACAGCGAAAAGTGGGTTACCATCAATTAGTAAGTTTTTTACTGGCAAATAGTTTGATTTGATTTGTAACCGTTTATTTTTTGCCCTGGACAAAAGCGTCCGTGGACAAACCATAAAATTTACATAGATATTAACATAATGAAACTTAATAATAATAAAAACTAACCTATATTTTAACTAAATAGAGAGGAATAACTAATTCTAAATCTAAATGTAAATAGTTCTGCTCGATTTACGCTCGAAGACAAAGTTTCATTCCGCGTTTATGAAAAGTACGAAAATACTAATTAGTAAAATTCTACTAATCTACAAGTAGATATTGACTTTTTAATTTAGTAGTTTGTAGAATTAGTAATAAATTTGTAGGTTTTAACTTTTTATTAGCAAAAATGATTAGTAATTCATTTGGTGACTCACTTTTCGTTTTCTTATTGGTAGTTTTTAACTAGTTCAGATTTAGAGAGTGCGCCCTTTTGTTATTTAATGATTAAGTTTAAACGAAAAACATCTTTCATTTCTACAAAATCGAAGAGGAACTCAGAAAACAATAAGTCGATTATTTAAAACAATAGCCTATTAGCATCTCCAGACTTCACACTAGCCAATAAATTTCATATTCACTATAGGATAATTTGACAGTAAAATTTGTTTCTGGATAAATTAGTAGGCAAATAGATGCGCAAAAAGGTATGGAATATGATCATCCACAGTATAATATTGTTTAATTTTTTATGAAATTGTTATAGGAACAAAAAACATACTTTATTTGCTGTACCAAATTTTTCTAACTATTGTAGGATAACTCAGCTTTAAATAATCGTTGTTGACTCAACCTGAGCTTATTTTACTCGTAAGATCCCAAAAAATATGAAATGTGATGTCTCAATTTTGTAAAATAAACCGTATGAGAGTTCTGGATAAATAGAAAATGTTTGATGTTTTGGATTTTCGAGCAAAAAAGTACTGTTGTAAAAACTATTCTGACTCAATCGAAAATTTCTTTAATTGCTTGCAATGTTTGAGAGGGTTTAGAAACCGTTTGGGAAGTGGTATGCAAAAGTTCAGATTTTTTAATATTTTTTAGAAAATTGGTGGAGAAAATATAGAAAAAATTAATTTTCTTACGTAATAACAATGTTAAACTTCAGGCCTCTGCAGACACGGGTTAATTTTGATATTAGGAGCTCAAATTACGCTTAAATTTTTTAAATTTATTTGCTCAACTCAAGGGGTGCCTAATAAAATTCCCGACTTCACCTTTACGGACACTCTAACAGATACACGATTTTGGATTTTGAAAAATCGATTTGACCCAGAATAAAGAAAGTGGTAATTGATATAGATTACAATTCCTTTTTAGTGTGTGTTAAATACAAAAAAGGAATTGTCAATTACAGTGTATATAAGGGCAAATCCACAGAATTTTTAACTTTTCTGTGATTCGGTGATATACGAAAATAAATATGTTCACTATTAAAATATATTTAATTATGTTGATATTTCGTTTTAAACACATTTAAATAATATTATATATCTGGACGATATCAAGTCAAAACACAGACATTTGCTACAGACGGTTCCGAATTGAAAACCGAAAAATTTAACTTGTGATTCTTACAAATTATTTAAAACTGCGCTATGCTACATCTATGCCATGCAAGATATTTTATTTTCTCAAAGTACAAAATGTAGTCAAGTAAATACACTAAGTAATAGTCACAGTCTGATCAATGTGCTTGCTTCTGATAAAAAATTACAGAGATTTAAAAGTGCGTGATAAGTTTTGTAGAAATATAACATTAATTTAGATTATCTATTATAATTTTCATGCCATATTATTAATCGTTTTAACTCAGAGTAACATAAAAACGAACAAATTACGCTGTCACTCATCTATGTGCCCCTTTTAAACATGATTCTATACAGGTTTAATCATTTTCACTTTAAACGTGATTATTTTCAAAATTGCCTTTTTTACTGCGGCACATTTAAAATAAACCATATTTTTAATTATTTCTTTCTGTGATCGTTTTCAAATTTCATACTTTATCAAAAAATCGTTATACGATTTGAGTTTTAAATACATTTCAGTAATTGTATTTTGAATTTTTATAGGTTGATGATTACAAATCTGAATTTAGAAATTTGAAATTCACTATGGTGGACCCAATATGCTGGACAAAACTATCAAAATATAATCTAAAGTTGGCGAAAATCGAAGATCAGAGGTTTTTGCGGTCGCTGATTATTAATCTGAAGTTAAAATAATCTAAACTTAAAAGTTCCGTCACGTATTTCCATATTTTAATAAAAAGCTATGTAAAGCAATAATTGCTTCCCAAATATTATTATCGGAAACATTTTTTAGGCATTTTTAATGTACTTTAAGTGTTTCAACAAATGTGAAGACGAAAACGACCCCGAAGTTGCCGAAAAAACGTGGGGTACAGGAAGGGTTAAAAACCCAAATCGACAAAAATCAGCATGTGTGGAAATACATTTTTAAATAACCTGTATCATAGTGATTATCGGATTCTACAACAAAATTGTTGTTCTTTCAATATTTTTGAAAAAGAAATATGTAAAACGTAATTAGACAAGTGCCATTCAAAAGAGCGACCGCAAAAGTAGTCACATATGGATGTGTCCATTAAAAAAAATGTTTTTTGTACGGATACAACTAAGTCCAAAAAGTCGATGACGAGAAAATTAGAAAAAGCTGGTTTAACTGTTTGCAGGGTTTACTAACTTGCTCGTAAACAGTATGAACATCAGTAAAGGACATCTACGACATCATACATTTTTCGCATCTCTATAATAATATAAGTTTTATTGCAATTGTAAAATGTGAAGTTGTCTGCGTGGAATGTGATCTAGACAAGAAAATTGTTAGCAAGACTACTTCTAGTTGGTTGAGTGGACTATTTAATTGGTTGGGCGTATTATATATCAACCACGCCATAATATTACGGAGTATAAGTAAAACCTGATTTCGTTTCCAATCAGGCCAACAAATTAATTCTCTATAGGCCAACCAACTGAGTTGGTTAATATTACGCAGGATATTTTTTATTTCTTCTAACTAACTTCAGATGATAGAGGGAATCAAGTACAATTCATTACTTGGGTTCTACCAACCAACTTGTAGTTCGTTCTCCTAATCAATTTGTTTTTTTTTCGTGTAATATTAATAATAATTCGATTGTTTCGATTTTTTGTCGATAACCGAGTTAGCTCACTTTGTACACGTTTGGTCGTTAAACTTTTAACTTACTCTTCACATTATAAATATAATAAATGATTTTTCATAGATCATATAATTAAGAAGCATTTAAAACTAAAAATATTGAAGTATTAAAATATGTACACCTTAAAATTATCAGTGATGTTTAGGTTATGCCAATGATTGGTTCAACACTTTCCTCAAAGTTCTATAATTCTTCGGCATTTTTTGCACTCTTATTCTATGCATTTTTTTTGCCTAATAATTACCAAATAATTGGTTTCAATTTCTACCAGAGATAATCTTTCAATTTTACAGTATTGGGTGGACCGATAACATCAAGACCAGTTGAAATCTTTGATTTGTTAAATTAAATAAATATTTTGGTTTCTAGACTATTATCAACTGTAATTTACCTATCAATTAAACTATTTCTAAAACTAATGTGTGCTACTAACGTAAAAATTAAATCCAGTTACACCATGCCTTATGATATTCAGATACATATATGATCAAGAAAAGAAGGAAAATAGGAGATTAATTGCGTTTATATTCATTAAACGACAAAGCAAAAATACATGTTTTGATTTAAAAATTTTTATTTATTCACAATCAGTCGATTACACACATAATATTAGCTGGTAAATTACATGAATTGGAAAATCAACGACATATGTCGCCATCTTACAAATTTATTTAACATAGCATAAATATTTTTTTCTTAATAATCAACTAATCTAAATCGACTTATTTCTATTTCACAAAATATTGACAAACACTGCGTTTCTGGTCGGTTACTTAATCCACTGTTGGAAGCATAGAAATTGCTGACTTAAATATTAATATGCATAATTTTTACACTCGAAGTTACATCAAAATTTTAAATACTCATTCAATGTGGTGGCTTAAGTTAAATGTTACACATGCCTTTCCGCAATTTCAATAGCAATATGGTGTTTTTAATTTACGATATTTTCAATATCTACATGTTATAAATTCTTCAAATAGTATGGGCAGTAGATAAGAAAACTTACAAAATCTTAAAACAGTCGAAGAAACAACGATTTGCGAAATTGGAATATACTTTGTTTCAGATATTTATTGTAGCAGTACTGTAGACCCTAATTATTGTCAACTTTATCATATTTTACAGATTTAAGGCACCATTTCGATGATATTATGAAGACTTGCGATTTTACACAAATAGAGAATATCATTTATAGCGTACAGTTTCACTTAAAACTAAAACAAAGCATATGAAAATATTGATTATTCATACGAAGAATAACTCTTTTATTTTATGAAAGTTTCATTAGATGAAAAATATTAGCGGTTTTAGATTGAAATTTGACTTTTCTCAATTTACGAAATTTGAGCTTTCGATGAATAAACGTGTAAGAGAAACCTGGCGACTAAACGCTTTATATTTATGATTATCTTTCACAGAATCAGAATTACTTTTAGCTTTAATCTTAGCATTTTATAATATAAAATTAGTATAAATTAAAAAATAACCATAATTAAAAACAACCATAATTAGAGCTTCTTCAATAGAATACAACCTATCTTTTACTTTCATTGTAATACTAAAGTTATATCTGTATTTCATTATTTCAAGGACTTTGGTAACGTCGAACATTAGTCCCTCGCTACACTGATAAGATAATTTATTTACTGCAAATAATGCTTCTTTGAGTAAGGCGAACTAAACCATTTTTTAAATTTAAACATCATTTGTTAATAGTTAAAATGCATTTCTTAATAGTGAAGAAATCATTTTATTTAGTAACAAATATATTTTGACTATTAATAAACGTTTACAGTTATGAAATGCTGATAGTTCGCCATATTTAAAGAAGCCTTTTTTACAATGAATAAATTCTTTCATCAGTGTAACTATCTCCCTTTATATTATACCACCCCTTAATTTACACAATCGCCCCCCTCTAAGTTATATTTCACATAACCCTTTCCAATTTCTGTTTACTGTGTATATATGTTTAATCTTTTTAATCTTGTATCGTTTACATTTAAATTTATGAAATAGAATCACTATAAAAAAGATTCACACCTCCTATCGCCGGCTTGAAGAATGTAAAACTTTTGTATGAAAATATGCAGCTATTGAAATGAAGACAGGCCTTTTAAATTGCCCAAAATCAGCGTCTATTATTGTGCCCAATATGGAATTTGCACCAAAAAAGATAAGTGAATGAAATACGATTTAAAACAATCGTTTTTTCATGCTGTATCTGCATTTTATGTAACTTTGTCCCTTATCATCCCCTAAAATGGGAAACGATACCCCTATGTCAAGATTTCATTAACTCTAAGGGTGCTTTTTGGATATTTGGAGTGATGACAAGTTAGTATACGATTTAAAATTTTCAGGAATTAGTAGCGGTTTAGTTCAGTCACCATAATAAATAAGAATTTTTATTCACGTTTGATTCTTTATGCCAAAGTTTATTTTTCTTATTTATAATGGACGTTAGATCAATGTTATTTTGACGATTTTAAATCGTTCAAAATAATCTTGACAATACGATATTTTTATCCATTTATTCTACATTTTTTTACAGCCTAAATCCAAGGCTTGAATTAATAAATTTTAATAAGTTTTAACATCTTTTCTTAATCACGTATAAGGGTATATGCCATCGTTTTCCCTTACTGATGATTTCTAACTTTGGCATGAAGAATGAAACGTGAATAAAAATTCTTATTTATTATGGTGACTGAACTAAACCGCTACTAATTACTGAAAATTTTAAAACATACAGTCGAAAAGTTTACTACTATAGGATATACTAATGTAGATACTTTATTTTGGTACTAATACGATTGTAAATGCAACGAAAATAATGACAGTGGAACCTCTCGAATTGGTCCCTTTCTCACTGATTCTCTATCACACTGTCTTCTCTCGAACTTACCATGTGGCAAGTACTGTTATCCTTCCACAAGCATTTTTCAGGACCGGCGTTTCTTTGAGGTGGAATTGTGAACATTATTTCTAGATAGAAAATATATATTTACACGGATATGGTCCTGCTTCAATTCACGTAACAAAAAAATGTGCAGAATATATTGATGTCCAGAGCTAGAGGGAGCAAGTCTCTGTGGAAGCCAATTCGAGGGGTTACACTGCATTTATTTGCGTCACAACACATCCTTTTATACCGGCAGTTTTTCTAGTTTTAGGAATTGATAGGGTGTAAACTGTTACATTTGGCTCAAAAATAGGAACTGATTTGAGGTTTCGTGTTGTGCTCTATAATTTAAATGGTTTCTAATCGAGAAGAACTATAAAATGTTATATTAATCTCCTACGATGAGAAGTGTATTTAACTCATTATGTGTCAAAGCGGCAAAAATTTCCATCTTACGTTTGAACTCAGGAAACTTTGTGAAAACGTAAGAAACTCTTTTGCAAAATATCCAACCCTACTATTTTCGGGTACGATCTACACGATAGAATGGTTTAAAAATGTCAAAAGTTTGATTTTCAATCGTTAATCAACAATTTAAAAAAAAAATATGTTTCTTTTATGAAAAGTTTTCATTAATAAAAAATTTGAGTGACACGGAAATTTTTTTCTTGTCGCAAATATCGCACAAAATTGCACAAAATATCTAAAGTTTTCAATCAGCTTTGGCTTTTTATCGTACGATTTTTTTTTATCAAAATGGCGGCCAAAAAACGAAAGCTACAAAATGAAAACTTTTATTTCTATTTACTAACTGTCTTAGACGTTTTTTTTAATTGGAATCGTGTAAATTATTCAATTATTTTAGAATGTTTCCTTGAGGTCAAACGTCAGATACAAATTTTGCTTTTTTGGGACTTATTGGGTTAACCATTAACGCCCAAGAGGACACAAATTTCACCAAGATTTTCGAAATATTTCTTGACATTAAAAACCAATTCAAAATATGTTAGACAAAACAATTTCGGCGTAAAACTGATCGATCTTTCCGAAAATTTTGAAAAAAAGTCGTAAAAGGTTTTCATTCATCAATTCTAAGAACTTTTTGTTTCGCAACATTTTTTGCTAAAGTCTATCTAGCATAGTTCGTTGCATTATTCGCAAAAAGTGTGACGGAATAAAAAGTTCTTAGAATCGATCAAAGAAAACAATTTTTCTATGGTTTTTTCAAAATTTTGCGTTTTTGAAAATGAAGAAAAGTGTTTTAAAAATTCTGGAAAAATTTGAGAATATTCTTTGATCAATTCTAAGAACTTTTGGTTCAGCGAAATTTTTTCCGAAAGCCTATCATTTTCGAATAAAAATTCAGAAGTTTTTTGCCGTTGTTTTCGTGTTTGAGCCGCCATTTTCACAGTTTCTAACTTTATTTTTAAAAGGCTATCAAGGATTGAGGACACGATATTTTCACCGATCGGTGATCTCCCAAACCGTTTTCAATTTGAACATGCCGGATAAAAAATATTGATCAGTGAAAAAATCTGATTTTTTTGTGAAAAACCAACCATGACTTTTTTTGAATGGGCTCGATTGATTTTACGTCAAAAATGTTTTATCTAACATTTTTTGAATTGGTTTTTAATGTCAAGAAATATTCCGAAAATCTTGGTGAAATTTGTGTCCTCTTGGGCTGTAATGGGTTAATATTAAGATGAAAAATTATAATGCTTCTCAGTACTTTTTTGTCCTTAAACAATATATTCTATTATAATAATATAAAATTCATGTTTATACTTAAAAAATAAATGTAATACAAATCGTAATTAATCTTTGAAGTTTTTATTGAATTATATAAAGCAAGTGCATCCATTTATTTTAAATAGCAAAGAAAATATAGTCAGACAGTTAGATAAATTCAGATGTTAATTATTGATAATTAGTCTTGCATAATTTTTCTAATATCCGAAATATTATTTTTAAATCAGAACAAATACACATCTTTTAGACTTGTAGGTATATCAGGCATTACAATTTTTAATGCACAGATACCAGAAATAATACAATGATTTCACATTATCCTATCATTCAACTTCTCAATTTACACTACAAACCTGACAAGAAAATGCTAATTTTTTTGAAAGACTAATTTTATAAACTTTCTTTGATTTCTTGAAAAACTTAAATGTTATGAAGATTTTCCAAAAATAAAAGTGAAAATTGTCCTGCGTCGTCAATAAGATTCAAAAATTTGCATGGCAAAAACATATTCTTCGTTTCTGATACTAAAATATTATTTTACAAAAGGGAGAGTTATAAAATGCTGAAAGTTTTATACATTTTATAAAATTAGGAAAAAATATTAAAATACATCTCACGTCGTATTTCAAATATGTTACATAATAGAATTTTCTTTTTACTTGTTTAGAATAGTTTTTACTATATCAATAAATACACAGATGTATCATATTAAAATGTAACTGAGATTACTAAGTTTCATGATGATCCAACTTAGGTAATAGTATAAAAATTGGAAAATGCAATTGTAAGAAAGAGTTATCCTTCGGGTTTTCTGCTGTAGTGAAATGCCATACTTCACAATTTCCGAAGTGAAATTATACAGTTTTCAAAATGCAAGAAATTATGGTTTTGAGAATTATGGATTTGAAATTGTTTTATTGTATATTTTATGCTATTTCGTTGCTTAGCCTATATTGGTCCCGCTTGACCCTTTCTGATCAATCTTCATTTTTGAAATTCATCATGCGAGAAAGTCAAGCTGAAGTTTGCGAAATCGTTTATTTAACCCATTAAGTCCTGGACGAACTAATTGTTTAGTTTTTATCAAAGTTTTCGTGCTTAAATATGTCCAATATGGCCACCCAAAATTGAAAATGCTATCCCGATTTATGACCTGTTTAGTCATTCCAACATTAATTTAGATTCCTAATTACTAATTGTAAGGAGAAAGTTTTCGAAATTCAAAATGGCAGATTCAAACTTGTGGACACAAATTTTGATTTTTTACTTTTTTTGGGATCGTCCAAATTTTTTTTCAGGCCAGGTTTGGAAAGAAGCATTTTAACATGAGATAAGACTGTAGTTTAACCTCAAAATTTGTCTATTCAGGTTTTAGTGGATTAAAAACGATATTGGTAACAAATCATATTATATACATGTATTATGATGGGCGTAACATATTCATAATAATTATAACAACTATTAATGTATCAAATAAATATAGTAAAACGTAAAGAATCAACCTGCAAAATGTACATGATTCAGAGTTGGAATACGAGTCGTGACCGGAGTTTCCACGGCATTTTCATCAAATGAGCGCTTGCAAATTTGATCACGGATTTGCGGGCTTTTGAGTCTTTTTTTCTTCTTTGGTAAGTAGCTTCTGGAGATTTGCCAAGCCACTTTGACCGTACTTGACGAACAATTCCTCGACGAATGTGTCTTTCAATTTCTTCAAACACCTGATGAATATACTCCTGATTAGGTTTTTGTATATTATAAAACAAATAAAATTATTGATCGCTAATAATTATTTAATCCAGAAATTAAAAACCATGTCCAATTGATGAAAAACAAGACTTTTATCTAGTAAAACTGATATATTAGAGTTTTTTGATGCCATTAAAAATATTACAAAGTATAAGAAAATGTAAAAAAATATAAGTGTAATATACTGAGAGAAAAAGTAGTGAAATCTACTAAAAAATAATCTTGTGTAGTAAATGGACGAGATAGCTATTGCCCATAGTCAAATGAACTATCATCTGTAGTAAGAGGTTATACTAACAAAAATAAAGGAATAAAGTAAGCAATTACAGAGGGGTGACGTTGACGAGTACAGCATATAAAATATATGCAGTATTCGGAATAAGAAAATAATAAAGGAGCCAAGAAATTAAATTCACACTGAAATTTTTCACGTGAAACTGGCAAGAAATTCTCTAAAATTTGTTTATATAGACTACTTCAACATTTACATTGCATATGATAATATGGGATGAATTTAACACTAAATAATATGCCAAAAAAAATGTGTTAATGGATACATTTTTAAGTGGAATGCCTCACATATTAGTAACTTTTGTATTAAATGTTTATTTTATTACTTAAAATAAATGATGAAATGGACTACCTACCTACTATTAACAAATTAAGATCTACGGCATGAATTTAATGATCCTCTGTAAATAAATAAATAAAAAACATTACTTACCGCCTATACATGACATCGGCTCTAAACTTTTCAATATCCTTACTCGGTGCATGTGGGCGATGAATGATAAAAGTATCTGGCAAAACGAAGAATCTGAAAGATAAAACATGTTGCCTCTCATAAAGATATTTTGTTATTGTCAATGTTTTAATTTAACACCAATTTATTATTTATTTATTTTTATTAATTTGAATGATTGAAACTATAAACATTACTTAAATACTAATTTATATATTTAAATATTATTAATGGTTTTATTTATTTTGGACTTTTTCAATTACAAATAATTATATTTATATAGTAATTGTAAGACATTTTACTTTGTATGTTTGCTGCCTCTGTTTTCTTTTTGTTTAGACGTACTACTATGGATGAATTGAATTGGTAATCAAAGAGATGATCATTAAATTTTAAAACATAGTTCTTGGAATGTAACACCGTCGGTTAGGATTGTTACGTGCCAGCGATTTTCCCTAACTATTTTCTTTTTGTTTTTTACGGTAAGTTGAGAAACTGGCGAAGATGACATATATTAGAATAAGTTCAATAATTCTAATTGTGTCAACTTCAATCTCAACAGTTAGATATCAATGAATTAAAATTCCATTTGGATAAGTACTAATTTACACGTTTTAATACCAAAATGGTTACCGCATCTAGTCTATAATATTCTCTAACTATTTTACAATAAATTTAATCCTGACTAAGCTACATGATAACAAAAATTTGAAAAGGATCTTTACGATTCCGAGATTTACTTTTTAAAATTTCAAAATGTCGGATAAAAAACTTGTCGGTGGAGAATTTATTGTAGTATTTTTTTATAACATCCGGTTTTATTTACGGCATTTTCCGCCTTAGGTAAATCACAAAAAATGTAATAAACCCCTGTTTTTTAAAAACGGGAAAATATGTATTTATAATAACAAAATAAAAATGTAATTTCGCACACGTACAATAGTCATATACAACAGTTATATATTCTAGATAAATAATATAATTAAATAATAATTAATAATTTCGGGTTCATCGCATGCAGCACGAAAAATATCGGTATACAGTAGGTCCCCTCTTATTTTAAGATTTCGAGTCAAGGAATATGGCGGCACCCCCTCTTATTTTAATGCTACTTCTCTTCCTCATCACCAGCAGCGCGAGAGAGAGGACATGAAAAAAAGTTAAACTAGAACGGAGCGAATCCTTAAGATAGAGGAGGAACGTAAAATACGAGGGGTTAAAATAAGAGGGGTACTACTGTACCGAATTTCATCCCAATTCAACTATTTTTTTTTGCATTTCTATCCTATATTTTGGATCTGCTATTTTGAATTTTGCCATTTTTAGTGCATAATCGACATTGGGGACTTCCAAAACCTTCTAGTACCGAGTTTCATAAAAATCCAAGCATTTTTCAGATTTTGAACCACCATATTAAACCCGTCATTTAGAATTTGGCAAATTTTACGACGTATTCGCGATCAGCGACCCAAAAAACCCCTGTATACCAATTTTTACTAAAATCTAAAAATATTGTTTATTTTCATCCGCCATATTGGATCCGCCATTTTGAATTTGAGAAATCTGAAGAAAGATTCGTATTCCGCGACCTAAAAAACCGCTATATACACATTTTTACTACACTCGACAAATATTGTTTATTTTCGTCCGCCATTTTGGATCCGCCATTTTGACTTTGAGAAATCTGACATCGGATTCGTATTTCGCGACCTAAAAAAGGTCTATATACATATTTGTACTACAATCGACAAATATTGTTTATTTCTTTCCGCCATTTTGGATCCGCCATTTTGAAATTTAGATTTGTAATCAGCGACAATAAATATCATACTATACCACAATTTCTGGAAATGTTATAAAAATACATTTTTTAACTCTGCAGGATTCAAAATAACCTAAATTTTTCGGCTTCGAGGCGCCATGTTGGACGTAGCCATTTTGAATTTCAAAATGCTCACCCTCCCATTTTGAAGATCAAGATCCATGAACGCACGATTTTTACTGTCTAGACTATTTCTGATCCGATTTCGGTGCGAAAATATCAATTGATAAATATTTTTAGTGAAAAAATTGTTATTTTTTTTAAATAAACAAATATAAATTTTGTTTTTATTTTTAAAGAATTCTGATGACAGATTATGAAAGATCCCAAAATGTTTCTATGCTACATATTATCTCTGATAGAAAGTTGTCAATATACGGTGTTACGGACAGTCGACATGTTTGAATTTGTTATAAGGGTGATTCTCCAAAAAACAGGGCATTTTCAAGAATGAACATTTTTTTTTTAAGTTACTGTAAATTCGTTTTTTTTAATGGATTCTTGCTTATTAGCACCAAGTTAAGTTGTTGTTAAAGTAGTCACGCTACAAAATTATTTTAAAGGAAAGGGGAAGACTTTTACTATGACGCATTTTCATACGGCTATATAAACCAACAATTGCTTGTTAAAAACTTGAAAAAAATAACTCTAAAGAGTCAAAAACATAATGTACATATCTGATTTAGTGCATTTTTGTGAATAAATGAAAATTATTTATTAAGTAATAATTAAAAAATTAAGAAAAACACATGAATTTTTGAAGAAGTTTTAGACAAAATAAATTTATTAAAGTTAATGTGTCGTTGGTTAGTAACTACAATGATAATATTATATTCATAATTTTAATAAATAATATTATTACATAATAAACTTGATTCATAACGTTGTAACAAATATAAAGTTTAATTTTGTGGTTTATAAAATTATATTTAAATAAATGTCTAAGAGGAAGAGAAATATAAATGTTATTTATGATTTGAAAAATATTTTGTGCTACGGGTTACACTTTGTTCTTGTTTCGTACCTGATACGCCAAATGTTTGGTAACGACAATGAAGCTGACGACAATGAAAATTTGTAAAAAAATCCAATTTTACATATTTTAAACAATAATAAATTAAAAAACAAATTGCCAGTAACGTTTATTCCTTTAATCTTTAAGTTTTCATCGTTTTTTAATTGCTGTATGTATAAAAATACCAAAATTAGGACGGGTGACGACAATTAATTTAATAAAAATACGTGGTATTTTTATACAGTTTTTACTTGTTCATGAGGTAAATATGTTCTCTTCAATTTACTATGGAGGATTAGTAAAGTGTAGTGTTTTTTCTTTGATTTTCTCATAAGTTTTAGTAAAAAAGTTAATTATTTCCAGTTCATTTATACCAGTTTACGCATTGTCGTTACCTCATAGAAATTTCTTAAGACATTAATATTTCAATAATTATAAGTATATATATTGATTTAATTAAATATTATACAGAGAGAAATTGTACAGTTTGAGCTGTACTATAGAAATATTATTTGAATAAATTAAAATAATTCGGTTTCTTAATAGCGCTAATATTTTAAAGTTTTGAACTTAGAGGTTTGGACATATAAAAAATGCTACTTTTAGTCTTTAAATGTCATTTTACACCAGTTTTTTGTAACAAAAGTATTATTTTTTCAAATTAACATGGGCCAGGGATATTTATTTAACATTTCTATCGAAATTTAATAATGTATTGTTAAAGTTTTTGTAAGATATAACGTAAAGACACGAAAATGCCCTGTTTCCGGAGAATCACCCATATATTACCATTATTACGAAGATTAATTTTATTTTTGTAATAGTTGTGATTTTAGGTTAAGAAAGTAATGAGAACGGAGATATGAAAATTGTTCTTATGTCTATTTTTCATATGTCTACAATCGTATACACATACTCTGCAGTTTGACAATTTTGGGTATTAAATGAAAATTAAATTCCTAACAATTGTTAATTCTTCTTATAAAAAACTATTTTGTACAAGAGATTTCCAATTCATTTTTTAGAAATTTCAATTAACCCTTTGCGGCATACATTTTTCTTTACATGGAAAATAACTGAAATTTTTTACTCCTAGGTTTTTGGGATCCCTGATTACGAATTTGAAGTCAGATTTGGAAAATCAAAATGGCGGATTCAATATGGCCGACGAATTTGTCAAAATTCATCGGATTCGCTTGAAATTTGTTACTCGGAGGTTTTTGGGGTCGCTAATTGCGAATCAGACGTTAGTTTTAATAGATTAAAAATGGCAAATCGATTTTGTCAGCCAAAAGTTTGAAAACGTCTTCACGTTACCCGTTATTATTTTTACCAAGTTAAAAATGGCAGATCAAACATGCCGGACGAACATTTTACAAACGACTCCATTTCAAGAACATTTTATATTGAAGGGTTTTCAGGAACGCTGATTACGAATCCGAGGATAATGTTATAAAATTCCGGATTCAATGGATTTGGTAAAATTAACGTAGGATTCGCAATCGGAGATCCCGAAAACCCGCGAGTAACAAATTTTGTTAAAAATGAGACATTTAAAATTTTGTTGATCGACATATTGGATCCGCCATTTTGAATTTGGTAAACCTAATATCGGATTCGTAATCAGCGACTCCCAAAACCTCCGAGTAACAAATTTTGTTGAAAATGAAGCATTTAAATTTTTTTTTGGCCGCCATATTGGATCCGCCATTTTGAATTTGGTAAACCTAACATCGGAGACGTGATCAGCGACCCCAAAAACCTTTATAAATAAATCTATAGTTAAAAAAACCTTGTGCAGTTTGCAAAAATGAATTTATTCGAAAAAAAACACCGTTTTTTTCAAAATGGCGGATCCAATATGGCGGCTGTAAATTTGCTAAATTTATTAAAATGTGCGGCGCACATTTTTCTTTATACGGAAAGCAGCTGATGAAATTATTACTCCGGGGTTTTCGGGGTCGCTGATTACGAATCTGAAGTTAGATTTTGAAAATTCAAAATGGCGGATCCAAGATGGCCGACCGAAATACGAAAAATTACCCAAACTTTATGAAACTGGGTTCTCGGGGGTTTTCGGGGCCGCTGATTATAAATCTGAAATCAGATTTTGAAAATTCAAAATGTCAGTTCCAAGATGGCCGACATAAATGTAAAAAATTTACTTGATTTTGATGAAAGTTGGTACTCGGGAATTTTTTGGGTCGCTGATTACGAATTTGAAGTCAGATTTTGTAAATTGGTGGATCCAAGATGGCCGACATAAATGTGAAATATTACTTGATTTTTTAAATCATTAATTAAATGTTAAATGATATATTTTAGGAAATGGAACCCGTGTTTCACCGTTTTTCGATATCTTAAGTACAGGGCTGTACCACTTCTGGTACTTTTTTTTTTTAAACAGCTACCAATGAAGTGGTTAAATATAAAGATTCGGATATTAATATGTAAGAATTTTTCATATTACCGCAGTTACTAATGACAGCACTATTTTATTTAAAAGTCGAATTACTTATAGTTAGTCTACAGTTATAACTTATAGTTATAACAAAAATGTTACTATTCGCTTAATATTTTCTACATCAATATAACAACAATTTCGTAACGATAATAATTCTAAACTTTATTTACAGGAAAAAGACTTACCGATATCCTAACGCAGCAAGATGAGTAACATACGAAACTTTATTCCATCCAAAACCAATAAATCTGGTATCATATTCAGGTGCTGATCTCGACACAACCATGTACGGTTCAAAGTCTGGTTCCCACGACACTTCGTAAGCTTTAGTAGTATTACGAAACAATGAAAAGTTCGTTGCAGCATGACCTCGAGCCCAAACATGATATCGAAATGTATACAATACTCCCTTATTTAAAAACTTGAGCAACTCAGCTTTAGACGTTGGAAATGTAAACCTTGAATGTAAAAAATCAATTGTATTTCTAAAAACTCAAAATTTCCTAAACTTACCTGTAACGTTGTGTTTCGAATGCTGGTACAATGAAAGCAAATTTATCCGATTTGCTTACATTCATAATATGATTAATTAAATTCTCGTACAGTCCATATTGAGGAAGGAAATCGACATCCAATTGAAAAAAATATGGCACAGGTAAGTGTGAAATTGCTACATTCCTGAGATAATTAATCGGATAAAAATTCTGAAACAAAATAAAATAACCTGACGTAAAATGAAAAAACTTTGTTAAATTAATTTTGTTACCCCGTCTTTATACACGATGTGATATGCAATATTTGTCCGACTTCTCAGGACAGCTGAGCTGCTCACAAATTCCAGAAAAATCTGTACCTCAGTATCAGTGAGGTAAAGAGCGACACTAATTATACCAGGCCAATGTTTCGACAATTCTTCCAAAAGTGTAATTCTGTCAATACTACACTGGGTGACTAGAGCAACATCCACTTTTGAATAAACATTGTATTTGAACTCCAGAAAAAATAGATGAGTTCGATAAACGATAGCTGCTTCGTCAATAAAATGTTGGCACGGATTCGACTGATTAGTCTAAAATAAAAAATAGATTATAAACTTTTCATTTTTATTACTGTCAAATAATTACAATAGGTGCAGTTTCTTCTTGGCTACAACCGAACAATCTTCGTCGTAAAAGATTGCCGTCAAGTTCCAGGAAAACTCTGTGCATCATTCGAAAACTTTCAACATTTTTGTTTCGTACTTTCTGTTTTCTTGGCGAATTCCAGTGAATTATCTAAAAATAGTTTTTATTGTAAAATAACAATATAATCAGAAAAGTTTAAAAAATTACATTTAATTGTTCAGCTTTACTGTAACAGGATTCGCTTAGTGCATGATCGCTAAGTTGAACATTCCAGGTACACTCGATCTTCATAACAAGTTCCGGATTCTCTTTTATAACAGCATTCACAATATCTTGATCAGCTAACAAAGTAGCTAGAAAATCTTTCAATACTCGTCTGGTCGTCGATTTCCAAAGTTCGAGAAATTGCATTTTACGCAATCTTTGCAAGTGCATCAACATTACTCCAGTATTAAATCCATAACCTAACGCAGGCCAAGTATTTACTCCATAAAGCGATGGTTTTATGTACCATTCACTTTGGTTTTCGACTAGACCAAAAACTTGGTTTTCGTTGAAATCGTCAAACATTTTCCAAAGTATTAAAACGTCATTTAAAACCGTTACGTCAGTGTCAAGGACGAGAATTTTAGAGACGTTTAATGCTTCAGGAAGGATTAATTTTAGGAGTCCGTAGACTCCGGAATAATGTTTGTTAGGAATCCAGGCAACTTGCGGAACTAACATCTCCGTATTGTAGTACGAAACGGTTACTAAAAGTAAATTATTTAATAGAATTATTAATAAGAAATTAAAACGTCTTATGGCCTGCAAAAATTATTTGAGATAGAATTATAATTTGCAGGACGTTTCGACTCTTTACGAGTCCTCTTCAGGTGCTATATAATGACAAGTTCGCAAAACTCGTCCCTTTATACACTACCGGCCAAAAGTTCGTGAACGCTATGAATTTTTTAACTCATCAAATAATGCGTTCTATCTCCGAATCCTTAACGACAATGATAAAACTCATACATAGTCTTTTAAAGTACACAAACAAAGCTTTCAATTGGTGCATTTAGTTTTAATTCAAACGTTATACTTTCGCAGTTGTCAAATTTTAAAAATGTTAAAATTTGCCATTTTTTTCTTTCGATTTTTAACACTAACAAACAGTCTAATAAATTTTTCTGTATATTTCCAATTTTTGGCTAAATACTACAAATCAAGAGCTTTGACATAGCTCTTGTAAAAAGAACATACGATTTTTTTTGTCAGAGTTACTATTTTTTTGAGTTATCAACTTTTTGCCTTTTTCCAAAGAATTCTGACAAAATGAGGTAATCTGGCAATTTTCAAAAAATCATAACTCAGGAACCAAAAATCGTATCGACTTTCCACAAGAGCCATTTTAAAGCCCTTGAATTGTAGTATATAGACAAAAATTGACTATATGCAGATACATTTTTTAGACTTTTTGTCAGTGTTAAAATTCGGAAGAAAAAAAATGCAAATTTTAACATTTTTAAAATTTTACAACTACGAAACTATAACCTCTGAAGTAAAACTAAATGCACCAATTGAAAGCTTTATTTGTGTACTTTAAAAGACATCTATGAGTTTTATCATTATCGTTAACGATTCAGAGATAGAACGCATTATTTGATGATTTAAAAAATTCAGAGTGTTCACGAACTTTTGGCCGGTAGTGTATACTAATTTGTCAGTAAGAAGTGGGGTTAATAATATTGTCTTAATATGTAATTAGATCGGAATGAAATTCCTGTAATTTTTGGGTGTCTTCTATTTTATTTATTGGAGTTTTTTGAAGCGAAATTTGTCTTTTGTGAAAATTACCCTCCACATCTAGAATCTGAACATTATCCCAATTAAAATCATGTTTCGTTAATTGTCTGTGTTTTGTAATAACAGAATCGGCTTGCCATGGTCTCTGCAAATTACATTTGTGTTCTGAAATTCTGATTTTTAATGCCCTTTTCGATTCGCCAACGAAGCTTGACAATCATTGCACAAAATGCAATAAACGGTATTGTTTTTGTCCAAATTGTTCAACTTGTCCTTTCCTTTTATTTATGATATTACTCAATTTATTCTTTAATTGTTGAACTATGTTTATGTTATGATTTTGTAGTCTTTGTTTAATCCGATTACAATGCCTTGTACGAATTTTTAGAAATATTTGTGAATTATTATTCGTCTGTTAGGTATTAGTATAACTATGAAATCTTTTTGTGACATGCGTATTTATGAAACTTATTGGGTAATCATTATTTATTAGAAATTTTCTAAGTAATTGCATATTTTTGTTATGAAACTGAGTATTACTCAATACCAGGTCGACTAAATTGTAAACAATAGCTATTTTCTGTGATAATGAGTGAAATGATTTAAAATTTAAGAGTCTACCAGAGAATGTAGATTTTTGATACCAATCAAAATCTAGATTATTATTGTGTGTATTTTTAATGAGCAGTACCCTACTGAAAATTGTCATATGATATCTCATATGATATGTCATATGAGAATTTGTTTTATGACATCATATGACATATTATATGACATATGAATTGTATTTATTTGGACTTCTTCTCCTTCCCGAAAATTCTCAAACCCTGAATCGCGGTTCTGTACTTCCTTTAAAAAATGCAAAAGTCATATGATGTCGTATGATATATCATATGATGTCATATGACATGTCATATGGTATGTCATATGCCATGTCATATGATATGTCACATGCCATGTCATATGATACGTCACATGTCATATGATGTCATATGGTATGCCATATGATTTCTCATGTGATATGTCATATGGTATGTCACATGCCATGTCATATGATATGTCACATGATGTCATATGGTATGTCATATGATTTCTCATGTGATATGTCATATGGTATGTCACGTGATGTCATATGATGTCATATGGTATGTCATATGATTTCTCATGTGATATGTCATATGGTATCTCACATGCCATGTCATATGATATGTCACATGATGTCATATGGTATGTCATATGATTTCTCATGTGATATGTCATATGGTATGTCACATGCCATGTCATATGATATGTCACATGATGTCATATGATTTCTCATGTGATATGGCATATGGTATGTCATAGGCCATGTCATATGCCATGTCATATGCCATGTCATATGATATGTCACATGATGTCATATGGTATGTCATATGATATGTCACATGATGTCATATGATGTCATATGGTATGTCACATGCCATGTCATATGATATGTCACATGCCATGTCATATGATATGTCACATGATGTCATATGATGTCATATGGTATGTCACATGCCATGCCATATGATAAGTCACGTGATGTCATATGATGTCATATGGTATGTCATATGATTTCTCATGTGATATGTCATATGGTATGTCACATGATGTCATGATTTCTCATGTGATATGGCATATGGTATGTCATATGATATGTCACGTGATGTCATATGGTATGTCATATGATTTTTCATGTGATATGCCACGTGATGTCATATGATGTCATATGATTTCTCATGTGATATGTCATATGGTATGTCACATGCCATGTCATATGATATGGCACATGATGTCATATGATGTCATATGGTATGTCATATGATGGCATATGGTATGTCATATGATGGCATATGGTATGTCATATGATTTCTCATGTGATATGTCATATTTTATGTCATATGCCATGTCATATGATATGTCACATGCCATGTCATATGATGTCATATGGCATGTCATATGATTTCTCATGTGATATGTCATATGGTATGTCACATGCCATGTCATATGATATGTCACATGATGTCATATGTCATAAGGTATGTCATATGCCATGTCATATGATATGTCACATGCCATGTCATATGATATGTCACGTGATGTCATATGGTATGTCATATGATTTCTCATGTGATATGTCATATGGTATGTCACATGCCATGTCATATGATATGTCACATGATGTCATATGGTATGTCATATGATTTCTCATGTGATATGTCATATGGTATGTCACATGCCATGTCATATGATATGTCACATGATGTCATATGGTATGTCATATGATTTCTCATGTGATATGTCATATGGTATGTCACATGCCATATGATGTCATATGGTATGTCATATGATTTCTCATGTGATATGTCATATGGTATGTCACATGCCATGTCATATGATATGTCACATGATGTCATATGTCATAAGGTATGTCATATGCCATGTCATATGATATGTCACATGCCATGTCATATGATATGTCACATGATGTCATATGGTATGTCACACGATGTCATATGGTATGCCATATGATTTCTCATGTGATATGTCATATGATATGTCACATGCCATGTTATATGATAAGTCACGTGATGTCATATGGTATGTCATATGATTTCTCATGTGATATGTCATATGGTATGTCATATGCCATGTCATATGATTTTTCATGTGATATGTCACGTGATGTCATATGATGTCATATGGTATGTCATATGATTTCTCATGTGATATGTCATATGGTATGTCACATGCCATGTCATATGATATATCACATGCCATGTCACATGCCATGTCATATGATATGTCACGTGATGTCATATGATATCATATGGTATGTCATATGATTTCTCATGTGATATGTCTTATGACATGTCATATGGCATGTCATACGATATGTCACATGATTTGTCATATGATATGCACATGAACATGATATACAGCTGACAATTGAACTTATGCGAGATAAGTGGGTCATGAACAAAATTCTTCTCACATTTAGACTATAAAATTGTGTGGTGAAATCGGATATAAAATCTAAAGTCAATTCATATGTCTTATGATATGTCATATGATGTCATAAGACAAGTTCTCATATGACATGTCATATGATATATCATCTGACAATTTTCAGTAGGGTAACTCTAAAAAGGGAATCTGATTATTATTTTCTATTTCATAAATGAACTGCAATCGTATACAGATCCTATCCTGCTTAAAAAAACGTATAGGAATGGACGCATATGGATAGAAATGTTATCCGAAATTCGATCATTTCTATCCATTCCAATCCATTTCTATCTAATACACTCATATTTATCCGAAAATATCCGTAAAAAGTATTACAACTTAATCCAATTTTGTAAGAATCTATAAAAACCACTAAGTTCATCCATTGTCATCCGACCTAACGGATACCCATTCTTTCCACTTTAATCCAAAGACTCTATCTATTATCTATTATCCGTTTCTGTCCACTAATCGTATACAGATCCTATCCAATCTAATCCACTGTATCATCCGAAACTGAAATGTGCAATTCTATCAATTCCTATATATATATATGGGCATTGTTCTAGAATTTTTAAACTTTTTGTTGTCGCTCATTATGATACCTTAAAAATTTTAAATATAACTTTGCAATACTACAGATCAACAAATTTTTGTTCGTTTTACATGTAATAAGTGTTTATTACTAATTACAGATATGTAGAAAACAATGAGAGTAAATAAAAGTAGTGAATTTGCCTGTTTTTGGTGCGCGACACTCACTACATTTTTTCAGTTTTAACACTGAAACTTTTTGAACCTTTTTTTTAATGGTCTGTGGTTTTTTGTGGAAGTATTTGGGGATGCAAACAAATGAAAAATCCTTAACTTAATGATGTGCATCACTGAGGAATAAAATTATATACCTTCAAACTTGCGAGATAACTATTTTTTATAGCTGACAATTTAGCAATCAACCTTAGATAATTTTTTTCACATTGGTTTTTAAGAAACCACACAACAGGGGTACATTACCTATATGATAAGAAGTAATTTGAGCCTTTGCCCGAATGTGTGCCACCTATACATAAAAAATGCGACCACGTCAAACTTTAAATTTCCAAGCGAAACTCACTTTGAAAAATCAAATTATTTAATGGCACATCTACAATTTAGCTTCTAAGTACTTTGGAATCACTGTGATCTTTTCTCCTAAGTTATTAAAGTATTTATAACTTTTGTGTTTTTTTAATACAACAAAAAACACAATTTTTGACAATAATAAAATGATTATTCTTTACAAATCGTTTTAATTTTTTAGTATCCTTAATGTTAAATCATGTATTTGGATTTCAAATTTTAATGAAAACTGACTTTGGATTTGTAATCAGTGGCCTCAAAAACCCTAACATATCAAATTTTATAAAAATCAAAGAAATTTTGTAAAAATAATCCGCCATATTTAATCCGTTATTTTAAATTTGAATAACTATTAACTAGACGTTTAATTTTATATACTAGCTTCTAAAAATTAGGCCATAAACAAAAGAACTGAATTTTTTATATATATTAAACGTTACAAAACTAAAAACTAATTTTACGAGTAACGTAACATGTTACATTAAAAAAAAAAAAATACATTGTGTATAAATGAGTCACGCAAGGTTTTTCCTGTCATTTGATCAATTCTAAAGCCAATAAAATTAATTTCATGAATGTGCCTAAAAAAAAAATGAAATTTTCTTTAACCTCAAAGTTTAAAAGTTCTAGATTAATGCCCATATATAATAGGACGTTTCGATGGATATATAAATACACATTGTTATCATCAAGAGATCGGATAGAAACGTATTCACTGGCAATAAAAGCACCCAGACGATAATGGATAGAGGTGTAATCAAAAGATCGGATAGAAACGTATTACATTTAGTACGGACAATAAATGGAAAGAATTGGATAAAAATGAAACGGATGGAACATGATAAACTTGTACATGGTAGATTTCGGATAGATAAGTATTAATTTGGCATATTCATCATTTGCGGATGGAACCGGATTGGAACTTTTCGTAAATCAGTTGGATGAAAACGTATCGTTTCTCTATCCAATATTTGGATAAAGAATGATTAAAATAATACGTTTAGAAAACAGGACGCAAGCGGATTGACTTGCAATCATATCCATTTCTATCCGTTTTTCTACCCTATTGAAAAAATCCATGTGGATTCCATATGGATTTTAAATGTGGATTTCCATATGGATTCCATACGGATTGATGTGGATTCCATGTGGATTCGACTGGATTCCATATGGATTTTTGGTGTGGATTCACAAAAGACAAATTTCGCTTCAAAAAACTCCACTAAATAAAATAGAAGACACCCAAAAATTACATGAATTTCATTCCAATCTAATTAACATATTAAGATAATATTATTAACCCCACTTCTTACTGACAAATTAGTATATAAAGGGATGAGTTTTGCGATCTTGTTATTATATAGGACCTGAAGAGGACTCGTAAAGAGTCGAAACGTCCTGCAAATTATAATTCCATCTCAAATAATTTTTGCAGGGCATAAGCCGTTTTAATTTCTTATTAATTATTTAATTATAACCTGCATTTTTAATTATCATACATCTAATAGAATTATTTAATTTTAAATAACACTTTTGTACCTTGAGGTAATTTCCAAGTATTGAATAAAACGGTAAGTGAACCTCTTGCAATTTCGTCCGCCAGAATGTGAAAGTGAAGAGGTTTAGTTCGGTGAAACATAATCGATTTTACGGTTGTTACCAATGTTGATGTCGAATTATATCCTGCACATACCATTGCAATGTGGACCGGATTGCAATCCCGTGACTGCATAAAAAGTAATGTAAACATTACGAACACTGAATAATGTAAACGTTACGAACTCTAAATATAAAATATTTACCTTTTCCGTTGTAGTAGATGTAAACTCGACATTTGCATTTCTTTTAGTTAAATCTGTCCAAATTTTTCTATTTCCGATGTCTGGAACTTTTAAAAAAATTAGACAAACTTTTTATAATTAGACACATTTAAAGGTACTTACCATTCATTGATAGATAGAAATAAAAAGTAATCAAAATACAAAAGACGAACAGGAAACATTTTAGCCAGAATCGAACCATTTTGATATGTCGGGCATGTTTTTCAGTGCGAATGATGAATTCAACCCACAAGGATCGAATTCTGCGTTAAAACCTAATTATAAAAAATACTTAGACATAAATAAAGCAAAAGTTAATTAGTCTATAAGAAAGTAGTCTGAAAAATATATTCTCAATGACATTTTAAAGAATTTGACATTTAATAAGTACCACCGATTAAAACTGCACTAGGTTGTCATTTTTTGCAAAACTTAGTTGCATTTTTTTTAATGCGTACAGTTTTGTTTATGGTTAGTATTTGATGTAATTAATATTAATATTAATTTATGTCAGTGAATCATTTCATGGCAATGAGAATAATTTATGTAAACAATTTTTCATAATATTAAAACTCCAAAACACAATATATCAATCAACGTGTGTATGTACATGTTCGGTACGGTAATATACATGCAGTGTTGCCAACCCCCGATGAATTACCAACGCCCTGCACTGTAAAAAATCCCTTTGTAAAATCACTAGGGATTTGTAAACCACGGTTTTACTAGCAGCAGTGTAAAATCACAACTCTGAAAAATGTAATACAGTAGGACCTCTCTTATTCGAACCTCTCTTATTCTAATTACCTTTCTTATTCTAATCGTTCCCCCACAAGTCTTCTCCCACTATCACACGAAAAGTCAGGGGTAAAGGGAAAATTAGAATAAGAGAGGTCGGCGCCATCTTGAAAAACTTTACTACAGTAGAACCTACGATATCGCAAACGGTCGGTTCCAGCCTACCTACGATATCGCCAAAAGAAACCCCTTCTCCTTGTACCCCTTCTCTATATACCTCGCGCCCCTATTTCGGAGACGCGCATGCGCTTCTCTATATGTATGTGTGTACGTATGTAATGTACAGAGGAGGGTGGGAGAAGACACTTCCCCTCTTTTTGGCGATATAAGAGGTTCTTCATTTGCGATATCATGGGTTTGGCGATAGATAAAGAGAGGTCCTATTGTACAGTGGCCCTCCCTTTATTTAAACTTTTCGAGTCAAGAAAGATGGCGGTTTCTTCCCTTATTTTACAGCTTCCCTTCATCCCCACCACTGGCTGTATGAGCGAATAAAAACAGTGAAAAGAGATATAGTGGCGTCCTTCTTCACCTGTATGCGCAAGCGCAAACAGCAATCCGCACTCTTTTGAACACTTTCAAATGGCAAATGGTGGGGAACTCATGAGGGGAAGAAATTAACATAAGGGACGATAGAAAGTTAAAATAAAGGACGCAGTTTAAATAAGGGGAGGACCACTGTATAATGTATATGCATGTGTGAACTGACGTCATGACGAATAGTGGGGGAACGAGCGAGGGGAAAAAGTTAAAATAGAGGAAGGAATAAAGTTGAAATAAGGGGAGGAGTTAAAATAGTGGTAGTTAAAATAAGAGGAGGGCCACTGTATCCATATTTGGCTAGGTATTTTACCAGTACAATAATAACATTACACAAAAGTTGTAAAATTGCTATTCCCAGACTGGGTCTTAAAAATTACCTATTCTAAGAGCAATAATTTTACTATTTTCAGAATTGTATTTTATAAAGTAAAATTCAACTGGAGATTGTAAATTTACGCTCGCAGTAGCAAAAGTGCTATAGAGACTCAAAGCACAACAAGACTGAATCAAATAAGAAAAGAGTTGTACAAAATTAAAGTTGCAAAGTTTAATTGTAAGATTTGAAACTGATGGTAATGTATTTATTTATTTACTTATTAATAAACGGCCTAACGGCTTTTATACAAAAAAGTAAAAGAAAAACATGCCATGAAAGAGAAATAAAGTAAAGTATTTAATACAATCCTTACACATATGCACTATATAATTTTATTTTACATGATATCCTTTGACTAACAATATTTTTCAAAATTTACAGGTTAATCGTGAAAATACTGAAATATATACATATAAAGATTAGATAAACTAACCTCACCTGAAATGCCCGAAAATATAAAATGTGTAAAATTACAAGGCAAATTGTAATTTTACTCAAGCGCTTGTTAATTTCAACCAGAAAACTATAATTTTACAACGCTGTTGTCAATTTTAACCTGATATTTCAAGCTATGTAAAATTACTATCCGCCTATGTAAATTTACAAATGCGGTAGTAATTTCACAAATTTCCTAGGGATTTTACTACTCTCAGAGTGGGTCGGAATAATTACCTACCTGAGAGTAGGTGATCAGTGTAGCATTACCTACTCTAAGAGTAAAAAAGTTACTAGGCAATTGTTTGTTATACAGTAGAACCCCTCTTATTTGAATCGTTTCCCCTCAGGCCTTCCCCCACCGCTCGAACATCTCGATACAATTTACAGTGTTTACACCATCAAAGTTGTACAGTGTAAATACCGTTTAACCTAAATTTGCAAACATATATAGTCAGTAGACTGATATGTAATGAAATTTCAAATTAATTTAAAATTTTGCATTAAACTCATGATTTAAATCATACAAATTATTCGAGAAGCTGCTAATTTCGTAAAATAAAAGTGCACATTTGAAGGTTAGGATGTTGTCAATTTTTAATGATGTGTATTTCCAGACCCCCACAAAAATTGAAAAGTCTTTCATTTGCAAAATAACAAACAAATCAAATATCAGCAGCTTAGTACTGAATTTGAAGTGATCTGAAGCTTTCATTAATCATATTTGCAAATTTTTGTTAAATACTGTCTCCCCAGTAAACGAAAAGGGATTAAGGGATTTTATTTTTTATTCTTTTATTGAACATTCGGAATTGGCAATTTTCTAATTCCTTTATAGGCATTCACGCGTGAGACATGTGAATTCCATGAGTTCCGTTGAATTCTGATATGCACCTTTTTATTCCGCGCATTTCCATTGAATTCCCTAACCTAACCTATAACAATATGGATTCGTTGGAACTGTCAGGAATTAAAATTGTAATTTTTTATTCCGTGCAATTCCATTCAATTACCTAACCTAACCTATAATGTTTACATCAATATTCTCAGGGATTCCTTGGAATTCGTGGGAATTGCAAATTTAACTTTTCTATTCCAATGAATTCCATCCAATACCTTCAATAAAGGGATTCAACGGAATTCAAAATTCCAATCCCTTTCCGTTTACTGGGTCCCATATTCATTTCGGTCTTAATCACAGTGTATTTGTTTGTGAAACAACAAATTATTGATACATAATTATATGTAATAAAGTGCATAATGTAAATTTAAAATGTATATTTCTACACTCGAATGCAGGTATAAATGACCATAAATAAATGCGAAAGGTTGCAGTCTTTATTTATCACATAAAGACACGAGTTGTGATCTCGTTACATTTTTATCCAAATTTAAAATTCTCTACACGTTTTTCAGATAAATTATATATATATTTTACATAGTTCAACTCTTAAATATATACGTTGTCTAACAAAAATAAAAAGATATCAAATATTATCATCCACTATTAAAGCGTTAAGTAGAGTAAGGGAGTAAGGGGAAATTTCAAATAAGAGGGGTCGGCGCCATCTTGAAAACCATGACCAGTTGAAATAAGAGGGGTTCTACTGTAGTTCACCTAAAGTGTAAATGTATTCGACCACAAAGTAATTTTCAGCCGACTTCGAAGGGAAGGTAAACATTTAAAATCGGTGTAGTAAAATTACAAAAATTAGATTAAATTTACAATTATTGCAGTAAAATCGCTATTTCTGATCTAAAATTACATTCCGAATTTTCTCTTGCATTTGAAGGTTAAGTCCCAGATTAATAACAGATAGTCAAAGGTTCTAAATCTTTTGTTACCGACCATACTTGTACATTACTTTAGAATTTCTGTATATTTATACGTATTGAAGACTTGCGTTTGATTTATTTCATTTTATTTCTAAAATACTTTTTGTTTTTGAAAACATGGTAATCTGATATACAGTCCGACCTCCCTAATTGATAACATGCCGGAACCGGAGGAGAAGTTGAAACTCCATAATTGATAACTTCCCACCTGTCTCCATATTCAATGCACTTCCCCTCACTTTACGAACATATCAAATAATGTAGGTTTTGTACACATGATGTATACATGTGTGGGTGAACCAATCAACGCCATCAGCCAATAAGGTTTTTCTTCCCTGAAAAGATTAGACGGTCAGGTGGGGGAACCAGAGTTGCAATTACGGAGTTTTTGACGTTAACAATTATGGAGGTTTTTTCGTTTTGATCAGTTACGGAGGTTATCAATAAGGGAGGTCGGATTGTACAAGAGAGCAAATATTATAAGCGATGTACAAGTAGGGTCTATAACGAAAAACGAGTCACGGATTTAGACCAGAGAAACTTTTGGGTATCTGTTATTAATCTGTGATCTGTGGTTAAATAGTTTGCAAAGGTTATAAATATATTTTTTGATCCTCCGGCCGCAAAACTCGATTTCTCGGCCTAGGACGAAACATTCGACCTCCAATTACAGAGTCCTACGACAGTCGGATCAAAAAATACATTATTGGTCACGGGCGAAATATCGATCTACGACGAGTATGATTGTTCTCGGGCGACTTCACAATCGTCGGAGATCGATAAAAATAAAAAAATTTACGTTGGATATCGTGTGTCCCATATTTTTTTTTCTTTGTAAATACAATTTTTCGAAAATTGGCGACATTTGGGACTTAATGGGTAACGTTTTCCACGTTTACAACTTCATCGACAATAATTATTACGTTTCTATTGTTGACATATGTTTAATAAATTGCTTATTAACAAATTTTTATTGGTTTCAATTTACCTAATAATGAATTGAACGAAGGTTTGTTTACACTGAGAAAAAATAATACATTAGAGTCCTATATATTCCCCTCTCGTCTCGTTATATTTACCAAAACACGGGGCGCCGCTTCTCCCACTCCCCTCAGTCTCCTTCCCTTCATGACGTCATAACAGACCCTTTCTGACGCCCCAACTCGCAAGGTGGGGAGAAAGAAAGCGGCGAAGGGTAAATATAACGTGACGGAACCGTACAAATATATATGCTGAGACGTAAATGTATTTAGACGCAATTATACGTAGACTCTACTGTATTTAGTCTATTATATTTCTGTTTAAATGCATAACATATTATATATAAGGTATATGTATGTTTTTAAATGCATTGTTATGTATAAATTAAATATCTTCTCAAACGAATCCAATACAGTTTTGTCAGATATATAAAATATAGTAATCGAAAAGATGTGCTATATGTAGCATATTTCATCTATAAAAGTACTTTTATAAAGTAAAAAAATTGATTTTATTATATTCAAGAAGTATCCTTTTTTAATTCAAAAAATAAATCACTGGCATATTTATTTATTTCAAAGAGAATTTGTTTAACCATTCTTTTAGTTTAAATGGGTAAGCAAGAAAACTGAATAAAAACATACTACGTTTATTATCAAAATAAATCTTTTTTACTTTGGTTATTACCTTCAGTTCAGGGTAATTTATATATAATCTATAAATAAAATATTAGATGTTTAAAAATTAAAAATTCCTTATCTAATTTAGTACTTTTTGCAGACTCAGCTCTAAAATATTATACAGTTTAAACGCTAATTAATTAAATCCTACTTTAACGACATTAGCAGTTTGTTTTATCCATTATTCTCGTTGAAGAAAATTACACGTATGCAGCCTGATTACTGAAGTAAAATATCTGATCGCCATCTGGGCTTCATATGCACAGAAAAGGGCCTTTCTACTTTTTCTTTCTTTAACCCTCTACTAAATTCCGCCGTAATAGCAGATGCCATTTCAGGCATTTAAAAAGTTCGCTTTATTCATTTAACCCGTGTATACAAACTAAATTCAGATAAAATACAGGACGATTACTAATAATTACGAAGCAGGTGATTTTTTTACATGCTGAGTTTAGTAAATTTAATATTATGTTAATGCATTATTATATATTTAACAACATTATTAAATAAATTTCTTATCTTAAATACAAAACTATAACAAAAATTATTCACTTTTAGTAGTTACAAAAACTACCCATATAATAACTCAACATTTATCAAATGTATAATACTTTATTTCCTTATAACAGAAGTAACTAATTAAAAAAAGTCTAAGTTCAATTATTCTAATATCTTTTAATAAAGAGGAACAAAGAAAAACAAAATTATAAACTATATATAAATTTATATCATGATCGTGCATAATTAACATACTAGCATATAGGAATTTTAACATATTTAAAAAAATACAGTATCTTTATTGAAAATCTAGTTATGAAATTATATTTACCGAAAAATGTTATTAATGGGATAAACTTCACCAGAACCTTTTACTTTCATTAATTTTTTTATGAATAATTGACAACAGAGTTGATGGATAGGGTTGAAGTTAAAAGCATCATTCGAATTATACATTCGAATGTTATGTACATATATTGTCTATTTATCACTATAAATTCAATACATCCTCAATTAAGCGTCAAATAACCAAATCTTACTGTTTACATAAAATCTGTCAAAATAAAAAAAAAACAGACGAAAAGTTAATTCAGCATTAATCGAAATTGTCAATAATTGTGAATCCTATTTTTTAATACTTGAATAAGCCTTCGGATTATATTATGCAATATTTTCGAATGTTTCTGTATATAGTAAAGTGAATTATAAACATTTAAAAATAGTACATTACGAAGCAAGGGCGCGAAGTAGGTGATTTGCGCACGAGTAAAGTATGCTATTTTGCGTACTGTTTTTAGTGTCAGTTCAGTGCGCAAGTTCGGGCACTAAAAGCAATGTGCGAAATTGAATTTCGAAATAAACAATTGCCCACTTGTGCAAAAATCAATAATGGAGATTGGTCCATTATACATGCATCGTACCTACACAGAAACCTGCACATAATCTGCCATTCATTATTACTTGGCGCCGCATTATTTTTGATCAAATGAAAATTCATTTCTACAATGGGAACCACGAACGATGGTGCCCAGTAAATGAAGAATGATTCAAAATTATTTTAAAGTATTCAGTTTTATGGTTTTCAATATTATTTGTTGGCCTCCGTGAATAAATGAAAAATTATTTTAAATCCGAATTTAAGGTTAAATTACTCTCGTTTCGAATGCTTCTAAAAAAGTGTTCTTTACCGAAATATCGTCAATACTGCTGAATCATTTTAACCCTTTGCGTCATGATGGGTCTCTTAGAGATCCACTTACATTTTACCAGTTTTCTATTTTTTAAATTGATTTTTTATCAATAAACATATCATTTCTTGTTTCTATACGGTTGTCTAGACATAAGTAAGTGTAAAAAACAGACGAATAGTTGTTAATTGTTAATTTCAATACTATTGTTAATTAACAAATAGTTAAAAATTATACTATTTTCAGAAAGAATGCATTCTTTGCTTGTGATTAAGAGATTCAAGACGCCAATTTTTTTATGCACTTAGTACATTCAATACTATCAAAAAAAAATAATTTCTAATGGATTAAAAATTATTAATATAATGGATTTAGATTACAAATATAAAATCCATTTTAAAAAATTCAAAATGTCGGATCCAATATGCCGGACCAATTTCTAAAAATCGGACGAAATTCGCTTATAACTCGTCACTCGTGGGTTTTCGGGGTCGCTGATTACGAATATGACGTCAGACTTTCAAAAATCAAAATGGCGGATCCAGTATGGTGGAGGAATTTTTTTTATTTTTGGATTTTTATCTTAGGGTTCATATGATCGCTGGTTATAAATTTTAAAGTCAACTTTTAGGATTTAAAAATAAATCCAATAATGTGAAAATAATTTTAAAAAATATAAGATTTTACTACATTGTATTTTAACAATGTTTGCTATTGTGTCAAAATCTAAAATAAGGAATTACAATTTATAGATTGTTCATTATTATATAAGCACCTTGCTGCAGGAACTAGACATAGCCCAGAAAAGAAATGAAGATTTTCAAGAGAATCAGATCGTTTTTTTAATAAGTCGCCCTCTATATTGGATCCGCCATTTTGAATGTTTGAAAACGAATTTCAAATTCGTAATCAGCGACCTCGAAAACTCTTTGGTGTGACCTTTAAATTTTGTTGAAAAGGAAAATATGTGACTGAAAAGGTTAAATAATTTTTGGAGCATTTGCAGCATTCTCAAGTATTTACACTGTTTAATATCTGTACTTTCGCACCATTTGGAATACTCGAGGCCATGAAATAGAATTTAGAAGAATTACGAATAATTCCATTTTCAATACTATCGTTTACAGAGAGCTGTGCATGTATTCACGGCATCTATCGGATACTGTTATAAATTCAGAAGGTAGCGAATTTTTTATAAACAAAACCAGCATATATATTTATGGGCTTCCATAAATAATTACGAAATATTAGTAAGTTTGAGGAATCAGAATGACTGACGATTTCTCACAAAATACTTCAGAAGAATTAGAAAACAAATGTCGTACTAAATATTCTGAAGGATTCAAAACATTCACGTCAATGCTTCATTCGGAATAATGACGAATTCATTATTTGTCGGGCGATTAAAATTTGTTTTGACCCTCCGGCCGTAAAACTCGATTTCTTGGCCCAGGGCGAAACCTTGGGCCGCGATTTATCGAGTCCTACGACAATCGGATCAAAAAATACATTATTGGTCACGGGCGACAAACTTCACAATCGTCGAAGATCGATAATTCCGCCCTGGGCACATAATCTACTATTTCGGACTTTTTTTATAGCAAAAGTTAAAAGATCTGTGAATTTGTCCATGTATGACAACTGTTGAGAAAAAATGAAAAGAGCTTCCGGGCAAATTAAGAAGAATTCCCTGATACTACCGAACATAAGCATTCAAAAACAGAAATATTAAAAAACATTTGCTTCATAACATGATGAATAACATTTGAGAGCATCTAAAATACTAGGATCAGTCCTAATTATAATATCGAAACCGATTAAGATTAAAGACTTCCTGTAGACATTCCGGATACATAATACGGAATAAGGCTACAAATGAGGTAATTTTGAGCTGCCGAACGAATTTTGTATATTAATTTTGCAAATAAATTATGTTATTCACCTTGAAAATTATAAAACTTAATCGTTTCTATGATATCACTAAAAATAATCGGATTTCAAAATATTTTTCATTAAAAGAATACGCATGAAAGTGCTGTTTCTCATTTCACACAAGCACTAATTTTTCCAGTCATCTGGCATGTTCCCTTTGTAAAAATCACAGTTGAAACATTGAATAAATAACATTTTTCACGTATCGAATGGCAAATTTGCATTACCGTACTATTATACATTACCGTACCTAATTTTTAATAGCTACACCTTATACACGTAAGTAAACGCGACATTGAGCTATTAGCTGATATTATGACGATATACTTAAAAATTAGGATCATAATCTTTCGATGATGTGCACGTGTCTTTGACACTAAAAATCACGAGCTTTTAGTAACAAAATTATCCTTTTATGGACTTTCTATTGAAGCATGTCATTTAATCAAAGCTTATCTTATGAATAGATCTCAGGCAGTCACCGTTAGCGTAGGTGATACAAATAGTATTTTTCGGTCCTAGGCCGTAAAGTTCAATTTTACGGACCGAGTGGAGATCGGTCCGAGGATCGCAAAATCTCCAAAACGAAGTCGTAAAATTTTACGGCCGAGGAGCGAACACTATTTTTTGATACACTGTTCGCAAAAGTAGACGCTTTACGGGCTGCTTTTAGTCATACGTAAAGTGTGATTTTACGGACTGATCTCCGTACTTAAAGTGTCTACTTTACGGACACGTGTATCAAAAAGTAATTTTGTTGCATGAACTTCTTAACCCCATAAATTTTCATTGATTTACCCTATAATTTTAATGTTGTGGTTTTGGAGGTCGCTGAGCCCGCATCTGAAATCAGATGTCTAAAATTCAATTGGCTTATAGCATTTATGTTCGTTCTGCTCAGACGCCCGCAGGACGACTTGTGGACGTCCAAACCATTTCGGGACATTCCCTGCTATGTTGAACATTTCCCTTACCTATTTATCGTACCTGGATCAGGTTATATTATGACCAGTTTTATTTAAAAATGGCGAACGATGGCGAAGTTACGATATATATATATCCGTATTCCAACTTGCCGAATGTCATGAAGAGTAGGGAGGCAATGTGGTGGGAGAGAAGGGGCAATACAAACATTTAAATGAGGCCGAGTACTATTTTATTACATTATAAAATATTTTCGTTGCTGGTCCTAATCCATTACTGTCCGAACCTCCTTATTGTCTCATGGACGGGACCGAACGAAAAATGTAAACTCCCATATTGTCTGCCCCCACTCACATCCACTTTCTACGTCCCCGCCCAAATAGCATAATTAATTCCTCTAGAATATTTCTTTGGAAGTATCCTATGTTATAATTATTATTAAACAATATCAAAGGTATATTTTATTAGAATATTCCAAAAATACTACCAGATAATACATGCGTAATAATGTTGCATAATAAATGGATATGAGTTTTTAAATGAATTTCGGAATATTCAGGTGAATGATACCGTAATATAACTGGAATAAGGTGTGCATTTTGTGCGACTTTCTGCTGCTTAGAAGAAATGCTCTCCAGAGAAGTTAAGGGGTAGAAGAAACAACAAGACGACAACAGGCGTTTGGAAAATTATGAAGGACAATTAGGGGGGTTCGGTATAACTATTGAATATATAAAATACCTAGTAGATTTTATCAAAATAACAATCTAGGATATTACTATTACACTATTTACTCATAATATGTATCCAGTGTTCTTGTAAAGCATTCTCTTATGATTTGCAGACAACTCGAAATAACTCAATTAATATGAAAATCCATATCGCGAAATTTACATGCAAGTTTCTCGCTCAATATTCGGCTAATAATAATGAGCGAAATACCGAAATACTTTGCGAAGACAGAGCAGGATTCTACAGTTTATTGACTTTCCGTTTCGGCTAAATATAAGTGGCGAATGGCAATTGATATAAAGAAAGGTGCGCATGCAATATCGAACAGTTTATTCCACGTAGCACACATTTGTCTATTCGGAATTTTTCAGGGGTACAAACATGAACCTTAGGTGGACTAAAGTATGTTTTTGTAATTTCATAGATTTTAATACAGGTCACAACAATTAGTTAGACGAATATGTAAAAGATCAAATGCCTGCATTTTTAGGAGTCGGAAATCATTAACATTAGGCTACGTTTAAATTATTTTCAAAACATTTCAATTTTTGATTTATTTTAATTTAGTTCACGCATGGAATATTTTCAAGCGTCTATCGATCCTGGCCATTAAAATGGAGAAGATGGATGAATAAATACTCGAATATTGCAGTAATGAATGCAATAATGTTGACCTCAATAGCTAACTCAAAAAAATATCCAATAAATAGTCTTGATTTTCTTACTATTTTATTAATTTTTTATGATTTTCTCAATAACATAACCAAATATTTAATTGAGATTAATAATTAAGAGACTTAATGTTTATTATTCGCTAGTTTTTATATATTTATTCCTGTTCAATTCCTCTTTATTTTGTTAACAGTTTTTTCGAAGGACCCTTATAAATCTTTATACAAAATTTAGATAATTGCATTGTTTAATGTTTAAGAGACCCCATCTAGTGATAACAAATACGAAATTTTTGGGGGAATTTTTTTAAAAGGATGCTACTGCATTAGAACGTTCAAATGTTTTAAGAATATATTCGCAGATGTATAAAAAATACATAATAGAATTTTTAGACTAAAAAGAATAAAAATTCTGTGAGTTATATGCAATCTCCAAAGACTCAACAAAAAGTCATAGCGACCCTCATAGAGGTTGGTGTATAAAAAATCGAAAATATTTGTTAAAGTAAAAGGTATTGCCCGTATCACGACTTTTGATAAAATACCAATTAAAATTTAACTAACTGGAAATTTAGCACTAAAGTTTTTGATTGTTACAATTAAAATTGTTATTCGGTCGGAAAACTGGAGGTATATGATTTGGAGAAACAAATATTAGGCCAATTAAATAGTACAATGACTATTGGCCTGTCTAAATAATTAAAAGACAGGAAGGCACAGGTACTCCTAAAAACAAATTCACTTATCATGGTGTCAGTAGAAAATTTTGTTGTATTCGGAATCAGAAGCGCTATGGCAAAGGGAGGGACCAAAATGATCTCATAAGTATTGCAAAAGGAATACCTATTGGATTTGCACCAGAAAAATATCACCAGATGTACATAAGTATATTTTCTTTGGTCATTCAATTTTAACATCACTATTAACATTTGTATTATACTAGTCTTAAAATTGAGTAAAATGGGATGATAATTATGAGTTAAAGAAACGGTTCAAATGATTCTTCGAAACAATTTAAATTCTCGGAGTTATGAGCAATTGAAAATTTTCACAGCTTTTCACTAAAGATTAATATCTAGGGAGATAATGAATTTATCTAATAAATTAAAACAATAAGGGAATGGCTTATTTTTCTTGTTGATATCATAATGATCATATATTAACATGATAAAGATATTAATATCTTATTTAAAAGAAAAATATGGCAAGAAAAAAGTTGAAAAAATTATTTACGTTTTGGATGGTGCTGCTTCCCAGTACAAAAACAAAAGTAAATTTATCGACTCATCTTCACACCAAAAGATTTTAATGTCGACGCCGAATGGCACTTTTTTGCCACCTCCCATGATAAGGATGCGTTCGGTATTGGAGGTTCAGTGAAAAGCAGTGCCCATAAGGCGAGCATGCAAGAAAAACAGATAACTTAACAAAATATCAATTTCAAATTCGGATTGAGGAAGAAACATCGAAGAGCTAGAGAAGAAACTTTAGTAGAAAAGAGGGTCCAAAAGGCCGAAACCATTAAAAAAAAACACGTAAGTTCAATTGTTTTTTAATAAAAAACGATAAAACCCTTATTTGTAAATTGTTTTCCAATCATGGGAATTATGAGAAACATGTAATTATTAAATAAATAATTAACCCTTTTAAGAGTGCACAATTTGCACACGGATTTCAGTACCGTTTTTTGTATGCAATACAAATTTTATAAAAATGGAGACCTCCGTATCCCACTCATTTTGAGGTCGATCTTTCCAACGGCGCCAATATTTATTTAAAGTGGTTCAAGGTATGTTTGTGCGTGGATGACTTTTAAAAGGATGACTCTTTCACTAACTAATGTTACGATATTATACAATATTTGTAATAAAAATAATAAAGTAAAGGTCATGTATAAAATACAGAGCAGTGAGAGTAGCTAATAGTACTTTTCGGTCCTAGGCCGTAAAGTTGAATATTAAAGGATGAGCAGAGATTACGAGTCGGATAATTAGATAAATTGCGGATAATTTCAGATCGTTTTCTGGATAAAATTACACTATTTTTAACAAGAATAATGTAACCAACTTTCTGGTTGCAAGTCCAACTATTACGATAAAACGCGATGCAGTGATATTACGGCTAAAAATATTACGAATCAAAAGTATATTTATATATTTATATAAAAATATATTTATCAACTGATAAATGCTAAAAAAAATAACGTTAATAAAATAAAATGCTTCCTCAGTATATGTTATCTATAAATTTATATAAATTTCTTTTTAGATAACCCAAAAGTTGTCTGAATGGTTTTTCGGTGCATATTTAATTAATTTTTGAACAGCTCAGTATGGCTTTTAAGCATAAATATTACTCAAAAAAACATATTTTAAACAATTTTTACTTTTAATATTAGTATCTCGTTCATCAATTTTAAAATGAATAAAATTCTCATCACTGTTATTGTTTGTAACATTTTCGGAAATTATTTCGTCAGAGTTTATACGCCCAGCCCTGATAAATAAGCTTTATTCAACATTTTCAGTAAATGCAACAGGATTGTTAATTTGTTAATTTCTCCACTTCTGTTTCATTCCAGATAGAAAACATCAATTGTAAACTATGTTTGTATCCCTTTAATTATCTGTGTTACATCACGTCATTAGGACGTCTTCGTGATTGGTAAAGGGTATCCCGGGACGAGATAAGTGCACAGATCGGAAAGCCGTATATTTTGAACGAGACAATTCGTTATTGTGTACACAAAGGTAGGTATACAATTTTTTAGAATAGCTAAATAAAAGTATTACTGTAAATGTGGCATTTTCATGTTCTTGAAGCACAAGTTATCCGTTTTAAGAACTTTAACCTACCGAGGCACCTTTCTGAGCATTCCATATATGTATCATGTCGATATACTAAAGGTAGCTGAAAAATCTTTTAGGCTAGAACTTGGACTCTGCAGCGTTTAGAGCTCATGAATAACCGACCCACGGAAATACGATAATTTCGCGGTTTTCGGACCAGAAATACCTATTTTTGAGCCTCTAACGGCTGATACACTTCTCCGAGAATTTTGTATAGCTTTGGTGGACGATATATAATAAATTAAATGATATATCCATAGTAGAAAGACCAGGTCCCTAACAGACAACTGACGGCCTTTTCAATCCCAAAAAATCACAAAAAAATTGCTAAAAATGTTTCTTTTTCTTCAATTTTTAAGGATGGTGCATTCTTTCTTTCAGTTTCTGGTTATGTTACATTGGGAATGTTCTCGCAAGCGCAAATTTTTAGTCAAAAACTATAATACGAACTCGTATTGCAGGTACCCAATTGGTATAGGCATGCTGGTCGAAGACTCTAGTTTCATGTTGAATTTTCGAACCGACACCGAATTCAAATTCATTAAATTTGTAAATAACTAACAAATTGCATTATTGTTAAATACGTTTGTAACTGATAGTTGTAATAAATAAAAAAACTTATTCTTTATATTAAATACCCAACGTTTTTCATAATTCTATTTGATTAATTAAGTTAGTAATCCAGCATTAAATAAGTGATACTCCTAATATTTAAAAGTTCTGAGCTTTTATTTCACCACTATTAGACATTTCATATCTCATCGATTTTGGTTTCATTGTGACTCAGAAATGAATTTTTTACCTCGATTTTTATGAAAATGCCCACATAGAAATTTCGTGTATTCTTTGCTTGTTCATTTTGATCTAAGGATTCAATGAAAACAAGAATTTTGAAATAAACAAATCTGTATCTTTTTTTGTAATTGTTTTAAATTTTGTTGTAGTGTAATTTCCGTAATCCCTTTGAGGAGATTTTTTTTTTTCGATTAGTTCCGATAGATTTTCAAATTTAATGCATATCTACACATTCTGGACTCATAGGTGTATAATTTACTACAATTTGTTGAAAAATTGGAATCATTTATTTACTTATATGTTTATTATTAACAATTAAGTGAAAAAAATGGAAGTTTCATATCTCAGACTGATGTTTTGTTGACGTATTTTATTCAGAATTTTTTGCGCTCTTGTTTTAACAACAAAAAATTGCAGTGTCCAAAACATGATGTTTTTGAATCCTTTGAATTGTTTTTTTTCTGTACGTAGAAAGTAACTGAACATTTTTATCGAGGTTCTTGGAGTTGCTAATTATCAATATAATCTCAAATTTTCAATTTCGAAAATGAAGAAACGAAAATGACAGACCGATTTGTGAATAGTTGCTTGAACCCGATAAAACTGGGTAATTCCTAAACCATACTTGGTGACATATTTTATTCGAATTGGATAAACAAATTTTCCAATAGTAAATTCTTAGACTAAAAAGATTTTTAATTATTCACTTATTATTGATATCCCGATATTTTCTATTAATATTTCTTCGGATAACAATATTCAACTGTAAGTACTTTTTGATTATCGTTGCGTTAATGGGTTGATATAACAAAAACTCTATCATGAAATTAACATTAAAAACCGATGAATGTCTTTAAATAAGGGTTATGTTGAGAGGGAAAATTGAATGTAGACTGTATTCAGGTTCATCTGATTTTAGTGCTGAACTCATAATTAACGTGCTGAAAGCCATTACATACGAAATGTAGAATTTGCCTGCTATTTATTGAAAATGTCCACTGGTTTGAATTTTGAAAATCTGAGCTCATGATCATGTTGAGCCAAGGAAATGACCCCTGGATATTAAATTTCATAAACATCAATAATTTTTTTTTTCATTTCCTCCATGTTGGCTTCGGGATGCACCTCAAAAACTAGACAAATCACAAAACAGGCATTTCAAAAACCCGACATTCCAAAACCAGACATTTAAAAAGACAAACTTTAAAATATGTGTATTTTGAAATGTCTGGTTTTTGAATGTCTGTTTTTTTGAATGTCTGATTTTTTAATGCCTGTTTTTTAAAATGTCGGGTTTTTGAAGTGTCTGTTTTGTGACTGGTCGGGTTTTTGAGGTCCTACACCCTCAATTCATCATTTTGAATTTTGAATATTGAATCGTAAACAGCAACCGAAAAAACCTTCCGACACCAAAATTCAATAGATATTTAAAAAATGTGCCTGCCATATTAATTCCGCCATTTTGAATTTTTAAAAACTGACCGCAGAATTGAGATCGGCAACTCTGAAAAGCTGAAGATTACCTGTAATTTAAAAAAATCGCTTATCAGAAAAATATGCCATGAAATGGTACGACTGATATTGCATCATAAAAAGAATGAACGAAAATGCAAGGTGACTCGTCCTCATTATGATACATGACCAACAGTTTATGAATTGACATTCTGAAAAACAAATTGACTTAGCCGATATCACCTAAAAACATCATTACCAGATTTTATGGTTCAACGCTATCACCAACATTATCAATAAGTGCTTCAAAAGAACCCATGTTTGATGTCTATTTCCGATTAAAATAATTCCTTTTTAATTTTATATTAGTGAGCTGAAAGTAATTTTTGCATTACTCAATAATTTTTACTGGAAAAAAGTCAACTGAATAATTATTAATTAGTTTTTTCGCATATGATAGAAAAATTATACAATTTAATTTGTTCACTTGAAAAAATTTCAAAATTGTGCATTTGTGATGGTTATTTAAAAAATGATTTTAATTATACGATTTTAAAATCCATATTATTTTCTAATACTTAAACTTTGATTAGCCCTAACGACCCATTCAAATTACACTCAAGTTTTAAATTCCAAATAAACAATTAGCACACCTACATTAATGTAATTTTATAATTAAAATAAAAGTAGTCACTACTTTCTACTAAATTTTCTTATTCACTGCGATGGCTTTTACATATAAATTTAGGGAACGAAATAGATAAAAATTAATAATATACTTTTAATCTTGGGAAAGAAAGTTATATGTTTATAATTATGTAACTAATAGATCAAAAAACCAATATATAAAATCTAAAAAATCATCAATTAGTTTTTAATAACGTTAATTCATATATTGTTGGTCGTGTACATTAATGAAGACGATTCATCATCTTGCATTTTTGTTATTTTTTTTCAATTAAGAATCAATTAAGAAAATACAATATCAGTTAACGCAAATTGCACTAGATGACAAAAAAATTCTTGTGTTTATTGACTGTTTAGATCAAAATGAACTAGAAAAGAATACAAAACATTTCTATGCGATTACTTATTAATTACTAAATTAATATATTTGTTCTAATAGTGATCAAATAAAAGCTTAGAACTTTTAAATATTAAGTGGTTTTTATGGAAATAAACATTAATTATTTTATTTATTCGGTTTTAATTCTTTTATGTATTCATTATATGATTATGTGTACATAACTTTTGTTTCAAAGATTTACAATTAAAAGTTTATTTGTGTTCTTTTTCTTTTACTAAAATTATATTATGAAAATCACCGCCATGACTGAGAAAGGGGTTACTTTTATTTTTTACCAGTAATTTTGTAAATTACAATATACACTGACAAAAAAATTTCGTAATTTCAAATAAATATTTACTGGAATAGTGGCAACAAAATATTTACTTATAATAGGAAAAGAGTTTGTTAATTCAACTAAATATTAATTTGATTTTATCCAGCAAGTAAATATTTATTTAACTTAAGAAAATATTTCCTTATTTCAAGCAAATATTTTGTTGCGACTATTCAAGTAAATATTTACTTGAAATTACGAAATTTTTTTTTTCAGTATATAAAAAATATATTAATTAAATTTTATGATTTCAGTTTGACTAAATCCTAATAATATTAAAATTAACTTTGTAAGAAGACTTATAAATATAACTCTAAATATTTATTCTTTAAAACATGTTTTATTTTAAAGATAAATTTTATGTAAACATTTAGAATCGTTAAGAAAAATATCTAACATCAATTATAAAACAATTAATAAGTAGTATATCACAGGTATGTTGATAATAATTATGACTATCTCGATAGGAAAATGACATAATACAATGTCCAATATCAGCTGAAATTATACCTTAGAGAAATCATTTTAATATAATATAGGTATTTCAAAAAGTCTAAAAATGTTGTTTCGGTTAGGAAAACTTAAAAAAGGAAACAAAACTTACATAAATGCAATAAATGCAGTAAAACCAACCGATAAAACAAGACTATTCAAGTAAAAGCGTCTACTAAATTTATCATATATTTTTAAAATTTAGTATCGTCGATTAAAAAGAAGCAGAATTATTAAATCAAGAAAATAGTATCACAATTCTAAATATCCAATATTTCGTGATTTTTAATGGTTAAAATTTGTTTTAAACAATTGGTATTAAGTAATTGTCAATAGTGTATTAAATGTACTAAGATACGAAAATATATTTTAAATAAAGATTAATTTTTAGTATAAAAAACTGTGTGCAAACACTTTTAAACAAACTACAATTATTCTTAATCTGTGGATCAAAATACAAAAAAGCTCCAAAAACCTATTATATAAATTATTGTCCATCGAAATTACAATAAAATTGTTAATAACATTGCTTGTATTCTAATTTAACATATCATAATTATATAATTAATTTTTAAAAAATATTCATACTGAATTTAGATTTGTAAAAACTTATCAAAAATTAATTTTAAAAAATTGTTCAATTTCTAGTAGATGAATTCCATAAATCATCAGTTTTCATGAAAAATTAAACTAAAATTCATAAATTCTAGTTATCACAACAATAATTTTTACATATTTTAGTAAAAATAAATCTACAAAACCCAAAAATTATTTGTTTTGGCGCCCATATAGTGCTACCAACCATCCACTAATCTAAAAAATTTCAGTAAACGAAAACAAAACAAAACAAATATTAATGACGCCACTAGATGTCGTTACCTCCGCTAGCACTTAAAAAGAGCTTTCGAATTGAGTCAAACAAACGACGATTCAGTCAATCTACTCAGTGCAGTGCAGTGGAGTGGAAGTGTCTCACGCAGTACAGTAGAATTGTCGAAAATCAGTGTCCAGCTAATCATTAATTATTAACAAAAATTTGACAAGGATATAGTGCAAAAATAATATTCTGAAGACCGCGAAAGGTACGAATAGCATTTTCTTGTTTGTTAATTTCATTCAGAGTGCTTTTTGCAGGTTCTTTTTTATTTTTGGGAAATACGCATTATTTTCGAAAAATTGTGTTGCATGAATTATTTATTGTAAGATTATTACAGTACAAAATAATTGAAGTAATTAATAATTTAAATGTTTTCAGAATTTAAGAATATGAATTAAGTTTTTTTTTCTAATTTTTTGTAATTTACAATGTTTTACAAATTTATTAGAATAATTTTTTTGTTTTACTTATTTTCAGGTGTTAATGCAAATTAAATTTGTAATAATTTTGGAATAGTTCATTTTTAATTAATATTGTTGAACAAAATAAAAAATGTAATGAAATACAGCTTATAAATTAAGAATCCCCGATATTCATTTGTTTGTTATCATCGACGATTTTCCATTGCTTTTAATACTTACTGGAATTTTAGATATTTTTCTGAAATTTTTCTAAGAATTATGAATTTTTGTTTCTTAAATTAATATCACTATTTGTAATAACTTTTTTAATAATTATTAACATTTTTTGATATCTCCTATATACGAAATTACCAAAATTCCAAAATATTTAAAAAAGACATGGTTTTCAGAATAAAACGGAATTTATTTTTTTGTGGTCTAAAAACTAAAGCTACAATCATTACATTTTGTATTGTTCAGATGTTTGAAATTCTATACTAATAACTAACAATTAAAAATAGTAATTAAATATTCCAGTAATCCAATTAGAGATAAAATCACCACTAATGGTAATTTTGTTATCGTAATCTTATTTACAATCTTTCAATTCTATCCTATTATGTTAATTAACAATGAATTACTAAAAAAATTAGTTTTTAAAAACTGATTACAAAGAAAATTTATTATTTATATTTATTTTTATTTAAAAATTTAGCATCATAGTACCTAGTTTCAAAATATTAAAATGGTATTAATGACATTTTTTAGTAAAAAAACAAAAATTACCTGTCTTGAATTTTTGTTTCAATAAAATTTATTAATATGCAACAATTCAGCAAAATCAGACCAGAAACAGTTGAAAAATATCAAGCATAATTAGTAGCATTTTCTCGGAAAATTCTCGGTCATCTTTCGAGCACCTTGAAAACATGGCCATAATAATCAAAATCTTGGGTTCCTTAAATATTCTTAGTTCCGGTGTAAAGGTTTCATTCCATCGTTAGACCTTGTTTTTGCGTCGACTAGCGCGTTTTTAGCGAAATACTTTTCCATTTTCTCGACCTCATCCTAAACAAGCTGGACCCTAGACCATATACCTGCACGTGGGACCGATGTTGCATTTCCTAATAAATGCTTGTCTTTTTTAACTTGTTTTTGAAGTCGGTAGAACTAAAAACGAATTGAATAGTTAAAATCGTCAGAAAACGACTGTTTTAACTGTACATAACTCCATTTTGACTTCTATAAAATTAAAATTCACAACCATGCAAATTTCTAAAAACACATTGAAAAAAAGTAAATTTTTAGAAATTACAAAACAATTTAAATTATTGGAACGACGTAAAAAAATTTGACACCTTTTTTTATTTTTGTAAAGAGTAAAATTTTCAATATTACAATTGTTGATACGTGTTGAGTTTATAACACGTTCAAAGCATTTGTTTATAGTACTTTTTTTTTAATAGTAAGAACTAATTAAAAACATTGAAATATGTCAATAATATAAAGAAATCCTCATTCGCGTTGAAGATTTTAAAAAAATAATTTAATTATCGAAGTTTGTAAAAAATGTTTATTTAAAATCGCCTGACAATTTATTTGATACTGTTTTTTTGTAGTCTGGTGTTTTTTTTTCTGAAAAGATCTACAAATATCAACTAAAGACATTAAAAAAAGTTGTAGCATATTCAACAATTTCAAATACCTCCAATTATTGATTTTTACCTTTTCTTACATTTTTAATTATTTGTTAATTTTATGGTGATTATATACAGTCTATTATTTTTAACTAAAACAACCGTGAAATATTTTGTTAACATCAATAATATGACTAACATATGTATAACTCATCTAACAACCTCCTTGAAAAAAAACATTTTACAATGCCTTCTAAACGACTATATAATAACAAAAATTTAAAAAAAGAAAGGAAACTATGATCGGAAGTACTAGAGTTCTTGGTCTACTTATTGGTTGAGATAATAACAGAAAAATGTACAAATAATTCTTGTGATGCGTTTGAAATAATTAAAACTACTCTATTGAAAGGACCCTTTTGATATGTGTTTTTCGCTATGATGTCCAAAAAAGGCCCCCCCCCCCCCCCAATATTAGCCACCAGGTCCCTCTGAATGTTAGCCCATCCCCTCCACAACTGTTCCCAACCATTTGCATGGATAACAGTTTCGTTATTTTCGACCTCGAAAAACAGTTTATAACAATGTTCGTAAAAATTCAGAAACAGTCGTGCCTCAAGTCTTTGGCAGAAGTCTTTAAATTCTACTTCAACTTCATAAGTATACAAATTGTACAAATAATTTTTATTTTTTTTCAAAACTAAAGTATTTAGACGTTTTCGGGATCGCTCGTTCTGAGTTTCAAGTTTAAAAGTAAATCATTTCACATGATTTTTGTCGTTTTTTGTAAAAATATCGTATTTTTGCGACATTTTTTTCCAATGAATCCAAATTTTTAACAAATTCTGCGATTTCGTCGATACCTACTTCACGTAATCCGTCGACCCGATAGTTGTACTAAAGAATTATGGTGGAACACATTTTTTTTTACCTCAGGGCGGATCCAAAATTGGAGCAATTTTTTTCTCGAAAATTATAGACTTTACAAAAAAGCGACATTTTTTATCCGCCATGTTATACAAAAATAATTTTCCTCCAAAACTAATTAGTACAACTATCAGGTCCAGAAGTCAAAATTTTAAAAAAATTGGGATTCGTTGAGAAAAAATGTCCTAAAAACATGATATTTTTACAAAAAACTTAAAAAATCTAGTGAAACATTTACTTTCAAACTTTATACATTTTAAAATCGAAAAGACTGTCTCCGAAATAGTCTAAATTTTAATTTTCTTTTAAGAACGTTAATGCTTTCTCACGTTAATAACATTATTCCCAAACATACTATATGCATTGGTCTAACTACCTTAAAAATAAAATTGATTGTTATACATTTTAATGGATTCAAAACACGAATAGGAAAGGATTAAAATTAGTAATCCAATTCTGATTAGCTGACTGGATAACTCACTCACCTCGTTCTTAGTTTGCTACCCAGACAGCAAACAGAAAAAATTGTTCAGAATGATCTGTCAGACGCATCACATTTTGTTTTTGTTTTTTGAATTTGATATCATTATGAGATGTAATTCGTGAAGCGCGCAGAATATTATAAGGATGGAAAAAGGTAACAGCATGTTACTTTCCTCCTCCTCTCAAATGCCGATAAAAAATTAATCGCAATGATTGAAATGTGTTCATTTTTTTTGAACTTTGAATTCTATTTGTTGACCATCATGAATACTTCGCTATTGCCAATCGTTCTAAATCCTCTTCCAAAAATTGAATTGCTTGTTCTTGATTGCTTCTCAATAGTTTCAGACAAAACTTACAGAGCCAATACTTCACTATCCCAAATGAAGCAATGCTTACCAATACTTATACAAATTCTTCTCAATCATTCTTCGTTTACTGGGTAAAGTATTACATATTATTCCATTATACACTAATGCCACTTAAAGATTGATAATCAAACCTTTTGCACATTTTGTAAAACTTTAAAATCAAAGAAAGTAATATGTTAATTTGAACATTTTGACGAATTTTCTTCACATCATCTCAGAATTATACTTACCTTAAAATACCTTCAAAATATATATATCTCTCAGCTGATTGGTGAAAAACTTGTGTTATTACTTTTCTCCTCGGTCTCCCTAAGTTGATACTTATTATAATTATCTAAGCTACCCACATTGCTGATTATTTAATTTTAATGCGTTAATCTGTACAAATACTTACAGTGGTCCCCGTCCTAACGCATATGTTTCGTTCCATCAAAAATGGCCGCCTCCGTCCAAACGCATATCCTCCCTCAACCCCCACTATGGCAAAAGTCTCTTTGCATTTATCGCACTGAGCATGTGCCTATATGCCTCACTAGCAACGCTAGCAACTAAGAATCGTGTTGTGGGGAGAGGAACTAAGAGGAACCTATGCATTTCGACGGGAAAGAAATATGCGTTTGGACGGGAGTATGCGTTAGGAAGGGATGCGTTAGGACGGGGACCACTGCATTAACTAGTGATACAGAAAATACATATTCAAACGGGGTGAACATCAAAACCCGACAAATCACAAAACAGACACTTAAAAACGACGTTCAGAAACCAGACATTTCAAAAAACAGACATGCCAAAACCCGACATTTTTCAAAAACACATAATAAAAATGGACACATATTTTGAAAATCTGTTTTTTTAAATGTCTGGTTTTTGAATATCTGTTTTTTTGAATGTCGGGTTTTTGAAGTATCTGTTTTGTGATTTGTCGGCTTTTTAGGTGTACCCTTCAAACGTATCTAATTTATACGATAAAATCATGGCGGAAACTTGCCAACGATGATACATATTAAAACATGTACATTCCCAGATAACAAAATATATAATATATTTTTCCGAAAATGAGTTCTCTGAGGATGAACCCACAGAAAGTGGAACATCTGTCTTCTTTTAAAGCACATTTCGAAATCATTCTGAACTCTTTGTTATTTTGCTGTGTGGGTTGTGTAGTGTGAATTGCGGCTGAACCTTAAAAACCCGACATTTCAAATACAGACACCTCCGATTGGTGCGTTCATTACATAAAAAAAATAATCTGGTTTTGGAATGTCTGTATTTTGAAATGTCGGGTTTTTTAAGTGTTTGTTTTGTGATTTGAAGGGTTTTTGAGGTGCACCCTGAATTACTTCTACGTACAAATTAAGATAGAAATTCAACATTGGATCACATAAAATATAAATCATATTCAACCATATTCTCTCTGGTAGAAATTTGTCCATTTCCTCTATACTTTTAGAATGGTAAATAAGAATGTTATAGAAGAATTGTACAAAAAATGTTTTCATTTCTACCAGGGCTACATTATAGAATACGTATAAGTAGATGAGCTGGCGTGAATCCCATTAAAAGTTATTAATTACTGTAAGAAATGAATAGGTTTCACTAGTTTTCAATCATTATTTTTCGGCAGGGTTATTAATATTTGTAGACATTTGGGTTGACAGTAATTTAACTGTAATATCTCACTATATTACCGTAATATCGTAATGAAAAAGCAATATACTGTAATATACCGTGTCGAGAAGGATCCCACAATGTAGATTTTTCAGAAAGTCCTCAAAAAGAGATCCTAATTTTTATGTCTTTATGGTTTGCTAAGATGATGTCATAATGTGGTCAGAATGCGATAAACCGCGAGGGTATCTTAAATATACCATATTTATGACACCACATTTTTATCATAAAATACGTCGTAATTTAGTAATAAATTTTGAGATGAATAATATTTACCAATAACTACTAATTAAGAAAATTTAATTCGATAAATAATGTCTAGAAATGAAATTCTACAGAATTAAACATATAATGTAGTTAAAGTTGCATTAAAATGGGGGTCAATATGCATATGTATACATATGTACCTATGTATATGTATAATATTCATACATATACGGAATGGGAGGTTGATAAAAGAAGAAAACTACTACGAATTAATTGAGGCGTTGTGGTGCAAAACCTGCCAAGTCCAAAAAAATAAAAAACTGAGATAATCATATAAACATACATTAGATATAGTTCTGTGAATGTTTAGAGATTGTGTATATGCCAAAAAAAATCTTTACCCTTTAAAATTGAGCTGTACACTTATGAATCTGATATCTTTCCAATGTTAGCGGCAAACAGTTTCCCGCGTTTTTCTCAAAACTGAATAAAACAAACTTGGCAGGTTTTGCATCCCAACGCCTCAATTATTATATAAAATAAAAAGCAATACAAAAAATTATTTTTTTAATAAAACAAATATATATAAATAAACAAATAAAAAATAACATTGTTCTCAAAATAAGATGCTCTTTTGTTAGTGTAAAAATAAAATAAATAATTATATATTAACATTTTTTAAACATGTGTAATGAAATAAAAAGGTATATTACAATTAAAAAGGTCACATTTCTGAGATTTTAATCAGTTTGAGCTAAGCAATACTTGTAGGGGTGTTTTAACTGTTTTTCAACACATTTTACATTGCATAAATAAGAATTTAATAGTGACCTGTAAATTGCAATACAAACTTTTTTGAAATTGAGTTGAAACGAACCTACAAGTGTCGATTATCTCAGGTCGATTAAATTCTCCGAAATTTGATCTCTTTAAGGGATTTTTAGACCAATAAAAATGATATCTTTAAGTTAGTCATCTGAACACTTTATGATACAATTATGATATTATTTTGATTAATGTCTTAAAAATATGACTTCTTTAAGAGTTCTTCGTGCCATTATCAAAATGACACCTTTGAGTAGGTCATCTGACGCCATTATGACATAATTCTGATATAATTTTGAGTTTTCTTAACGAGGTCAGACATTTTTTCTGATATCTTTCTGAGCTCTTTGCGAGATCAACTTGCTGTCTGGGTATGTATAATATTCATACATATACGGAATGCGAGGTTGTTATAAGAATAAAACTACTACGAATTAATTATTATATAAAATAAAAAGCAATAATATAAATAACAAAATGATATCTTTAAGTTAGACATCTGAACACTTCATGATACAATTGATATAATTTTGATTAATGTCTTAAAAATATGACTTCTTTAAGAGTTCTTCCTGCCATTACCAAAATGGCACCTTTGAGTGGGTCATCTGACCACATTATGACATAATTCTGATATAATTTTGAGTTTTCTTAACGAGGTCAGAAATTTTTTCTGATATAATTTTGAGTTTTCTTAACGAGGTTTGAAATTTTTTCTGATATCTTTCGGAGCTCTTTGCGAGATCAACTTGCTGTCTGGTGTGTAAAATATTCATACATACACGGAATGAGAGGTTGATGTAAGAAGAAAACTAATAGGAATTAATTATTATACACAATAAAAAACAATTAAAAAAGTTCTTTTTGTAATAAAATAAATATATGTAAATAAACAAATAAAAAATAACATTATTTAAGTTTCTCCTTTGTTAGTGTAAAAATAAAATACATAATTATATATTAACATTTTTTAAACATGTCTAATGAAATAAAAAGGTTTATATACAATTAAAAAGGTCACATTTCTGAGATTAATTAATACTTGTATGGTTGTTTTTAACTGTTTTTTAACATATTTTATATTGCATAATTGCAACCTACAAGTGTTGATTAGCTCAGACCGACTAAATTCTCAGAAATTTGATCTCTTTAAGGGATTTTTAGACTAATAACAAAATATCTTTAAGTTAGTCATCCGAACACTTTATGATACAATTATGATATCATTTTGATTAATGTCTTAAAAATACGACTTCTTTAAGAGGTCTTCGTGTCACTACCAAAATTACGCCTTTAAGTTAGTCATTTAAACACTTTATGATACAATTATCATATAATTTTGAGTTTTCTTAACGAGGTCAGACATTTTTTGTGATAACGTTTTGAGTTCTTTGTGAGATCAATTTGCTGTATGGGTATGTATAATAACCATACATATACGGAATGAGAGGTTGATATAAGAATAAAACTACTACGAATTAATTATTATATAAAATAAAAAGCAATAATATAAATAACAAAATGATATCTTTAAGTTAGACATCTGAACACTTCATGATACAATTGATATAATTTTGATTAATGTCTTAAAAATATGACTTCTTTAAGAGTTCTTCCTGCCATTACCAAAATGGCACCTTTGAGTGGGTCATCTGACCACATTATGACATAATTCTGATATAATTTTGAGTTTTCTTAACGAGGTCAGAAATTTTTTCTGATATAATTTTGAGTTTTCTTAACGAGGTCAGAAATGTTTTCTGATATAATTTTGAGTTTTCTTAACGAGGTTAGAAATTGTTTCTGATATCTTTCTGATCACTTTGCGAGATCGACTTGCAGCCTAGGATGTCACATGGTTTTAGCCGGTTGAACATAACCTCACATTTACGTCTTCACGAATTAAAATACGAAATAGATTCGGCAGGTTAGATTCGGCACAAGAAACCTGAGATCGGCATTCAAACACTTGCTGTTCGATCCCGCCAAGAATCCAGATGATCATCTTCGTAATCTAAGTTGACGATTCGCGAAACAGTCGACGAATTCGCTGTGAAAACGTTCTCGAAAGGAGAAAGTTCCAACACGCGCCCGATTCGGGCCGAGCCGGGATCCCCGAGATCGTTTTGCAAACTTACCGGAAGTACTTTCACGTCTAAGATTCCTTGGCGAATTTCCCGATTTTCCCGGCGCTGCAACGGCGCCAATCGTTGGTATATCTGCAGGTCGCCGCGGTACTAATGGTGGCGCTGTCGTCATTGGAAAATCGAAAAGCTCGAAAATCGCGCGGCGAGAAGTCGATCTATGGCAGTTTTGTATAGTTCAATTTTCCCCAGTAATGTGCCCTGTGTGTGGTGTTTGTATAATAGGTTACGCTCTGCTCCGAAATGACATTTCTATCGCGAAGATACTATTTATTTAAAAGCGTCTAATTCGCCGCGTCCAGGATCTCGGGCAGGTAACAAATGCCCCCACTGCCCGCGAACACGCGCCTTTCCCTAGTGAGGTTATGAAAGAAAATCCTGACCCGAGACTCGGACCTCCCGTGCACCAATGTTTATCGTCGCGCAGTTCACCAGTCGTCTCCGAGGTAAATATCGAAAGTTACGACGTCCCCCGGATCAACTTTCGTTTACCCCCAAGTGATTTCACATAACCTTCCCCTTCAATGTGTTTTGACATTTCGCGATCCTCGCTGCACTCCATAACCTAAGCGCTTCAGTTTTGCATCAATCCTGTCTGGTGGGAAAAACCAAGTGTTGTGACTTTAAACCTTTACTCCGATGGTCTTCGAAGACTTCTTCGAAACCTGTCTTACTTACGTAGTGTTAACTCTTTTAGAAACGAACGGGTCGGCGATGAGCACGATATGACAGCCAGCATCCGTGAAACAAAGGCGAGTCACAATGATCGCCACAGCTACCTGCTTGGAAGATGCTTGCAAGCAGGCACAGGTAAGAATTCTTTTTACTTTTTCAGTATTACAGTAAATAAGAAAACTATCAATGGTTTTACTTTACTTAACGAAAGCGCCATTGATATTTTTCGTATGATTTTGTTATTCAATCGTTACTGTTACTCAGGACATGATTAACCAAGTGTCAAGACGATGGAGAGATTCACAAGGCTTAACGGGGGATAAATTAGCAGTAGGTCAGAAGAAAGAGCAAGGTTATTCTAAACACAGTATCCATGCAAAACTCACTAGACTTTACTTTGAAGAACTATCGAAAGTTCCTCATGCAACTCCCGATTCAGTTTTGGTAAGTGTAAATAATCTATCTTTTAGTCGACATGTTTACTTGTTACTAAATTAATCGTTTTATAGAACAATCTCGAAAATGAATGTGACCTTTTGGGAAGGCTAGTACAAAGAGAAGAATTACACACGCTAATCGTTAACCTTTACGCTGGTAACAAAGGATACTCATTAGGTGTAAGACATAGGTGAGTAATTATTTTTGACTTTACTAAAATTTCATGTTAATATAATCGACGAATTAGATATAAGCAAATTATTGACTTAGCACACTACTAGAATACTGATTTTTATTCATTTTTGTAATGTAAATATACAGAAAATATTATTATAAACATTTCTACACTCTGGTTTTTAAGAAACACTCAAAGGAAAGTTTTTATTTATGAAAGAACAGAGAAGAAATATTCATTGATTATTATAAACACTTGTTTAACAATCTATACAAAATGATGAAAGATTGATAATTTTAAAGTGATTTTTCAGATTGATAATGATTAGTTTTTTTTAATTTTGGAGTGTAAAGTTTCCTTTTTGATATGCAATGTTATTTTTAACATCTACATTGAAATTGGAGTCGAAAAAGTGAAGATTTAATTCAAACTACCTTTTTTTCAGATTGTGAATTCTGTTTTAATTCAATTTTATCCACTTCAATCCACTTCAATCCATTTCAATTCCTACTTTTGACTATCTATTTACTAATTTTATATTGTAAAATGTCAAAATATTAGATTATGTTTTTGAAAATGAATTAAAAATATTGTAAATAATAATTTTAATGAATTCGCAAAAGTTGTTTTAATTCATTTTTATCCACTTCAATCCATTTCCATCCATTTTATTTTATATTTTTTACTATCTATTTACTAATTTTACATCATAAAATGTCAACATATTAGATTATGTTTTGGAAAATGAATTGAAAATATAAATAATAAGAATTTACATGAATTCACAATAGTTGTTTTAATTCATTTTTATCCACTTCAATCCATTTCAATTCATAT